>OY728146.1:648981991-650231991 GCA_963277665.1 Viscum album
AATAGAGAATCATCTATATCTGTTTAGAGATTCTTTGTCAATGGTATCCTTCAAAACATTTATATAAAAGTCTCTTGGTCATTATGATGACCAGGCTGGTTTTAAAGCCACTCAGTGGGGAACTTGAAGTTTATCGTCATTCAGAAGGACAGAGATTATTTCAAAGTTGGGATCGAACCCATAAATGGGCTACCTACGTATCCTTTCTTTTGGAAAAGGAATCAGAACCCACGTAGTTCGAGGAATGAGATATGATGTTTATGATTGATGGCTCAAAGATGAATGTCATAATTACTTTTACACTCTAAGATCATGTGAGTCATGCTCGGTGTGAGAAACAAGAGGTATTGGTAAAATTTAGACAATTGTGCCATAAAAGATGCAATCATAAGAATTTGTTTTGGGGCTTATGTATAGATGACTTCCCAAATAGATGAAGGTTTAGGATTTACTTTTAGGGAGAAAATCCATGAACAGGGTCCACAAAGTAATATGTGCTTCATGGAGATTTGAATACTCTAATCTTGGGGCTTACTCCTAAGGAGGATGCCCATGTTAGGAGGGGACTTATGATTGGGTTTTATTCCTGAAAAGGAAACCCAAATCAAAGGTAATTTATGACTGGTTAAGAGAAGTTTAAGGGGACTTGGGGCTTATTCCTGAAAAGGAAGCCCAATGTTATGACTGAGTCTTATTCCTGAAAAGGAAACCCAGGTTAAGGAACTTCGGGCTTACTCTTGAAAAGGAAGCCCAAGGTTATGACTGAATCTTATTCCTGAAAAGGAGACCCAGGTTAAGGGACTTGGGGCTTACTCCTGAAAATGAAGCCCAGATCAAAGGTTTTATAACTGGGGATTATTCCTGAAAAGGAGACCCAGGTTAAGGATTCTCTCATTTTAAAGGATGAGGTTGAATGAATGAACTCTCAATCTTTGGTGACATAAAGATATTTAAATCACTAGACTTTGAGAGATATTTCACAGAATTTCTTTCAGACAAGGATGTCAAATCAAGAAATCATGCCATAAATGGCTTTGAAGAGTATCTTGAAGACTGAATCTTGAATAGGAAAGGTGAAATGGCTTAAGAGGGGTAAAATGGGCAAGATGGGAACCCAAAAAATATAGGGGCGCGCAAGTCTTTAAAGGCGCGCAAGTCCTGCGGCGGCGCGCAAGTATTGGTCGCGCAAGTATACTTGCGCGACATGAGTGGTACTTGCGCGATTTTCAACCAGCATTGAAATGCTTGAGCGACTCTTTATTAAACCCTTTATAATCCTCTTGATGTTCTTCCAGAGAAGGGACGCGCAAGTTATATTGAAGGAATTAAGTCGGCGTGCAAGTGTTTGATAAGTTTCAACACTTAGGCCTTCCTTCTTCTCTTTAGATCTTCCATTCTAGGTAAGAAATTACCTTAGAAGTGTTCTGGAAGCTTTAAAAAGAGACTTGGGCGTCGGGAGCTTCAATCCGAGTTTCTGGAAAAAGATCCTCTCGAATGGGGGGCCCACAGGGTCTATTTTTAGGCAAAAGAAGACCCAGGGCGGTTACCGGGTGGTTACCAATTAGGTCGCGCAAGTCACCTGCGCGACCAAGGTAGCCGCGCAAGTATACTTGCGCGGTAGTGGTATCACTTGCGCGGTGGTTTTGCTGTTGATCCTTTGTTCATGCCTTTGTCGATTTTTGATGTTTTCTTCAAAGGATGAATCACTTTCAGCTGAGATATTCCCTTTTCCGACCTTTAGATTCTGTGACGAAAGGAGCGTCAACACACACCCTATATATTGGTATTAAATATTTATAAAAACCCACCTAGAGAATAATATAATGATAGGGGACAACACCAAGAACCTAGAGGAGGGATTTCATAATACCCCAATCCCTAAAAAGGGTGTCACATCCTATGCCTAGGATGGGATACCTCATAGTACCTTCATAGATATATACTAAGGTAATATACCCAAGAGAAACATGTCCATACTGAAACTATTCAGGGGAACCCACCCATAATCACAACAAATATAAAATTAGAACAAAAATGGAACTAACCTTTACTTCAATAAATACACTGGGTGTCCCATATGGGTACACATTGTGGGTCACTAAGACTAGAAATTATTGTGTCTCACACACAAAAATTATTTTTTTCTCTAATTACACAGTTTGATCACTAGCAATATACTGTGTGTAGAGGTCAGTCTGGATCACATAATGAATTCTAGCCTAGCCTGTGTACTATAGCCCATGCCCTTGTACTCTGGTAATTTCCATGTACATTGTCTATATATAGAAACTTTTTGAAGTATATGGATTATACTTCTCATCAAATTATGTATATGGGTTTCACAAACACTTGGTACGTTCCACCTTCCCAATACTATGTACTCTCTAAAGTAAAAAGTGTGTTACTTGTTGTACATGGAATGTGTGGCCACATGGTATCCTGGATGTGTACACCATTTCATTAATGAGTAATCTAGATAAGGTCCACATGGGTTGTGGACCATCCACAAAAAGTGTGTTATTTAAAACTACATGGAAACCTTAAATGCCACACAACGGGGACTACATAGTATTTTCCCCCAAAACTATACAATGTGCTCTTAAGAAATTTATATAAATTCTTGTTCTTCCCATGCCTTATCCTTTGTACAATAAAACATTAATATAATAGAGTGTCCATGTACATAACTCCTATAATAAGGTTTACATATATCAACGACGCATTCAAATATGGATTCAAGCAATTCATCATTGGAAAATTACCATTTTTTCCAACTGGAAGTAACCAGTAAGAGCCAGCTCACAAAACCCCTATCTCATTCACATTTATTAGATTAACCACATCCCCAATAAAATGATTATTGAAATACTACATAGTTTCTCACCTGACATAATGACTCTGGAGATGTCCACTCAATCACACTATTGAATCCACTATTATTCGATCAATTTTTATTACCATGCCTCTGTCATTATTCGAATAACCAAAACTGAACCCGTGATCAAAAAATATTATTCCAAATATTGAGAGCACAATGATCGTTCTACCCATGTATTGTTGAATCACCATCCGAATGACTGTCGATGAAGAATTACATAAATGGGGGACAAAGTCACATAATTCAAATAAAGGATTGATTAGTGACCATGTTATTTAGGTTATAATTAATAAAATAAACGAATTAGGATTTATAAAAATAGTAATAAATAAAAATAAGAAAATATAAAATTCTATCACATAGGAAGATAAATCAGCCCTTTTACAAATAAATTAATAATAATATATGAATTAATTTAAGAAGAATTAAATCTCATTCATATAAAATTTTAAATAAGATTTAGAACCAAAAAAACAAACTCCCTAACTACAGTTTTGATCAATCACAGATACACAACAATTCCACATTAATGTTGTTGGTGACATTGATGAAATTCATTAATGAAGATGAACACTTAGGTTATGATTGTTGATCCATTCTCTAGTTATTATTTTCCACTTCTATCCTCTAAGATCACCCTCTCCAAGTCCTTAGGTTATCTGGATAATCCTAGGATTTTCTTATAACTAAATATTAATAGAAGAGGATTCAATCATGGTGATTAATTAAAACAAATTATCCATTTATTTATTAATCCACCCATGATTTTACTTAATTCAAACTCTTGACCCCCAAATAGGTTATATATTTCCTAGGGTAAAACTTTCATTCTAGATTAAATGGTAGTATATGACTTCCCATATAAAACACAATTCAATGGATATACTATCATTTTTCAAAATCAAAACACATATGGTATAATATCTTCAATATTATTATTATATCCTCATTAAAGATCCCCAAACCCTAAAATAACACCACAATAACATTCCTAGACACAAAAATATTCCTATAAATATTTCCATTTGTAAAACAAGAATTTCAAGTTCATTAAATTCCCACCACCTAAATAGATTTTCATCCTAAAATGTGAAGATCAACTTAGATAAGAGGGTACTAACATCACATATTGATCTTTATCTCCAAAATTCTCTTCGGGAGGTTATTGTGCATCAAAAAAATTCATAACAAAGGGAAACAAATAACTATAAATGGTATAACCTAACTGGTTCTCAATGCTATCAGGCACCTTAAAAAGGTAACTCTAACATCGGTGTCCAACCCATCTTGTTTGACATTGTGCAACTAATCATGAAAATATATCCTCATTTTTGACATGTCAAATACATCATGTACCTAATAAAACTAGAGTCAAAGGGATAATAGGTATTCTACCTCAATAAACCCACAAAATAACATTAAAAGGTCCAATAAACATCATATATATCATTTTTTCTTTCCCAAATCTCTATAACTCTTGATGAGGTGAGATCTATAAGAAGACATGATATCCTTAATGAACTAAAAATGGAACCATAATCATTCCACAAACCCTAACGAATTCAAGCAGTCTTAATCTTCCCATAGATGAAATTATGATTTTAAAATATTCACTATCACCAACTCAAGGCCAAAAAGTACTATTTCCCACTTTCTATAACCAATATAGAACTGACCTGCAAGTATCTCGTAAACTGAATTAAATGGATCCACACCAATGTTGGAGTTGTAACAGTTATGATATAAAGACTCCAATAATGGTAGAGTATCCTCCCATCTATGGTATATAAGTAACATGAAAACTAAAAGTATGTTCACAAAGACCCAAACATCCAACATTACATAGACATCTACCTAGTGTAGTAACATTTTTCTCAAGAAATACATAGTCCAAAAAGAATCAGGAATCCTATCCATAATCCTAATGTGAGATGATAATCGTTGTCTAATGTGATTATAAAAGGAACACCATGAATATAGACTACCTCATTCATGTATAAGAACCCCAAACTATCCAATAAGCTTTCCTTTAAAATTTTTAGGAATTGGGATAACATGGTGATTCAATTATAAATCACTCTAATAGGGGAATGACCTCTCACTAATCATGGAAGCTCCTGTATGAAAACCAATAATATACCAACCCATTCACACCTCCATGTTGGAACCTTGGTCTACAACAATAGGGAGGCAAGAAATTAAGATTCAAATTCTGAAACATTCTACTGCATCTTTGGCTACCCAAAATGATGCTAAATGAACTTGGTATACGATAACCCCTCCAAGATGTACTAGAAAGTAAACCACAAGACCTCCATGAACCCTCATATCAAAGAATGACCAGTTTCATCATTTTTCCCCAAATAAGTATGTTGTGCTCCCTATATTTATAATATTCAATAGGAAAATTTCTAGTGGATATTTGGCCATGCAATATCTCACAATCGATATCCTCAAGTTGTGCCTCCCTAATTCATTGAAGATATCGAGGGGTAAAACCATCAACTGTAGGTATGCTACACTATATTCGTTCTTAAAGGTCCACAAGAACAATTTAAAATACTCCATGACATCCCTACAAAAACAGGTAGAAGAATATGTTGTTATACTATTCTACCATGACCAAGACCTTGGATGTATCTCAAGCTATCATTCACGACCTTTTCTAGGTCAAATATCACCACCAGGATTGAGAAGACATATCCCAAGACGATATCCTCCGAAATCTAGAAATAAAAATTTTATATATTCCATAAAGTGTGTATTGTTAGTGCATGAAGAAAACCATCATCAAGTGTCTTGATATCTCCACCTAAAACCCCTAGTACACAAGGATTTCATCAATGAAGACCACTATAAAATGATCTAATAGGGGTTCAAAGACCAATTTCATAAGTCTCAGAAAAAACATTGGATAATTATTCAAATAAAAAGTTGTCTCCAATAACTCAGTTAAAGTATTAATGAAATAGGAATCAACCTTTTTTATATCCTCCTCATAAACAAAAGTCTAGTTATAACCCATCATGATGTCAAAATATATGAAAAAATCTTCCCCTAACCACTAGTCGATAAAGTCATCAATTCTTAAAGGAAGATATTCGTCCCTTGGTAACCTAATTTAGGTGATGTTTCATAACCCCAAACTCACTTATTTATTATAGGATAACTGCACCAGGCTCCCTTTCTGAATGCACTAAGTCTAATATTTCCCATGGACTATATATTCTTCAATCTAACCTCCATATCTCAAAACTCTATATAAACATATGATAAACTAATTCAAAAATTATGTAATACCATAGAGTTGTTCTATGCATTAAAAAATCAATGGGGAGGTAATCCTAGAAAATACATTGGGAATATGTACTCATGATCCTCTAAGAACATAAGAAACTGAAATCCCAGAGAATTTACTACTCCATGTTCATACTATCAAACTAATAAGAAAGAAGTTTCATCCTTAAAAACATGAAATCATACTATTTTGTTTGGGATCACTTTCTCTCCAAAGAAAAAAATATCATTCCAAAACATGTAAAAATAATAACCCTTGCTGGTAATTTTTAATGTATCATGGATGGTAGAAAACTTGTCCACACTGAGTAATTAATAAATGGGACACACATCCACTACATAAATATTCCAGTTGAGGATCTCTCTCCTCTTAAAGTCAGTTCACACTATTAGTAGGAGTGGGTGACCACTAATCCTCTCTGTATGAGCCTCCAAACCAATGGGTCGAGCTAGAAGACTGTACTAGTATCACCATACCTCATATCATTGACACATTTAGGGAAATGTGGCTTGATAATTTCAAATAAAAATGTAGTTGGATTGAAGAAGACACATGTCATTCCTCAAACCACACTCAAAGATTCTAGTTCAAAAGATCTTATTTCTGGATGTTAGAATATACCTTTCACTCATTTTCACCACAACCATGGATTTCATAACCACATTAGTACATCAAAATAACCTCAAAGAAAAAATTTGAAATCTCTGATCCCCAAACCACAAAACTGTCCACTTTTGGTTTATCTGACTCACCCATATGGTTTTGGATCACATAACAAGAATTTATCTTAGTGGGGAAGGTTTCCCTCTTCCTTGTGTGTCTAAATAAACATAAAACATCACCAATCCATGGATATATCAAATCCCTGCATCCCCATGGATAATTATCACCAATATAAACACCATCAAGATGGGTCATATCTAAGATGAACACTCACATCATAGGCTCAAGCCACTCCTCTACCATGTGAGATAAGGATTTCAATAACTAAGAAACCTTAATGATATTTAAATATTAATATTTTGAAGCACCCTAAGCATAAATAGGCTGTCTTTTTATACCACCAAAACCTACTTCTACTCAAAAAGATTGAGGGAATCCATTTGAACAGTCATAGGTGGGTTAATATGTTTCTAAGTGAGTGTAGAAATTACATTATGTCCACCCAAACATACCTCATCATTTATAGGTCCAAAAATTAAATCCTTTTTCAGAAGAGAATAATAACCAAGATCCTAATATATAATCCTATATTGTCGTCATCATAGATTAATCTAGTGATAATTGATACACACCATGGTAAAAAGAATATATATGGGCAGATAAATCAAAAAGGATGTGAGAAACACAAACTCTTCCTATATACTGAATGTACCAATGTTTGAACTATGACCAGTTCATATATGTGTTAAGAAAACAAGTAGATTATCTAAGTACTAATGAATGGATGCATCTGTTACCTCACCAAAACAGGGTTCCGAAGCTTGAAAGCTGAACTTGAGACATTTGAACATTACTTCCCTAGTTCCTAAAACAATCCTCAAAGATAGAAAATATCCAAAACCTAATCATATGAAGACATCCTATGATGCCACTATATCACTACCCAACCAACCTATGCTGTAATGTCTAGAAGTTTCCGTGTATTATTTTTTAAAATAGTATATAGAATTATTACGAGACCAAGCACAGAGAAAAAACATCATTCTGAGGACCAATGATCCTAGAATGGTAGATTTCACTTTTTAATTTAAGTAAGTCGGTGTTTGTGCATGGTTGTGTCAGCTTCCAAATGGATAGCTAAATTAAAAATCATAGGGAATTATTGTGTCCGGGATGACAACTTTACCTCATAACGGACCTAACCTCGACCGGTACAGGTCAAGGGAAAAAGTTAATTTTTGGGTGTTTTTAGTAAAATAAAATAAAATAAAATAAAATAAAATAAAATAAAATAATTTTTAATGTTAATTTTATTTTATTTGTAAACATTAGATGCAACACAATGATGGGGAAGCTGTTTCGATATTTCATTCCATGCCATAATGACTCTAAAAGAGCAATTCTAACACATTAATGTCACAACATGACAGAATGCTGAAACGCATTGCATCTTTTAAATGGTTTAATCAAAAGTTATATATGGGGATAAATTGAGAGAACTTCTTGGAGATTTGGGGAGTCCTCTCAATGAAGAACAACACCGATCAAAAGTGTGAATCATTGCGCCAACAAAGTTGGATGATCTCAACGATGACGATAGAAGATTTCCTTTATTAGGAATCGATCCATTCTCGAGGTAGGGGTGGTGTTTTATATTTTTTCTTCTCCATTAAATAATAAAACGACAAACATTGATCAACCCACGAACCGGTTGACCCACACATTATCATTCTAGTGGGAGGGATTTTATTTTTCAGGTTCATTCATGGGATTTCTTTTTTCATGTTTAATGTTTTAATTTTCATTATTAAAAAATTCTAATGGGATTAAATTAATGTCGTGACGAACGATGGTGGTGTTTCATTCCTCCTTTGTTGTTTTTTTCTTCCACCCACTTCCTAGCGTTCTTCACATTCTTCATGGGGATGTGAAAGTGGAATCATTTCATGCCCTTTTCTTAGTACAATTATCCCAAAATAGATATCTGGAATTGTGATGACCCATCAGAGGTGAGATGATGATAGTGGCGGACGAATCGACATGGTTCGAGAGTTCTTGTTCTCCGAGAATTCATTATACAGGTAAATCAGTATGTGTTTTCGGGACCTATCATAGGCCCAGAACCCATGGAAATGGCCTTGCGGTGTTGGGGAATCCTCGACCTTGGAGTTTCGCAATTATTGGATGGATGGATCGGCGTTTGGGCATCACCAGAAGAGCGATGGTGAAGAACCTGCGATTCTGGAAATTTCTAGAACACACGACGTCTACCCCGAGGAACACGCCGTGTGGGTCTGAATAAGTGGTGTCAGGATTATGAGGTGCTTGAGGTGATGAAAATATTTTTTCTCCAAAGAACATGACATGTGTGTCCTCACGCGAGACTAGGAATATATCATAGGTGATACATGGGCACGGGGTGGGTACACGGTTGTGTACTCCACCAGACGGCAAGAACAGGCTGGTTGTAAAGACTAATCTGTGTGCCGATTACATAGGATAGCTCACATATTTTGCAACCTTGTATGGGAACATGACCGCGTACACAAAGGGGACCCCAGTTACTCGAAAATGGTGTGTGGTTCGTACAACACACCATGTACTTACTTTTCTACATGACATGTTCTTTTGACTTGGGCCATTTTACACGGGTAGTACCCAGAGTCGAGAGACATGGCGTGTAACCCATCAACATGTCATGTATATTCTGGAACATGGTTTGATACATCATATCCACCAATTTTTTGACAAGTTTTATCTGGGTTAGTGCCCCTTTTTCTCGTTCCCTTGAAGGTCAAGTATTGTTTCCATTCACAGAAGTATGAAACCTTTAGCGGGACTTCCTGAGATAGAGTTAGGTATCCCTCTGATAGGCCCAGTGTGAGATCCTCTATCCATTAATTCCCTAGTTATAGTTAGGTATCGACATGAATACACCTACATGACACTGATTCTTTACTTATCTGGAGAATCTGGATGAGTCACGGTATCCGCAAAGGCCCTGGAAGTGATCCCCATCAGCATATCGTGATCTTTCCCCACTCAGGTGTGCATTCTCCTAGAATGAGTTTATCAATATCTCATGGATTTTCACGATGAATAGTACTTATATAATGGATGACATCAGAGTTATCATACACGAGGAGTGAGTTCTCCCGAATGAGTGCTTTGTTAAACCTTCAATCTTAATCCCAAGCGGGGTCATGTGGTTGTGTGACTTGTCACTAAACTACAGTTTTGGGTTTTGAGTATATCTAGATTGTGTTTCTCTTGATATATGATCATTATACATATATTTTGTAGAGATAACTGTATTGTTCTTTTGTGTATTTCATTGTGGTTTTTGGGGTCCTCTAATGAGTATTGTTATACTCACCCTTGCACGATCTTTGCCCACACGTGTCTTATATTGTTCACATGAGAGACCTTTTGATGGAGTCTAGGGATGACTAGGACCAGACCGCGAATTCTGAGTTCCCCATAGGATTTGGGGTTCCTACAACTACAATCAGTAGTCCTAGTACCTCTTTGTGTTTGCCGGTTGGACTTTTTAGTTTGAAGACTCTTTTTTTAGTGGGATTGTGTTCTGGCCTAGTTTACATTCCTCACTTTACATTCATTGTACTTTGTTGGTTTGGTTTATATGTATGAATTCATTTTTGTTCCTTAGTAGAATTTGGAATTTCAACATTTTTGTGGGCTTAGAGATGTGTGTGTGTGTACTGGTATATAGGCAATGCCTCCCATGTTAGTGATATTCCTACTCGGTGCTAGTCACCATCCCCTGGCATATTGGAGGTAAGATTGGGGAGTCGTGACATAGGACCCACTGGGACGGGTCATGATAAAGTGGTATTAGATTTGGTCAGTTCTACTTTATGACCAAGAGTCTATGAGATTGGTTTGAGGCAACAATGTTATGTTTTTCGAGCTCGGATTTTAGGCCAGAGACTCCAGTGTTGGTGTGAGCAGCTGATGTATCCATACACCCGGACTCTGATAACCAGCTCTTTGACTCGATACATGAAAACACCAGTTATGGGGAAGTAAAATAATGTAACCTGTATCAAATAAAAATTGGTTGTGTTTTCCATATCCTTTTTAAGTTAACTAGATATACTCGTTTACCATGGCGAATCTTGTTTCTTTACATGATGCCTCCTCAATTCATACTTGCTATGATTCAGCTGCGCGATCACAATGATGATCTCCTCAGTGATGAGGCTTTGATACAGGGACCAGTTCTCCAGGTGTTGACTTGTGGTGGTGCAGCTGCTATACCAACACTAATAGAGCATCTCGTGGTACCTGCAGTACTGATAGACGAGGGGTGAAGGCTGAGTGCGCTCCATAAGTTCAAGAGACAGATACCCCCTAGGTTCTAAGGCATGACCGACCATCAGTTGAGTGAGGACTGGATTGAGGTGGTGACTGGAGGTTTCTGTCTTGTGAGGAAACTGTTGGACAAGATGGTGATCCTAGGAGTGAGCCTTCTTCAGGGTTCAACGGGACAATGGTGGAGTCTGACCATGAAGACTCACGACGAGGAGTGTAACACCCGAGACTTTTATGTTATATAAGCCATCAAAGGAATCTTTTTCTACACAACACTTGCTTGGCTTGCTTTACACGCAATCGCGACCTTCCTCGATAGCTTGCGTCGTACGCAATACCGAGTTTCACTAAACAACAATATGCTATTAAAACGAGCCGTTATGAATAGTAATAATCACTTTTTGAAATTTTATAAATTTTATTTTTCAAAATGGACTTCATTTTTGGACTCAGAATATCGAAATTAGCCTAGGGTGAAATTTTGGTATTTTTATGAAAACTTTCAATTTTTGATGAATAGTGAAACCACTAAGTGGTAGGTTAAAAACTGAATTTTGCATAAAACATAATTTTACCGCTTCTGTGAATGGAATTTCGAAAATCCGAGAGACATGGTTAATATCAAGGACTAAAATGTGGTTCAATGAGATGAAAATAATTTTTGGTGAATAGTAACTTTTTACTTTTTTTACCGCGGTTAATAGTAAATTGGGTAACTAAGGGTAAATATGATATTAATATTACCCTAACACATGTCCTAATTCTATTGGAAAAGTGTAATTCGACCAAAAACAAACATAGGAATAAAATATGACCATTTAGGCCCACTTGGATTAGATTAGGACATTTATTATTAATTTATTTAAAGAAGGGTTAAAATAGTTAAAATCGAAGTTTAATAAGTAAATCATTTATAATATGGGGTTATACATAAGATAAATTCGATTGTAAATATTCATTAGAAATATAAAATTATTTACTAAATGATGGTATTTTATTTGTAATTTTTAGACATCAAATAATTTAATTTATTTATGACACAAAGATGATGCAGTAATTATCTTATTAATGAAATATTGACATAATTGATAATATAAATACCAAAATAAATGTAATTTAAGACTTTTTATGAATTCCACTAATTTTCTAGGTTACTATGATATATTAGTGTTTATTCAATCAACTTGGTTCGAACATATAATTCTGTTATGACTTTCACAAAAATCATATATCAAATAGTGTCAAAATTGACACAAAATAGTTTTTAAATCAAATATTATATTATTAATTGTTATTTTATTCCTAAAAATCTAAGGTTCGGCCAAATGACTTAGATAAGGATATATGTATTAATAATAAACAATTTGGGGTTCTTTTGGCTTGATATAGTAAGTTTATTAACCTTATAGTATAAGAACACAAGAAGACACGGTAAAAGTAAAATTATTTAACTTAATGTTAAATCTAAATGATAAGGTTAAAATAGGAACCTAAACTTGTCTAAATTCTACTGGATGAGAGGATTTCGACCCATCCCCACCTTAGCCTATAAATAAATCAATTTGGAGCTAATTAAAACCGAAATTGACATTATAATAAAATAATATTTTGAGATATTCCTAAGGTGCCCCTCTCCTCCCTTATAAAAGGACACCTCCTCCCCCTCCTCCTCACACCAATTTGAGCACTCAAGCTCGGCCAAACCCGGCAAAAATCTCTTATCCACTTCCCTAGAAACATCCTAGAGGTTCTGTTCTTCCTCAAAGACCAATTTTAGTGCCCTAAGAGGAGGTCTCAAAGAGGCGCTTCAAAGAAGAGGTAATTACCGTTACCAATTCTTTCATCTTTATTTCTTCTTCCACTTCTTCTTCTTAGGTTGTTTCATTATGAAGTAATAACATCAGTATCACTCATATACTGATATGTTATTATAAGTATGAAACAACCCTATTTCACCATCTATCCATCCTACGGAAAAAGAAATCACCGCGCGTGCGTACGTACGGAATACCGTCTCCACGCCGTGGTGTAATCTATTTTCCACCACCACCTTACATGGATGGGTATAATGGTGTAAAGAATAACTATACATAGTTATTACAACATCATATTGATTCTGATATATTGTATAATCCACTCCAATTCAATTCAATAATTATGGAAATGATATCATCGCTCGTGCGTACGTACGGAATACCGTCTCCACGACGCGATGAGATTCATTCTTAATGATTAACCATTCATGAATGATTATAAAGTATATATAATAAGTACTAATGAAATATATGATATAATAATGATACTGGATTTATGTATATATATATATTTATGTCATCTACTTACTTCCATTCAAGACAATAAAGAAAGAAAAACAGCGTTCATGCGTACGTACGGACTACCATCTCCATGAACGGTGTTTTTCATTTCATTTATCTATCTATTATATATATATATATACTGAATATATATGATATATAAATCATATTTTATATTCTGGATGTAAGTAAATCATGATATAAGTAATAATAATGTCAAGAACAAAAATTCAAAACACCTACGATAAATGAAACGATTTTACCCAAAACGCTTCTTTAACATGGAATTTACAAACGAACGGGTAATATAATGTCATAAGTGAACCATATATGATATCATAACAATGAATATGATTATGTAATAAGTCAATGACATTATTTAAATAATTATACAGGAGGTTCGGACACATACGAAGCAAATCGGACCTAAGGTAAGGGAAATATCACAATCTCATTTTTATCCGAGATTGTTTATTCGTAAGTATTTACTGGGGTGTATTTGATCATCCACATCCATGTTTCATCAATATGTAATATTATTTACATCCACCTAAAATTGTTTAAATCCAATTTTACCCTTCGGTGAGCTTTTAGTAAAAGATTTGAAAGGAATCTTTTGTCATTTTTCGTACGAGGTACTTTTTGACTTTTCCGACAAAAGTACGAGAAGAATATTTTTTTTATACGGCATGAATGGATTATTTCCAAGAAGCTTCCTTTACAAGTTTTCAAGTTTATTTTTAATCAACTTCTTTTAGTTTAAATTTTTATGGCATGTTAAGAAAGGAAAAATGTTTTTGAAGTAGAAAGGATATTTTCCTCAAGAATAGAGTTCAAGTATTTTATCAAAATTATTTTCCATCTAAGATAATAAAACGGTTCTGTTTTTATCCCTATTATTACATGGATTTGATTATGTTGTGATGGAAATATTTTTATGAATTCCTTTATCTTATATGAATTGTTTTATGATGTCATGTTGTTTAAGAATCCCATTTTTATTACATGGGTTACGTTATGATGTATGGTTTATGATTATGTGGCACAAATAAGAAAGGATTCATTATAAGATGGGTGGGACCTATATCTCCCTCCAATGCATTGGGTAAAGATTTTATATCTCATGAGATAGACATGGCTGGAACAGAAGGTTATTTCGGTTCAGTGATACAGACTGAAACGAGGAGTGAACTCGGTTCAAAAAGTGACTTTGTCCACTAAGATAGTCTTGGCAATGAGTCATGACTAACAAGAAATGATTTTACATGATTATGTGTGCATGCCACAAAGTTTCAAGTTTTATGATATGATTATGGGGATCTCATTTTCACTTCTATGATTTGTTCCATGTTATGATATTATGCTCTCTTTTGCAGGTTAAGATTTCCAAAAAGTTATGTTCTTATGAATATGATGTGATTGATTTTTCTTTTGTATACCCTTACTGAGCATTTGAGCTCACCCTTTTATGTTTTCTTTTCCCCAGGAAATAAAGAAAGGTTTTAGGTAAAAAAAAGGGGAAGATCTTTATGGGAGATATTGATGATCTTTCACCACGATTAGAAGACTACGTTCCGAGTTTCCAAAGACACTAAACTATTACGATCCTTGTGTGTGTGTTTTTTTTATGTACTAAGTATTCTGAAAAAGTAATGTAATGTCCATGTACATCAGGCTTCGGGTCTCTACAGTTGGTATCAGAGGAAAGGTTTAGTCAACCTTTGGAAACTAGGATGCAAGAACTTTAGTGAGATCCCTAGAGATATTTATAAGGTATGTCTAGGGATGTCCCTAAGGATAAGTATACGTATAGGATACAGTCCTAGAACTATGGTAACGATCATAGAATTTAACCTAAGATGTTAGATATCAAGGATACTCCACCTTTATTATGTTGTTTTCCCTAGCATGATTTTTGCCTCTCACACTATTCTTTTTTTTTTGGTTTTAGAAAATGGCTGGAAACAAGGTGATTCACGATAATAGAGGATATGATGGACAATGGAATGATATTCTTCATGAGCAACCAAATGAAATGGGATTTGGAAGTCCAAACATCATCATTATGCCGAATCAGAAATCTCATAATATGATCAATAAAGTAAAATTTGGTAAGTTTCCTGACTCGGCTAATAAGAGAAAGATGGAGTTTCATGATGATCATAGAGGAAAGAAAGTTCAATTTCCCCTATGTAAATCATGTGGGAAGAGGCATCAAGGAGAATGTTTCAAGGGAACTGGAAGATGCTTTGGGTGTGGAAAAGAAGGACACAAAGCAAGTAAGTTCAAAGGAAAAGGGTCGGTTAACACCATGGATGAGGATAATGGTATTGCTACGACATCAAAAATGGTTAAGTGTTTTAAATGTGGAATGTATGACCATTATGTAAACAAATACCCTAAGGGAAAGACTCATGAAGAGAATCAGTATGGTCATATGGGTAGTATTTATGTGGATGATGATGAAGAGACTACAAATGATATGTGAGATGAAAGAATTTTTGAAGCTCGGTCAATGGTTTAAGAATGTAGTGGAATGATTACATGTTTATCATGTGTAATGTTGTATAAGAAATCTCATGGTACTATGGAATAAAGAGACGTCTAAGGATTGTTACACTGTTGTCTTTCCTTGAGTTATGAAAGTGTATGATTAATGGTACCACTATCCATGAAAGGTTATTCAGATATTTTTAGAATTTAGATGATATGCGCACAATGAAGGAATAATAAGATAATGGGGTGTTTGATTATATTCATGAGCTCATGATTGATATAAGGACTAAGTGATATCATGGTTTGAGTATATAGAATTTTGAGGATTTTGGTATGTGGAAAGTGTTAACGTTTAACTGCATTCATGTTTTCAATAAGGTTCAATGGGTATTCAAGGGAATACATGATTAAGGCCTTTGAATGATTAGAATGTGACCAACGAGATATATCTTATGATATATGGGGATCAACGATGGTATTAAATCTCTGGAAATCGTTTTCACTATGTTATGAGAGTGGACTGCAGTATTATGGATAAACCTAAAGATTGGAATGGATTATGTTGGACACAAGTTAGTATTGTTTAAGGATAGATGTTTTCTCGATATTATTGATGGGATGTTATAGTAATATAGTTTTAGAAAAAGGACAACCTGCAGGACGGGCGACAGCCCATCACGTCGGACAAGGCTGTGGGAATCGAATCCACAACCGAAGTGCGACTGGCCTTTATCGCCTACCACTGGCCTACAGGAAGTCCCTGTTTAGTAGAAACTAGTTTTATTATATTAAGCAGTATGATATATGAGGTATAAGTCCATTTTAGAAACCATATATGATTAATCTCACTATAGATCGACTTATGTATATAATATTTGCTAACCTTTTGTTTGAGACAGATGGAATGACCCGTCATTCTATCACATTATCTGCTAACACTTCACGAATAACAAATTCAACTTCATTTATTTAAGAGATGAAGTGGAAATTGTTCAAGGCATGAACAACAGTGAGATTGTACCAAAATAAAGATAGTATTTATTCTAATTCAATTTTCAACTTTAGGGAAATGATCTTGAAAACCAAAAATGTTGTCCTAGTGATCTTATATCTGATGAATCAGATGGTACCTTAGATCGTCACAAATTTATGGATTTGTGATTACTGGATTTTCCATAGCCATGTTCTCTACCACTCTCCATCAGAACATGATGGTTAGATTTCTCTTTCATATCCATATTTTCACCAATGTGGAAACCCAGTGATTAGTTTATTTGGGTAACCATTACGTTTCATAATTTTGTTTTTAAAGATTGGTTTTGATATTCCTTTTTACGATGTGGGTTTCTATCAAAGAAACTTTCAAATAGTAAACCATTTATAACCCCGACGAATTTCGAGGGCGAAATTCTTTTTAAGGGGGGTAGAATGTAACACCCGAGACTTTTATGTTATATAAGCCATCAAAGGAATCTTTTTCTACACAACACTTGCTTGGCTTGCTTTACACGCAATCGCGACCTTCCTCGATAGCTTGCGTCGTACGCAATACCGAGTTTCACTAAACAACAATATGCTATTAAAACGAGCCGTTATGAATAGTAATAATCACTTTTTGAAATTTTATAAATTTTATTTTTCAAAATGGACTTCATTTTTGGACTCAGAATATCGAAATTAGCCTAGGGTGAAATTTTGGTATTTTTATGAAAACTTTCAATTTTTGATGAATAGTGAAACCACTAAGTGGTAGGTTAAAAACTGAATTTTGCATAAAACATAATTTTACCGCTTCTGTGAATGGAATTTCGAAAATCCGAGAGACACGGTTAATATCAAGGACTAAAATGTGGTTCAATGAGATGAAAATAATTTTTGGTGAATAGTAACTTTTTACTTTTTTTTTACCGCGGTTAATAGTAAATTGGGTAACTAAGGGTAAATATGATATTAATATTACCCTAACACATGTCCTAATTCTATTGGACAAGTGTAATTCGACCAAAAACAAACTTAGGAATAAAATATGACCATTTAGGCCCACATGGATTAGATTAGGACATTTATTATTAATTTATTTAAAGAAGGGTTAAAATAGTTAAAATCAATGTTTAATAAGTAAATCATTTATAATATGGGGTTATACATAAGATAAATTCGATTTTAAATATTAATTAGAAAGCTAAAAGGATTTCCTACATGATGGTTTTTTATTTGTAATTTTTAGACATCAAATAATTTAATTTATTTATGACACAAAGATGATGCAGTAATTATCTTATTAATGAAATATTGACATAATTGATAATATAAATACCAAAATAAATGTAATTTAAGACTATTTATGAATTCAACTAATTTTCTAGGTTACTATGATATATTAGTGTTGATTCAATCAACTTGGTTCGAACATATAATTCTGTTATGACTTTCACAAAAATCATATATCAAATAGTGTCAAAATTGACACAAAATAGTTTTTAAATCAAATATTATATTATTAATTGTTATTTTATTCCTAAAAATCTAAGGTTCGGCCAAATGACTTATATAAGGATATATGTATTAATAATAAACAATTTGGGGTTCGTTTGGCTTGATATAGTAAGTTTATTAACCTTATAGTATAAGAACACAAGAAGACACGGTAAAAGTAAAATTATTTAACTTAATGTTAAATCTAAATGATAAGGTTAAAATAGGAACCTAAACTTGTCTAAATTCTATTGGATGAGAGGATTTCGACCCATCCCCACCTTAGCCTCGAAATAAATCAATTTGGAGCTAATTAAAACCGAACTTGACATTATAATAAAATAATATTTTGAGATATTCCTAAGGTGCCCCTCTCCTCCCTTATAAAAGGACACCTCCTCCCCCTCCTCCTCACACCAATTTGAGCACTCAAGCTCGGCCAACCCCTGCCAAAATCTCTTCTCCACTTCCCTAGAAACATCCTAGAGGTTCTGGTCTTCCTCAAAGACCAATTTTAGTGCCCTAAGAGGAGGTCCCAAAGAGGCGCTTCAAAGAAGAGGTAATTACCGTTACCAATTCTTTCATCTTTATTTCTTCTTCCACTTCTTCTTCTTAGGTTGTTTCATTATGAAGTAATAACATCAGTATCACTCATATACTGATATGTTATTATAAGTATGAAACAACCCTATTTCACCATCTATCCATCCTACGGAAAAAGAAATCACCGCGCGTGCGTACGTACGGAATACCGTCTCCACGCCGTGGTGTAATCTATTTTCCACCACCACCTTACATGGATGGGTATAATGGTGTAAAGAATAACTATACATAGTTATTACAACATCATATTGATTCTGATATATTGTATAATCCACTCCAATTCAATTCAATAATTATGGAAATGATATCATCGCTCGTGCGTACGTACGGAATATCGTCTCCACGACGCGATGAGATTCATTCTTAATGATTAACCATTCATGAATGATTATAAAGTATATATAATAAGTACTAATGAAATATATGACATAATAATGATACTGGATTTATGTATATATATATATGTATGTCATCTACTTAATTCCATTCAATACAATAATGAAAGAAAAACAGCGTTCATGCGTACGTACGGACTACCGTCTCCAAGAACGGTGTTTTTCATTTCATTTATCTATCTATTATATATATATATATATACTGAATATATATGATATATAAATCATATTTTATATTCTGGATGTAAGTAAATCATGATATAAGTAATAATAATGTCAAGAACAAAAAGTCAAAACACCTACGATAAATGAAACGATTTTACCCAAAACGCTTCTTTAACATGGAATTTACAAAAGAACGGGTAATATAATGTCATAAGTGAACCATATATGATATCATAACAATGAATATGATTCTGTAATAAGTCAATGACATTATTTAAATCATTATACAGGAGGTTCGGACACATACGAAGCAAATCGGACCTAAGGTAAGGGAGATATCACAATCTCATTTTTATCCGAGATTGTTTATTCGTAAGTATTTACTGGGGTGTATTTTATCCTCCACATCCATGTTTCATCAATATGTAATATTATTTACATCCACCTAAAATTGTTTAAATCCAATTTTACCCTTCGGTGAGATTTTAGTAAAAGATTTGAAAGGAATCTTTTGTCATTTTTCGTACGAGGTACTTTTTGACTTTTCCGACAAAAGTACGAGAAGAATATTTTTTTTATACGGCATGAATGGATTATTTCCAAGAAGATTCCTTTACAAGTTTTCAAGTTTATTTTTAATCAACTTCTTTTAGTTTAAATTTTTATGGCATGTTAAGAAAGGAAAAATGTTTTTGAAGTAGAAAGGATATTTTCCTCAAGAATAGAGTTCAAGTATTTTATCAAAATTATTTTCCATCTAAGATAATAAAACGGTTCTGTTTTTATCCCTATTATTACATGGATTTGATTATGTTGTGATGGAAATATTTTTATGAATTCCTTTATCTTATATGAATGGTTTTATGATGTCATGTTGTTTAAGAATCCCATTTTTATTACATGGGTTACGTTATGATGTATGGTTTATGATTATGTGGCACACATAAGAAAGGATTCATTATAAGATGGGTGGGACCTATATCTCCCTCCAATGCATTGGGTAAAGATTTTATATCTCATGAGATAGACATGGCTGGAAAGGAAGGTTATTTCGGTTCAGTGATACAGGACTGAAACGAGGAGTGAACTCGGTTCAGAAAGAGACTTTGTCCACTAAGATAGTCTTGGAAATGAGTCATGACTAACAAGAAATGATTTTCCATGATTATGTGTGCATGCCACAAAGTTTCAATTTTTATGATATGATTATGGGGATCTCATTTTCACTTCTATGATTTGTTCCATGTTAAGATATTATGCTCTCTTTTGCAGGTTAAGATTTCCAAAAAGTTATGTTCTTATGAATATGATGTGATTGATTTTTCTTTTGTATACCCTTACTGAGCATTTGAGCTCACCCTTTTATGTTTTCTTTTCCCCAGGATATAAAGAAAGGTTTTAGGTAAAAAAAATGGGAAGATCTTTATGGGAGATATTGAAGATCTTTCACCACGATTAGAAGACTACGTTCCGAGTTTCCAAAGACACTAAACTATTATGATCCTTGTGTGTGTGTTTTTGTTATGTACTAAGTATTCCGCAAAAGTAATGTAATGTCCATGTATGTCAGGCTTCGGGTCTCTACAAGGAGACCCTTTCATGGAAAAAGTTTGAGTGAATCATTATGGAGGATATATCTCCATTTAAGATGAGTTAAATTCATATTAAGAAGATTCTTCATCTCCAGTAGGGTAGTTTGACGAGGGATGAATATTCATAGAGGTTCACCAACCTCACCAGGTACTCGATAGATATGATCAGGTATCAGTACTTTAGAGATCAGACCTTCAAGTGAGGCCTATGAAGAAGAATATGATATAGTGTCATGAAACTATGAATTGCGACATATGTTGGTGTTCTCGAGTGGGACTTAGTGATCGAGAGGTTCTTGACAGATCAGAGATAGCCAACGACAGTCAACAGTAGGCAGACAGGTGCAGAGACCTCGGTAGTGGGGAACTGATGTCATTCATAGGGATCTCGGTGTGGGAGACATCACAAGAGGACCTAGGATATAGGATCAATAGTCCAAGGCTATTAGGCTATATCCAGTCAGCTTAAGGGGAGGCGATGCTACTCGTGTGATGGTAGAGGACATCTTACTGGAGATAGTCCAACCCATCGAGCTGCTGATTGGGAAGAGGTGGATGGACCATCGAGGTAGAGGCTGAGAGTGGAAGAGACAGACCCGCTAGGTGGTAGACGTGGCAGAGGAGTAGGAACAACTAATGGGGTGTAAGACGCTTCGATCTACTTCCACCACCACCCGCATGACGTCCGCACAAGGCTCATGGTGCTGGGGGACAGGGGTGGGGATAGCTGCATGCAGTGGAGGCAAATGACCTAGGGACTCCAGGGATGATCTGAGGTATGATATGTGTCTTATCTACCTTATAATTCATACATATAGACACAGGTTCTAGTCAATCCTTTCTCTCCACATGTCTTGTTCAAAACCATGAGATTCAAGTAGAGTGCTTGACTCGACCCTTACGTTTGGAGCCTCCTATGGGAGGAGATTCAATGATCATTCCCCTTTTCAGACAATTTTATCTTACACTGGGATGGGAGAGTTTCGGTTGGAACCTCTTGGTGGTAGCGTTGAGGCCTTATGACATCATTCTTGGGATGGACTGTTCATCTTCAGTCCATGCCCATATTTACTACATTAGGTGAAGAGTGCGGTGTGTCTATAGTGATGGGACGAGGTTTTCCCTTTTCATTGAAAATGAGACCCAGACAGTGCAAAATAGGCTCTCACATAGAAGGTTTCAGCCAATCACTCATGATTTATCTAGACTTACCCTCAGAGTAGTAGATGTTGCGAGCTTCAAATTCCCAGCAGTAGTGGCAGAGTACAAGGATGTCCTTCCTGATGTTGTTTCAGGACTTCCTCCCCACCAAGATATCTACTTCTTCATCGACTTACACCCTGGGAACGATACCTATTTCCTCACTAGAATATCTTATGGCTCCCATCGAGCATCGAGATTATAGAGTGTAGCTGAAGGATTTGTAGAGCAAGGGTTTTGTAAGACCCAGTGTTTCATCCTGGGAAGCCCCAGTTTTGTTTTCCAAGAAGGCAGATGGGAGTTTGAGGTTTTGCACGGATTATCAGTTCCCAAATCACGTAACGGTGAAGAACAAGAATCCACTTCCAAGGATGGATGACTTATTCGATCATCTAAGAAGGGAACAATGGTTCTCGAAGGTTGAAATTCGATCAGGTTACCAACAGTTACGATTACTAGAGGAGGATATAACGAAGACGGCTTTCTGATGCTGCTACGGTCACTATGAGTACTTGGTGATGACTTTCGGCATGATGAACTCCATCACAGTTTTCATATAGCTTATGAACTAGATCTTTTAGCCTCATTTAGACCCGTTCATAGTGGTCTTCATCGAAGACATCCTTATGTACTCGGCGTCAGAGGAGGAGCACATGAGACACCTACGTATGGTTCTAGACGTACTCCGAGAGCACCATATTTATGGGAAGCTCTCGATGTGACAGTTCTAGAATTAGTAGGTCCACTTTTTGGGAAATTTCATCTCAGCAGATGAAGTATCTATGGACCCAGCCAAGCTGGAGACAATGTTATAATGTTATCTACCTCAGAGTGTGACAGAGGTGCGAATCTTTCTTGGGTTGGTAAGATATTAATAGATATTAATTCCTAATTTCTCTTGGATATCTGCATTGATTATTGCCTTGACCATGAAGGTGAAACACTTCATGTGGATGGAGAACTACCTGTAGGATTTTGAGAAATTGAGACAGATTTTGAAGAGCACCCCGATTTTGAGATTTCCAAAGGAGGGTGTTGAGTACGTAGTTTTCTGTGATGTATTAGAGACCATTCTTAGATGTGTCCTGATGCAGATATAGTCAGTGATTGATTATAGTTCATTCCATCTTAGGCCACATGAGAATAACTTTGTGACCCGTGATCTCGAGTTGCTAGTGTTAGTATTTGCGTCGAAGATGTGGTGACACTGCCTTATCAGTGAGTAGTTTATCATCTAATCTGACCACAAGAGCCTCAAGTAAATCTTCTTGTAGAAGGATCTGAATCTAATATTGAGGCATTGGCAAGTGTTCCTCTAGGACTATGATTTCTAGATCTTCAGTACTTCTTGGAAGGGGAATATTGTGGAATATTCTATCAGCCGGAGATTGAGTTTGCTGCTGCTAAATGAGGAGATGGAAAAGTTGGGCTTGTTATAATTATAATTTATGAACAGAGAGGATGAAACATACCTTCAGTTGATGGTTTTCACCCTTCCACTCTTACAAATATTTAGAGAGGCACAACTTGGGGATGTGGATTGTGAGGATTTATCTGGTCAGTTATCCTCAGGGAATTCCCATGATGAAAATTCTCAAGGTGGGGAGCACGTAGTTAGAGGAAACACTATTGTACCATTGGTATTGCAGGAGGAGGTACTGATGGAGTTTAATACATCCCCATTAGTGTTACATCATATAGTCTTGAAGATGTACCAAGATCTCTAATGACAGTTCTGGTGGTCAGTCTTGAAGATGAAAGGGGCATAATTGGTTTCTTGATTCCTAACATGCCAGCAGGTAATGGATAAGCACTACGATCCCATGATATTAGAACACCCCTGGAAGTTCCTGAGTGGAAGTGGGTTGGAATATCAATGGAATTCATGATGGGATTACCATGGACATCCAAGGGGCATGATAATATCAGGGTGATATTTGACTGGCTCACCAAGTCTTCCCACTTCCTAGATATCAGGTAGAAGAGTTCTGTAGAAAAATTGGGACGCCTCTACGTGCAAGATATAGTTCAAATTCATGGAATCCCATCGACAATATTCTCATATCATGATGCCCGCTTCACATCCCAGTTTTGGAATGGACTGCAAGAGGATTTCTGGACTCAGGTATGCTTGAGCACAACATTCTATCCCTATACAAATTATCAGACAGAAAAGACCATTCAGGTTCTGGAGGATATGTTGCAGGACTGTATCTTGGACTTTGGTCATATTTGGGAGGACTAATTACCAATATTTGATTTTTCGTACAACAATAGCTACCACTCAAACATTGGTATGACACAGTTCGAGGATTTATTTGGGAGACTCTGTTGGTCACCGCTTTGTTGGACTGACCTTGGAGAGTCAACACTTATTGGTTCATAGATAGTTCGAGCTACCACCGAGAAGGTGAAAATCATTGGGGAGTGGATGAAGATTTCACAAAGCTGGAAGAAGTCTTATGATGATAGACGATAGAGATCTCTGGAGTTCGAGGAGGGGGACTATGTTTGCTATAGGGTCTCACCTTGTTGAAGGTTGTAGATATTTCTTTGGGGAGGAAAATTTTCTCTGAGGATCATTAACCCTTTTCAGATACAGTGCAATGTTGGTTAGGTGGAATACCACCATGATCTATCACCATAATTGCACCAGATACATGATTTCTTCCAGGTGTCACAGCTGTAGAGGTACATGCATGACCCATCGCACGTCATCGACTGGGGTGAGCTAGAAATTGAGGATGGAGAGACCTTTACTGAGTACCTGGTGGAGATCAAGGATCAGCAGGAGAGATACTTTTGTAGGAAATCGATTCCATTGTTGTGTATCTGGTGGCAGCACATGAATATTTAGGAGAGCATGTGATTTTGGGAGGCTCATATCTATTCCCAATACCCACATTTTTTGAGTATCCTTTTGTTTTGGATTTCTGGGACATAACTCCCTAATGTGGGGTGAATATAATATCTCGTATTTTCCATGTATTATTATTATTAAATATTATATGGAATAATTATGATACCAACCACAGAGAAGACACATTATTCCAAGGCCCGGTGAGCTCAAAATTGTAGTTTAAAATTTTTAAGTTAAGTGAGTCAGTGTGTGTGTGCAGTTGTGGCAGTTTTAAAATCGATGGCCGGATCAAAAATCTGATGGGACCTTTGCATCTGGGATGGTGAATTTACCTAAGAACATACCTAACCTTAAATGGCATGGGTCAAGGTAAAATTTTTATTTTCAGATGTTTTTAGTAAAATAAAATAAAATAAAATAAAATAATTTAAAAAGTTTATTTTATTTTATTAGGAAACATTCTCTACAACGCATCAATGCAGAAACTGTTTCAATAATTCATTCCACACCATAATGACTTTGAAAAAGAAACACTGACACATTAATATCACAACGTGATAGAATGATGAAACACGTTCCCTTATTTTAATGGGTTAAATTAAATTTCATATTGTAACACCCGAGACTTTTATGTGAAATATTTTATTTTTATGTTATATAACTCATCAAAGGAATCTTTCACTACAGACAAAACTATCAAGGATTGCTTTACACGCAACCGCGGCCTTCCTCGATAGCTTGCGTCATATGCAATACCGAGTTTCACTAAATAATGATATGCTATTAAAATATTATTAAAACTAGCTGTTATGAATAGTAATAACCACTTTTTGAAATTTTATAAATTTTATTTTTCAAAATGGACTTAATTTTTAGATTCGGAATATCAAAATTAGCCTAGGGTGAAATTTTGGTATTTTTCTGAAAACTTTCAATTTTTGATGAATAGTGAAACCACTAAGTGGTAGTTAAAAAACTAAATTTTTCATAAAACTTAATTTTACCGCTTCTGTGAGTGGAATTTTGAAAATCCGAGAGACATGGTTGATGTCAGTAAGTAAAATTTGGTTCAATGAGGTGAAAATAATTTTTGGTGAATAGTAACTTTTTACTTTTTTTACCACAGTTAAAAGTAAATAGGGTAATTAAGGGTAAAAATGATATTATTATTATCCTAACACATGTCTTAATTCTATTGGACAAGTTTAATTCGACCAAAAACAACCTTAGTAATAAAATATGACCATTTAGGCCCACTTGGATTAGATTAGGACAATTATTATTAATTTATTTAAAGAAGGGTTAAAATAGTTAAAATCAATGTTTAATAAGAAAATCATTTTTAATATAGGGTTATACATAAGATAAAATCGACTATAAATATTAATTAGAAAGATAATAAGATTTCCTACATAATGCTATTTTATTTTTAATTTTTAGACGTTATATAATTTAATTTATTTATGACACAAATATGATGCAGTAATTATCTTATTAATGAAATATTTGCATAATTGATGTTATAAATACCCAAATAAATGTAATTTGAGACTTTCTATGAATTAAAATAATTATATATGTTAATATGACATGTTAGTATTGATTTAATTAACTTTTTTCGAACTAAGAATTCTGTTATGATTTTCACAAAAATCAATTACTAAATAGTGTCAAAATTGACATAAAATATTTTTTAAAACAAATATTATATTAGTAATTGTTATTTTATTCATAAAAATCTAAGGTTCGGCCAAATGACTTAGATAAGGTTATATATGTTAATAATAAACAACTTGGGGTTCGTTTGGCTGCTTATAGTATGTTTATTAACCATATAGTATAAGAACACAAGAAGACACGGTAAAAGTAAAATTATTTAACTTAATGTTAAATCTAAATGATAAGGTTAAAATAGGAACCTAAACTTGTCTAAATTCTATTGGATGAGAGGATATCGACCCATCCCCACCTTAGCTTCTAAATAAATCAATTTGGATCTGTTTAAAACCGAATTTGACTTTATAATAAAATAATAATTTTGTTATTCCAAAAGTACCCCTCTCCTCCCTTATAAAAGGGAACCTCCTCCCCTCTTCCTCACACCAATTTGAGCCATCAAGCTCGTCCAAACCCTGCCAATTTCTCCTCCCCACTTCCCTAGAAACATCCTAGAGGTTCTGGTCTTATTTAAAGACCTATTTTAGTTCCCTAAAAGGAGGTCTCAAAGAAGCACTTCAAAGAAGAGGTAATGTCCGTTACCGATTCTTTCTTCTTTATTTCTTCTTCCACTTCTTATAATTTAGTTGTTTCATTATGAAGTAATAACATCAGTATCACTCATATACTGATATTTTATTATAAGTATTAAACAACCCTATTTCACCATCGATCCATCCTACGGAAAAAGAAATCATCGCGCATGCGTACGTACGGAATACCGTCTCCACGCCGTGGAGTAATCTATTTTCAACCACCACCTTACTTGGATGGCTATAATGGTGTAAATAATGACTATATATGACTATTATAAAGTCATATTGATTCTGAAATAGTATAAATACACTCCAATACAATTCCACTATCATAGGAATGATATCATCACTCATGCGTACGTACGGAATACCGTCTCCACTAAGTGATGTGACTCATTCTACATGATCTTCATTGCTTAATGATTATATAAATGAATTGAATGAATGAATATGATATAAATTACACTAATAAAATCCTGTAAATGAGGTATCTATAACCTAAAAATAAGAATAAGAATTTATTCGACAAAACACGCATAAGAACAAAAAGTAATAAACACACGAATAACAAGCAGTAATGAAATATTACTAATCAGAAGCTATGAATATGACCATATATGATATCATAACAATAATTATGATTCTGAAATAAGTCAATAACATTATTTAAATCATTATACAGGAGGTTCGGACACTTACGAAGCAAATCGGACCTAAGGTAAGGGAAATATCACAATCTCATTTTTATCCGAGATTGTTTATACTTTGGAATTTACTGGGGTGCATTTTATCATCCACATCCATTTTTCCTCAATATGTAATATTTACATCATTCTAAAATATTTTATATCCAATTTTACCCTTCGATGAGTTTTTAGTAACATATATGAAAGGAATATTTTTCCGTTTTTCGTTCGAGGTATTTTTTGACTTTTCCGACAAAAGTATGAGAAAAATGTTTTTTTAAATTATATGGCATGAATGGATTTTTAAAACATTATTTCCAAGAAGATTCATTTACAAGTTTTAATGTTTATTTTTAATCAAATTTTTTTAGTTTAAAATTGTATGACATGTTAAGAAAGGAAAAATCTTTTTGAAGTAGAAAGGATATTTTCCTCAATAATGGAGTTCAAGTGTTTTATCAAAATTATTTTCCATCTACGATAATAAAGGGTTCTGTTGTTATCCCTATTATTACATTTATTTGATTATGTTGTGATGGAATTATTTTTATGAATTCCTTTATATTATATTAATTGTTTTATGATGTCACGATGTTTAAGATTCCCATTTTTATTACATGTGTTATGCTATGATGTATGGTTTATGATTTTGTGGCACACATAAGAATGGTATCATTATGAGATGGTTGGGACCTATATCTCTCTCCAATTCATTGGGTAAAGATTCTATATCTCATGAGATAGACATGGCTGGAACGGCAGGTTAAACCGGTTCAGTGAAACAGGACTGAAACGTGGAGTGATCTCGGTTCAGAAATGGACTTTGTCCACTAAGATAGTCTTGGAAATGAGTCTTGACTAATAAGAAATGATTCTCTATGATTATGTGTGTATGCCACAAAGTTTCATATTTTATGTTATGATTATTGGGATTACATTTCACTACTATGATTTATCCCATGTTATGAAATTACGATCTCTTTTGCAGGTTAAGATTTCCAAAAGTCATGTTCTTAAGTATATGATGTGATTGATATTTCTTTTGTTTACCCTTACTGAGCATTTGAGCTCACCCTTTTGTATGTTTTATTTCCTCAGGTCAGGAAGAAGGTTATTATGTAGGATATGCCCAAAAGGGACTCTAGATATGATGAAAGAAGTGGGAGGAAAAGTTGATGCTTTATGATCCAGTTGTTTATGTTTCCCAGTTTTTAAAGACTCTATACCTATACGGTCCTTTCCTGGTTTTGTTATACGTTGTAATAAGTGTGCTTCAATTTTGGAAGTACTAACAATGTATGTAAATTATTGGTCGTTATAGTTTGTATCATAGGAAAGTTATAGTCAACCTTTCGAAACTAGGATGTGAAAGCCTTAGTAAGAACCCTAAGGATAATTTTAAGCATAGAACACAATATTAGTGTTTTAGAAATGGCCATGAATAACCTAGGATAAGACCTTAAATGTGAAATTTTATTCTTGATTATGTGGTTTTCCTATTATAATTAGTGTTTCTCCCACTATTCTTTTTGGTTTTAGTCAATGGCTGGAACCCGAAGGAACCGTCTTAATGAAGAATGCGACATGCAATGAAATGATTGTCCCCCTAAGCAACCAAACATTATGGGAGCTGGAATGCAAAATCTTATAGTCATGCTCCCACAACTTTCTCAAGCTATGAATCATGCATGACTTCCAAATGAGAAAAGGAAGGACCAACATTCTGTTGAATCCTTCATGAGACAACATCCACCTTCATTCAGTGGGTCTACTGATCCAGTATTTTCTAAACAATGGATTAGTACTACTGAAAATATATTTTCAGTTCTTCAATGTCTTGAGCATGATAAAGTCATCTTAGCAGTGTATCGTTTGGAAGGTGATGCTGATCAATGGTGGAATCTTATTAAGAATACGAGGCAAAGGGATGAAATTGAGTCCATGGAATGGGACTAGTTCAAGAACTTATTTTTCAATAAGTAATTCCCTCATATTCTCCGAACAAAGATGGAGAAAGAGTTTCTTGAACTGAAGCAAAAGGATGATGAATCTGTTGGTACCTATGAAGCAAATTTTATAAGACTTGCAAGGTACGCTTCTGGTATTATTATCCAACCTGAGAGTAAGATTGAGAGATTCTTTAGTTGATTAAAATCAAGTCTTTGAAGGGCGTTATCCATAAGAGAATTTAATAGCTACGAGGAAATTGTTCGATGTGATCTCAAAGTCGAGATGGAGATTGGAGTAACCCATTAGTCACGTGAGTTTGATAAGAAGAGGAAAATGGAATTCAAAGGAAAATCTAAATAGCACGCTGAAAAGAAGATGAGATTTCCCTTATGCTCAAAGTGTGGAAAGAAACATGGAGGGAGTTGTCTTAAAGGGACAAGTAAGTGTTTCAGATGTGGAAAGGAAGGTCATTGGCCATTTGAATGCCGCAATGATGGGAAGAAGATGTTTAATGATGAAAACAAAGGAAGGGATACACAGAATGAACCTACTACACTTTAATGTTTCAAGATCAAAGAGATGGGGCATTATGCCAATAAATGCCCAAATACAAGGGTTGATGATGATAGTCAACGTCAATAAAATCTTAAGGATAAAGATAAAGGAAAGTCACATGCAATTTCTATCAGCGATGTGGAGTATGATAACGATGTGGTGAAAGGTACACTTACCATCCAATCTGAAGTAGAAAATGTTATATTTGATTTTGGATCCACCCACTCTTTTATTTCTGAGGAATTTTCTAAGGATATCACCGTATTACCTCAACAATTAGATGTTGAATTAGCTGTGACAACCCCTAATGGCGCAACAGTCGCATCAAAAGTCTATAATTATTCTCCGATTGATGTTAGTGGGGAAGTGATTCCTAAAAATCTTGTGATCCTTCCTATAGTGTAATTTGATGTGATTTTTGGAATGGATTGGCTTTCATTATATGGATATCATATCAATTACCAAAGAAGGGAAGTCACATTTCATATTCCAGATCAATCTATGATCGTCTATCAATGCAAGGATGAACATAACCTTCCAGTGGAAATTCCTTTCATCTTATGGGTCTTGATTCCAATAAATGAAGGTTATTTATCTCAAATGGTTGGTGACAAACTCACGATTAAGAATATTCCCATTGTACGAGAGTTTGATGGTGTCTTTCCAGAGGAATTACCGGGTTTTCCACCAAATCGTGAAGTTGAGTTTTCAATAGAACTCATACCAGGTGCTTTGCCTATTTCAATGACACCTTATAGAATGGACCCAATTGAGTTGCAGGAATTGAAGAAGCAACTCCAAGAGAATCTTGATAAGGGGTTCATACGCCCTAGTGCGTCACCTTGGGGAGCACCTGTTCTATTTGTTAAGAAGAAAGATGGATCAATGAGACTCTGCATTGATTATCGAGAACTTAACAGGATCACTATCAAGAACAAATATCCTCTCCCACGCATTGATGACTTATTTGACCAACTACGAAAAGCTCAATACTTTTCCAAGATTGATCTTCATTCTGGGTATCATCAATTAAGGGTCAAAAGGGAGGATATACCAAAGACGGCTTTCCGTTCAATGTATGGACACTATGAATTTATAGTGATGACGTTTGGTCTTACTAATACCCCTGCTATCTTCATGGATCTGATGAATAGAGTCTTTAGAGACAATCTTGATCAGTTTGTGGTAGTATTTATAGATGATATTCTGGTATATTCAAAGAGCAAGGAAGAACATGAAGATCACTTCAGAATTATATTGAAGACCCTAAGAAAGGAGAAGCTTTATGCCAAATTTACCAAGTGTGAATTTTGGCTTCAAAAAGTTTGATTTTTGGGTCACATAATCTCAAAATAGGGGATATCTGTGGATCCAGCAAAAACAGAGGTTATCAAAAGATGGTCAAGACCAAAAACAGTAACTGAGATCCGATGTTTTCTTGGTTTGGCTGGATATTATCGACGTTTTGTGAAATCTTTTTCATGATTATCTAATCCACTCACCAAGTTGACTCGAAAAGGAGTTTTGTTTGTATAGACGGAGGAATGTGAAGAGAATTTCAAGGAGTTGCAAAGAAGGTTATACAGTGCACCTGTGCTCACACTGCCTTGTAGTGGAGAAAGGTTTGTGATCTACAGTGATGCATCCAAGAAGGGATTGGGGTGTGTTCTTATGCAAAATGATATGGTGATAGGTTATGCCTCACGACAGTTGAAAATTCATGAGCAAAATTACCCAACTCATGATTTGGAGTTAGCTGTGGTAATCTTTCCATTAAAGATTTGGAGGCCTTATCTTTATGGTGAAAGGTGTGATATTTATACTGATCATAAAAGTTTAATGTAAATTTTCACACAAAAGGAGCTGAATATGCGCCAAAGAAGATGGTTGGAGCTGATTAAGGATTATGACTGCTCAATCCGTTACCACCCTGGGAAAGCAAACATGGTGGAAGATGTATTAAGTCGACAAGACCATGCCAGTTTATCCATGATAAGGATCACAAACGATCCAATATTTATGGATTTACAAAGGATGGATCTTGGAATTATAATGGAAGGGGAAAAATATTATATTTCTCAAATGAATGTTCAACCATCTATACATGTGAAGATTAAAGAGGCACAGAAAGAAGATGTCAAGTTACAAAAGAAGGTGAGAAATGTTCCTGAATTCAACCTTGATTGTGATGGGATAATAATGTTCAGGAATCGGGTTTGTGTTCCTCCCATCCCAGAATTAAAGAAGGAGCTGCTGGATGAGGCTCATAGTTCTTCATTCTCTATTCATCCTGGAAGAACGAAGATGTATAGGGACATGAAAGAGTACTTTTGGAGGGATGGCATGAAAATAGATGTTGCTGAATATGTCTCTCGATGCTTGGTTTGTCAGCAAGTTAAAGCTGAGAGACAGAAGTCTAAGGGGATGTTACAACCATTACCCATACCCGAATGGAAATGGGAAAACATCACTATGGACTTTGTCACAGGAATTCCTAAAACATCCAAAGGCAATAATGCTATCTGGGTCATAGTTGATCGTCTTATAAAGTCTGCACACTTCATCGCTATTAGAGAGGATTTCTATCTGGATCAGCTTTCTAGGATATATGTGAAGGAAGTGGTAAGATTGCATGGAGTACCACTTTATATTATATCTGATCGAGATCCGAGGTTTACCTCAAAGTTCTGGCGAAGTCTGCAGCATACTTTGGATACAGAGTTGAGTTTCAGCACTTCTTATCATCCTCAAACAGACAGTCAGTCTGAGAGAACAATTCAAACTCTAGAAGGTATGTTGAGAGCTTTCTCTATGGATTTGAAAGGTGGTTGGGATCAACACCAACCTTTGGTGGAATTTTCTTATAATAATATCTTTCACTCCAGTATTCAGATGGCTCCTTATGAAGCTCTCTATGGAAAGAAATGCATGACTCCAACTTGCTGGGATGAAGTCGGGGAAAGAAAGCTATTAGGGCCTGATCTCGTTGATGAAATGGCAGAAAAGGTCAGATCTATTCAACAACACATAAGAGCAGCTCAAAGTTGACATAAAAGTTATGCCGACAACCGAAGAAAAGACCTAGAGTTTGAAGTGGGTGATAAAGTGTTCTTACGAATATCTCCCTGGAAGAGGGTCATGAGATTTGGAAAGAAGGGGAAGTTGAGCCCTAGATATATCGGTCCTTTTGAAATACTGGATCGTGTTTGGAAGGTAGCTTACGAATTGGATCTTCCACCGAATATCTCTCAAGTTCACGATGTGTTACATGTATCTCTCATGAGAAAGTACATACCTGATCCTTCACATGTACTTAGCTTAGAAGTTGTACCGCTTGAGCAAGATCTTTCTTATGAAGAACAGCCGATAGAGATTCTGGATCTTAGCGAAAAAGTCCTACGAAACAAGACCACTCGATTGGTGAAAGTTTTATGGAGGAACCACCAATTAGAAGAAGCTACATGGGAGCTTGAGGATATGATGAGGGGGAGGTATCCTCATCTGTTTGTTACAAAGTGACGAATTTCGAGGGCGAAATTCATTTTAAGGGGGGTAGAATGTAACACCCGAGATTTTTATGTGAAATATTTTGTTTTTATATTATATAAATCATCAAAGAAATATTTCACTACACACAACACTAGCTTGCCTTGCTTTACACACAAATGCGGCCTTCCTCGATAGCTTGCGTCGTACGCAATACCGAGTTTCACTAAACAATGATATGCTATTAAAATATTATTAAAACTAGCCGTTATGAATAGTAATAACCAATCTTTGAAATTTTATAAATTTTATATTTCAAAATGGACTTCATTTTTGGATTCGGAATATCGAAATTAGCCTAGGGTGAAATTTTGGTATTTTTCTGAAAACTTTCAATTTTTGATGAATAGTGAAACCACTAAGTGGTAGTTAAAAAACTGAATTTTTCATAAAACTTAATTTTATCGCTTCTATGAGTGGAATTTCGAAAATATGAGAGACACAGTTGATGTCAGTAAGTAAAATGTGGTTCAATGAGATTAAAATAATTTTTGGTGAATAGTAGCTTTTTACTTTTTTTACCACGGTTAAAAGTAAATAGGATAATTAAGGGTAAAAATGATATTATTATTACCCTAAAACATGTCCTAATTCTATTGGACAAGTTTAATTCGACCTAAAACAACATTAGGAATAAAATATGACCATTTAGGCCTACTTGGATTAGATTAGGACATTTATTATTAATTTATTTAAAGAAGGGTTAAAATAGTTAAAATCAATGTTTAATAAGAAAATCATTTTTAATATAGGGTTATACATAAGATAAAATTGACTATAAATATTCATTAGAAAGCTAAAAAGATTTAATACATAATGATATTTTATTTTTAATTTTTAGACGTTATATAATTTAATTTATTTATGACACAAATATGATGCCGTAATTATCTTATTAATAAAATATTTACATAATTGATGTTATAAATACCCAAATAAATGTAATTTGAGACTTTTTATGAATTACAATAATTTTATTGGTTAATATGACATGTTAGTATTGATTTAATTAACTTATTTCTAACTAATCATTCTGTTATGATTTTCGCAAAAATTAATTACTAAATAGTGTCAAAATTAACATAAATAGTTTTTAAAACAAATATTATATTAGTAATTGTTATTTTATTCCTAAAAATATATTATTCGTCAAAATGACTTAGATAAGGTTATATATATTAATAATAAACAACTTGGGGTTCGTTTGGCTGCTTATAGTATGTTTATTAACCTTATAGTATACGAACACAAGAAGACACGGTAAAAGTAAAATTATTTAACTTAATGTTAAATCTAAAGGATAAGGTTAATATAGGAACCTAAACTTGTCTAAATTCTATTGGATGAGAGTATTTCTACCCATACCTACCTTAGATTCAAAATAAATCAATTTAGAGCTATTTAAAATCGAATTTGACTTTATAATAAAATAATAGTTTTAGTTATTCCAAATGTACCCCTCTCCTCCCTTATAAAAGGGCACCTCCTCCCCCTCTTCCTCACACCACTTTGATCCTTCAAGCTCGGCCAAACCCTGCCAATTTATCCTCTCCACTTCCCTAGAAACATCTTAGAGGTTCTGGTATTCTTCAAAGACCTATTTTAGTTCCCTAAAAGGAGGTCTAAAAAAGCACTTCAAAGAAGAGGTAATGTCCGTTACAGATTCTTTCATCTTTATTTCTTCTTACACTTATTCTTCTTTATATGTTTCATTATGAAGTAATAACATAAGTATAACTCATATACTTATATGTTATTATAAGTAAGAAACAACCCTATTTCACCATCTGTCCATCCTACGGACAAAGAAATCACAGCGCGTGCGTACGTACGGAATACCGTCTCCACGCCGTGGTGTAATCTATTTTCCACCCCCGCCTTACTTGGATGGGTATAATGGTGTAAATAATGACTATATATGACTATTATAAAGTGATATTTATTCTTAAATAGTATACATACACTACAATACAATTCCACGATCATAGGAATGATATCATCACACGTGCGTACGTACGAAATACCGTCTCCACGATGTGATGCGACTCGTTCTACAGGATCTTCAATGCATAATGATTATATAAATGAATTGAATTAATTAATATGATATATATTACACTAATACCATTCTGGAAGTGAGGTATCTATTACCTAAATAGAAGAATAATAATTTATTAGACAAAACACGCATAAGAACAAAAAGTAATAAACACCCGAATAACAAGTAGTAATGAAATATTACTAATAAGAAGATAAGAATATGACCATATATGATATCATAACAGTATGTATGATTCTGTAATAAGTAAATAACATTATTTAAATCATTATACAGGAGGTTCGGACACTTACGAAGCAAATCGGATCTAATGTAAGGGAAATATCACAATCTCATTTTTATCCGAGATTGTTTATACTTTGGAATTTACTGAGGTGTATTTTCTCATCCACATCCATGTTTCCTCAATATGTAATATTTCAATCATTATAAAATATTTTATATCCAATTTTACCCTTCGGTGAGTTTTTAGTAAAAGATAAGAAAGGAATCTTTTGTCGTTTTTCATACGAGGTATTTTTTTACTTTTCCGACAAAAGTACGAGAAGAATGTTTTTTTAACTTATACGGCACGAATAGATTTTTAAAACATTATTTCCAAGAATATTCCTTTACAAGTTTTCATGTTTATTTTTAATCAACTTCTTTTAGTTTAAAATTGTATGAAATGTTAAGAAAGGAAAAATGTTTTTGAAGTAGAAAGGATATTTTCCTCAAGAATGGAGTTCAAGTTTTTTATCAAAATTATTTTCCATCTAAGATAATAAAGGGTTCTATTTTTATCCCTATTATTACATTGATTTGATTATGTTGTGATGGAATTATTTTTATGAATTCCTTTATATTATATTAATTGTTTTATGATGTCACGATGTTTAAGATTCCCATTTTTATTACATGGGTTATGCTATGATGTATGGTTTATGATTTTGTGTCACACATAAGAATGGTATCATTATTAGATGGGTGGGACCTATATCTCCCTACAATGCATTGGGTAAAGATTTTATATCTCATGAGATAAACATGGCTGGAACGACAGGTTAAACCAGTTCAGTGAAACAGGACTGAAATGAGGAGTGAACTCAGTTCAGAAATGGACATTGTCCACTAAGATGGTCTTGGCAATGAGTCTTGACTAATAAGAAATGATTCTCTATGATTATTTGTGTATGCCACAAAGTTTAATGTTTTAAGTTATGATTATTGGGATTACATTTCACTACTATGATTTATAACATGTTATGAAATTATGATCTCTTTTGCAGGTTAAGATTTCCAAAAGTTATGTTCTTAAGTATATGATGTGATTGATATTTCTTTTGTTTACCCTTACTGAGAATTTGAGCTCACCGTTTTGTATGACTTATTTCCCCAGGTCAGGAAGAATTTTATTAAGTAGGATATTCCAAAAAGGGACTCTAGATATGATGAAATAAGTGGGAGACAAAGTTGATGCTTTATGAATCAGTTGTTTATGTTTCCCAGTTTCTAAAGACTCTATACCTATACGGTCCTTTCCTGGTTTTGTTATATATTGTAATAAGTGTGCTTCAATTTTTGAAGTACTAACAATGTATGTAATGTATGGGTCGTTATATAGATGTTGGGAGAAATTGAGAGAACTTCTTGGAACTTTAGAGAGTCATCTCAGTGAAGAACGACATCGATCAAAAGTGTGAATCATTGCGCTAATAGAGTTAGAGGCTCTTGATGACAAAAGTAGTAGATTTACATCATGAGTGATCAATCCATTCTCGAGGTAGTGTTTGTTTTTTAGATTTATTCTTCCCCATTCATTAATTAAACAACGAATGCAGATCAACCCATGAACTGGTTGACCCGCACATCCTCGTTCTAGTGGGAGGGATTTTCTTTTCTAGGTTCGTTCATCAGATTTATTTTTTCATCTTTAATGTTTCAATTTTCCTCATTCAAACATTTTAATAGGACCAGATTAATGTCATGAAAAATGATGATGGAGGTTCCTTCCTCCTTTGTTGTTTTATTTTCTTCCTCTATCTTCCTCGCGTTCTTCTCGTTCTTCGGGAGGATGTGAACGAGGAATCATTGTGTGCCCATTTCATAGTGTAATGATCACAAAATAAAGATCTATAATCGTGATGACCTATTGAAGGTGCGACGATGATAGCAGTAGAAGAATCAACATGGTTCGGAAGTTCTCGTTCTTCGAGCGTTCTTCGTGCCGGTAAATCGGTATGTGTTTTCAGGGCTGATCGGAGGCTCGAAACCCATAGAAGTGGCCTTGCAGATTCAAGGTGACCTCAAACATGGAATTTCACGATCATCGGGTGGTTAGATATAATTTTTGGAATCACTAAAGCTGCCATAATGAAGAACCATCGATTCTAGAAATTTACAGAACACACAGCGTATATCCCGAAGAACATGCCGTGTGGGTCTGACTAAGTGGCAGATAGGGTTCTGTGGTACTTGAGGCAATGAAATGGTGTGTTATCCAAATAACCCGACATGTGAGGCCTTACTAAGGACTCATAATGTATCCTATATGATACACGGGCACGGGGTGGGTACACGATTGTGTACTCCGCCACACGGCCAGACCGGGCCGATTGCGTGGACTAACCCGTGTATCGATTACATGGGGTAGCACACACATGTTACAACAATGTACGGGCACACAATACGATACAAAAAGTGAATCCTAATTAATCAGACATGGTTTTCAGTTCATACTACATGCCATGTACTTAATTTTATACACGACATGTTCTTAGGACCTGGGTCGTTCTACACGGGCAGTACCCAGAGTCGAGAGACACATCGTTTGACCCTTCAACATGTCGTGTATATTCTAGAACATGGTTTGATCCTTATTTTCCACCATTTTTTGACAAGTTGTATCTCGGTTAGTGTCCCTTTTACTTCTTCCCCTAAAGGTTAGGTATCACTTCCATTTATAGGAGTATGATCCCTTTATCGGGACTTTCTCAGATAGAGTCAAGTATCCCTCCAAGAAACCAAGAGATAGATCCTTTATCCATTATTGACCCTATTTAGAGTCAAGTATCGATGTGAATACTCTTACAAGATGTCGATCCTCTTCTTAGAAGGTGAATATCGATGATTTGAAGTTTTTGACAAGGCCCTGACAGTGATACTCATCTGCGTATCACAATCATTCCCCATTCATGAATGTGTTCTCTCAGAGTGAGTGTATCTATCTCTCATGGATTTTCTTGAAGAACAATGTCTCTCAGAAGAATCAAATCATAGATATCAGACTCAAGGAGTGAGTTCTCCTGGATGAATGTTTCATGAAACCTTCTAACTGAATCTCTAGCTGGGGTATGTGGTTGTGTTACTTGTCACTAAACTGGGGGTTTGGGTTTTGAGTGTATCTAGATTTGGTTTCTCTTGATATATGTTCAGTAGAAATATACTGTGTAGAGATGACTTTATTCTTCCTTTGTGTATTTATTTGTGGTTTTTGGGGTCCTATAATGAGTACTTTTATACTCACCCATGCACAGGCTTTTCCCGCACGTGTCATGTCTTGTACTGACGATCGACCTTTTGATGGAGTCCAGGGAAGACCCGGACCAAACCGAGATTTACGAGTTCCCCACATATCGTGGTGTTCCTTTGACTATGATCAGAAGTCATATTACCTATTTGGGTTTATAGGTTGGACATTGTAGTTTGAAAACTCTTATTTTTGGTGGGCTTGTATTCTGGCCCATTTTACTTTCTACACTTTACTATCGTAATACAATGTTGGTTGGGTTTAGTTATATGCATTTATTTTTGTTCCTTAGTTTTTTTGGCATTTCAGCTTTTTTGTGGTCTTAGAGATGTGTGTGTGTGTATAGGTACTTATGAAATGCCTCCCATGTTAGTGATATGCCTAATCGGTGTTAATCACTATCCCTTGGCCTATTGGAGGCGGGCATGGGGATTCACGGCATGAGCCCCAAAGGGATGGGTCCTGACATGGGCCCAAAAGGCTAGTTTTAAGGAAATAATGTTGCCCTAAGCCTTTCTCCAACTAACCCGGTGCTAACAATTAGCATCGAGTATTCATACTACACATTTGGGAGACCTAATAGTCAAATACATGTACACATACATGAATCTCCACAAAATGTTATAAATGTTAAAAGGTTAATAGATCATAATGTAAACGCATTCATAACATTTATCCCACATCGATGTACAACAAGAAGAATATAAAAAGAAAAAGGATCAAATACGAGCCCACCAAAACTATAAAATAACCCAACTGGCTGACAACATGGGGAATCTACCCAAGAGATAATCCTAGATCCACCCAAGGTCCTTCCAGAATATCTAATCACTACCCAATCCTGGTCCTCATTAGACTCCAATGATAGTATTTTAGTCTGTGTAAGACATGGAATTTATGGGTAGAACCCATGCATGGATGAGTATAAATATACCAAATAGAACACCCTAAAATCAATAAACATAAAAAACAGATAGTAGTAATATTATCATCTTGAAGATACTTGAATAAGAATATGAGGCATAATAATAAAAATTTAACCTTGATATTTTCAGGTTTACATTAAGTCTCAAGCTAATGCTGTGAACTCACTACCAGCCTGGAATTCTACAACAGAATCAAAAGTAACACATTTTCGAGAGAACTCACTCCCTGATTCTTGATATACTTTTGGAAATCATATAAGAGAACATACTCATCATCTCTATCCATCAATAATAACCCAAAAAATTGGAATTCCCATCCAAGATTCAAAAAACAATCGGGTTACACCGCACCAGAAGACAAGAGATATCAATACACATACAAGGGATCAAACCTAGGGACGATGAAATATACCTGAACCTTACTAGAATGACTCACCATTTAATGGATTATATTATTGTTTATGTTGTTGATAATGATAACTAAAACCTCACCTAGGTATGAAAAAAATGATATAGGATCACCCCCTAAGCCTCATAGAGAAATTTCAAAACTCTATCTAAGACTAATCTCATAAAGGGGATAACATTATATACCCATGATATGATTCCTCATTGAAAAATTATGAGGAAAAACAAAGGGAATATACCATATAGAAATATGTCAATGCTAATATATTTAATGGGAATTAAACCAAGCTCACTCCAGAGCTAAATAGAGAAGAACTAGGGATCCAACCTTCCCTTAAAGGAGAACCATCATGTCCCATAGTTCAACATGGTCTATATCACTAATATTGTAACTTATTATGTCTCATTATCACATGATATGTTTTTTTATAAATACAAGTAGTGTCTATTAGAAATATGTATAATGTAAAGGTCAGTCTGGAAGTCAGTGTGTGTCTAGCCTAGCCCGTGAACTATCTCTCATATCAGTGTACTCATGGAATACTAGTGAAATCAAGTCATGTCTGAGTAATTTAAAAAATATATAGAGTGTAATTAACTTCCCATAATTTGTAGGGGTCAGGCCAGAATCAGGTGTGTGGCATATTTTGAAGATTGTGTACCCACTAAAGTACATGGTGTGTTCCCTGAAAAAAATGTAATATGAGGCACATGTTTTCTTGTGTTTCTAATAATTGTAAATGTGAGATGAATGTATAAGGGTCAAATAGAATGTTGTCCAACCACACAAACATTAATATAATACTCTATATGAAAACCCAAACCATTTCACATAGCATACTTCACATCGTGTTTCCCCTGAAACAATATAGCGAGCAATTTAGATATTTATAGAAATGATTTATCTTCATGTGTATTTTACCCTGTACACCACATCTATTAGATAAACTATTTGTATATCTATAACTTCTATAATGGATATGAACAACACCAATTTTTTTCTTGAAGTTATATACCAAAATATCTTCAACGAATAACTCTTTTCATCTCTATCCTAATGAATCCTACATAATTGTTCTTGTGAAACAGTTGTCACACAAACCTTGATCATATTACCCACATCACAAGTGTCCATATTCTAGCCTCCCAATGCTCTAGATAACCCATAAATAATAATCTGGAGATATATTGAAAACCCAGAACAAGAATCCACCATTTCCCAATTCTTCATTTATTTCTAGTTATAGTTGTCTTTCCTCCATCCCAATTCCAACACCCAAAACAAAACCTGTAAAAAAAGATTAATTTTTAAAAATATTGAATGAATAATAATCAGTCCACCTAGATACCATAAAATCACAAGCTAAAAAAAAATACTCACAAATTATTAGAATAGTGTGAAAAAAAACATTTCACAATGTAAGGATCAATCGATGAATGAATTTGTTTGGAAATCATTGAAGTAATCCATGAATTGTGAATTATCAAAGCAGTAAAAAACAACTAGAAGAAAATATCAAATACCTTAACATAGTAATATAAATCACCCATTTTTAAACAAATGTAGAATAATGAATTAATTAATTTAGGATGAATTAATACATGTTTGTATGAAGTTTCAAACAAGATTTAAAACCACAAAATCTAATTCACTATGTTGAGTTCTTATTGATCCCTGATAATTAATGATTCCATATCTCTATAATTAGTGGTTTCCATGAAGATCATTTGATAATAAGAAAACCCGGGCTCTAATCATTGATTCACCATCCAATCATTGTTAACTAAATATTTCCTCCAATCTCTGCCTCTCTCTCCAAGTCCCATGGGTTATGTCGTTATCATTTCATTTCCCCATAAAAATTTATAAATAGAATAGGATTAGTTCATTGAGATTAAATGAATAAATTTATTCATTTAATTATTAATCTCCTTATGAATCACTTAAGTTGAACACCCAATTCATACAAATGTTATATCTTTATTAGGGTAGAAATCACACTCCTCATTTAATGGTAGTCTCAAATTACCCATATGGAACACTATTCTAGAGATATTACAATATTTATAAAACAATAGTCATGTGTGTGATGGTATATTTAATATTTTTAATTCATATTCATAGTGTCTCTGCATACCCTAGAGTTCCACGCTGACTTAGCACCCATCTCCATTGATATTCTTAGAAATACTCCAAAGTGTTACATTAAAATTTCAATGTCATTAAAAATAATAAGTAACTAATATAAATATAGAGAACAATTTTAAATTATGTAAATAACAGTTTATATATATGGAAAATAATACAAAACATGTAATTAAGGTGTTTATGTTTATCATGCAGGAGCTTGGAGTGCATTTGAAAAAGCAAGGAAATAAGGTAAATGTCTTTTGTCTTAAATTTTAACAACTTGAGATGTATTTCCTATTATAAATCATGTTTTATTTATAATGGTATATCTACTAGATAATGAATGTATTTAACCTAATTAATTTTTTTAATGTGGTTTTAGAATCCATATCATATCCTTTATTAAAATGTATTTTGATTTAATAGATATTAAATTTATATGGGTTTTTTTAACTAAACTCCCTTTGTTGAGTTATACGACATCCTCTTAAAGTTATTTATTATAAGATTTGTTTTTTCCATATTAATAGATTATTTCATTGTAAATTATATTCATATATGGTGGAATATTTCATTTTAATTTATATAAATATCCTTTTTGAAAATTTATTCCCAAAAACATATCTCATTATTGATAATAATTTACACCCTCTTTAGGGGATGCTTTACCAAAATTTCAATAATTTCATTTCTAGAAAATTTTATTATTTATAATAGGAATCCCCATTATTTTTTACATCATGAAAACAATATATTTCCAATTTATATTTTGAAATTACTGGTTTGTTAATCTTCTTACAATATGGGTTTTCAATAATGATATTTCAAAATGTTAAAAAGGGTTTCTGTCCATTAAATTTAAAGTGTTTTTACTTCCACTCCACATTTATAAGAATACAATTAATGTCATTTCAAGGTTTTATTATTGAACTTACATGTTCAAAATTAAATGTTTTTATATTATATAACTTCACTTTTTTAGTACCTTATGTATTTTTAAGTAATCATTATTGATATTTATTTACAAAAATTCATTTTCAGAATAAATTAATTTTAATTTATGAAAAGTGACCATTCAAAAATTTATTTTCAAAGTGATTGTAACTTCAAATTTAATTAAAATGATAAAATATTTTTTAAAAAAAAATTATGATTTCATTAATATTTCTTCTTTATATCTAAAGGATTTACTCCCATGGAATTTTGTTTACATGAGTCACTCCTAAATGTTCATATAAAATTTTCTTATGGGGTTATTTAGTAATTAGTATCAAAATATTACATTCTTGAGGTTAATTTTGCTGAAACCATCTAGAATTATTTTGAAAACCGTTCTTATTTCCATGGGTTTCTAATGATGTGATGAATAAAACCCATTTTATCCCCTATATTTTCAATATATAAAAAATTATTAATGTATTATATAACACATATGTCATTTATTCATTAAGATATGGTTTGGCCCAATATAGGCCTCTAATGCATTTGGTAAAGTTTATATCTCATAAGATAATGGGAAATGAATTTTTATGACTTGATCCACCATGGGAAACTAGTGAGTGAAGCCTGATATATTAAGAGAAATAGATGTGTAATGTTGTGTCCACTAACAGAAATGGATTTTTATGGATGATTCACTATTTTATTATCCATATTCTCATTTTTGTGCTATATTCTTATATTTTGAAACATACTTATGTTATGATCTCTCATTTATTATTATTTATATTTTCTAGGTATGTTTTCTTAATGTTATATTCGAGGATCTTGATTATGTTCCCATACCCACATATATATATTTTTCGCACATATGATCATTATTGTTTATCTCTTATGTTTCCCTTACCGAGCATCTAGTTTCACCAATTTCTTTGGTTTTTTCCAAGGTATGTGAAGATGGGTATTATAGCACCCAAAATCTCAGCTAAATGACCATTTTTTAATTAATTTTATGTATATAAATTTATTGGATAATGTTTCAGAATTTTTATATGAGTTTGGAATTTTTGAGCCTTTTGTAGGGGTAAAGTTTGATCATGGTTAGTCGAAATCATGTAGAACCCTATAAGAAACTGTGAAACTAAAATAGTGGGTTCTAGGGAGGTGCATGATCTTTCCATACCCGGATGATGAATATGAGAAACTATATAAGACTAAACATAGAGAAATACCATGGTTGGGTAATGTTTTGTCGAACCGCGCATTCCAGCCATGTGAGCTGTGTTTGGAGGCAGTGGCTAGTGCTATGATAGTAGATTGTTTTCCTAAAAACACACCATAACCATGCACCATGGGAAATTAGATAATGAAATTATTGATCTAATATTATTTACTACCTAACCCTCTAATATTTTCCTAAACATTCCATATATTAAATTCATCTCCCTCCAAAGGATGTAGAGACCATTCATTTCAATTTGAGAGTGATTATTAGCCGAATCTAAGTGATTTGGAGACCCAATTTAATTGGAAAGTGTATGATCCCTATCTCTTTAATTATTTTTATTCTTGTTACTTCTCTTGTATTCATGGATCTAATCCATTGTGTATAAATACATTTTGTGTTCTTTCAATAATTATGGTTTATGAAATATTTTATGGGAACATGATCTATGGTTATTTTTAGGAGTTTCATGTTTGGATTTTGATGTTTTGTGTCGTTCAATTTTTTACCTATGTTTTGGAGGTAGGTGTATTCACTTTCAATTAACCTTGATTAGAACCTGAATTTTCAGTATCAAATAATGTAATTTCATGAATTTTACTGTGAAGTTGTTGTTTGATTCTCGATGGAAAACTCTTTTAGTGATAGTTTTGTGAAATGGTGGAAATTGGATGGTTTTTTGGTAAACCTTATGACGTTAATTATAAAAAGTTGATTTTGAATTAATGGATTTTGGTTTTACCTCATATATTTTTTATATAAATGTTTTATATAAATTAAATTTTTTATTGAATTGTCCAGGCATGGTTGGTTTGGCATGCCTTTTGATATATTTGGTTACCGTGTGTTCATTTTCATTGATGTGACCATATAGAAGGGCCATGTTTCATGGGGGAACATTGTAATATAATGAGATACATGTAAAAAAAAGGTATCAGGATTCATTAGTGATTAATAAGGATAAATTGGGAATGGATTATTTTACTGGAGGATAGATCTTATGTGTGTTAATGTTTGTATGTAATTTTTAACTTTGGGTTTTATTGTATTTGGTATGATTGAGTTTTGTTGGTTTTGGTTTCTGCTTGTACTCTGATATTATAGTCAGGTTTGTTTCGGTTGTATCTTGTACTCATGAACCAGATAGAGTTTTGATTATTATTGTTAATATGGTTTGATTATATTTTTCCATTAAAAGGTAAAATAATAAACCATCTATTTATGAATCCCTTGGAATTAAATTATAAACATTTTTGTCTTGGGGATGTCACCTATGGCCAGTAACACCCACTACCAATTCCCAAGCCAATGGATGGGGGGGTAATGTTTCAAGTGTGTCGGTTTTTTCTATCCTTGATATGGTATTAGTATCAATATATCTTTTGGGATGGTATAAAGGATTTTTATTGATATAAATTGAAATTTAGATCATAAAAGACATAACTGACCAATTTATTATAAACATAAAGTTACATGGGCCTTGGGTACATGACTGTTTTGAGACACTTTAAGAGTTGTAACCTCATTATCCTGGGTTTAGATGATAAGAAGAGCCTGAAATGAATTAAACGTAATCAATTCCCACTTGGAGGGAATAATTTATTTATTTTAATGATTTATGAATTGGTGAAAAGGTGTTGATTTTTGAAAATAGTTGATAATGGTTTTATTTTCAAAGGTATGGTGGAAGTTTGAAAAATTGTTTAAAAATAGATTTGGTTTGATTTTGGAACACTTTGTTATGATATGTATGATGTTGTAAATTTGAAATTAATAATCCTTTAGTTTCTATATAGTGAGACTAAATTTTCCTTTCTTCTGGTTATAGAGAATTTCATCAGGTATGCATAGTAGAAACCAACTAGAAGAGGCTGATGGGTATGTTGTTTCATCTAAGCCACAAGTGAACCAAAATTTAGTTCATAGTAATTTTTTATAATTTAAGGTCATGTATAGCAGGAACATAAGGGATAAAAAAATGCTGGAATATCATTCTATTCAGTTCCAAAAAATAATCTAACCATCATTGGGGGTGGTTCAGAACCTGAAAAAGAAGACGTATGGTTAAATATGATGAATTAAACTTATAATGTTCTAGCAACACCAGTTCAGATGAATTTCATGTTTTGACCAAACATGTTGGAGGATATAGAATTCTAGTAGAGGGATTTAGAAATTTGGGATAAATTGGACAAAGGCATTGCATGAAAGTATTTTGAAGAATTTTTTAACAACCAATTAATATATCACACGTTCATAATTTCTATAATAACAAAATTCTTCAATTTGAAGCCGGAGAATCTATCATAGAAATATAATGTAAGTAAATTTATGAATTCATTTTTCTTTTCCTTTAACTTTTCCTCAAGTTCAATAACACCCCAATATTTTATATAATGTCTCTATTAAAATTTAATGTCTTCGATAAATTCTGTTATACTAAATAACAGGATTATCCAAATGATGAAATTTTTAATTATGATCATTATCACCAAGCCATTAGAATGGAGGGAATAAATGATATTAGATAAATTATGATATATAGTTTACCCACGTTTATAAAATTAATTCAATGGTTTCAAATTAATAATAAATTAAAACAAAAACAAATTGAATATAAAGGATGAGTTTTTATTAAGAAGACTATTTTTTTCTCACAATGAAATTTTATCTTAATAAATTGAATTAATCACTATTATTGATAGTTATTAATAAATTTTATATGGTATAAATTTAATAAAATGTTTTTAAATTCATCCAATATTCCATATAGGATTAGTTTAAGAATAAATCCAATTTCAAGCATAAAAAGATACATATTTCTAAATGTGGCTTTTTCTTCTTTTGAGGTCGTAAATATTATAAATCTAAATTTTGATACATTTATAAGTTTTATTAGATAAAATAAATTAAATTTTTTATATTATATTATCAACATTATCATATGGTTAAATGTTTTTATTTTTCAAAGAAGTTTCATTTTTTATTGAATAGTAAAAAATACTAAATTTTAATAAAAAAATTATTTTTTATATAATTTAATTTTGTAGTTAAATTACATTTTAATTTTTTTAAAGTATAATTATATCAATAATACATCAATAAATTCAATTTTTGTCATTAAAATCAATTTCACAATCAAATTGGTTAAAAAATCAATTTTTTGTACTTTTCACTTTTAAAACCCTTTTTCCCATTTTTTATATAGGATTATAGTTAAAACAAATTACCAAATCTTGTGAATTAAATTTGGTAAAATTTATTTATTATTTAGAATTTTATTTTAAATATTATTTTTAGGTTTATTTTCTTTTTTATGTATAAAAAAGTTCAAATTGTAAAAAAACTACTTACTACGGTATAGGTAAAAAAATGAAACATGTTAATGTTAAAAGGTTAAATGATTAAAATACCTAGAAAAATACAACATTTAATAGTTTTATGAGGTATTTATTTACCATAAATAGCCTCTAAATTAATAATTTCTATCCAAATTAGTGGAAATTAATGCCTTATTAATGTGGTCGGCTTTAAATATAAAACAACCATTATTTTAATCATTTAAACCAACATGTCTATAAGTATAAATACTACCCCTCACCACCCCATTTGAATCAAAAGTCATTTAGATCTTAAAATATATTAAAATTACACTCATCATCACTCTAACCACGTCCATTTGCTGCTGGTATCAATAAATGACCAAATCCAAGGTCCTCAAGGGGTCCTCTAAGGAGGTGATATTCAGGAGGCAAATTTATCAAAACACCTCTGATATTTTATTTTTTATTTTACATTATCCTAATATATTTAATACATTGATGAATAATAATTAAAAAATAATTTACTTAATTTAATATTATTTTTGTAATGTAATATATTACATACATTCCTTTTATTACCTATTCTTATACAAATAAAAAATGTTATTGTCCAAAATATGCCTGTTAATTGCCACTAAGAATAATGCTTTTTGTTTTTCTAATTACCGCATTCAAGGATGGCCATAAAACTACTATTATTGTTAAAATATGTTTTTAAAGGTTTATAATAACATGTTTCAAATTCTTTAACTAATATATACTCATAATATTAAATAAAATGAAACTGCTAAATGGTGTTTGGAAAAACCCACCAAAATAAACTAAATGATTATCATTAACATTTTATCAAATGAATCACCTTCAAAAAATAAATAAAAATGTTATATAGGAAAATTTATGATTATGGAATTTAATTAATACTATTTTATTCCTCTAAGTATTTTTCATCCATATTTACATGAACATTCCTAATTTTAAGCAAATGAACCGATCCTTAAACAATGAAACGCGCACACCTGAAACTATGAAAATAATAAAATATTATTAATGAATAGGTCATAATATGTTATAAAATCATCACATATTGTATTATAATATTATTATGGTTTTCTAATGATATAATTACATTATTTAAACCGTTATATATGATGTTAACGTACATACCACTATAGAGAAGAATGATGTAAGGGTTCATTCCTCTAATTTTTACTTATATGAGATGTATGCCTTATTCAACAATTATTTATTATTTGTGCTATATGTATACATAAATTGGATATATAATAACTTGAGTATCACTAAATTAATGGTATTAAATGATATATTTTAGAATTATTATTATTATGGGAAATAATGTTTGACTGAAAAAAAGTGTTAAGGGGTTTCTTAACTCATTTTCCATTTGTTGGGTTATAAAACATAAAAATTCATTATATCATTCCAATATTATATATGTAATAAATTTTTATTGACTTATATTTTAATACCACATATCTTTTTGTGGTTATAATTTTTCTACACAAAATCTCCCCATTTGTTTACTCACACCTTAATGATACAAACTTTAAAAGGGTTTTCACATCTCACTTTTTACATCTGTGATATATATGTCGTATTCAAGACTTAATCATTTTTTGTTTTTTATTTACTACTCCATTAATATTTTATGTCATTAATATCCTTATTCTAATGATTTTATAATTTTCATTTAATGTTATTCCTTCATCAGGATTATGATTCAAATGTTTTAAAGTGGTATGTAACACTTTGGAATTTATATAGATTATTTTCCTCAAGAAATTTTCAGTGATATCTTTTAAAGTATTTTCATCTATATAAATATCCTTTTTTAATGTTTTAATTCATTGATGATTATTTATTTTAATATCATAATTTTTCATTAGTGGATATCTATATTTATTGTATCGTAGATATGATGATTACTTAAACTATACTCCAATTTTACATACAATGTTTACATTAATAGTTATTTGATGAATTCTGGAAATATTAACACATATATATATTTTATTAAATAGAGATATACGATGACAAGGAAAACTATTTACAAATTAAATTTTTCATTTTATATGTGAGGAATTCTTTGGATAGGAAGACAGAGGTGGGTACAATTTATAAATATAACTCTGATACGTGTATGGTCTCAAGGGGAAATCAATTAACCAAATAGTAAATGGTTTATTACCTATAGATTAAACTATATCATGAAGGGCCTTGATGTTAGTGGTTAATTTTATAGTTAAAATATGTCTAATAATAATGAATTTTGTGTATTATTAATTTAGTTAATAATTTTTTGTGAATTTTGTAAATCAAAAAATCTATAGATTAATTTTATTCACATTTTATTAACTAAATGGTTTTTATTTTATATTATTTACCCTTCCATGTTAAAAATTATCTTTGATTCATTATTTCATCCATTGTACATAACTGTTACTGATAATTTAATCACATCCCTTTCTTATGGTTTATTTTTCCTTGGTTCCTTAGAAGCTTATTATGATTGATATGTAGTTTTATTATAAGAAGCATAATAGTGTTATAAAAAAAATAATTTTGTATTTTATGTTTGAAATTTAAATTTAATTATAAATATGTATTTAATTTACCATATATAATAAATTATTTGGTCATTTGGAATGAAATTCCTTGTATCAATACCAATTAAATAAAGTAATTCACTGAGTCTATGCTACAGGAGTCTGGGAAGTTAAAATTGGTTTTAGAGGAAGCTTAGTAGACACCTCAGGAACAATATTTAGTTAACCATTTATTGAGAAAAAATAACCCTATAACAGACATTAATACTATTACTAGAGGAAACATGTTTATGATTTAGTGTTTATTTCTACCACAATTTTCAATTTTAGTTTAGTGTTTCAATAGTTTTTGGATTATATGTTATGTTTCATAATGATATGATCAATTATAGAATATTTAATTATTTAGAAATAACACCTATAGGAAATAATAATTTCAATACCCATGTATAATGTAGATATTTCCCTACTAAGGGAACTAGTACAGTTAGTATTAGAATAGATAGAATTATGGATATTTTAGTGCATCTTAATTAGGTCATTGTAAAATACCTTGCATGTATGGGGAAACATATTAAAAAACAATACTCTATTATGTTGGATTATTTATGAAACAAAATCATGCATACTTTAGTGGGAATACTAATCCAATTATAGTAGAGAAATGGCTTAAGTATTTAAAGATTATATTTTTAGATTTGGGATGTGGTGAAAAGTAAAAGGTCACACATGCTACATATTTCCCCAATGATGATGTTTACCAATAATGGTCATTAATCTAGAATACAAATAATTATGAATAAATAGAACTCATAGAATGGAATTATTTTAAGGATATAATCTTCAACAAATATTTCCCTAATGAGGAACACATTGAATATAATATAATATTCCTTAGTTTAATGAAAAAGGTGGTGGAAAGTGCTGTAGAATATGAATATATATTTATAAGGATTAAATAGATATTGTACAGATTACATATGAAACATAGAGTTAATAATTAATAATTTCTTTTAAGGGGTTAATCTATGTATTCATAGGGTTATGGTCTCAAAAACATTTTCATATTGTGATGAAATATTTTTATGTGATATCAAGACATTGAGATAATTCTACCACTACTGTGGCTTCGATGGGAAGAAAGGGAAGAATATGAAAAGATAAAAAAACATGTATACTAGGAATAAGATACATTAGTTTTTTCCCACATGTGATAATGGTGGAATGATTCACCCTAGGAAGTGATTAAAGGGATTATGATTTTTGTACTGTGGAGATAAGGGACATGAGGAAAAAATAATTCAATTTTAAGAATAAAATGGCTAATTTTTAGTGTTAAAACTATAAGGAGATGAGGAAATATGAAAACTAATTCATCAAGAGTGAGGATATTATACCTAAAAATAATCTAAGGGATCAAGGTCATTCTTATTCTATTAATATATATGAAATGGAATGATTTAATTTCATATTTATTTGGATCCGTGAATAATGTAGTAAGAGTATTCTATCGAAGATATGCTGGTTATATGTATTATAAAATTTATATAGATTATACTAAATTAATTTTTCATTAAATATTTAATAGTGTGTGGTGAGGAGTACCAGTAACTAAGAGAAGTGATTGCATGGAAAGAAGAAATTTTTTAAAACACATGATTTATCGAAGATAAACTTATTACATGATTAATATTGACATAATAATGATAAATATATGTTTATGGGATATTATTGGTGTATATGAAAGTGTTTAGTGATTTTATGGTTTATTAAATATTTTCTGGGTCTAATAGATGTTCAAATTTGTTAAATATATTCAACAACAGAAGATTTTATTTTTCGGAGAATTCATATTTTCATTAAATTTTTTTAGTGATCAAGGTATTAATATATTTATAATTTATAAATTATGTTGTTTGGTGAATCTAATGTTGATCTTGTAACATTCACTCTTAATTTTTGTAATGTGAATTTTAATTTATGTATTTTGGATGAGTCGTAAAATCAACTACTTGTCGAATGGATTAATTCAAACCTTGGATATTATTGTCTCTATTTGAAGTATGATTTTTTGTATTGGATAATATGTATTAATAAATTTGGTTTCATTAAATATTTAGAGGTTGAAGGAATGAATTTTGGATCTTATGATTCATAAAATATCTTCAATAAAGAATAAAATATCTTGAATATCCATTTCCCGGTATAGGAAAAGAAGTAAAAATTGATCAAAGCACACCCGAGTGATAAGAATATGATTATGAAAGAGTAATAAAAAAAGTAATATTATTTTGTAAAGTTATTTTCTGGATATTAAAAGAGTCCCTCAAATCTAGGGAAGTAATTTGAAATGAAAAATTTTATACTATTTAATTATCTTATCAGGAAATCAGTGTCTCTTTAACCCATCACAGATTTATGATTTTTTGATGGTAGACTTTCTGATTATTATGTTCTCTATAACTATCCATTAGAAATTTATTTCCTAATTTCACTTCCATATCCAAATTTACACATCCCACTAATGTTTTCCTATTATAAATCTTAATTTTATGGTGACCATCTCATTTTATTTTCCCTCTTAGTAGAAGGTTTTTTTATTAACTCTGCTTATGATGTGGGTTCCAACAAAGTAATTTTTGACTATCAATAATTTATTTTAAAATTTATACTTCAAATTGAGATATCATAATATATTGAAGGAGGGGAGAATTTTAGACCCAAAATTTATGGTATGTCTCTTTTTAAATTTAATCTCTTCGATAACTTATGTTATACCGAACAACGAGCTTAAACAAATGATTAAATATTTAATTGTGAGAGTTATCACATTGAATTTAGAATGAAAAAAATGGAAAAGATAAAATAAATTATAAAAATATAGTTTAAAATTTTATATGAAATGAATTCCTTCCTTACCAATTAATAAGAAATATAAATATAAATTAATTTAATACAAATGATGTGTTTTTATTAAAAACATATTTGTATTCCAAAAATGAGATTTTATTTAAATAAATTGAAGTAATAACTATTATTGAATTATTTTTATATTATTTATATGTTATAAACTTAATAAATGGGTTTTTACTTAATCCAATATGTTATATATGCTTACGATATGAATAAAACCAATTTTAAGCATAAAGATCTATATATTTCTAAAGAGTTTTGAATTATTTTGATGTCCCACATACATTAAACATAATTTTGAAACATTACTATTTTTTATTTTAAAAAATAATATTCTTTTTTTAATATTAATATCAAAATTATCTTATGTTAATATTTTATATTTTTCAGATAATTTTTATTTTTTTAACGAATAGTGGAAGATACAAAATTTTATTTAAAAACCATTTTTTAAGAAAATTTATGTATATAGAAAAATTAAATTTTAAATTGGTTTTAAATTAAAATTAGATCAATTATAAATCAATAAAACTAATTTATTTTATTTTAAACAATTTAATATTTAAATGGGTTATAAAAACATTTTGAACTTTTGAACTCTTAGCTTTAAAAACCCGCTTTATCATTATTTCTATGGGACTAATTTCAAATCTAACTTTTTAAGATATGTGAATTGAATTTGGTAAAATGGATTTTACATTTTAAATTAAAAATTCAAAATTATACATTAGGGTAATTTTAATTTTTACCTATCAAATATATACCTTGATAAAAAATTATTTATCGCGGTATAGGTAAAAATGAAACTTGTTAAAGTTAAAAAGTTAATGGATTTAAATACCAAAAAACTAAAAAATTTAATGGTTTTTTGAGATATTTAATAATTATAATCATACATTAAAATATTATTTTCTATCCAAATTAATGTAAATTAATTCCATATTAATGTTCTTGGATTTAAATATAATGTAGTCAATATTTTAATCACTTAAACCCACATATCCTCAAGTATAAATACCACCACTCACCACACCATTTCAACTCACAAGGCATATAGCTTCTCAAATATACCCCCAAACCTATCCTACTCAATCTTCCCACTTAATAGTTCTTCTTTTCTCACCAAAATACCAAATAGAAGTCCTCAATGGGTCCTCCAATGAGGTGATATTTAAGAGGTAATTTTATCAAAACACATATCTTATTTTCTTTTCTTCTTCTAATTTATTCTCGGGTCATTCATCTATAAACAAATAATAATTAAAAAATTATTTAAAAAATTTAATTTAATTTTTCTAATGTAATATCATATATCCATCCCTTTTATAACTTCCTCTTATTCAAAGAAACCAAACTATTGACCAAATTATACCAGGTAATACCCTCTATGAATAATGTTTTTGTTTTTTTTTCATTAATGCCTTCATGACTAGTCATAAAACTATTATTATAGTCAAAAAAGATTTCAATAGTAATTTAAAAACTTATTTAATGTTATTTTACTAATATATACTCATAATAATAAATTAAATGGTACCATTTCTTGGTGGTCGAAAAGACCCACCGAAATAAACTAAATGATTATCACTAACATTTTATCAAAAAAATAATCCATATACAAGAAAGTAAAATTATATATGGGAAATTTTATACTTATATAAATTCAATAATACTACTTCATTTCCCTTGTTCAGTTTGAATCCCATTTAAATTAAACACCCATAATTTTACACAAATGAACCGATCTTGAAACCCTGAAATAAACGCACCTAAAACCACAAAAATAATGAAATATTATTAATTAATGGGTCATATGTTGTTATAAAATAATAACATAAGAAATTATAAAAATAATGAAATATTATCTCAGGTTTTCTACCTCGGCCGCCCACACCATGCTCTGACCAAGCATTCCACTGCTCCTCTCCAGGTCAGTATTGGAGCGATTGTTACACAGTGGTTTTGGGTCTTCGGTTCAGTGGTTATGGGGCTTTCCTTGCAGGGATTCATCCGCGCGTTCCTTTAGGGTTTCAACCCCGGCAATGCTTCCTTTTGTGTATCAACTCCTAGTCCTCCTGTCTTGGTTTCTCTTGGGATCTACTCAGGTTTTGATTTATCTTTTGGGTTTCTTAATCACTGGTGGTTTGTGCTCTTCGATAGTGATTTTTTGTTATGGTGTTGGTCATTGGTGCTGAGATATTGAAATATTGGTGATGGGATTTAGTATCCTAGTGAGATTTCTGAACAGCGATGCAGATGTTACTACGAGTCAGAGTCGGAGATGATGTTCGATACAGGTGGTGATCGCTGGTCAAGTGGCTGATGATGATGATGATGTCGACAGTGATGGATCAATCTGACTGAAGTTCGGTGGCATAAGGATAAGGTCGGTGGTGCGATGATTGAGGAGTATCGGGTGGCGGTTTTCTTTGATGGTGATGAAGATGGATGGAGGCGGTAGTGTTGGGGCACGTAAAGTGGGCTGCACGTGGCCTGAGATTGGGTATGTTTTCATTTGAAAGTTGAAATTTGAAATCTGAAAATTTTTGGGTGCAGTTCTTTGGGTGATTGTAGTGGTGGGTTATGATTTTGTATCTAGTTGGATTTGTGGTGGGTTCACACCTTGACTTTAAAGTGTCATATGAAAATATAAAAATATGGGTTATGGTGGTGTTATATATGATGTATTTATACTTCTATTTTATATATCATATCATGAATCTAATTATCTTCATGGTATTTAATTTAAAATAAGATAATTATTACTTTTATTGGTCATACATTTTTACTGATTACAATTGGTAAGGGGTTTCATAACCAAACATCCATTCATTGGGTTATATAACTTCATCAATGATAATATTATTCCAAGAATTTTTGTGGAAGAAATTTTTATTGATTTATATTTTACTCCCACTTTTCTTGGTGTTTATAATTTTCTTTACACATAATCACCCCATTTGTTAATTCTCAACTTAATGATATGAAATTTTTAAGGGTTTTCTTATCTCACGATTTATTTCTATGAGATATATGCCTTATTCTCCACATAATGCCTTTTGTGGTTTATATACTACTAATTTGATATTTTATACATCCAATCCCCTTATTCACATGATATTATAAGTTTAATTTATTGATATTCCTTCATTAGGATTATTATTCAAATGTTTTAATATGGAAGGAGACATTTTGGATGTTTTAAAGATTATTTTCCACTACATTTTTTTAATGTTCGCATTTAAATTATTTTCTTCTATGTCAACATCATTTATTAAACCTTTTACATCATTAAGTATTATCTATTATGATACCATATTTTGAATATTTTGATATCCACATTTCTTGTATCATCAATATTATTATTACTTAAAATATATGCATTTTTTATATACAATGTTTAGTTTGAATGTTATTCGATTAATTATGGAAATATTGATAAATATGTATATTCTATTAAATATGGATATTTTATGATAAGGAAAAAAATTACTATTTAAATTGGTTATTTGATATATGAGGAATGCTTTGGAAAAATAGACAAGGATGGGACTAGGTTCTAAATAGTCATTAGATGCTTTGATAGTATCATGGGACAAATTTGTTAACTTAGAAGTAAAGGGATTATTACATATAGGTTAAAAATTCTTGTAAGAGGAATTTACTATATTGGTTTATGTTATAGATACATAACATCCAATAATTAAGCATTTCCGACATTTTGAATTCAGTTATTAATATCCAGAGATTTTTTACTATGAAAAAATATATGGATTCATTTCATTCTCAATTTATTGATTAAATTAAATTTATTTTCAGTTATTTACTTTTATATTTTAATTATAATCATTGATTAATTATTGTTTTTTCATTAACCCTTACTGAGCATTTTAGATCACCATTTTCTTCTGTTTCATTTTTGCACTGGTTTCCAAGAATATTATTATGATTGATATGAAGGGTTATGCTAAATAGGATAATGGTGTTGTCAAAGAAAATATTTATTATTTCTTTATAAAATTTAATTTTAATTTAAAATATGTATCTTATTTATCATAAATAATAAATTGTTTGGTCATTTTTTTACGATTCTTTGTATCTGTTCTAATGTAATAAATTATGGCACTACCTCCGGGCTACTGGAGTCTGGTTCATTATAAGTGCATCCTTTAAGGAAAACATATTTTATTCAGGGTTGAGGATATATATTTTATCAAATATTTTCATGATTTATGTTTTAGAATATATATATATATATATATATATATAATCGATAAATTGTATTATAACATTATATCTTAGGTAATGAGTGTGGAGGAAGCATGTTTATACATAACGGTAATTTTTGTAACTCCAATGCTAGGAATTATCATAATAGGGAAAATTTTTCCTAATGTAGATGTATGACCTAGAATCAATTGACAATATTATTGAATATTCTTCCTAAAACATAGAGTATATATGGATGATTTCAATTTGGTTTTTTTTAGAATATGAAATGTGATTCTACAACATCACTAAGATTATTTCAAAATTGAAACTAGATGGAGGATCTATAGTGATATTGTCATAGTTCTCCAAGTCCAGGTTCTAGGGACAGATCTTATGTTTCTCATCCATCACAATCTTCAATGGGATGAGTTCAGTAGAATAGATCTCATTCGTAGAACTAAGCATGCCATGTTGATTATAAGAATATTAAGACATTTCAACCAGTTCAATATCAACAGTGTAACAAAGATAATATTTCACATAGTGAGAAGTTGTATGGAACTGAGAAATTTATCGTGGATGATCAATAAAGAACTTCGATGATGATAGGTATGATTTATTTATGTTCCACCCCTATACAAGATTTTTTTATATGGGTGAATAGAATTTTTTTTGATTCTTGTTTTTTTATCTTATAGGTTTTTATGTTGAGATGATTCCTTCTATTTTGAAATTTCAAACTCTTATTGGGAAAAGATAATGACATGAATTTATGTGAAAATAATGAACTATAACTATTAATGAAGCTAAATTGATTTGTAATTTCTCTACAATCATGCTAGATTTATAAGAATTAATCCTAGTTATAGATTGGTTGATACTTTCCAAAGATCACATTAAATTTTATACTTAAAGGGTTAGTTTTACAACTAATTTTGGAATTGAGATTCTTTTTTGAGAAGATCATAATGTTAAAGAAAGTGGAGAAAGATTTTTAGAACTAGAAGTTGGAACTATCTCACACCATTTGGTATATTTGACCTTGTCATGTGTTGATGATATTGGAAATAGTGGTTTTATAATAATTTTTTATTACTTCATATTTTTTCTAATAATTTTTATGGGTTTCTAGTCATAAAAAAAGTCAAGTTTATGATTCTTCTATTACCAAGGTCCATTAATATTTTAATTAATCATTATAGGATAGCACCAACAGAATTTATGGAATATATTTTCTAGATAATAGAGATGAAAAGAAAAGGGTTCATTTAGTCTAGTAAATCACTATGGGCATCCTCAATTTTTTTTTGTAAAAAAGGTGGATATAACTCTTCAAATACGTGTGGATTATCATAAGCTTGACCAAGTGTTGTTAAATAATAAATATCTTATACCGAACATTAATGACATATTTAATCAATTTTTTGTAGTCCAGTGGTTCTCTAAATTTGATTTCTGTTTCTGATATCACAAATTGTGGTTTCATAAAGAGGATATTCTAAAATAGATTTTAGATTGTGAGTATATTGTTATCCCTTTTGGACATATGAATGAACCAATTGTCTTTATGGAATTGATTAATCATATATTTCATAGATTTATAGATTATTTTATTATGGTGTTTATGGATGACATACTGGGGTATTCTAGGTTAATGGATGAGCATGAGAAACACTTGGTGATAATGTTCATTATCTTAGGAGATCATTATTTGTATTCCAAATATTCAAAGTGTGATTTTTGGATATAAGAGGCCTTTTTTCTTCGACATGTTATATCTGAAATTTTGTTTATTTATGTGTGTAGAAACTGTATATGAGGTTAAATCGTGGAAATAACTAAATAATTTCTATGAAATATGATGTTTCCTTAGACAAGCTTGCTATTATCGATATTTTTTCATGAATTTTCATGACTATCTTCACCCCTGAAAGAATTTACAATGATCATTGTACCATTATAAAGGAATAATGAATTCCAAAATTCATTTCATGCAATTAATGGTTGCCTTACATGAGAAAAAATCTTGATATTTATAGAATCAAGACAAGACTATATGGTGTATTTTGATGCTTTGGGATTTGGTTTTGGGTGTGTTCTCATGAAGGGGGGTCGTGTTGGTTCTTTTTAATTATAGAAGTTATGATTGCAAGAGATAAATTCCCAACACATATTTTCGATTGATATATGGTGGACCATGCTTTTAAGTCATGGAATTGTTAACTATTTTGTGATAAATTTATGGAAAAAAATCATAAGACAATGAAACCATTTTATAAAAAAATATATTTGAATATGAGACAAAGAATATAGAAGGAGTATCTCTAAATAATTGACATTAACTTAATGTACAAACCATGTAATTTAAATTCTATGGTAGATTCATTAAGTAGAATAAAATATAGTCAGTTGGAGAAAGAGGCTTCAGATCAATGGTAGATAATTTAGGTGATAGTCGATATGAACATGGATTATAAATAAAAAGGTAGTGTTTCAGTTTTCTTTTTGATTTATTTTGTTCCTAATTAGTTTGAGAAGGTTCAAGAGACACTGACATATGATTTTGAATGTGTTACTATGAGGTAAACACTAAATGGTGTGGAGACCATTGAGGCATAAAATCTTGAAGGGAGTTTAGTTTTTTAGTTTAGAAATTAGATCATTGTGAATTTGTCTTGTTAAGAACATATTCTTCATGCTTAACATAACGTGAAATGGGTTGTTCATCCAAGAATTCAAATTCAATTTAAGGAACTGAAAGAAATGATTTGGTGGGTACACAAAAATATTTTATTGGTATACTTTGTTTTGAGATGCCTTAGTTATTAGTAGGAAAAGGAAGAAAAACATTGGTGAATCAGTAGGTTATAGTATTTACTTATTACTATGTAGAAATGGGAGCAGATAACTATTTATTTTGTAAAAATTCTCCAAAGACATTTCTAAAACACAAATCCATATGGTCGATAATGGATCAACTCATGAATTTGAATCATTTTATCTTTATTCTTGAATACCATATGGTAGAGTAATTATCCAAAACCCATATAAGATATGTTTTAAAGATGCATGATGTTCTTTTATAAATTGAATTAGATAGATATCCTTGTTTTATATCTCATTTTTTGAAATCCTTTCAGTAAGATCTTGGGACAAAGTTTTCTATGAGCATGGTGTTTCATCGATAAATGGATGGAAAATCTGAAAGGATGATACAGATGTAAGTAAACATGCTTAGGGCTTGAGTAATGGATTTCGGTTGAACATGAGAGGAGTACATATCATTATCGGTTCACTCAAACAAAAAAATTTATTATTCTGTGATATATGTAGCACTCTTTGAATCATTGTATGGGTATCCTTATAATTCTACATTTTTTTCTTTGTAATAGGTGATACATCACGGATTGCATTGTGTCAAGTAAACAAGACAAAAAATAAGATAAATTTGACTTAAAAGCAGAGGGATATGACATAGAGTTTTCATAAATCACATGCATATAATCATCAATGACCATTTATGTTCGAGGTGAGTGATCATGCGTTCTCGATAATATCTCCAAGGCATGGGAATCATAATATTTGGAAGCATTGAAAGCAATCTCTTCTATACATATGACATTTTTTGATACCTGAATGGATTGTGGGGTGTAATATCAGTTGTCTTTTCCACGAATAATTAGTTTCCGGAATAATGTGTTTCATGTATCTCAATTTAAGATGTATCAGCCTAATCATGACCATGTGATTGAATGATATCACATTGACCAATATCTGGATGCTATGTTGGTTCATATTCCAATGCATTCTATGGATAAGTAAGAGAATGTAATTCCTGGGAAAAAATTTATAGTGTGGGTTTTATTGAAACATGGTTAGATTTAGGATGAATGATTTGTTCATGAGATGGAAATTTTAGATAAATGGACTAAACTATTTCAATCATATGATATTTTTCTACTTAATAGGGACATAAAGACTAATGGTGGGTAGAATGTAACACCCGATAATTTAGGTACATGACAATTTATTCATGTATTGTAAGTATATAATGTTATTGGCTTATGATTTGTGATGTCCTACTATGTTTTGGAATGTTTTTGTTATTTTATGGAGGGCACGGTTTTAATATGGTTAGTTGAAACAGTGAAACAGCTCTAAGGAACCCATTAATCTAAAATAGTACGCATTGGGTGGGAGCACAATTAGGTGTATATCATTTTTTCTAAAACCTTGTGGATTCCTAGAAGAAATATACAATTATATAAAGAGGGAAATATCTTATTTGGCACAAGTTTGTATGATTATGATATGCAACCATGTAAGGTGTGTTTAGAGACAGTGGCTAGGGCATGGTTAGCCTACATTTTTTAACTGTGTTCCCTAACCCTAAACCATGAAAAAATAGATCTATAATTTATTTATTTAATCCAATTTTTCCCCTAATCCGCTTATTTTTTCCCATAAATAGGTCATATATCAAATTTATTTCCATCCCAATGTATTAGAGACCATTACTTTCATTATAGAAGAAATTCCGTAGAGAATATAATTGTTTTGGAGGCTTGGAATCATTGGTAAGTGTTATTCATATCATTCCATAAATTTTTTATTCTTCAATCTCTTTGATGCATGGATGTAATTATTTATAGATACTTTTATGTTGTATGATGCAAATTATGATGGGTAACTTTTATTTTTTTATGATTAAAAGTTTTAAGGTTATTTTTAGGAGTTTCCTGGAAGGTTTTTGATGTTTGGTGTCATTATTTGTTTTCAACTAGTTTTTAGAGGTATTTTCTTTCACTCATGAACACTATAGATTATAACATGAACAGTTTGTTTTGAATGAATTAATAACTTGAAATTAATTATGATGTTGATGTATGATTCTCAATGGAAAAACTATTTACTGATGGTTTTCAAAAATGGTGGAAATTGGATGGTTTTTTTGGTAAAACTTTTCATTTTAATTTTAAAAAGATGGTTTAAAAATTATTCCTTTTGGTTTTAACTCATCGAAACTGTTTTGTAGAAACTTTTTCAAATAATTTTTTTTATTGAAATAGATTAACATGGTTGGTTTGGCAAGGATTTGGGCATATTTGGTCAGTGTGCGTTTATTTTCATAGACATAACCTAGTGAAAAATAATTTCCACATTAGAGAACATGATAATGGTTACTCATTGATGAATTGTTATATTGATGGGAGACCACTCTTGGTTTTGGAAATGTCACCATTGAATGCATGTGTCGATGTATGGATTAAGTATGCCCAAAGGATTTGAGAAATGTTTTTATGGTTGTGAAATAGATTTTTGTGGAACTTCCTTGGTTTTCTTATAACCTATTTTTATTTTCTAATCAATTTTATTAATTTTTTCTAACAATTTATATCATATGGGAATGATTTAGGAAGTCATTGGGGGAAAATCTAATGAGTTTTATACTCACCCCCTACTTGGGAAATTTGGTCAAATTATAAATATGATATATAAAAACTCAAGAAAGGTCAAGGTATCCATGTTTTTTATTGATGAATCTTGATACATTAGTCATATATTTTTGAGTTGGATCTTGGAGCATCAGAGAGTTTCTATTTGGATGACGTTTTTTTCCTGTGCGTTTTGTGGTCTTTTGTATCATTGAGTTTTGTTGGATTTTGTTTCCAATTATAAATTGATTTTTTATTTGGTTTTGTTTTACTTGTATATTTTACTCATTCATCGTATGGAGTTTTGATTTTTATGGTTATCATGGATTGGTATTTTTTATTGTAAATGGGAAAATTAACCCAAAACTATTTATGAAGACATCGAATATTAATTTCCATCCTTTGGTGTCTTGGGGCTTTCAATAAAGGATAGAAAAACCGACCACCTATTACCAAGATAACAGGTGATAAGTGGGATGTTAGAAGTATTATATTTTGGAAGTTTATAAGGGGGTTTAATTTTTATTAGTTAGTAAAAAAATTTATGAATGATATAATATAATTTTTTTATGTAGAAAATCATCATGTACCCTGAATTTTTGATTATAGGGTTTGTATGATTATTTGTGAGATGGAATGATTATTCAAGTTAAATAATGAAATTAATGACTTTATTTAGAATGGGTCTCTGTAATTGGTATTAGTGGGTTTAATGATTTTTAAGGATTAGTTTTTTTTTCAAAGATCTATATTTGAAAAATATAGTAAAACCCTATGGATAAGTCTAAGTATACGATAATCCTTAATGTTTTGTTGATGTAGATATTTTATTTGTTTTCATTATAATTGCATCCTTGTGAATATACTATCATGTGGGTGAATCTATAGAAGATGTGATACTATAGGTAATCACCCTAAAAAAGGTTGGTTTATTATCGACTCAATATTTACTCTATAGAATAATTAGTGGGCATAAGACTATACACCTAACTTGAAACTCTAAGGGGATATATTGTGGTTAATAAAATTATAATTAAAATACATTATTAATGATTTATTATGCTATGTAATTGGGTTATGGATTATGAGTGAAACAAAACTAAAGAAAGAGAGATTGAACCAATAGTGATTTAGGTTGAACAAAATATAATGTGATAATTTCAAATAGTGAGACATTTTGAGGTTGAATTTATAAATATCATAAAATTATTTTATTATGGTTTTTGTTACTCATGATAAACTCCTTCTGGTTATGGTAATGGTTGAATCCTTAAGTAAATAAGTTAATAATTGATTCCTGGGACACTATAGATATTGTGCCAATAAGCAACCTAATAGAATAAGAGGTAGAGTGATATTTTTTTTTGATTATGTTGAAACATCTATCAAGAATTATGATTTATAATATGAACTTATTTTAGTTTCAATACACCCTAACTATGATAAGGATAGAGTCATATGGATGTTTTGGCAAAAAATACTATGAATAAAATAATACTAAATTTGCATCATGTAAAATTTGTGGGAAGACACACCCATGAGAATGTATAAAGGGAATTAGAAGATGTTTTTTCTTTGGTAAAAGAGGGAATAAAGAAACTAATTTCTAATAAAATTTATATATATTAGTGTAAATGGTAAAAGGAAAAAATTATTTCTTACTTAGGTACCTTTAATATTTTAATGTCTTAAATGATGGGGAATATGGAAATTTTCCATCTCTATTCCTTAATCGAAAGGGTAATAAGGATTTTAGGCACCAAAAACGTCCAAAGATTACTAAAATATAACAAAACGTAAACTATTGATGGGAACATTGAGAATGTTATTGGGTGAATAACATTGATAATACACTCAAGAACTGTGACTATGGTATGTATATCTTGTTAAACCCACTCAATTATATATAGTATGTTTTCTAAGAAAATTAAATCATCACATAGATTTCCAGATGTATAATTTTTTTTATAATTTGATTTATGGTTATGATTATGGTTTAACAAGTTTATGTTAATAGTAATTTACCTTTTAAATATATTATTATCCTTAAATTAAATGAATTTGATGTAATTTTGGAAATAAAGTATGTATCTATAGATGGACTGAATAGTAATGAAATAGAGATATTATATTTATTACCTAAAATAAATTGATTATAATTTATCACTATGAGGCTGATGATTAAATATCTATAAAAATTGATTCTATTATATAATAATTAATCCCAATTATGAAGAGTATTTATATAAAATTGCAAAAAACAAACCCCATATTTTGATATGTGTATAATAATTTATTAGATGAGTTTTCAAGACCTAAAAAAGTTACTTAGGTTGATATCTATTTTGAGATGAAATACTTACTCATGTTTAACTTATAGACACCACTACATTTTTAATTAATTAGGAATAATTAAAATTTCAAGTACATAGTTTATTTGTTGAGGGGAAAATGTAACGCCCCAAGATTTTGGAATATATTTTTAAAAAAATTAATATTATGTTCAATAGCATGACCCACAGAAAAAACTGAACCAAAAATGAGCTAATACATAAAAAATGAACATTATTAAGAAATTATAAGATTAATACATTCTCTAGTAAATAAAAATGTAGTAATTAATTAAAATTTACTACATTTAAAGAATATATAATTAATGTGATTAAATTATTTATTCTAAAATAATTGATTAAAGTGTTAATAAATTAAATCAACAAATTTTAAATGATTATTTTGATAATATATGATATTAAAATATATCAAATAATATATTAAAATTATTAAAATTAAAAATTGATAAGAATTAATACATAGATCATATAATTTATAAAAGAATAATTTTTCAATAAAATGAATTTTCCTTTAAATTTAAAATTTTCATTTTTTAAACTGAATATTATTTTTGAACTCCAAATATCAATATTATACTTTTTTTTTATTTTTTTCCAAAAAAGTTGATTTATAAGTGATTATTGAAATGTACAATTCTTACAAAAAAACATAGCTTTCAAGACTATATCAAGAAGTATGTGTAAATTAAAAACTTATAAAATATTTTTCATGATATAATATGTTTTTAAGTTTTAAAATATACATTTTTAAATACTAATAATTTAGAAATCCAATGTTCAATAACCTAAGAAATATTTTCCAATAATAGAAACTACCTTTAGCATTTTCTTTTAAGTAAATATTATTTTTGTATAAAATTATAGCTTTCCTTAATTATAAAGCCATATTAATTTTAATTATTTTATAATAATAGAATTTATATAATTTAAATAAATTAACTTGGTTATTTTATCCCAGAAATTAATTTCTTAGCAAAAAAATACATTTTTTTTAAAATTTGGGTTTTACGCCTTAAATCTAGTAATGTAAAATTTTGTTTTAACAAATAAATAAATTTTATCTAATAAATTAGACTTCACATATTATTATTTATTTTAAAAAAATTATAAAGGATGTTTTATTTTTAGTCATTAAATGTAAATTTATTATGTAGAAATTAGTTACCTCTTTAAAACTAGAAACTGGTATAAGTGAAAATTCTAAGACAAAAATACTTAAAAACAAGATTAATTATTCTGTAAAAATTAATGTTTGAGGCATTATCAACAGTATATCATTCCATTTTCCATTATTATCTATTTATTATCCACATGGAATGTTTAACATGTGATCCATCTATATTATTTTTTTAAATTACAAAAATGCCCTTCTCACTACATATAAAAGGGGACTCTCACAACCCCATCAATTCCACCCTAAAAATTAAATTTCATATTGAAGATATTCAATTTTTAATTAAACTAGAAGTATATAATTTATTCTTGAGTTACTTATTACATTCCATTTTCCTAATTCCATCATTACATAGGAGTTTTCCAAGGGAAATTCCAATTCCTCTAAGTGGGTACTTTTTTCCATAACCTCTTTTCATTTCATTGTTACATCCCAAATATAATTTTGTAATTCCTATATAATTACATAAGTATTAATTTTATATCAAATTTTATTTTTCTAATATGATAAATTTCATCCAAATTTCCCATTTCCTATTAATAAAAACATAAATAGCATTCATGTGTTGTGTGAATTACCACATCTACTGAATGATTATTTTTTTTCCACCATCTCCTCTAATAAATGATTATAAAGGTGAAATTGGATATAAAATACTAAATTTATAATACAATTTTTATAATTAATAGGTAAATAATAATGATCCTTTATTCATTCTCATTCATGGGGAAAATAAAATGTTAATTTTGCATTATAAAGACTATTATCTCCATGATATAACATATAACATTTTTCATCAGGTTTATTTATTATTTTTTAAAATATCTTATAATAAAATTAAATTCATTTAAATTATATAATTATTATAATATTATTCTATAATATTAATATATTTTTTCAAATTAATCATCTTCCATAATCATAATAATCTAATACTTAATGTTTTTTCATGTTTGGGTTGATCAAACCACCTACTTGATCAGTTTTATAAAACAATATAATGTATAACTACAAAAACATAATTGATGATAATATAAGATATATATAATAAAATATGTATTTTATTTTGGTTTTATAATAGTAACTGTGATATCAAATCATTAATTTAGATACCACCGTTCGTTAGTTAAAAATCCCTATAGCATTATCATCCCAAATTTTTTCGATGAGAACCCCAAAAAAAACTACCAAAGAACAAAATTATAACATTATAAAGAATTATAAATAATCATGTATTGTACCTTGTATGGTATTTTTATGACTAATATTTGGGGAATAAAAAATAATAAAACCTCTAATACAAAACTAGCTCAAAAAGAATAAGATACCTCACACCCAATATTGAAAATAGATAACAAATAGCTAATATACATATAGAGAATAATTATAAATTAAGTTTATAAAATATAATTTATATGAAAAATATTACTAAATAGTTTATTAGGATATTTATATTTATTATATGTGATCTTAGAGTGCATTGGACATAGTAGGGAAACAAGGTAAGGGATTATCATATCAAATTTTTACCGCATCAGACATATTTCTTATAATAAATCATGTTAACATTGGAATGGTGTATAAAATATTTAATGAATATATTTTACTATATTAATTTAATTAATGGTATTTAAATAGCCATATCATGTCCTCAATTTAAATGGATTATTATTTAAAAGATACCAAATCTGTAAGTGTTTTTTGTTAACTCAAATCCTTTTATTGATTTGTTATGTGTCCTATTAAACTTATTTATTAAAAGATTAGTTTCCTCCACTATAATATTTTTTTTATTTTATATTTTTTTCATATATATTGGATAATTACCTTTTAATTGAGATCATTTAGTTAGATAAATCTTCATTACTAAAAAGTATCTCATTGCTAAGAATAATTCTCATTCTCTTTAATGATGGTTTCTCATTCATATCCACAATTTACTTTCCATAACCTGTTATATTTTATAATTTGATATATAATTATGTGTTATATAATGTAACCTATATATTTTTTTTATCCAGTTTTAATAATATTATCTTTTTTCACTTTTTACAAAATGGATTTTCATCAATGATATTTCAAAACATTACATTTTTTTTAAATCCTATAAAAAATGTTTTATCTTAAATTCCAATGTTGATAACCTTATTTAATTTCTAGTATCTATTATTAGTGTTTATTTTTTAAAAGAAAAACTTTTCAAAATACTTTCTATTCAATTTTTTTTAAACATTATGTATTATAAAGGATTTATTTTTTGTATTTATTTCCATACATTTATTTTTTAAATTATTTTTTTTAAATTTCCTAAAAGATACCTTTCCAAAAATCACTTTTTAGAACTATTGTTTGTCCATATTTTATATGAAATGTTTAATTATTTTTTCTAAAAAAATTATTATTTTGGTACTATTTTTTCCTTACCTAAAATGGATTCATTTCTCGGGATAATTTTTTCATGAATAATCCAATGAATGTTTTTATAGAATAAATTTATTTGTAGATATAGTTGTGTGTATCAATCATTTTCATTCTTGAGGTGAATTTTTTGTGATACCGTAAAGAATAGTTAAGAAAAACCTTTTCATTGTATGGGTTATTAATGATGTGATGAATGATACACATTTTTTCCCCATGACTTTTCATGATATCTTGAATTTTTTATATCCATTTATACACATATGTATGGATATTCCATTAAGTGTTAATTGGGACCTATATAGCCCTATTATGCATTTGTTAGATATTTTATCTCAATAGATAATGGGAAATGATTTTTTTAGACATAAGAATATTGGTCTAAATTTTTCATTTAATTTATCATTGATTTTTATTCTCACAAACACCCTCATTTTTTTATTAATTATGTTACATTATGTTTATTTTAGTCATAATTGTTTTGGAATATTTGTTTTATTTACTCAAGAATTATGGACATAATTTTTCTATTATTTTTATTTTCAATGTATTCTATTTTATATAAATATATTAGGAATAAATGTTTAAAAACATATATTTGATAAGAATATTAGGTTTGGGAAACTAACTTTTGGTAAAGAATGCTACATTTTCTACCTTACATTTGGACTAAACATTAGGATTTGTAACATAACTTTTATGATGTACCCTATGTTTAAGGACCTAACTTATGCATAGATAACCAAATATTTGGAACCAATACAACATTGTATATCATAATTTTTGAGATTATGTAGGTATATCAACTCCTATATTGACATAAACATTTATTGAATTTTAATTTTTGAATTTTAAAATATTTCAAAAATGCTTTCTTTTGATAAAATATCTCATTATTTATATTTGAAGAATGATTCAAAGGTTCTTCAATAATAGATTATATCATTACTATTTCAAATTTTAGTTATGATATTCTACGAGTGATTAAATTCAAATGTTAAACATGTTGTATTTTTTCAATATCATGAATTAACAAGAGATATATCAAGATATACATGACTATAATCTAATCATATTTCTTATTTATTCTCTAAGATTTTTAATTAAGTGGGAGATATAATATATAAATATGTATCAAACAACTCTCTATTTTTATAAAATTATGAAATATATATCTCTTTATTATTTCATAATTATAGTTTGAGAATATTTTTAATGATGTCATTGTTCCTATATTATAATAATATTCTAATGTTTTTCGATGTTGTTTTTCAAGATTACATATTGGAGAGATGCATGTTTTGATATACTAATGTGTATCTATCACACTTCTCAGAAGATAATTGTTTTCAAAATTTCATTCTTATTATTTTATAATTAAACATGTATTTTCATATAGATTAATTTTACGTGAATCTAATCCTTTATTAATCTAAATATCTCTTCATATTTCAATTGTATAGTCAATTATGAGTTTAACATGTTGTTCTCCAATAAAAAATATTTTCTATTAGATTTGATACTTATAACACTAATATTTAGTTACTATGGATACCATTAAAATAATACTACTTTTATAGGTGTAAACAACCTACACACCATTATATAGGTCCCGGTAAAATGTTATGTTTAGTGAAAATCACCAAGCCCATAGGGAAAGGATTTGTGGAGTGGACTAGTGGATCTTTGTTCCCTGAACTTATATAAAAATTGATTCTTTATATTCATTATTACATACATGCTTAATATTGTTTTAGAGAATGAAACTAAATTTCATTTCAAAGGGTTATTAATTTTCAATTATCCATTTGTTTTTCAAATGACATAATTCACCCCCCCCCCCACATGTGGCATCATGATTATTCTGACTAGTAATTGGTATTGAACAATTTCTATTTATAGAATCATATTAAGATATTAATGGGTTGTGTTGAAGGTATAAATGGAGAAAATATATTTATTACTAAACTCAAAGAAGGAATTTATTGATTAGATATTCATATTTCAATAGAGAAAAATAGGAATATATGAAATCTTGTATGATAATCTATTTTAAGAATATTGGTTTCAATGTTTATATAAAATTTGATAAGCCATATACAATCCCTAAAGAAGATCCCAAAAATTAGGATACTATTGATGAAAATTGATATGATTTAAATTAAAAATATATGAATTTTATCATATGTTTACTTGGTCCTGATGAGTTTAATCATATTACATATTTTTCTACTACTTACAAAATAGGGGAGACTTTAGTCGTTGCTTAATAAAGAACATATAACATTAGAAAACTGAGGTAGAAAAATTCTATACTAATTTATGATTCTTTTTGGATGTAGGTTGTATAATTTATTTAAAAATAAAAGGAATATTAATTTAAATTGTCATCTTTAATTCTTCCTTAAGAAATATATTTCCAAATATAGATCAAGCATTAATTATTATTTGTGTTTTACCCACAGAATGGAATAGAATATTTGTTTCCATCATAGAATGGTCATGATAGGGAATAAATATCTTATATTTACTTCACCAAAAAATGTAAAATAAGTTTAAGGATGATATTATATCCCTAAATAAATATCAATATTCATATTCAAGAGGGTAAGTATCTCACCAAACCAGAAGATTCAATAAAATATTTATAAAGAAAATATGATTCTAGATTTCTAAAAACAAATCTAGAAATAATGATCTCATATGGTAGGATTTTAGGTTTTAGGAGTGAAATAAATTGGGGCATATTATACCCGATTTTCCATAGTTTAAAAAATAGAAATAAAAAATGGATAAAATAGAAGAAGTACCAAATAAAATATGATTATGACACAAAGTTAAGAAGGCTATGAAGGAAACATTGTGTGTTTCTAAATACTCTAGTATCTATTATTGTTATGATTCATGAAAGGATTAGTATATTTTTAACAAAATACATTTTATATAGAAAATAATGTTGAGGTACAATCATACTACTCTTTTACATCTGATTGTGAAAATTTCTCAAGTTCTAAATTAGATAAATACTATTCTATTCTTGATGAAAAATGTTAATCTTTATTAAAACAAATATAAAAATAAATAATATTCATAATGTGCAATCATATAGAAAATATTCCATGAAAAAAACACCTATATTACAAATAAAAACTATGAAAATTTTATTTAATATGAACAATTCATCTAAATAGAATAAAAATGTTTTAGGATGAATTAAAATCCATTAAAAGTGCTAATTGATTATTTACTAATGAAGAGTAATATGTAAATATGTATCATGCAAAAAATATTCCCAAAAAATAATGATTTACTATTAGCAGTAATAGTAAAATAATTAATTTATAAAGAAACTATTTTTTCCTAGCTCAAATAACCAAATCATATCTAGGGTCACTATTTTTTTCTATGTTAATAATTTTCATTATAATTATAAATGTTGAATGCAGAATCCTCAAATAAAAAATTTTAAATAGTGTTTTAAAGAAATTTATCTTTTGCTGATTCTTGTAGTTTTAAACAAATTTGGTTAACCATATTGTTACTCACTAACAATAAAGGACCCAAGAGTATTTTGGTACTGGAAAAATATTTATTTTTTATTTTTACAATAAAATACTTAGTGAAAAAGTGAAATATGGTACATTGAGAGTGGTTTTTCATAACACATGTTTTCAGATGTTCCAAATTTCTTTGTACTGTCTAATGTGTATAGAGGTTCAGTCACCCTTATTAATAACATTAAAAGAAATATAATTGGAGTAAGATTAGTTTAAAATCAAAAAACAATGATGATCGATAAAGTTCTATGTGGAAAATGATCAAAGCATAATCTAATAAGAATTTCAAAATGCTATGATGATGTGTTTTATATATGTATTTCTAACAATTTTTATTCAATATTTGAAGATAATTTTTTATGTTTAGATTACTTAGAACTAAAACGATTTATACATTGGACCCTAATTACTTATTTGGATAAAAATTTAATTGTTTAAATACTAAAATGACTAAATCCAAGATATATAATAGGTTACTTTTATATTCAAATAAATTTTCCATATCTAATTTATTTAAGAAGAATCTAGTTCAAATATATCTAATATTAAGTTTGATCATAATAAATATTATGATGCATTCCAAATAGTTAATCTATATAACTCATATTTTGAATTAATTAACATTGTTTCTATTTATAAACCATTAGATATTTTCCACATTAATTGGTTTGATACATATATATTTGAAATCTTAGATTTTTTATTTTTTATTTTTTTGTAAATGATTTTTCTAGGTTTTATTGAATATATTTCCAAATATTTTAAAGTGAATATTTTTCTATTTTTGTTTTTTTTTTAAAAATGACAAAATGAAAAACATTTATAAGTGATTTCATTGAGAATTAATCATAGAGGCGATTATGAGAATGAAAATTTTATTCTCTTTACTCAAAATATGGTATTAAACATACTTTGTTTCTCTATAAGTACATCTGTAGAATTAGATTATAGAAATATGAAATATTTTTATTCAAGAAATTAAGGGAAATATGTTAAATGAATACATCTTTATCATATATTTTTGGGTAGAACCTATTAATACAACTTTCTATAAAAATAATTGAGTTCAAATTAAACCTTTTCTTAAAATGACACTCAATGAATTATATAATAGAAAACCTATGTTTAGATACTCTAATGTTTTTGGATGTAAGGTATATATACTAAACCCCTAAATAGAACATTTGTAGGTTCAACCCATAGGCTGATGGGGAAATATTTCTTCAATATACTATTTCATATAAATATTTTAGAATTTTTAATAAAAATTCAAGAATAGTTTAACAATTAGTTATTTTTATTGTTTCATAAAAGTGATACATTTGGTCAAAAAATAAAATAGATGAATTCATTAGTTCATTGAATAATTATTGACTTGAATCTATTAAATATATTTTTGAAATTAAATTACTATATGATTAGAATTAATCCATATCATAAGAATATTAAAATATAGAACCTAATAGTTTCTTACTTAGACAGATTAGAACTATAAAATACCACCCTTTAGATTTATTTTGGGATAAATATATATAGGATTCATAAATATAGGGACTATATAAAACCAAGTTGACCTCTCTACCTTCATATCTAAGTTTCAACTGAAGACTATATTTGAATCCTTATAAAATTATAATGGATGATAGCTATGTGAGAATAACTAAGCTAGACTTAGAGAAATGGTTCTTGAGAATTAGTTGACAAGGCCTAAAAATTGAGTTATATGGAGAAAATGAGTCTTTTGAAATAAGAAAGATGACCAAGGTATAATCACATTGAATCAGAACCGACTAGTTGCTAAATTTTAAAACCAGGAAGAATGAATAGATTTTGAGGAAAGATTTTCCCCATATTCTAGCCTTAAATCCATTAGAATACATTTTTCCTATGAATCTCATATGTATTTTAAATTATAATAGATTAATGTAAAATATTAATTTTAAATGGTTATTTAGTAGAGAATGTCTATGTTTAATAACATAATTTTTTTTAAACCAACATGTACCAAATCTTATTTTTAAACACACTAAAGAAATGTATAACCTCAAATAATAACCAAGGAATTGGTTTGAAATACTTAGTACATTTATTTTGAAAATCGGTTTTTGTGGGTTTTGATGATCCTACTCTTTTTATGAAAATATATTTTCGGATATTTTATTAGTTAAAATCAATGTTGACGTTGTTATTTTTTGGGTATAATAATCAAAATATCTATTTTTATTTTTTAAAACAAATGAATAATGAACTCAAAATAATTATGATGAGAGAACTAAATTTCATTCCTAGATTTGAAATTTATCAAAAATATTTTAAATTTTATTATTCAGCGAAAATAAATTATTGATTTAATGAAAAATTTTGGACTTGAAAATAGTAATTCATATTCAACTCCTATTTGTTAATATGTAAATCCTGACATGGATGAAGAAGAAAATCCTATGGACAACAAGTTATACAGTGTTAAAAATTGTTGATTTATATATCTCATAACAAGTAATATAGCATCATGTTTTTTGTTTTCCATTATAAAAGATTTCAATCAAACCCAAAAAGAATACCATCTTACTACTATTAAAATTATTTTTATATATTTTTAAGGAACAATTTTTCTATTATTAAATTATCCAAAAACAATTTTTTTTAATTTAATTTCTTATTCAAATACATTGTTCATAAGTTATAGATTTGATATAAAAGACACCTTAGGTTTTTTCCACTTTATAAGGAAGTAATTGGTCTCATGGTATAGTGAAAACAAGTATTTGGATTCATTGTCTATATATATGAAATAAAATATATCTAATATAATTTTTCATGCATTAGTTTTGAGCATTAAACACAATATTCCGGAATTTGGACTTGAAGTATGTCATATTTAAATCTGACAAGATAATTCCATTTCTATTAATATCCCAACAAAACCTCCACTCCACTCTAGGATGTAGAATACTGATCAATTGAATAATATTTTAAAATATCATTCCCCAAAAGGGGATATATCTTTATAATTTGTGAATACTAAGTATCAACTTTTTGATAATTTCACTAAAACACTTCCCAATAAAAAATATGATTTTATTATGGGGGTGTTTCTATTATTTAATTTCAAGTAATGATTAAAAATTTCATTTTACTCTATATTCAATTTGATTAAATTTATTTTCAGTTTTTTTTGTGTTAAATAATTATTTATTCTAGTTAATTATTATTATTTTTTTAATTTTTCATTTGAATATTTCGTTTTGTGAATTTTTTTTTCATTTTAAAAATCAAATATGATTACAATAAAAATTCGGATCAATAAATAAACACATCTCTAGAAATAATCAAAGTAAAAAACTTTTCTTTCCTATTTTATGTCTTGTACCCTTTTTAACATCTTATCTCTAAATATCTTGAAACCTAAATTTTGACCCCTGAATCCTTATTATTCTCAAAATGAAAAGGAAAAATAGAACTGATGAATCTGATCCGAGTGCATCTAAGAGGTGAAGGCCTTATAATTCTAAATTAAATATTATGAAATAGAAATAATTAGGCTTTGAGTGTCTTTTCTAGAGAAACCTTTAATAATGTCAGGCACTGTGTTTTCAAGGACTAAATTACATGGTCAATAGAAAAAATAAATATTATAATTTAAAAAGGATTTAAAATAATTCCCTGAGCATGTGAATTTTAGTTTTGGAGATACAGACAATATTAAAGTTTATATGGTAAATTATAAATATTTTTCATTTCCACAGTCGATATAGCTCATATTTTTTAAATACCCTCATCAAGATGTGTTTCACATTAGTTTATAATCATTTGTAAAACATTTTCATAAGATAAAATATATTATGCCTTTCATATTTGTAACCACTCATGTCAAAAAGATGTTATTAATGTATTTAGAGGATAAAACAAAACTATTATTAAATTTCATTCCTACTACTATAGATCCAAAGATGGAATAAATAGATAAAATACTCTTCTTAGATATAAATGTGTGTGTGTGATATTTATCATGTTTAGGGAAATATAATTAATTTTAATAGGTTTATGTTGAGGCATTGTGATCATTTTTTCTAGTAAGATGTGGGAATTTCCTTCTACCCCTATGGAATGTTTGTTTATATTAATCTAAAAAAGAGAGATATGATTGGTGACAATCAAATAGGAATGATATTTTATGAAAAAAACATTTTTTTATACATGAATACATAGAAACTATGATTTTTACATGTTAATAACCAAGGTTATGTTAATGCTAATTATTGTTGAGGAAGTAGAACAGTCTAGAGCTCATTTTCGAAGGAGTGTATAATACTGAAATTAGTTTGTTTTATTAGAAATATTACTAAATATATTATGATTTTAATGTTCAAGGAGGTGGTAAACTCTCTCATGTGATTGGAGGTCAGAAAGACTCTTCTGTTGGAACTTCCAACATTCCAATCAGTATATGAAAAAGGAATGTGGTAGAAGAGAATATCTATATAAGGATATTGTAAGTTACTCAATTACATAGAACTTTTTAGGATCCTTCTACAAAAACATTTATTAGACATGTGCTTGTCTAGTGACATCAAAGGATAAATTTTATTGTTGAGAATAATATAACTACTACGTTAAGATAATTATATAAACTTATTTTTTCAAATAAAGGAAATGTTACAACTCTTGGATAGGAAGAAAAATAATTATAGGGTCATTATCATTAACATGCATCTCAACGAATAAAATAAATTCTGGTAGGGGAAGCTCATCCATTTGAGAAAGTTGGTAATCCTTTAGTTTTTGAAAATATAAAATGTATCATGTATTAATTATTTTATGTAATTAAAAGGTATATTGAATGGAAATTTGAATAATATTTTGAGTGAAAACAAGTTATTTGAGAATTTGCATCTCATTATGGTAAAGAGATAAAAGTTCAATTTCATTATATGGTTGAAGTTGCAAAGCCTTGTTTAAGGCCTGACCATAATTCATTAGATGCTAATGATTAGTTGATCTTTGAGTATAACACTCTCTCATTTTCATTGATTATGTATTAAAAATTGATTCAATTAATGGTTTAAGAAATTAATATATAATGGGAATATGAGACTTCTAGAAAACCTATTACTTATTTATAAAATTATTATATTTTAATAATAAATTTTGAATCTCTTCAAAATTAATATCATAAATGTAAATAAGGTTCAATATCAAGGAGATATTTTTCTACTTTTAAAAGGGAATTGGGTGGATAAATTAAAAACATTGTTAGGGGTAGTGTTACTATATAGGATTTTGGATATTAAAAAAAATTATTCTTAGTTTGAATATATAATAACATGTTGCATTCGTGACATGGCTTCTACTTCTAGTGGCTAAAAAAATATAGATGTGTTGAGAAATTGGGAAATTTGTTCGGCTGATATATCAACTATTTATGAAATAATTCAAAAATATTAGTTCACATGTGTGAATATTCAAACTTTCTTTGAGAATAAAAAAGATACTGTAGATAATTTAGCTTCAAAGGATCCATGAGTTTAATGTTTGGTTAATAATCTAGGTGAAATAATGGATAAAAATATTCAGTCTTCTAAGACTATTTATAATTTCTGAAGAAAAACCTGGTAAAAGGTTTTAAAATATTCCCTGAATCAACATTTTTTAAGATTAAATAGTGTAAGGTTATGAATCGTAATTTTCACAGGTTATTAATGGATTTTAAGGTCTTGCATCTCACTATTCATGATTCCATCACCACCAAATCATTTTCTGATGAGCCAAAAACATATCTTCATCCTACCATGTAGCTTATGAAAACTATTAAACCAAAATTTTATATAATCTAGGATGAATATTGAAAAGAAAATATTTGGTTAATGTTCTATTATCTGATACCATTTATCACAATTTTATGTTTACTATATTTTTTGTTTTTTAATTTTATTCATTTTTGGGAAATGTTTCATTTCGGTTTCAAAAAAATTACAATAACAATTTTATGATAAATTAAATTTATTTTAATCTATTTACATAAATTAATTTGGAATTCGAAAATTGGGGGAGAATCTTGGGTAAACACAATATTATTAGAAACAATTTAATTAATTTTTATTTGATTGACTACTATTTAAAACCATGATATTAATTTGTTTATATTTAAATGTATTTTTCTATCTTAAAAACATGGAGACTTTTGGGTGTAAAAATTTTGATCCAAACAATAAATTTGATTTCTCATTAATTTTTATTTTCATAAAAACCACCATTTGTTTTACTATTTATTTTACTTTAATAAAATTTTAGAAATATATTTAATTTAATATTAATTTAATCTTCTATAGACATATGGAAGTAATTATACTGATGTTTTTTATTTTATATATACTATGGGTTATTTAAGGATATATAGAATCACTATTTAAGACACTAAATTTGAGTTAAACGTTAGGTTTTGGAACCTAAATTTTGAAAAATTACGGTGCCTTTTCTACTAAATATTTAGATTAAACATTAGGATTGGGTACCTATCATTTGTGAGGAACCCAATGTTTGATGATCTAACATACGGTTAGTTAAGAAATGCATGGAATAAAAATTACATTGTGTTCTTTAATTTTAGAGATTCTATATGTTGATTAATCCCTATATTGGAGAATTTATCTATGGATTTGGAGTTTTAGATATTTTTTAGGATTTGAGAAATGATTTTTTTTAGTAAATATCTTTTTAAAATATACTGAAGAATTATTTAATGTCTTATAAACAATGGAATAATCCTTCCTATTTATGAGATAATATAAGTTATTCATTGGGTGTTTATATTCAAATTTTTGAAGAAATATTTTTTTTAATATCGTGAATTAAATGATGATATTTTTTATTCTTTTTTACAGGAATCAAATTGGATTTCATATTTAATCTAAAGGTTTTTTATCTTAAAAAGAAGATCTGTGAGTCAAATATGTTCTAAAAATCTCTCTATTTCTATAAAGACCCAAAATATGAATCTATTTATTATTTAAAGAGGAAATTTAATGAATATTTTATATGTTACTCTTTATGTTTTTAGAAGAATACTATATTTTATAGAATATACGATATGCAACAAAGAGCCTAAACAAAAAAATATTATTATTTAAATATGTTCATCATAATATAGTCTTTGAATTGGAGTGTATGAATATTATTGATTTAATTATGAAATATTTATAAATGTCGAACTCAATAAAAATTAAATGATTAATTCTTAGTAAATAAGTTCTTAATGTTCAGTAAAGTAATTTTATGCTTTAGAAATGTCTTTTCTTCCAAATAAGTTTCGTTATTTTCTTGTAAAAAAATATAATTAAAATTTAGAACTTATATATAATTTATTTAATAAAAATAATATAATTTAGTAAATATTTATATCAATACTATCTTAGGATGAATGTTTCAAATTTTTTGGAAAGGATTGATTTTCTAGTGAATAGTGATAATAATGATTTTTATTAAAACTTTATTTTTTTCAATAATTTACAAATTTCAATTTTATTTAAAATTGTTTTCAATGAAAATTTAGTTCAATTATATTATTAATGAAACAATTATGTTTACTATATTCAATTTACTTTTTAAATTTGGTAAAAAAATATTTTAATACATAAAAAGCATATTTATCAGAAACATTTATTTATCTCTTTGACATATTGATTATAAATTAATTACTAACAATTATACAAATTTAATATTTAAATTTTATTCCATAATTTTAATAATGATTTTGAAATTTTTTAAATAGTCCCCTTGTATTTTTTCATTATAAATAGAAGTTGTAGTATATGTACCACCTCTATAATGGGTATATCAGGTTAATCTAGGTTAAAACTAAGTGATATGGTAATAATATTCCATAATAATAATTATTTAATGAATTAAATTCTACCTTTGTCAACTTGATGTTGAAATAGATTTTTTTTAATTGATACGTGTCCATGAAAATGACCTATATAATATTTACGTCCAAACAAGTTACATAATGTCACTCTTTTTGTTTTAAATATCACTTATGTGTTAATATTGAGGGAAAATAAGTGGTGAAAAAATATCAATGGTTATTTTTCATATAATAGACATATTTTTATGATGGTAATTTATTTTGAATTTTTAGGAATTAAATAATAACATTAAATTGTAACACAACACATAAACAATATTTATTCAATTAATGGAAAAATAAAATAAACCATATTAAAAATGGTATTTGTGATTTAGTATGAGTGTCTTATAATGGTAAACGAATTTTTTATATGAATAAGAAATATTAATGATCTTTAAATGGATACTATTCTAATTCATCCTTTAACTTGTTGTCTTTAAAATCATTGTAAATGAATAGTTTCCAAATGTCATTAATAATATATTTCATAAATTAATATTTTATTAAATGAATTAAAATTAATAAAATGATTTATAAATGGAAAAAAGAAATATTATATGGTTTAAAACATAAAACATGGTCCATTTATGGGTATTTCATCATATTTTTAGAAAATTATTTATCCTTAAAGTAGAGAAAATATTAATAATACTATAATTGTCAATAGGGTTAACAAGGGTAAAAACTAAAAGTTGTGGTATAAAAAATAACAAAAATTTATAAATTTTATATTAGATGATAGTATTTAGAATAATAACAATATTATCACCAAATAATTTTATTTTTTACCCATTTATTCATACACATAATTTATATAAATTTAAAACATTAATAAATTCTCAGAATGCCCCACCCCTAACATATAAATAGATACCCCTTCTCCCATTTATGTATACAACATTGTGAAATGTATATCGACCAAAATATAAAAAAATACCTTATAAACATCCTTATACATGTTCAAGATGTTCTATACCTTTCAAATGACCAACCTAATGTCCCTTACCAAGAGATCTAAAGGAAGTTTACTAAAGAAGAGACAATCACCTTTACTTTTTATTTAAAATTTATTTCATCTTCTACTTTATCAAAATATGTTGTACCCATAATAAAATAACAACTTTAGTATAAAAAAACTGATATGATATTATTATTATGGGATAACCAATTCTATGTTTTTTCCGTCCTAGGAAAAGTGAAAACATCACACGTGTGTATGCACGACTTACCGTCGCCACCTTATAGTCTAATTCATTTTTCATTCCCATATTACATGGATGGTTATTAATAAATAATTAGTGAATATATATTATATTTATGACATAAATATTATTCTATAATTATAATTTCAATTATACTTTATTACCTTCTGATATATTGGATAACAATCATGGTGCTCAAGCATACGTGTTGACTACCCCCGCCACAAAGCAATGTGATCCTTTTTCATTACCACTTTACATGGATGGTAAACATGATATATTTAATTAATGTATAAGATATATATTATATAAATATTATACATTAAATGTTAATTATTATTGAACATTCTTTAATTCCATCCATTGAAGAGAGAAAATCATTCATGCATACCTACAACTCACCATCATCGTGAATGGTGTAATTCATTTTTATACCTCTACCATCTATAGATAACTATATATATCTATATATTGAATATATATATATGTTATTTATATATCTTGAATACTTATTTTGATATTATTTAACTACGATCATGTTTAAAAGAACAAAACTATCAAATTGAAACATACATGGGAGAAACATGAAAACCCATGAAATGTTTAAACTTTATCTCCATTTTCTTGGATCAAACAAAATAAAAAAAAATTATAAGAAAAATAAAAAACATATTTCTCAAAGGAAATAAATAAAACTATATAAATAAAATCCAAACCATTTTTGATAGCTTATAACATCACATCTATAATCAATTTTAAACCTATGTCAGAAATAAATAGATCCTATTTATGTCTATAGGAGAAACCATTTTCTAAATCCCAACTTTTTTCATATTAAGACAAATACCATTACCTAATGCATTGGAGTGTTATATTTTTTCACACAGTGGATAAACTATATCATTCTCACCCATTACTATTTTGGTGTACACATCGTATAAACTGTATCTGTCTCACAATGTACTATCCGAAAACAACCATAATATAATCTATATCAATTTCACTCATTACGCATTTTATTAAGATGGTTCGTATCATCAACAAAAAAAATTACTCTTTCATTTTTTCATCATTAAATATTATAAATCTCTTCTAGAATCATATGTAAATCATGTTCAGATATCAAAATAACCTTTTATTTTAAAAACCATATTTTAATACCAAAATACACTTTTCTTTTAAAAAATAATTTTCATTTCCAAAATTCTCATAAAATTGAACAATATTTTTTTATTTTTAAAAAATATTAATGGTTTTAAAGGAATAAAAAATCAAATAATGGGTATGGTGATAGTAAAATATGGTGTCACTATACAGGTCAAAATAGAACATTACTTTTTTATATGTAAAGATGGTTAAAAATTCCATACAAAGATTCATTTTTTTTTAAAATATTTGAAAAAAAATATTATAATTATAATACTCTCATATCAATATAATTAAATTCATAAAATCATTTAAAAAATGGATGTGGAAGAGAAAGAGAGTTTGAAGGAAAAAATTAAAATAATATTTTAAAAGAAAACCCCCTTACCACTCTAGAAATATTTGAATCGTATGGGCCATGAATGAATAAAATTTAAAAAATTAAAATATTAATAGAATATATAAATTCATGATATAAAATGTCAAAGGAGATGTATATATATATCAAAAAATAATACTGATGCATATCAAAAAAATATGCCTCAATGAAAGGAAATTGAGATGAATCCCCTTACATTGAGTCTGAATCATCACATACATTATTTATCTTCCTAAATAATAATCATTGGTTAATTAGTTACTAGATTAAGAACCAATTTCTGGTTTATTATTCTATTTATTTCCATGTTATAAACAATAACCTAAAAATTTAAGTTTACATCAGAATTTTTGCTTATATTTGAATTATATATACAAGATGACTTCAGTTTGTTGACTATGGTCAAAGATGACATTTTTAAAAATCTCAAAAATAATAATGATGAAATTATTATAATTTTTATGAATAATTTATATATTTAAAAAAAATCATTAATGATGTTTTTTAAAAATTAACTTCATTACGATTATGGATTATGTTGGTCGTACGTACTCATTAGTAACACTTAAATTTCTCAATTATCAATAATGAATGATGGTAGATAATATTTTAACTTTTTTGAAAGAAAATAATTAAATATTATTTATTTTTATATACCTATATCTTTTATCCATGTTTTTTGGTAATGTTAAAAGAGTCACATCACTTCGTGGAGGCAATAATCCACACGCACGCACAAACGATATTATCATTTATCAATATAAGAATGAAAATAATATATTTACTATTATGAATGGTAAATATGTCATTTATATCATAATAATTAAATTTATATCCCATATCTTCCTCAAATTTTTCCTTATTACCTTTCAAGTAATAAGTTATTGAAAAATTAATGACATCACCTTGTGAGGTAGTGGTCCTCCGTACACATGAGTGGCATTATCATATCCCCCATAGAATGGAATTTAATAAGTAATATATAATATAATAGATCCAGAAGTATATATATGATATATATATGTGTGTGTAATTTTAAATCAATCATTATAGAAATTTGTTACTAGTGATAATAGAAAATAAATGACATTGGTTAGCGAGGTGGTATTCCACTATCCACAAGAATGGTGATTTCATATCCCATTTGATAGTTTTATAGAAGAATTTATATTATTACATTAAAATTATAACATCTTAGTATATGTGGGATACTTGTTTTATTATATAATAATAAAAATTTAATAGTATTTTAGGTATTTATATGAATAAATAAAATGAAAAATGCTCAGTTAAGCATGATACCTCTTCTTTGGCCAGCCTCCTTAGGTAAGCACCAAAACCCTCCATATGATTGATTTATGATACAAATATTGGGTATATGTAATAGGGAGATATTTAAGGTATATATTTTTATAGTTTTTGGATGATCCAATGAAATATATGGTGTGAAGACAAGAGGATAGTGATGGCCTTTTATATGTTAGGTGAGTGGTACACTTGTAATTTTTGAAAAGAAAAAGGTGTCTCACATTTTAAATATAAAAAAGGAAAAAAATGGGCCATCATCAACACTTATAAATGAAAATTTCGAAATATTTCAATAAAATTGATTTTATAAAGGTTTTTAGTTAATATTAGGAGTTATATTTTTAGTTTGACCCTATATAAATATGTTTTTCCCTTAACCGTTTAAATTACTTTATACTAATATCATTATTCAATGTGATAAAAACATAATTTGACTTTATTAGATAATATAAATTATTATTATTATTATTATGGAATCTATTTTACCAAATTCAATTCATAGAAGTGGAAAACAATTATTTAAAATTTATCTCGTAGGCATGACGAATATGTGGGTCTTAAAGAAGGTTATTTTTTATAAAAAATATAATTTTATATTAAATCTATGACTAGTAAAAATAATTTTATGAGTTTAAATAAATAAATATTAATATATATTATATAAACATAATTAAAATAATTCCTCATTAAGGATTTTTTAATTAACTAAAATTAAGAAACATTATACACTTAAAAACAATTTACCCAAAATCCTTTTTTTAAATCAAGAAATAAACTTATATAAAAACCCAAAATGAATTTGATTCAAAATAAATTATTTATATTAAGTATAAATAAATTTTAATTATGTTACTTTAATTAATATTTAATATATAATGGGACCTTTAAATTTCTTAATTTATTAAAATTAAAGGTTTTTTTTCAATCGGTATTTCCCACTATTCACCCAAAAAATCAATACTTTCCAAAAAATACCAAACAATTCAGCTTATATTAATATTTTTTTAATTGAAAAAGATATTAATTTTTAAAATTTTAAATTTTAATATTTAAAAATTAATATTTTAAACAAAACTATATAGTAAATGAGTTTAATTAATGATATTTCCTTTTTTGTAGAAGAAACATTATAAAATTCTCAAAATTATTATAAGTATATAATTCATATAAATAATCATTTAAATGAATTATTCTATCATTACCTTAGATGTTTTACTATTACCACATTTTTTTGATTCCTTCCTCAAAATTTTAGTCACTTATTAAACAAGAGGGGATATCATCCCCTCATAAAAGTTTCTAATTCACATGTTGCCTCTTCAACCATATGGTTTTCCAATAAAACCCTAGCCTAAAGAATCAACTTATTCCATAAAACATGCTCTCTATGGTTAATAATCTGAATTTGGTTTCCTCATATTAAATATTCTCTTCCATCTAAACAACTTTAGGGATAAAAACATGAGACAAATCTATAAAATATTTTCCTAAAATCAAAAATTGAAATTTTGTTATGTACCTTTGATAAAATTGGATAAAAATATTATTTTTAGGAAACTAATTCAATTTTTTTAGAATTACATATTTTCCAATGAAGTTTACACTTAACATTATATTTTTATTATATAACATAACACTTATACATGGGTATACATTAAGAAAAACATGATAAATATACCCTAAATGAAAGATTATTACTTCATAAATTCACATAAAATTTTTATATTCTCTACGCATTATTATATGTTAATTTATCAATTACACCTTAGAAATTTTATTTACCAAATTTAATCCCATAAAATTCCTTTCTCCTACTTCATCCAAAAAATATAGCACCTACGGAAATTTTCCATATAATTCCTCAAAAATTCCAATATATATACCATAATGAAAACTATTATTATAAGAAAACTCAACCAAATAAAGATGTTTCTCTCAAATTACATTGTAATCCATTTCACAATATTGAAAGATATATTCCATGGTATGAATCTTTCTCTTAGATGATCGATAATTTTAATGAAAAATAGATGTACTAAAATTTAATTCAGTACCAAAATAATTTCAAACTATTTTACATAAATTTGATGTTAAACTAAGATCATGGTATTATATAATTGTGAGGCTAACTCCATGTAACCTAATTATCACCTTTAGATTCAATCAAAAAATAAAATATAAAGTAACATTATCTCAATTTGGAAGGAAATGTGTAGATTCAGTTAATTGATCTACAATAACTAAAATCGTATTGTTACCTCATGGTGTATTTAGTGAACCCACCACAAAATAAATTAACATATTATCCCACTTCCACTCTAGAACTAGAAAAGGATGGATCATTCCCGTTGGTAATTATCATTTTTTACCTAGAGATAAGTCAAACATTAATTGGTAAAGTTAGTAATATATATTTTCACACATTGCTATCTAGAATACTCCTAAAGGACTTGGAACATCATAGTGAACCCAAAATGAACAGAAAATGGAGAACTATGAGATTTACTCAACAAATATCCCATCAAATGGGAATCACATGGCACAACGAGTCTCTTTATAAAAATGATTTCATTGTCTTATGAAAAAAATAATATTAGGAAACTTATCCTTATAAACATACTATACCTTTTACTATAAAATATCCTCATTTTGAGGTTACTAAATTATTTATAACAAATTTTAATGCATTGAAACCCAAAAAATAGAAGATTCCTTTGCATCCAAAACATATAGTCTAAAACCACTATAAAATAAATGAATTATACAAAAAAAATATTAGTGAAAGATAAAAGAATATGTTTTTAAAAACAATTAATTCCTACAGATATATTTTTTGTTGATATTAACTATAATTACCAATAATTATTTTACCAATAATTCTATATGTCGATATTAACTATTTAATACTAAAAAATATTTTAATTACAGTTGGATCTATTACTTTATCATGCTTATGAAAACATTTTTTTCCAACAAATAAATTTTTTATAATCACTTATTTGTGTTTTGATTTTTTATAATCGAATATTTTTAATAATTATTAAAAAGATAAATTTATTTAAATAAAAATAAAATGAATATGACAAATCCCTACACCCTCGACCCCACGGGCCCAAATTTTTTTATTAAATATTCGGGGTTTAATAGGTTTAATGTACTTTAGGTGTCTATTAATTTCCCTTCATTTTGACACCCTTTGTTATGTCATATCTATTCGATGTTGTGCCACTCGTTACCGGGTAATTTTCCCTTCATCAGCCACCCCCATCGGTTTGTCAATGTCATTTATACTCCATCATTTTTTATGTCATCACATTTTATATGAAATCTTTATTTATTTGATCATTTACTTCCACTAAACTCAAAATATTGTAGAAAGAAGTGATAATTTTAATTTTAGGTAAAATGTTAATGAATTAGGTTTTGAATAACTCTTTAGAGGTAATGAAAAGTGAATTTTTAATCATAGTTTCTCAATTTTTGACTATGAATGTTGTATGAATCCCTCTATTATACATTTCATATTTCATTGACTAAAGTACTTTTTCATTCATGATAAAATTGATGAAACCCTTCTAAAAATTAATTACTATGGAGTGAACTTAACCCGGTTATCGATAAAACATTTGTAATGTTGAAAAGAATAAATCCTTACACTTTAAAGTTACATGATACACTTCACCTTTTATTTTTATCAATGGAAGGAGGACATGATGATAAATGGTAACTTATTTTGAAATAAATAATGACCATACTCACTTTTAAGTCTCATTCTTGGTATAAGTTTCATTTAAAATGTACTAAAATGTATTTGTTATATGGATTGTAGTAAAACATATAATCCACATAAAAAATTTACACTTTAAATTAGTGGATATTTAATGATTTTCATATGAATTCACCACCAATTATCTAATTAAAATGGGTTTCATTATTCCTTTTCTGGATAATTTTTGACCATTTTGTGTTTGGTTAAATTTTATTTTTTGATTGGGTGTGTATAATGCATCAATGTTACTTTTATGTTGACTAATGAATGATTTTCATTCCAGAGGGTATGTAAATTCATTATATTCATTTTATTAAATTAATCAACTATTATTCCATAAAATTTTATATTGGGAGTTTGTGCTTTTAAGAGATTTTAAAATGTAGGGCATTTGTTCAATTATTTAATTAGATGAAATATGTAAAATAGTTAATATCTATATTAATTTTCATTTTTATTTTGAACATCACAAATATATTTTTATATAATTATAAATTATTAGTGTTTCATGTTCATGAATTATAGTATATATATTTTTTAAAATTAATTATTTTATGATTTATTTATAGGTCTTATTCTTTACTAATATGTGGTTAATATTTTCTTTGTTAATATATAACCCTAAGTTTTTGTTCCCATGTTATTTTAATTTATCACATGAATTTTTATTTGCTGATGAGAAATGTTATATTACTATATCTTCATCATCATATTAATTGATTACATGTTGGAATTTCTGTGTTGAATTTGGAATTAATGTAAGACTTATCAATATGGAATCCTTCAATAAGGTACTTGCGACTCACTCCAATTTTTATAGTAAATTTTAGTTTTGTGCATTTAATATGTGTTATATTTTTTGTAGCTAGAAATAACATCTTTGTAATTTGATTGATCAAGTGAATAGATAGACTCTTATTAATTGTATCATATTATCCACCATCCTCTTTAGTTTCAATAATCATGGTTTTGTATAATATACATCCATTATTCCTATTTATTGTAATGTTTCGTGTATAATTTCTAACAGTATTCCATCATTTGTATAATATATATTTTCAATATGAAATTCATATTAAATATGGATTCAATGTAGTACTAGATGAAATTTATATTCAATATGAATTCAATTACAATATGTGTAATGTATGTAGTTTATCATGGGAGTGTATGGATATGTTGGGAACTTTATATCATCCATCAATATCATTCTTCTTTATTGATTCTATGAATTCTAGACTATATATGTTTTTAAAATATTTTCAAATTTTTATTCAATATGGTAACATTATTTTATTTGATTCTTGTTATTTTGATTTTCACTTAACATTCATGTAAAATTTATTTCATTAAACTGATAAGACCTATGTTTCTCCAGCGGTCATATTGTATTGTTGTGAGCACAATTAATTGTAAAGGCCTTCTTGAGATGAAATCGTCTAAGCTGATATTCAAGACATGTTGTTTCTTATTTTTACCCAAACCCCATATACTTATTCTTCATGTGGATATTGATTAATTGGATTTTGAGTGACATGATGTTGGTGGCTTAAACATGCTTCCATTGATCTGCTTATACAACTAAAGATAGATAAGGAACAATTTTTTCAAAACATTCAATGAAACAAACTCCATAACATTTTGGATATAATAATTTCAAAGGGTTTGTATATCATGAATTTAGGTTGTGTTCAAGATATATATTGTGTTGACTATGTTCTACATAATTATGAAGATAATCATTATGATCGGTATCTCATACAGATTAGGAGTAAAGATTTGGGAACTATGAGTGATGAAGTGGGTGAATATTTTATCGAAGAAAAATATGATGGTGGTTATCTAAAAGTTGATGGTGAGTAAAATCATTTAGATACAAGTGAGAAGGGAATATGGAAAGGTAATCCATCCAAAAAGGGTCTAATTAACAAATGGATTTAAAGGAATAATCTTATTCTAATAATAAATCATGATATAGTGATGAAGAAGGTTCAATGAAGAGAAAACAAATGATGAAAAAGGACCCATGTTCACCAATAATATCCATGCATGTTTTTTTTGTTCCTTGAAAATTATTATGAGACAGTGGGTATAAAAAACATTAGGCATAACTATCACTAATGTGGCTAGGTTCTTGGGGAAAAGTGGAAGATGATGATAATAGAGGAGAAAGAACTGTATGAGGTGATGGATTGGGAGGATATGAAATGGTACCATGATGAGGTGAGTGGGTGAAATAACCAAAAACCTATAGATATAGACACATGATAGGATTCTTATTGTAGTGGTTATTTCTATGATATCAAACCACTGTTATGTGGTTTATTTAAAAATTAAGATAATGTTTTTTAAGTGAAATTATATTTTTAACCACCTTGCCAAATATTAAGTAGTTTGGTTATTGAAAAAACACATGGCCTATACAATTCTATAAAATTATGCATATTCCTATACGTCATGACCAGTACAAGACATGTCTTCAATCTTAGTGTACAATTTCTCACTCACCCGTGTTTCGTAGTGATCATGTTAAAATTTTACTAGAACTAATTTACTTAGAAGATATATACCATAATTACAATGCATTGAACATATTTTTGTATAGGGAATTCAAAAAAAATAGATCGGATTTTAGACTTTCCAAGAATGGTCTAATTATAGATAGGACCCATGTTTCTACAATGGTGATGGGACCTATGCATGTTGTGCTCCTCAGTATTCATGGGTTGTACATTTGATAGTAAATCACTTGTGTAAATATTTGGTGTCATGTTCTTGGAGATGATTTCTGGAAGGGAGTTATTGAAAATTTTAGCCCCCCTAACTATCAGAATATGATATCTTGGGAACCTTGAAAGTTATTATTTCAAACCTAATTCCATGTATACACATTTTTTATAAATATAAGGCTATATTTTTATTTTTATATCTATGATGTGAAGGTACTACAATTTTTTTAAGTCAAGAGGAATTTCAACACCAATATGGATACTTAACATGGATTTGTTGATATTCTCTTCGGTTGTGTGCGGTATTGATCTTAAAGATGAAGGGTGTGGCATGGCATTAACATGAGGTTCCTAGTTGGTACTAGACATGACTTGATTTTTTGAGATGTCAACAGAGATTATAAATGATAAATTTCCATTCAATGAAAATCATTTTTTTATTTTCATTTACTTATTTTTTGGTTTGAATTCATTTATAAAATTTTCAATGATTTTGAGATCTAGGAGGTGAAGGTTGTGGCATAACAGTGGCTTGAGGATCCTCACTTGTACGAGAGTTGAATTGATTTTTTGAGATTCCAATAGTGATGATGAATGATAAATTCTCATTCTATGTAGATCATTTTTATAATTTAATATTTTTGGGGGTTTCAATTCATACAGATATTTTTCATTGATTTATGGGTATGCTCTTTAGTTGTGTGAGGTGTAGATCTTAGTGATAAAGGTTGTGGAACAAGGATTGAGTTTCTTCAATGGTACTAAAATTTACTAGGTTTATTTATTCTAATGTCCTACTGAGAGGGTTGATGAATAATCTTTTGTGGGAGTTACTATTATTCTACCTTGATGGGTGCTAGAGGAATGGATTCCACTGACAACATAACATTTTCATTTTGGTGAGTGGGGGATGGGGGTTGTGGTGTTGTGCCACTACATAGGTGGATCATGAGATTTAGTGTTTTTATGATCTTTTTAGCTATTTATATACATAACAATGTTTTGATACATTTTTTATTAAATTTCATTATTAATATGATTCATATTTTTCGATATCTAATCATGTGTTTAAGTCGAATTAGGTTTGAAAATTAAAAAAAGTTTATAATATATGATAAATTACTAAATATAATATAAATTTTAGCATTAAATATTGAAATATCTAGATGTTATGTATTATTTAAAATATAAATTACAAAAAAAATATTAGTAATTGGTATTGGTTATAGAGTTGATAATAATCTTACCAATAGATAATGTTTTTATATAAATTTGTTTCTAAACATTTTCAAAAACATATACATTATACATTAAGATTATAATAATTTCAAGAAGATTATTTTATCTAGAACAATAACATTTACCAACAGATTTATTACCAATGATTTAGTAAGAGGACAATTTTTGTTGGTAATATGTTTTAGAAATAGAAAATTCATTTTTACCAGTAGATATACCCCTATTGGAAATATAAAATTATATTGTAGTGAAGTCATAAAATAATTAACAAAAGGGTTTTGTTCCAAACGTGACATAGTTAATATATCATTCTTTTTTGACTCAAATCATTATCCACTTTTATTATTTTCCACGATGATAATGAATCAAAAAATTACAATCCTTAATCAGCTCTAAGTGTATTATTTGGTTCTTGTTCAATTCTTCTATAGAGAATATATAATTAAAAATTTTAAGATCAATTTATATTTCATACTTTACTCCATAAAAATGATCCCTCTATAATTTTAAATAAAACACCACACAAGAAAATTCCATATCAGGTGTAGGGTAATTTTACTCATGAGTTTTCAAATAACGAGATCCAGAAGAAATTACAGGAATATTCTACACTGGAACACAATGGATTCCCTTTAATGAAGAGTCAATATCTGTGAAAAAATTTCATTTTGGAAGGGTTGGAAAAAACTAGAGTAGTCACAAACATACTATTTTGTTCTGGAAAGTAATCATCACATTATTTTTTATAGATGAATTTAACTCCATGTCAAGTTAACTTTTTAGATCCACTAGAATATTCTGAAATGTTTTCAATAAACCACTACTAGTAATCTACTAAAATAATAAAACTATGAATCTATATGAAATGTATTTGTCTTATACAATCCTCTACAACTCTTTTTACTAGGGAAAATAGTCATGCCATCATTATAAATAATATGACCAAGGATAAAATTTTGTTGAAACCAAAATTAACTCTTTCTAAATTTTCAATAGAGTTTGTTTTCATTCATGTTTTTAACAAGTTATTTATGATTCAATCATGTTTCTAATTAATTTTAGAATACTAAAAAATATTATTAATAAAAACAATAAAATAATTATACAGGAACACATGGAAAACTCTATTCAAATTATCCATAAATATAGTAGGTTCATTGAAAAACCCAAAGAGAATAACCACAAACTCATAATGACCATATATATTTTGAAACACTATCTTCAAAATGAAATATTCCTTAAAATTTAGCTGATGGTACCCAAACTATAGACCATGATTCCTAAAATAATGAGCTCACTAGAGCTGATCAAACAAATTATATATATACAACAAAGGATATTTGTTTCTAATAGTGATTCTATTCATAAATAGATAATCAATGAAATTTATCATTGAAACCTATTTATTTTTACAAAAAAAATATAATCACCCCATGGTCAATTTAAATGATGAATTAAAAATCGATCTTACAAATCATGTAGTTTCATTTTCAAATCTAAATGTTCTAAATACGACACTCAATTAAGGGGTTTGAATTTGTATTAGAATCAGTCACTAATTAAATATTAAACTCAAACTCCCAATCAGGAATACTACTAGGAAAAGCATTAAAAAATACATCTATGTATTCACACACGATTAGAACATCACAAATTTTAACAGTTTATTTCTTTTAATGAATAAGACCTAGGTAAATTTCACAAAGATCTATTTTCAATTTCATAGATTCATGGTAAGTTATAAAAGGTAATAAGTCATTTAATAAAACTTTATCTGTTGTGAAATATATATTATCATGATAAACTGAAATCTAATCCATACCCAAAATAATATCAAACTCCAATATGGGATGTTCAATAATATATTTTGGAAATATAATCAGATTAATGAAAATAAAAATATTCTTATAAACTTTGATTTCCATGATACTTCCACATAGATTTTTCACCAAATTTTATATCTTAAATTCATGAGATGATATTCATAATTAACATCAAAATTTCATAGAAATTAATGAATGATAATATCTTGATTCAAATAGGGTATTGTAATAATTTGAACACACAAGTAATATAATTATCACCACTTAATTTGGTGACTCAATATCCACCATAGTTGTAGAAAATATTTTTCACACCTCTCTACTTATGATCATGATGATTTCCATACTATGTAACTATATTTGAACACATTTTTTGTAATTAACCCAACTTATTGGAACTGAAACAACTCACTATTGTATGGCTATCAGTTACCCCATTCATTGATTGTTTATGACAAAACTGACAAGATAAAAACATTCCATATACTGTCAAACATTTTTTAAAATTTTATTTACTATATATGGAATATTTTGGGGTCTTTCCTCAAGAATTATTTACCAGTTTCTCATCCATTTCAATCCACACTGATATTTTCTTATTATTATCATCTTGAGGAACATCAGGGTCTGAAACTCCATTTATACTTCATCATCCCAATGAACCAATTTTTTATACATTTTATATTCTCACGTGGCCCAATATCTTCATAAATTTGGTTTTAAACCTGTGTAAAATATATTTATTATACTATCAGTCTTTTGAAAAAAAAATCGGCACATACTTTCAAAATTTTGTGAAGTTCTCTTCATATGTACCTACATAATATTCAACTTTTTACCCCAAACCAAAACTCATTTGTCTATCATATCCGAACAAATATAAGAAAATATATTTCATGAAATATATTCATGAATGTGTCCCATTCCATAGAATCTATATTATATGTGTCTCTATTATTCTTAACCAAATCCCACCATTTATCAGCTTCACCTTCAAAAAAATAAATGGAAAGTGTTACCTTTCGATGTTCTGAACATCCCATGACCTCAAATAAATTCTCCAGGGAATTAATCCATCCTTGGATGCCCTAGTGTCAAATTTTCACTGAATTATGGGGGATACTTTATCATGAAATGGTCCACTACTGATATGTTCCTATAAGGTAGATCTATCTTCTCTGTAGAATGGATACGACCAATTTTTGTAGCTTGTATCTAACTAGTTATCATTGAAATAAACTATTCTATTACAATTCCATCCATTTTAAGAAGCAAATTTTGAATGTTATTTTCCCCTAGATGCCTTCTTATTACAACTTCTCAATTTACTCACTAGAAACCCATTTTGAACAAACATAGTTCATATGAAGCATATGTTAATTTTTAAGATAAAAAACATTTCATGTTAACCATAAATTAATATATTTCAAGGTAATTCTATAAAAATTGTCCTAACCACTAATCATATCTAACCTATGCCTATAATACCAATGATAATGACTGAGCCTTAAACATTAAATAATATTTACTTTAGAGTTAATAATTTATTCTCTTATTTTTTAGTGTCTTTTAAAATTTGGATTTTTAGAGAAATAGTAAACAACACAAACATAAAAAACATATAATACAATGTGTAAACATCCAATTAGTAGCCATTTATTAAAAAATATAACACTATTAAAATATAACATGATGTATTTTCATGAAACCATTTATCAAATTCCAATTGAACTCTTCCTTTAACATAACCATCCTTAAACACTTTTAAAAAATTGAAAACATGGGATGAGAACAATCATCTCAATAAAGTTCATAAAAAGAAGAAGTTTGTTAGTCAGGTTAAAAACATGAAAAATAATTAAATTTTTTACCCTAATCAAATTATTCATTGAAGGGATGAAATAAATAATGTTCTCAAGAGAAATAAAAACCGTTTTTTCAAATAAAATAATTAAAACCCATAGCAAGAAAATCAAAACCCATATTGGAAACTTAGATCATCATATTTATAACACCATTAAATTTTATTTTTCAAAAAACTATTGTCTAGTTAGATCCATTGGTGAATCTTATTGGTAACTCCACCTTTCTTTATTTTTAAGAAAATGAATAATAAAAAATGATTTAGAGCACTATTTGGGCATACCCATGATGTAAGATCTATCAAGATCACCTAGTTCGAAATGGGAACACCCATTGTATACGTTATATCTAGCTTACTCAGAATAATATATGTGCACCCATCATATAATATGTCTTTATCTTACCCATATCACATATAATTTCATGTAAAATATCATGAATAAAACATTTGTTTCTTGAACTGTTTCATCATAAATCATCTCAAAACCCCTTTTAATGTAAAGTAAAGATCATGATTTGATATCAAAATTAAATTTTCTTTTAAAAACACATTTTTAATGCAAAAATACCATTTTTATTTCGAACCACATTTTCAATACCAAAATCCCAAAAAATGGAAAGAATGTTTTTATATGAATAAAACATGTTTTCTTTTAAAGGAATCCAAACTTTTGAAAAAGTTTATGGTGGTGAGAAAAGTTGTGGTCGTTGTATATGTTAAAATAGAACATTAATTCTAATGCCTGTATAAAAAGCCAAACATTGTAACATCCAAAATAATTATAGAATAATACTTTTAAATATTTATTTAATATTATGAATTAGATTATATTTTTACCTTAAAGGGTCACTATAGCATACCTGACATGAAATAATCAGTTCTTATGAAATCTAACATTTCATACAATACTGAGTTATACAGAAAATGATATAATATGTTATCATATTATTACCAAAAAATCCAGGAGCCGGTGTAAGCCGGTCTTAATAAAATTAAATAAAGAAAATGAAAAGAGTCAAGCATACAAGGGAATATTACATAAATGAGTGTGCACAACCCCACACCTATTTGCCTCCACCAGTGAGGCACAATATTCTGGGGTCGTGAAAGTCCACATCTCTCCAATATCAGTGAGTGCCCACTTTGCCAACGCATCTGCCACCTGATTAGCCTCTTGGTAGACATGTGAGACCTCCACCCGCATCCAAGAAATATCATTAAAGAATCCATCCCACTTCGGCAGTACACACCAAGGGACCTGGCGCGTCTTGGTGATCATGGCATGAACCGTGGTCTGAGATTCAGATTCAATCCATATATGTTTCCAATTAAAATGAATAGCGTACCTGATGGCATAGATCATTGCCTAAATCTCAGCTTCAAAAGTGGTACCAGTTCCAATGGCGTGGTGAAAGCATCTTTTAAAAAAACCACGGTAGGTGCGGAACACTTTTCCATAACCCAATGGTCCTAGAGATCCCAACACAGCCCCATCAACATTAACCTTGAGGCAAGGTCCGATGGGTGGGATCCATCGAATATATTTTAGCATCTGAGGCAAGAATGGCCGCCCCTAAACACCAAGTGTTTGTAGAATTTAAAGATCCGCACCTGCATTAGACATTGCATCATCCTTCATAGGAGAAGCAACATAAACATCTCTATGAATTGCCATCATTACTTGCTGAACTGTGGGGCGCACACCATTGAAAATAGAATCATTTCGGGCTTCCCAAAGGACTGAAATAGCAGCAGCAATAGCGGTAAAAAAAATAGAATATAAATCTTCTCACTGAATCTTCCATGAGAAGTAGAAGATAGCAGCTGAATAACCGATCCATTGGTGTTAACAGCCACCCCAAACACAAAACTAATGTATGCCCACAACTATTTTTCTAGGGAGCAGCCCATAAAAATATGCTAAAAAGAGTCCTCATCGGTTTTACACATGGAGAAGATGGATGACATCTAAAACCCAGACCTCTTGAGAGCGTCAAATATGGGTAGGTGGGTTTTCCAGATCCTCCAGATCAGATAAATTCTTGAGGGTCTAATGATGCACACTCTGAATTTCAGAAGCCACGAAGGTGTAGGGGATTGGCCCCCACAGAGGATCGTGTAGTAATCCCTACTATTGAATTGCCCAGTTCTGCTATACACCCAGATCAGAGTATCCTACTCCATAAATACATAATTAGTGATTTCATTCTCCACCTGCACAGGAACACTAAATGAAGCAGATTGCATTTGTGATAGGAAGCTGGAAATTGACAAAGTGGCTGCCTCATGTGGCAAATTTTAGTCACAAAGAGGCTGTGTGAGCCACTTTGTGTTCCAGCTATTTAGTTTGGAATCCCTACAGACCAACCATCGGGTATCATGCATGATTTTGACATATGAGTTCTTGATAGAGGCCCAAACCGATGTGGCAAGGTGCCATTTTTATCCATTTAAGAGCCTCCTTATGATTCTGTTTGAGAGAAAGTCATCGTCAGCTTCATGAGAGAGCAATTTCCAAGTGAACTTCCCAATCAATACATCATTAAATATACGATGATCCTTGAGTCCTAGACCCACGGCTCCACAGGCTTGATGCACTCCTTCCATGACACTGTAATTAGATTCCTCTCATGTGGTTACCCTGTCCATATGAAATTCCCTACCATGCTATGATGTTCCTTGATAAGTCCCCTCAGCCATCGATGGATGGAAAAGGAGTATAAAAACTTCAATGTGAAAACTAAGTTCACAAGGAAGTCCCTCCCATCTAGGGACATAGATTTTCCTTTCCAGCTGGCCATCTGATGAACAATTCCAGTAGAGATTCCTTCCAAGTATTGCCTTCTCACTTTTTCCCAAAACAATGGAACCCCAAGGTATTGGAATGGTAAGGAATCCCTCCTCACCCCATGAAGTCTGACAATTTTGTTCTGTTTCCCAACTGGAATTCCATTCCCAAAAACAATGGAAGATTTTTCCCAACTAATGGCATGTCCAGACACCTCCACATAATGACTGAAGAGGGCTTTAATGGAGGAGATAATTTTTCTTTGACGCCTGACCAAGAAGAAAAATGTCATCAGCATACAATAAATGAGACGGGTCATGCTCATTCACACCGGACCTAATTCTTTTATAAAGTCCAATTTGGGAAAGATAATAAATACACCTACTCAGGTAGTCCTATACTATGGAAAAAAAGCAGACCAGAGAGGGGATCACCTTACCGCACCCCCCCTGTTGGAAGGAAAGAAGCCCCTCGGGGAACCATTGATAAGAACTGATAACTCGGAAGACTACAAAATGATACGGATCAGATTCAAAAATCCATTTTATAATCCATACATTCTAAGAACATAATGTGGAATGCTCCACTTAAGAGTGTCAAAAGACTTGAATATATCAATTTTGACGGAAAAATTCACATCCTTTGTCTTCCTTCTCATAAGATTGACACTCTTAGAGTCCATAAAAAGGCACTTTTGAATGCTCCACCCAGGGAAAAATCCGAATTGATTCATAGTGATTATGCCATTAACCAACCCACTCATCCTATTCACCAAAACCTTGCTAATATGTTTGGGTTTTTTTCCCAAGAGAAACTGGTTTGAAGTCCTTGATGTTAAGAGAATTCTCTTTCTTGGGAATAACAGCAATGAAACAGGAATTCATTCCATGGGCATATATGAGTGTGAGAAGAAATCCTTAATTCCATGCACAATGTCATTCTGCAAGATATCCCAGTAGAACATAAAAAAAATTATTTTTGAACCCATCAGGGCCTGGGGCACTCTCAAGATTGAGAAATAGGAGGGTAGATCTAATCTCCTCTTTGCATAGGGGAGCAAGTAGAAGCTGATTCGAGTGATCATCAATACAAGGGCTGATGTTATCAACCATGTGGTGAATGTTGGACTTCCCATTATCAGAATATATTCCTTTGAAGTATTCATCAACAGCCAGGGAGATGTCATTTTGTTTACTGTAGTGGTTCCCATTAATGCTGATCACCCTATTCTCTGCACGCGCCCTGTTTTCCTTATATAATCTGTTGAAAATATTGGAGTTTCTATCCCCATCTGCTAACCATTTCAGATTCAGTTGACTTCTATCCAGCATTTCCTTTATCATTAGGAGATCATCCAGCCTATTATGGGCTATTATTTTCTCTCTGGATAAGGTAGGATGTTGATCATGACAAACCTGAATCCTTTCCAGCTCCTCCTCTACCTTCCTAATGTCATCATCAATTTTTGAAAAAGATTTATTACTCCATTCTCTTAGTAGACCCATAAGATGTTTGAGTTTTATAACAAGTCGCTGAAGATGAATCCCAATGACTTTAGTAATTCCATTCCTCTAAGACAATCTCCCTGCAGCCTGGAGTCAAAAGCCATCCTTTTTTGAATTTAAAGGGAATAGGGTCTAACCTTGTGAGCTGGGTTTTGACATAAATAACCATCGGGTTGTGGTCAGAATGATTCTTAGGGAGCGTGAAACCATAAAATCCATTGTTCGTATCATGATCACTAATACAGACGAAACATCTATCAAGCTTACTTGCTTACTTCCCCTCCCACGTGTACCTACACCATGTAAAATCTGAACCAGTTATGGGAACTTGTTCCAGATTGCAATTGTTAATTCATTCAGAAAATTCAGCAGCAACAACCCTATTGAAGTTTGGTCTAGTTTTCCCCTTAGGCTTCAGCACTATGTTGAAATCACCAATAACCACCAATTTTATCTCCATATTCCTAGAAGTGGCTTTAAGTTCCTCCCATAATTTCCTCCTATTTATAATAATATTATTTTAAATGATAGTTATAACCTTGTTGTTTTATTGAATAAAATGAACATCACTAACTATATTATGTTCACTTATGTTTATTGAATATTTTTTACTTCCTTATAATAAATTTTAGAGGCTTAAAATGATAATCAATCCAATTTTAAGCATAAAATACTCTAATATTTTTGAAAGGTAGTTTTACCACCTTTTGTTGGAAAACACTTTTTCAATCTAGTTTTTATCAATTTTATATATTCTGTTTCAAAAATTAAACTTATTCATTGGAATAGGGAAATAAAACATTATTTTGGTTGATTTTTTGGTATTTTTCTAATTAAATGAATATTTTATTGAATAGTAAAAAATACTATTTTTTAATTAAGAACTAACTTTTAGTATAATTTATCTTTATTAATATATTATACTTTTATACGGTTTTATAGTATTGCTAAATGAATTTTCTATAATTTAATCCAATGTAGTTCATCAAATTCTTTTTTAAAATTAAAATTAAATACAATAACTATGTGAACTTTTGAATGTTTTACTTAAAAACCCAATTTTCTCGATCTGTCAATGGGATTAGTGTTAATCCGAATTAAAATAGTAATGGGAATTGAATTTTTAAAAATGTACATATATGGTTTTACTCAGTTTGAAAAATTTGGTCCAATAAGATCAAAATAATATTTGGTGAATAGTAAATTTAGAATTTTATTTACCACGGTTGATGGTAAATAGGGTAATTAAAGGTATAGTTAATATTATAATATTATCAAATTACCCTAAAACATGTTTTAATAATATTGGATGAGTTAATATCGAGTATTATCATCCTTGGGATGAAATTGTAACCTTTAGAAGCCACTTGGGTGTGATTATGACATTTATAACATTTAATTTAATATAAAGGCGAATATGTCATAAAAATGAATAATCTTACCATACACAAAATTAATATTGGGTTATTAATGTTATATAATTGACTATGAGTAGAAATTTGAAATATAAAATGGTTTTATACTACATGGTTATTTATTTTAATTTTTTTGTAAATTAAATAATTAAATTTTATTATGACCCAAAGATGATGTAGTAATAGATTTATTAAAGAAAGAATAAAATAAATTACATTAATATTATTAAAATAAATGTAATTAAAATATTTGATTCCATCCATGAATTTTATGTATGAATATGACATGTTAGTATTTAGTTAATAGAGTTTTTTTATGGAATCAATTTGTTATGTTATTTTAAAAAAGTTATGTAATGAATAGTGTCACAATTGATATAATTCATATTTTAAAATATAAACTAATTAATTAAATGATATAAAATTTCCAAAAATCTTATATTTGAAAAAAAAAATTAATATAAAACTCTAAAAATTTCATTAATGACTCATTCAATGAACATTTGGTATGATTTGGTAATTATTTTAACCCTCTAAGTGTAAATTACATGATAAAATAATAATAGTTAAAATGGGTTAACATAAGAAGAAAAAGATTAAAAAAATACTAAAATTTAAATAACATTCATTGGATGATTATATTTAGACCCATACTCATCCTATATTCCAAATAAATGAGTTTGGACCCATTTATAATTGAAATTTTATTTACATTAATTTATTAATTTTAATAATTACAAGGGTTCCCCTCCCCTCTTCTATAAAAAGGCACCCATTATTCTATATTATTCATCCTTAAAAAACCTTCTGGTTCAGACAATATCTAGCCAAAACCTTTCCTATAATTTCTCCCCACATTCATGAGACCTTATTATAGGCATAACACCATCCTTATAGTTATTAAGGAGTTATTCAAAGGTGATCAACCGAAAAAGAGGGTTCATTTTCTTTATGTATTTATATTTTATTTCTTCTTCCACTTATCTTAAATATAATTAATACATAAGGAAATAATTAATCCAGTATTTTAAATATACTCTGATGATATTAGGTTAATATCATCACCAAAATCCATCTCCAATTTTATCAGATGGGAAATGAACATTTCATTTGTGTGTACGACGAACTACCACCTCACGGACCGATATAGTTCATTTTTCATTACCGTCTCTCAAGACCAGTCATAATAATGGAAATAATGTTTTTATATTATGTTACTTAGATATTAATTATTATAATATAATAATAAATCAATAATGTTTTTAATTTCTATTTACATAAAAATGATAACGTCGTTCATATGTATGTGTGACTGATCTCCTCCACAAAGCGATGTGAATCATTTTTATTCACCACATCACTTAGATGATATTTATAAGTATATTTAAAGTTTTATTATGATTTTAAAAATATTATTATCATTCTATAGTTTTAAAATGATAATTATCTTATATCTATAATGATCAATGAAAAATGGAAACGTTACTCATTCGTACGTACGACCAATCAATTATATGATTATAACATTGTTCATTTTTATTATCATAATTAATGGTTTGTTTTAAAATTATAATGGATGTATAATAGTGATCCTTATTTCATTAATATTATTCTGGATATTATTTACTTATAGCCACATTGAGTATTGACATCGTACCAAGTTCATTTACATCTCAAGTACCAAATGTCAACAAAACGTCAGATATGAACATAAATAATTATGTAATTATCAAAACATAATAACAAGTGATATAAAAGGAATAATAAACCAAAAATAGGTTCGCAAAAAATTATAAATTAACATAATTTTATTATTTAGTAATATAAATATTTTACGTGATGAATCTGAAAAAATGTTAGGGAATTCGTCTCAATCTCCTTTCATTGAGGCATTTCTTGATATTATGCACCTTTATTATTTTATAAGGATTATATAAAACAAGAATGTCTTTTATTATCCATATTTGTTTTATAATAATGTTATTTATAATTTTGGTAAATTTATTAATTCATGGAGATTAGGATTTAAATGTTCAATGTGGTATGATGCACCTTGAACGCTTAAAGATTTAATTATCAAATCTTTTTCATTATGATATTAAATTTCATATTTATGAAAATTTATATAAAATGATTATATAAGGAATTTTTTGTCTATCTTGAATTTCATTCAATTCTTTCAAAGGTAATATTTTTAAATGAATCATTTTACTTTCTCCACAATATATCAAAAGGAATTCTTTTTTAAATGGAGACAATGACTTCTCCACATCTGTAACAATTATTTGATATTTGGATTCCTCTATAAGCCTTAATATCTTTTAAAAGAAAAAGAAATCCCCTATTTCCATTTTTTGGGTACCATTGTATTGAAAATGAGATATTTAATGAAAATTTTATTTTTATACAAAAGTGTTTTTTAATGAATTAGAATAGTTTTTCAAAATGGTGTTGCAATGAATGTGGTTTATTCATGAAATGGTACTTCAAAATTATATGAAATGGGTGAGGTTTATATAGATTTTATGAAGGGTTTCACCCCATTAGGGCACACAGGTGAGCCTGTTATAGCATATATAAAGGGATGATCCCCATTATAGCTCACAGGTGTTCTTAATATAGCTTATATGATGTGTTATCCCCATTATAGATCTCCAATTAATTGTGTAATAATAATAATATAAGTAGTATATATGGTTATTTCAATTGAAAAATACTTTGAATGTTATTTATGTATATGATTCCATAAGTCAGCTAATGGTGTTTTAATATCTTGTTATTAGTTTTAATTTTTTATTTGAGAAAAACATATGAGTGTAATTTATGTCAAATTTTTTTGTTTCATTTGCTCAAAGAACATTAAATGGGATACCATATTTTAACTAAACTAATGGGTTTATTTATTTTTATGTCCTTTACTAAGATTTGTTGGATCTTCTGATGTTTTTAAAAAAAATTATGTGATTTATGGGAGCATAGTGTCAATGATGGAATCAACGAAACATTATGATAATTAAACATGAGAAGAAAATGGGTTTATTTTTAAATTTTATTATGTTATGAATGAAATGGAGACTATTATAATAGTCCACTTTGTAATTATATTGTTTTTTAGGTAATAGTTATGACCTAATTATCGAAAGGTAAAAAACTAAAAAACTCAATGTGAATTCTTGAATTAACTCAATATTATGTAATGTTTAATGATGGGTCCTTATAGTTGTTATTAAGGGTCATTTTAGATAACTTTAGAGGTTAATATTGTGTTAATTTATTTTCTTTTAGAGGATTTTACTGTATGGTTAAGTTGAAACGAAGTATCATTTTACCATTACCTTATTGATTAATCTAAATTATGTTTGTTCAGAATGGTTTTCCATAGAAGAAATAGGAAAGCTGAAATGGGATGAAATCAAGCGGAAAAAGAACAAATTGTTTTAGTTATGATATAGTTCAGTCAGGTTATAAATTTTAGTGGAATACATGAACCAGATCATCTAGATAAACCACATCGTAATATGTCAGTAGTGGAACATTTATGAAGAAAATTACCCCATCATAAAATTTATCATCTCACCAAGTGGTAGCTGAAGGATTGAATAATACCATGGATAGGTTATTTGAAGTTATTTCCTTTTCATAACTTCCAAATAAAACTCTTTACAACTATCATTTTGAAGGTGAAGCTGATTGAAGGTGGTCATTGGTTAAGAATACTATAGAGAAAAATGATCTTGATTCCATGGAATGGAAAACACATAAGTAAATTTTCCTTCAGAAAACATTCCCTGAGGTTGTTTGGAAAAGGATAGAGAACCAATTCTTGGAATTAAAGAAAATGGATGACAATTCAATTGGTGCATATAAAGAAATCATTAAAAGATTGTCCATGTATGTTCCAGATTTTATTCGAGACATTGATAGTAAAATTAATTATTTTTCAATGGATTGAAACCTAGTATACAAAAAGCATTGTCCTACTGAGAATTTAAAGGTAAAAAAAGTGGTTCATTGTTCTATGTGTGGTAAAATAAATTTTGGGGAATGTATGTCAGGACCTGGAAAGTGTTACTAGTGTGGTATGTTTGGTCATAATCTTCATGACTGCAAGGTAAAGAGTCTTGAATAGTCCAACAATGAGATGAAAAATATCTAGTCTATATTAAGATTATTTAGATTCAATGGGTTGGAATATTATGAAAATAAGTGTCTGGAGATAATTACATTGGGAGGAAATCATTATGATTAGAAACAAAAAGGTTTGATAAAATCATTTACTGCTACTACAGTTGATGTAGAGACATCTGGTGAGGTAATGTAATCTCTTAAGAGCCTGATATTTTTCAATGGATAACAATAATTTCAATGTTTTAGACACACCTTTTGAGTATTTAAGTAATTTGTTAATAAGTTAATAAGGACCTTTCTAGGATATGTTTTATGGGATTATGTTTATGTAAGGAGTTTTTTATGTGGAAGAATGCCTTTACATTGGGACCTAATTTTTAAACTATTGATAACCATTATGGTTTGTGTGATCTTGGATGCTTAAAATTATTCTTAGGGATGTACATCATAATTCTAGGAATATTATGATGATGAAATTGTGATTATAAAATATAAATACATCAAGTAAGTATGTTTCCTTAATTTATTATTCTAGGAAGTAAATGAATTACATAACACGATAGAAGGGATCTTAGAAAAAGAACATTATCCATTTACTTTTCATACTATGAAATCAAATACCAATTACACATTACAATTTATAGCTTCTTAATTGTTATCTTTTTCCGGAATATGGTTTCTATCACTTTCATTCAAAACATGATGGTTAGTTTTCTGTTACATATCCATCTTTTCCTACATTGAACCCTAGTATTTTTTATCTCATGTGAGATTTATAATTCAATTTAATTATTTTAAATCAGAGGTTTTAATTAATTTTTTTATGAAATGGTATTTCATTGATGTTACCAAGCCCATATTTAAAATTGTAGGATGCAATTTTCCAAAGGGGGGAGGACGTAACATCCTTGGTAATTATAGAGTGATAATTCTTCTTATTTTTTAAATATTATGAATTATGTATTAATTTTACCTTAATGTGTGTTTATATCATATGTAACACAAAACAATGGTTTTTTTATAAATCTTAAATTGTATAAAATACTGAGTTATATGGAAAAAGAATTAATATAATATTTTATTATTATTTTAAATGGTAGTAATCACATAGTCATTTTATTGAAAAAATTGAACAAAACTTACTATATTTTGATTAAACATGTTTATTAAATGTTTTTACTTTCCCCCAATAAATTTTACAGGCTTAAAATAAGAATAAATTGAATTTTAAGCATATTATACTCTAATATTTTTAAAAGGTTGTTTTATAGTCTTTTGATGGAGAAACCTTTTTAAATATAGTTCTTGTCACATTAATATGTTCTATTTGAAAAAATAAACTTATTCTTTGGAAGTGGGACATCAATATTTATTTTGTTTTAATTTTTGTATTTTTCTGAAAAAAAATCATGTTTTAATTAATAGTGAAAAATAATGTATTTTTAATTGAAAACTGCATTTTCGTCTAAATTTTTTATATTGATTTATTCTTCTTTTAGAGTGATTTAAGGTATAATTATATGATGTTATACCATTTAATCCAATTTAGTTCATTGGATGGTTTTCCAAATTAAAATTAAATAGAAAAACTATGTGAAATTTTGAACGTTTTACTTAAAAACCTTGTTTTCTCGATCCGTCAATAGGATTTGTGTTAAAACTAATTTAACAAATTCTATGAATTAAATTTTCAAAAATGAATATAATTTATTTTAATATTAATTAAAAAAATTTCCCAATAAGATCAAATTTTTTTTTTGGAATAGTTAAATTAGTATTTTATTCACCATGATTAAAGGTAAATATGGTAATTAAAGGTAAAATTAAGAATATAATATTATAATATTACCCTAAAACATGTCCTAATATTTTTAGATGAAATATTATTGACAATGACCATCCTTGGGGTGAAATTATGACCTTTTTAACGACCTTGGTTGTGCTTATGATATTTATAACATTTAATTTAAAGTAACGTCAAATATGTCATAAAAATATATCTTCTTACTAAAACAATATTAATATAGGGTTTTGTATGTTAAATCATTGACTATGAATAGTCATTTTATATATAATAATATTATATAAAATGGTAATTTATTAATAATTTTTAGGAATTAAATAATTAAAATTAATTATAACACATATATGATGCATTAAAAAATTTATTAAAAAAAGAATAAAATAAATTAATATATTAATAAAATATAATATGAAATATATTTTTCCATCCAATTTTTTTTTGGAATAATATATAATTTTAAGTTTGAGTTAATGTATTCTTTCAATGGAATAAAGTTGTTATGATATTTTAAAAAAGTCATGTAATGAATCGTATCAAAATTAACATAATTAATATTTTAAAATATAAAATATTTCATTAAAATATATAAAATATTGGACTCAGAAATAAAAGTTTATATAACTCTAATAATGTAATTAATAACTCACTCATTAAATTTTTGACATGATTTGGTAATTATTTTAACCCTCTTAGTGTAAATTACTTGATAAAATGGTATGAGTTAGAAGGGGACAAAACAAAAAAATAGTAAAACATTCCTAATATTATTTAGTTGATTATATTTCTAACCGTACTAATCCTATATTCGAACTAAATTTGTTTGTACCCATTTGGAATCAAAATTGAATATATAATAATTTAATACTTTTCATAATTCTAACGGTACCCCTCCCCTCTTCTATAAAAAGGAACACATTATTCTCTAGTACTCACACATCAAAAACCATTTAGTTATGAAAAGATCTGCGCAAAATACTTCCTAAAATACATCCCCAAATTATTAAAACCATATTATAGGATGAAAAACCTCCTTAGTGGTGTTATGGTGTTCTTTAAAGGTGATCAACCGAATAAGAGGTGTCATTTTCTTAAAATATTTCTATTTTATTTCTTCTTCCACATCCATTAAATCTCATTCATCCATGAGAAAATAATAAATCCATTTTCCTAAATATACTGAGATGTTATTATGATAATATCATCACCCAAATCAATCTCTAATTTCATCAAATGGGAAATTAAAATTTCGTTTGTGCATGCAGTAGACTACTGCCTCACGAACTAATATAGTTTATTTTTCATTACCATATCCTGATACATATCATAACGATCAAATTAGTGCTTTTATATGGTTTTGAAGACATATTTTTCATTATTATATAATAATATATCAATTATTTTCTTACTTTATATGCACATAGAAATGATAACATCATTCGTGCTTACGTGTGAACTATCACCTCCACGAAGCGATGTGAATCATTTGTATTCCCCACATAAATTTTATAATATATATACGTATATTTAAATTATTATTATTATTTTAATAATATTATGATCAATATATATATTTAAAAAGGTAATTACCTTATTTCCAAAATGATCAACGAAAAATGGAAACGTTAATCATGCGTACGTGTGGCCTACCATCTGTATGATTATAACATTGTTCATTTTTTATTTCCATAATTGATGGTTTGATTAAAAATTATAATGGATGCTTAAAAGTGATAATTATGTCATGAATACTATTATTGATATGATGTACTTATGACCACATAGACTATTGACATCGTACCAAGTTGATTTTCGACTCATGTACCGAATATCGGAAAAACATATGATATGAACTTAAATATTATTTAATTGTCATGTCATGATAATAATTGATATAAAATGAATAATAAACATGAAAAGGTTTACAAAGAAAGAATAAATTGATAAAAAAGTATTTATAAATATAATGATTGTACGTGATGATTCAGACTAAAGGTAAGAGACTTCATCTCAATCTCCTTTCATTGAGGAATTTTTTCTTGATAATATGCATCTTTAATCCTTTATAAGTTGTATATACAACTACTATGAAATTTCACATACATATTTTATCTATAATAATGTTATTTAACATTTTGGTAAATTTATTAATTTATGGACATTAAGATTTAAATGTTCAATGTGGAAAGGGACACCATGAACATTTAAAGATTTAATTATAAAATACTTGTCTTCATGATATTAATTTACAGGTTTATTTGAATATATATATAAATGATTATAGAGGATAGTTTATGTTTATGTTGCATTTTATTTAATTATCTTAAAAATAATATTTTTAAATAAATCATTTTATTTTCTTTACAAAAAGATAAAAGGAAGTTTTTTATACACTGACAACAATTCTCCATCACTGTAACCATTATTTGGTATTTGGATTCCTATATAAGCCTTAATGTTTTTTAAGGAAAATACATATCTTATTTCTATTTTTTAGGGTATCGTGGTATTGAAAATAATATCTTAAATGAATATGGTTTTTTATATAAAAACATTTTTATGTATGGTTTTATAATAGATTTTCAAAAGGGTTTTTTGATTAATGTGTTTTATTCATGAAATGGTACTTGAGAATTATAAGAAATGGGTGACCCTGATATAGCTTATATGAATGGTTGATACCCATTATAGCTCACAGGTGATCTTGAAATAGATTATATGAAGGGTTAAGCCTCATTATAGGTCGCAGGTGATCCCGTTAGATCTTATATGATGGGATGAGTCCCATTATAGACTATGAGTGAGCCCGATATAGATTATATAAAGGCTGACACCCATTATAGATCACTAATTCATTTGGTAATAATAATATTGGAACTAATACATATGGTACTTTCAATTGAAAATCATTTTAAATTGCCTTTATTTATATGATGCTCTTAGTCACCTAATATAATTTTAATTTCTGGTTATTAGTGTTAATGTTTTCCTTTAAGAAAAAAGTATTAGTTTTATTCATGTAGAAATGTTTTCTATTATTTTCTTAAAGAGAATTAAATAGGATACAATGTTTTGACTAGACTAATGGTTTTCTCTCTTTTTATGTCCCTCACTAATATTTTTGTGCTCATACATTGCTTTTAAATTATTCTCAAAGTTCTTAAGGGAGAATTTATTAAAAGTTGGAATCAATGAAATGTTATGATTATTAAACATTAAATGAAACCAATTTTTTAAAAGTTATTATGTGTGGATAGAAATCAATATTTTTGTAAGTGTACTATTTTTATTTCTATAGTTTTTTATGTAATAGTTATGGACTAATTCTTTAAATCTCCAAACCTAAAATATGCTTAATGTGAGTTCTTGACTTAACTCAATATTATGTAATTTTTAAGGATAGGGCATTCTAAACATTCCATAAAAATATTAGTTTTTTTAAAAAAATTGAATGAAAGATAAGATCTTCATTTATAATTCTATCTTGTCCAAATGATTATATTAATTAACTCTTTTTAAAATCATGTACATTGAAGAGCATGATAGATTAAAGTGAACTTTAAAATATTATGTTTTAAAAAGAAAAGTATATTACCACTTTGGAAATATCCAAATCATATGCCCCATGAAATAATAAAAAATAAAAAAAATAAAAATCATGATAATAGATAAACTCATGATATTAAATTTAAATTGGTATTATATAAACCTCATTAAATAATATAGTTTCAAAACATCAAAATATTCCTATAAAAGTTAATTAGGACGAAGTCCCTTACCTCGAGTTTGAATTGTCATGTACATTATTTATCATTTTGAATTACAAAAAAATGTTTATTATTTACTTCCTAAATAACATTTTTAAAATTTATTATTCCATTTATTTCACTTACTACCATGTTATATACAATTAATTAATCAATTATGTTTACATTGGTTGTTTTGAGGATATTTGGCTTATATGCCCTAGATGACTTTAGTAGGTTGACTATGGTAAAATAAGACATTTTTAAATTCTACAAAATTATATTCTTGAATAATTATCATTTTTATAAATAATAATTACTTTTAAAACTAATCCTGGAAGATGGTTATGAAAAATGAACTATGTTACGATCATGGACATGGTATATCATTGGTGTGCAGGAGTAATGTTTCTATTTTTCAACAATAATTATAGAAAGAAGGTAAGTAATATTTTATCATTACAGAATGATCATCCTGAAAAAATTATTTCTTTAAATATAATTATATATTTCATCAATGTGTTTTGGTGATGGAAAAGGAGTCACATATCTTTACAGAGGTGGTAATCCACAGGTACGCATGAACGTTGTTATCATTTTTCAGTGAATGAAATAAAGTGAGATATTAGCATTTCAGAATGATAAATATGTCTTGAATACAATATTTAATTCATTTATATCACATAAAATTATAAAATTTATTTGTGTTATCTTTATATAATGGGTTAGGGAATAATGAGTCACATCGCTTCAGGAGGCAGTAGTCCACCATACACAAAAGAGACTATGTTGAATCTCCAAGGAAATGGAAATTAAGAATTAATATGTGGTATCATAACACAGGAAGCATTAATATGTTATAAATATCATATATATATATATATATAATCATAACAATAATCCATGATAGGCAATGATAGAAAACAAATGACATTGGTTCACAAAAAGGTAGTCTGCCACACATACGAATGATTATTTCATATAACATTTGATGGAAGTGGAGACATATTTAGGTTGGGTAATTAACATAATAATATAATAGTATATTTTATATAATTTTGTCATTATATTATCAAATTTTAATAATATTTTAATTACGTGTAAAAGAAATAAACTAAAAATACTTAGTTAAACATGATACCTATTTTTTGGACAACCTCCTTAGGTAAGCACTAAAATACTACATAGGAAATTATTATGATCAAAATAAGGTATATTGGTCATTGGTGGCTAATGAAATATAATATTTGGGTAGTTATTTTTGAAGATAAATTTATTTTATGGTGTGAAGAGAAGAGGATAGTGGTCGGAATTTTATAAATGAGCTGAGTGGAACAATTGTAATTTTTTAAATGAAAAACATGTACCCACTTTTTCCACATCTAAAAGGGTTAAAATTAGACCCTTATCTATATATAAAAATTATAAGGTCAAAATATGTCCAAAAAATTAGATTTAATTTCTGAAAATTGGTTATTTAAACCCTTATCATTTTATTTTAGCCCCTGGTAAATCTGTTTTAACGATAACCATGATAGTTATTTTTTTATTTCTCACTATTCATTATGGTAAAAAATAATTTGTCCTTGTTGGTCATATTACAGTGCTCAAGAGGGAGGGTTAATTGTGGATCAATTCAAAATTTATTTTTAAAATTATTCCCAAATGATTTTCCGAAAGTTAAATACAGCCCAGTTAATCAAAGTAACACGATTATGAAAGTTTGAATATTTAAATAACATATCAAAAGATTGATTAATTGTTATTAATCTTAATATAAGTTATTAATATTACTTTTTAAGCTATTCTAATAAGTAAAACAAATATAACTTCTTTCAATGTTCAAATATCAAAGTAAATTTAAATATTTCTGAATTATACAGTAAAGTAGTAAAACAGAGAAGTCTAAATTAAGAATCACAGTGGATATAAAACAAGTAGTTTAGTATCAATTTGAGACCTAATCCACTTCACTTTGTGATCACCTAACACTAAAAATTTTATACAGATAAACTTGATTCACACCCTAGATCGGTTTTAACAATAATGTGTTGGACTATCAGGTCACACAACCTCTTCCATAGTTCTTTATGGGTACAATATATTATGCCACATAATAACATCTTCCACACTTATCTGTGGGTATAAACTACTAGGCCACACAGGGATCTCTTATACACTTATCCATGGGTATACACAAGTGTAAAAAGATGTTTTAGAATGGATATCTTATATCCTTTATTTTAATGCAGGAGAAAGAGTGTGTTTTTATACAGATACAGACAGTAATCTAAAGCTAATAAAATGATACACAACATTGTGGAAGTTATGAGGCAAGGTTACAAGTGCTCTGAGTGGTTGTCTATGCAGCTTTAGACTTCTAGGATAATGTAGATGCAGAAATTGAGTTCTCATATGGAAAATAGAGTATCGCAAGTCAGCTAGATCTGGTGTGTGTTCTTAATGGTGTTGATTGTGTGAAGATGTACTTGAATCTAGGGTTTAATTATTCTATGTTTTTTATGTAGTAGTGTTGAGTTTCATGTATTGGTTATCATCTCAAAAAAATATCTAATTGTTTCTTCATTATGGAGATCACACCCGCTTTCATACTCTCTTTGTTTCTGGCCCACACTTGTCTTTTATTTTGGAGTGCATGTGTTGAAGCCAACATGATGCATGTATTATTCACCTCGTACCTCGTACTATCAGATGACATGTCTATAAAAAAACATTAATTATTCCAGTTCATTTAAAATCATTAAATATGAATGTTAGAGATTTAATTGAAAAATGACAAAACAGATTAAGAAACGGTGTCACAGTCCATTAGGAAATGGTGTCTTCATGAAACGAGGTATTCTTGAAAGGGTGTATCCTTCTCTACATTTGAGCGGTGAGACTGCTAGAGTTAGAAAAGGATCAAAAACTAGTACCATAAATGTGGTGTTAGGATCATGGTGTCTAGTACCAGTGTCTGAATGGTTACGGTTTCTGAAGGGTCACTATGTCTGGATGGTTACGGTGTATGAATGATTATTGTGTCAAGATAATTATGGTATCTGAAGGGTCACAGTGTCTGGATGATTACAGTGTTTGGATGGTTACGGTGTTTGAAGGGTAACAATATCTGGATGATTATGGTGTCTGGTTCCTTAAACAGAGAAACGTAACCAGTGGAAGACTCACGGTTCTCAGACTTAGCTAAAAATCTGTATTCAGACGTAAGTAGTGATATTCATTGAATGGATTAGACATAATAATTTATAAAATAAATCATTATAAAGTAAATTAAATATAGTGTATAGTAATCAAACTGAATATATAGCACTTAATATTTTTGTATAACTTTATTTAAATTATGAAGATACTAATCATCTGTACATATGATATGAGAAAGACTATACATAATTAACATGTTTTATAGACTAAATAATATTTGTGGTCATTAAAACATGATTTACACATGAGGAGTCCAACAATCTCCCCATTTTTGATGATCACAAATCGTTTGAAGTTGGAGTGTATATTTCTCTAATGTACATAAAAACTACATATTTTTCTATTATTTATTTAGTGTGTATATTTCTCCCCCTTTTGGTATTATCAAAAAGAGTGAATAAGAAATAGACAATAAAAGTACACAATGCATTATATAAAAATAGTGTCAGTAAAAAGAGTAAAATAAATTCCACAAAATCCATATCAGAAGATTTTAGTTACTGTGCTTCATCACTGGTTGGTCATCTCTTTTCCCTTAGCAGAAACATCAGAAGAAGAGTCCATAGAATCAGAGGTTAAATTGGAATAAGTTAGTGAACTAGTTGACAAATAAGGTAAATGAAGACCTATAAAGATATAAGGGTCTAAGGTAAGAGTAGTAAAAGACCGAGGAAATTGTTGATCAAGGATAACAGGTCTGATCTAACTCAAAGCCTGAAAGACAAAAATAGATGTAGAGGAAAGGGAAAAAGAGGAGAAGGTAGGGAAACCAAATCTCATGGCTACAGCTTTAGGAGCCACAATGGAAGTACTTTTTACATGATGATAAGGTTGTCGAAGCTTGATAATGTGCGAAATGATCTCTCCATCATACTACATTTCTATTTCAAAGTCATCCATGTTCTCCATGAACTTTTCCAATATACGAGTGAACTCTATGAGCTTTTGGACTTGAGTCTTGGAGGCTTGTGTTACAGGGGGAATCCTTAGATTCTCCACAAGGTACTTGAAATCATTGGTCTTGTCATTTTTAGAGCAGATTTGGTTAAAGTAGAAGTCCAATTTCTTGTCAATTTATTGTTGAGCATCATTAGAAATCTTGGAATGGATTCTCACCTAATCTATAACTTGATCACTGTTCTTGATAACTTCAGATAGAGATTATTCATTAAAACAACTAAGCATAGCCTAAAGATATTCTTTGACCACTATTCGAAACAGATCACTGTCTAAAGAAGGTGGAGAATATTTTCTGGAGGCATTGCAAGTAGTGACAGCCGAGGTAAGAGATTTCAGTTCATCGATCACTTTCTAAAAGCCCCCCTTATACTCATCAGTTAACTTTTTAATTCAAATAACAATTTAACGCTTCTCTTGAACAATATATTTGTTTCTTTCAGCAACTTTTTCTACTAAAGAGGTTAGATGGGGTTGAATTAGTGAGGATACTTCTTATGGGGTCTGAGTAATAATATTCTCAATAGAATGAGAATCTGGATCTAGTCTCATGTTCAACACCTTTTTCATATTTTAAACAATACCTCTTAGAGTCTTTACTTCATCAATAGGAAGATTTTTTTTCAATTCTGGTTTCTTGAATCTCATGGAGCATCTTGGGTTGAATCTACCAAATAATTTTCACCAACAACAGTGAAGCATATCTTTCACTCAAATTTGTTAAAGGATTCAGTTGGGTATTGAGGAGCTTTTCAACCCCAGCCAAAAGGGTATCTCTAAATACTTTCAGTTCATCCTTATTCAACAATGTTAGAGGTTCTTGTGTAGGCTCAGAGATAGAAGTTGATATTGGCTCAGGTTCTTTGGAAGAAATGGCATCAAGAGCAGATTCCATTTTTAACTAAAACATAGTAGTCAGATCAAGACCTTTGACTAAGACTTCCTATGAATCATTCACTTTGAAATAATTGGGGGATTTATAACATTTGTCCTCTGACCTTGGATCAATCAGATTTAGAACCTTAACAGATTCCATACTGGGGGGATGCCACCCTCAACATGTGCATATACCTCAAGATTGAAAGATTTAGATCCTTGATCTATTTTCATGATGTCACCCCTGATTTCCTCAAACATTTACTTTCGATCCAGTTGGAAGACTTGATCCATTCTCTTTTCAGCAGAAATAATTACTTCAGAAATAGCTTGTTCATCTGGGAGTTTCTCAAGTGCAGCTTCTTGCATAACATGGAGATCCTATTCTATATTTTCTTCCACATCATCCTTTTTGGTTACCTTAGCAACAAATTCTCCCTCTACATGTTCCTTGCCAATTTTTTTTCACAAGAGACATATTTTCTTCTACATGTTCTTCTTCAACTTGTTTTTCTATTTCAAAAGCAACAAGAATCTTCTTCAGAAGTGTTTTGTTCTTCCAAATCAACAACCATTTCAAGAAAAAGTATTTCCTTCTCAATTATGACATGAGGAGTAGGTTTACTCTCTTCCTCATCAAGAACAATTTCTCTTGGAGGTACATCAGCCTCTCCATCTTCTTCCTCATTATAATATTCAACAAGTTCATCTAGCTCCAATCAAGGATCAGAAATACCTTTAGTTCTTAAAGGTTGTTCCACTGGATTAAAAATTGTATAGACTCTATCATTATCCTCTACCAATTCCTTTATCCATGGATTTTAATAGATTTTTATCCTCTTTACTGTAATTTCAAGAGACAAAACTCAAAATCCTTGATAACTTCTTCATTCTGTCCAACCAAACCATTGGTATAAAGCCTAGATGAAATATGTCATGAATAGAATAGGGAGGCTGGCTTGGATGTGGTCTTGATCAATTCACACATATGGTGTAAGACATAAAAACAATGATTGACCTTATGTCCTTTTTTCATGAGATGTTTCAAAAATACATCCTAATATTTGTGTACAGTGAAATCACCTTTTTGGGGATAATTTAATTCTAAATAAAATTAAACAGAAGTCTAGATTATCCATCTTTCTCGGCCACGATGGATCTCCTCTTGGTTCTATTTCCTGTTAAACTCTTCAAAGCATCTTCCAAAACAAAGAATTCACTAGGACATGGAGGAACTCTCTGGAACTCCTCAAAAATAAATCCATGAGGCATTCTAAGGCATGCATCCCATAACCTCGAAGAAAATGTGAATCTCTGGCCATTTATCCAACTTCTTACAACATAACCATATTCAGAATCAAAATAAAATTGTACATACTGATAAAATTGTGCAACTAGATTCGGGTAGATATGCATATCCTCTTTAGTAAACCTATCTAGCCAAACTTTCTCTTTTATCACTTTCAACACCAAATAAATACTCATCCTAATACACTTAGGGAATATCTCTTTCTCAGGTACTACAATTCGGTTTACCAGATTTGGATTCAGAGGACCCTCAAGTGATAACATCAGTGTTATCTTCAACTTCTTCTTGAAACTATGTTTCTCAGAAGTCAAAAATGAAGGAAGTTTCATCCTGGGAATTCACTAAAAATTCGAGAGAGAGAAAGGTTGAAGATGGGTTACAATTTGAGATAGGAGATTAAATCTCGGGTGATCAATGAGTGAAACTTCTTTTATTTTATAATTTAGGAATACCAATAATCGCAAATACAAAAATGTAGTAATGTAAAAGGGTAAATTAATGAAATAATTTGATACAAATTATAATTAAAAAAACAAAAAAGTATTCTTTTAAATCATTTTTGCGATGATACTGTAATCAATTTTTACGGTGGAACCGTAACAAGACTTCACGGTGAGACCATCACAAGCATTCATAGTGAGACTGTAACAATGTGATTTATAGACTATGCAACCGTATTCTTTGAGACAGTAACTGTTAGACAGTAACCAATAAATAGTAACTGTGATACCATAAACATGGAATAGTAAGTCTAAGGATAGTAAAATATGAAAAAGGAATATATCTACTTAAGGTTTATCATTCCCAATTCATGTTTGATTTAATTTATTCTTTCATAATTTAATGGTTTGGTGAATATATCAGCATGTTGATATTCAGTTCCAATAAATTCCAAAGTGATATCACTTTTTTAATAATCATCTCTCAAAAAGTGATATCTTACAACAATATGATTTGTCATAGAGTGTGAAATATGATTTTTCTAGATATTAATAGCACGTGTATTGTCACAATATATATGTACATGCCTAAATTGATATTTATAATCTAGTAATGTGTGTTTCATCCAAAAACATTTGTGCCCAACAACTACAAGCATCTATGTACCCATCTTCTACAGTATATAATGCAACCGAATTTTGTGTCTTACTACACCATGATACTAGTGACTTGACTAAAAAGTGACATGTTCCAGAGGTTCTTTTTCTATCTAACATATAGCCACCAATGTCAACATCAGAATAACTAACTAATTCTAATGATTTTCTTATAAGATAGAATATTCCTATATTGGGTGTATGCTTGAGATATTTGAAAATTCTCTGAACAACATTTAAATGAGATTCCTTATTATTTTTTTGAAAACAATAAAACATACACACACTAAACATAATATTAGGTCAGTTAGTAGTTAAGTGGTGTAAGCCTCCAATCATTCCTCTGTATGTGGTTTGATCAACATATTTTCCATCTTCATCCAGATTCATCTTAAACATATTACTCATTAGAGTGTCACTACTTTTAGTGTTATCCAAACCAAAAAAAATTAGAATATCTATAATATATTTTATTTGATTTAAAATAATACCATCATTATTTTGAAATATTTTAAATACAAGAATGAATTTTAGTTCACCCATTAAACTCATTTATAATTTATTTTTCATCATTTTATAAAAATCAATACATAATGAATTTCTTGAAGATCCAAATATAATTACATCTACATAAATTTGAACTACTAAAACATTATTGGAAAATTTTTTATAAAAAGGGTAAGATCTGATATTCCTTTTTTAAAACCTTTGGAAATAAGAATGGTACTTATTCTTTCATACGAAGATCTTCGGGATTTTTTTGAAACCATTTAAAACTTTTTATAATTTAAAAATGTGATTTGGAAAATAAGGTTTTGTAAAATAAGGGGTTGGTCAAAAAAGGCATCCTCAACTATATATCCATTTAAGAATTCACTCTTGACATCTATTTGATATAGTTTGAAATTCAGATGTGAAACATATGCAAGCAATATTCTGATGGCTTCAAGTCAAGCTACTAGTGCAAAGGTCTCTTAATAGTGAATTCCCTCTTTTTGATTATAGCTTTGTGAAACCTATCTAGCCTTTTTCTAACTATGTTACCAGCTTCATCCACCATATTTTTAAACACCCACATAGTGCCTATGGGGAATGTGTATTTTGGTCTTTTTTCATGTTTCCAAACATTGTTCATTTCAAACTAATTTCATTATTCTTGCATAGCCATTATCTATAATTCAGCATTGATAGCATTATTAATGTTTTTATGTTCAAGTTGTGACAAGAAGAATTGATGTTCAACCTGATATCTAATAGAATCTCTAGTTTGAGTTCCTTTGTCTAAGTATCCAACATAAACACCTAAGGGGTGGTTCTTAAGAGTTCTAAAAACTCTAGAAACGGATGGACTAGTAATTTCAGGTTTATTAACAAGTTCAAGCTCATTGTGACTTAAGTCTAAGGAATTTCTAGAGCTGGAAGTTTTAGCAGATTACTTCATATGATGGTCGGAGGATTTTGAATTAATGTCCAAATTTGATACATCATCCTCCTAGTTATATAGAGTGGCCTTAGGCACATGTGGATCTATTTAATCAAATTTAATATGAACATATTCTTCCACACATTTAGTTCTTTTATTAAACACACTACTGGCTTTACTAGAGATGGAATATCTAAAAAGGTTCTTTCATCACTCTTGGATGAAAATTTTTCATGATTTTCCTTAGTATTAAGGATATAGAATTTTCAACAAAAAACCTTGAAGTAGCTAAATTTGGGTTTTTTATTGTTCCATAACTCCTAAGGGGGTTTCTTAAGAACAGGTCTAATCAGCACTTAATTGATTATGTAGCATGTTATATTTATAGGTTCAGCCAAAAAATAAACCCGTAGTTCATACTCACTAATCATGTTTCTAGGAATCTCTTTAACAGTTCTATTTCTTATTTCTATAACACCATTTGGTTATGGTGTTCTAGGGGTAGAAAAATTGTGACTATATCCATTTTTTGAGTTAAAGTATTCAAAATCATGGTTTTTATACTCATGGCCATGATCACTTCTCACGGTCTTAATTTTAATCCCACCAAGATTCTCAATGGGCTTGGAGTATTTAATGATGTAATAATATAATTCATTTTTGTGAGTTAGAAAGAAGACCCAAGTGTATCTAGAAAATCATCGACTAGAACATAAACATAGTGCTTTCCATTTAAACTAGAAACTCTAGATGGTCCAAACAAATCCATGTGAATCAGTTCGAGAGGTTGAGAAGTTGATACTTTCTTCTTTGGGATGAAGGAAATTTTTTTTTCTTTCCCTTTTGACAGAGATTACACACATTACCATTTTGGAAACTCATGCTTGGGTAGGCCTTGGACAAATATTTTTCAAGTAATCTTTCTATGGGAGTGATTATTATAGTTTCCTAGTCTTCTATTCCAAAGACTAGACTCTATGAAATACACTAAGACATGAAGAATTTTGAGAAGCAAAAGAATCTATGTTAATCGAATAAAAATTTTCATTTCTTAATACAGAGAACACTAATTCATATTTAGAATTAAAAAAATTGCAAGCATAATTTTCAAATTCAAAATGAAATCCATCACCATATAACTGTGAAATACAAAGCAGGTTATATTTCAATCCATCAACAAAAAAGTAATTTAGAAATTAAAACTGAGTTAGAGTTACCGATTTAGCCATGGAAAATGATTTTTCCTTTGGAATTATCAACACAAGTTACATGTCCTCCATCAATTTTTATTAAATTCATGAAGCCTGAGTAGTCTCTTATCATGTGTCTTGAACACCCACTGTCCATGTACCACAAACTTTTACAAGAACTCTTTAAGCATCTTTCCTACAAAATGATCATGTAAAAATATATTTTGGTACCCATACTTGTTTGGGTCTAGTAACATTAGTGATAAGTGTTTTGGGAACCCATATCTACCACATAGGTTTCGTATAAGCATTATGTATGGTATTTTAAAAATAAAATCTATTTGGTCTTGAATGTCTGGAAACAGTAGAGAGTGTATCATAACATGAACTAAATGATTTTTTATAGAACATGGAGTAAAGCTGTATGGACTTGATTTAGAAACAAAGTTAGTTCTTCCAAAATCTGGTTTTCCAGGTTGATATCCAATGCCTGTAGTATATTTAGGAGAAATTTGTTTACCTATAATTTGAGTAAGAGTGTTTTCCCCTTTAGTAAAATTTTCTATGTATATCTTTAATTGATCATTAGTCATTTTTAATACATTTTTATCCTTGAGTAGTTGATATTTTTTCTATTTTTCAATTGTGAGTTCAAATTTGACAGTTGTAGTAACAGCATGTTGTTTCATCAAATTTTTATATTTATCCTTTAGTTCATTGCATGTTTTCTTAAGCATATTGAATTATTCAAAAATTTCTTTGTTAGACATATTTTCAAGATCACACACATATCTAGAATAGTATGAATTATGAAAAGGGGAGTCCAGTGTTACCTCAGATGTGTTTTTCATAAAACACATATTGGCTTTGTTAGCCTGTTCATCATGTAATGATTTTGAGTCACTTGATCTTTCCTTAGAAGCACTCAAGGTTGCATTCATTTCTTTTTTATACATTCTATCTTTGTCCTCATATTTCATTTTTTACAAGAGCTTTAGATATTAATCTTTGATATTTCCTTTGTGCTTACATTCATAAAAGACAATTTCATCAGTCTTGTCACTTATTTTATAATGTTTCTTACAACTTCCTTTTTGATCATATTTGACTATGAAGTTAGGATTTCTGAAAAATAATTCTTCCTATAAAATATCTTGAATCTTATGGATAATTGAGCCATCTCTTCATCATTTTTAGGTGATTATTGTTCATTTATGGAACTCTCTATAGAAGCTTCCAATTTCCCTTTGTCTTTGTTTTTAGAGGTGGTGGTTTTGAATGCAACTAATTTTTGATTGGGTTCATCTTCCTCCTCCTTGTTGACTTTTAGTTCCTCTTAATACATCACCAGTTTGCGAATGAGTTCTTTTATATGTAGGTTGCTGATGTTACATGATTATATAATAGAGAGAGAGGTTCCTCTCCATCTGTCAGGTAGACATAAGTGAATTATCATGATCTGTTACTTGGTTGTGACTTCTCATCAAAGAAAAATTATTGTGTTTACAATTTCGTTGAACCTGAGATATATACCAGAAATTGGCTCATCACGATTCATTTTAATGCTATCATATTTGATATTATATGTATTAAGTCTCATCTCTTTCACACTAGAATTTTCATCATGTGAAACAAACAAGGTAACCCAAATTTCATGGTAGTTTTACAAGAAGAAATTCTATTAAATTCATCATCTCTTAAGGAGTAGTATAAAGCATTCATAGCTTTGTCATTGTTAGTATAGGTAGTTTTGGTAGGTTCATACCAATTGATTCTATCGGAAGAAGGAATTATATATTCCTCTATAATAAAGGACCAAATTTGAAAACCCATATTTTCTAAATGAATTTCCATTTTGTTTTTCCATTGAGCATAATTGGTTCCATTAAAGAATGGTGGTCTGTTGGTTACATCACCTTCCAATATATTATCCATAATAAAGAATTACTTTGAAAGAGGTAAAAATTTAGAACTAACAGAAATTTATAGATCTTTAATGTACAACCACAATCACAGTTGAATATGGTGAAAAAAAGATTCTTAATAAATGATCCTCTGATACCAAATATTGGTCAAGGTATAGTTCTCAAGAGGGGGGTTAATTGAGTATCTATTCAAAATTTCTATTTAAAAATTATTCCCAAAAGATTTCCCCAAAGTTAATTACAGCCCAGTTAATCAATGTCATATGGTTATAAAGTATTGACTCATTAAATAAATTCTAAAAAGATTTATTAATTCTCAGTAATCTAAATATAAGTGATTAATATTACTTTTGAAGCTAATATAATATGTAAAATCAATTATAACTTCTTTACAAGTTTAACTATCAATGTAAACATAGAGATTTCTGAATTATATAGTAAGGTAGTAAAACAAGGAAGACTAAATTAAGAATCACAATGAATATTAAGCATTTGGTTCAATCTCAAGCTGATTCCTAATCCAATCCACTTGGTGATCACCTGCAACTAAGAAGTTTATATAGATAAACTTTATCCACACCCTGGATCGAGGTTAACAACAGTACACAATACTATCAGGTCACACGACCTCTTCCACAGTTCATCGTGGGTACAAACTACTAGGCCACACAGGGACCTCTTCCACACTTATCCATGGGTATAAACTATCAGGACACACATAAACCTCTTCCACAATTATCTGTGGGTATACGCAAGTGTAAAAATATATTTGGGAAAGGATATCTATTATCCTTTAGTTTAATAACAGAGACAGAGTGTGTTTTTATACAGATACACACACTACTCAAAGTATAATAAAATGATACACAATAGAGAATACAAGATGAGACAAGTTTAGAAGTGATTTGAGTGGTTGTCTATATGTCTATAGAATTTAAGGATAAATCAGATGCAGAAATCAAGTTCTCATATGGAAAATGAATTATCGTAAGTCAACTAGATCTGGAGTGTTTTCTTCATGGTGTTGACAGTGCCATGATGTCCTCGACTCTGGGATTTATGTATTCTTCATGTGTTCTTTAGAAGTGTCGAGTTTCATGTTTTGGTTATATTCTAAAGAATTCTCTATGTGTTTCTTCTTAATGGATCTCACACCCACTTTCATGATCTCTTTATTTATGGGCCACACTCCCCTTTTATTATGGAGTGAATGTGTTTATGCCGACAAGAAGAATGTATTCTGCACCTCATACCTCGTACTGTTAAATGAAATATCTACAAAAAAACATTAATTATGTTAGTGCATTTAAAATCTTCAAATATCGCGTTTAGATATTAAATTGAAAAACGAAAAAACAAATTAAGAAATAGTGTCATAGTCTATTAGGAAATAATGTCTTCATGAAATTGTGTCTTATTGAAACGATGTCTCCTTCTCTGCCTTTGAGGGATTAGATAGCTAGAGTTATACAAGGATCATGAACCGGTATCATAGATGTAATGTTAGGATCATAGTGCCTAGTCACGGTGTCTGAATGGTTATAGTGTCTAAAGGGTCACAGTGTGTGGATAGTTATGGTGTCTGGATGGTTACAGTGTCTAAAGGGTCAAGGTGTCATGATAATTACTATGTCAGAATGGTTACGATGTCTGAACGGTCATGGTGTATGTATGATTACAGTGTTTGGATGGTTACTGTGTCTAAAGGGTCACGATGTCAAGATGATTACAGTTTCTGGTTCCTTAGCTAAATAAACATAACTGGTGGTAGACTCACGGTGTCTCAGTCTTAGCCAAAAATCGGTATTCAGACATAAGTAGTGTTATTCATAGAATGGATTAGACAAGATAATTTATCAAAGAAATCATTTAAATTAAATTAAATGTAGTGTACAATAATCAAACTAAATGTATAGCAATTAAGATATTGGATAGACTTATTTAAAGTGTGAAGATACTAATCATATGTACATATGAGTGAGATAGGCTATATAGAATTAACAAGTTTTATAGACTGAATATGATTTGTGATCATTAAAACATGATTAAAACATGAGGAGTCCAACAGACCTTATTTGGAAAATTATATTATTTATATTCATAAAATACAATCCATTTTACAAAATTAAATTCACATAAGTGGCATAATATTATTTAATGTTAAACTTGCAGATGGGATGAATAAGTGGTTTTTCTGGAATCATATTTTTCAAGTAAAATAGGATCTTATATTAAATCTATGTATATTAATAATCATTTTATGAATTTATATTTATATTAATTGATATATAATATATAAATTTAATTAGGTTAGTTCTTAATTATGTGTTGTTTTAATTAATTATAATATATATACATTATGAACCTTGTAATAGTTTTCAGAAAAATACCATTTAGAAATCCAAAATAAACTTATACAAAAATCCAATAAGAAGTTGATTAAAAAAATTATGGTAATTAAATATAGATAAAGATTATTTATTTTACTTAAAATAATATCTAAATATAATGGTACTGTTAAATTACTTAACTTATTAAAATGAAATGACCTTTTTAGAAAATATTCATATTTCATGATTCAATTAAAAATCAATATTTTTTGAAATTTAAAAAAATTTAAACCAAATTTAATTTTGATATATTTACTTAAAAATTAATATTGATTTTCAAAAATTCAATTTCTATAATTTGTAAATAGAAATTTAAAATAAAACATTATAATAAAATAGTATAATTTAAACAATTTGTTTTCGTTTAAAAAAATAACATAATATTTTTATAATGTTTGTAACTATTTAATTCATATTAATAATCATGAAAATTTTATATTACATAATTACCAAAGTTGTTAAAAAATGTTTGGATTTAAATTTTATACATATAATAACATCATTGGTTAATTCTCATATCAGTGATATGATCTTTGTAAAGGATTCTATATTAATTTCATTTCACTAAGGTATATTTTAATGTTTTGTAAAAAACATATTCTAATTATGTTTCTATACTTATTATTTTTTATATTATATCATGAATATATTTATATTCATAGTATTTAATGTTTCTTTTTTATGTTTTTTCATTGAAGGTTATTAATATTCAAAAGTTACCAAATTGGTAAGGATTTATTTCACAATCTCATCATTATTCATGATTTTTTATCTATACATTAATGTAATTTTAATATATTTTTATCTTAAAACCAATTAAAATAATTCTCTTGTGGTTAATAAATAAATTTTCATACAATGTTAATATTTTTCCTCTTTGGTACTTAAAAATACTGGGAAAATATTTTAAATAATAACTGTCTTTATTTATCTCTTCAGTCAAAAATTATTTTTCTTCTATATCCTTGTTTTCTAAAAATATTATAATTAATGTTTTTAATAGTATATATATTTTTTGTTAATTAAATTTTAAATATTTCCACTCATTAATAATTTTTTATAAATGAATGTTCTTATCGTTTTTTGAATGATTTATATTTTCTACCTTTTTAAAACATCGTGAAAGGAATATTTTTATAACTTATATGGTAAATAAATAAATTTCCATTATCATAACCATTCAATGATTTGATTCTTCCCTTACATGTTTATTTGCTTCTTTTCAATGAAAATATTTTTCATATTATTTTAATTTTTTTTATTTTCAAAGCGATTTTTTAATTAAAAAGTGTATTTTCCTCAACAATGTTTTCAATGAAATTTGTATTTTATTTCTATTCATTTAGGAAAACAAACATTATTACCCTTATTATCCACTAGTTTTATGTTTTAATGATACTATCCTAATTATTTTCCTAGATGGTTTATGTTTGGTTCTTCTGGGGATGTATTATTTTGATACATTATACCAAATTACATAAGATGGTTTTTGATTATTTTTATTGATTAGGGAAAGTAAAAACATTAATATTCTAGGTTTTCAATATGAATTTAAAAATTGATTATGTGTAAAGTCTTTTATATGAGGAATTAATTGGACTTAATATGTAACGAGAGTGGCTCTCAATAACCCTTCTATGCATTTATTGGTCTCAGTTAAAAGCTATCTTGGGAATTTGGATAAGTCCTTACCCATTTATGAAAGATGTATTAGAATAGGGAATTTATGATTTTTTTATGGTGTTAGAAATTATTCATTACTTCATTATGATATTATTTACTAAGGCCCCTATGATTATTTGATTAATTATGATATCCATGGATAATATTAAGTATCATTTTATTATTCATATGGACTTATTTGATCATCATTTATTCATACCAAATTATTTTTCAAGCCTATATTATTGATTAAAGTAAATGAGTTTATAAATATTTACCTTTCCATATTGATAAATTATTTTTTATTAATGATAGATTTAGTTTTATGCATACACTTACTGAGCATCTCATCAAACCCATTTTTTATGTTTCATTTCTATAGGATTCTAGAAAGTGTTCTATGAATGATATGAAGGGATATACTAAAAGAAATAAAGGTATTATAAAAGAAAATACAATGACTTATTTTATGTTTACAAATGTAATGTGAGATTCATGTATATGTCTAAATTCCAAGGCTACTAAAATATTCATTCCTTTAGGATGATATATCTTATATCTAGTGTCAATTTAATAATGTAACCATTCACTCTAGGCTACTAGAGATGGGGGTTTAAATTTGTTTCAAATAAATAATAGAAGAAATATTGAGAAATATGTTTAGAAATATATGTAATAGAATGTATAACCCTATGAAATACTTTAAGGAAACAGTCACAGACACTAACATTCTGATTCTGATGAATATAGTTTAATATTTTTATGTGTAATCATGGGTTAAGATATCTAAGATTGATAATACTTTTAATGTAATAATTAACCTTTTTTGGAGTTAGGTGTTTGTATTTTATCACAATTATGTATATTAGAGGATAAATTTTTGGGAATAAAACCCTTTGGCTTAGTACATATTTTTTGAGAATGTTATTTGAGGAATATTGATTTTATATTTTTTGAACTGAAGTCTATTTTTTTATAACCATTATGATTAATAGGATAATTTATGTTAATGTAATAATATTTAATTAAAATTACATGATTTTATGGGAAGATAAATTTTATAGAAAGTCATTGTGGTTAAAAAGTGATTTGGTGTTTAATGTTATTTTTCAGAGAAATAAGCATATTTTTCAGGAACTGTATAAGAATTATGTTAATGTATTAAAAAAAAGAAAAACCATATGTATGGTGACAAATAGTCGCATCTAGAAACTCCACATGGATTAAACTAAAAACTGAATGAAGAAAAGGGTAAATCACTGACTTAATGACTACATGATGTCTTAGTTAGTAGGTAATTCATTTAATTATTTTATGAAAAATTATTACGTTTATTTTTGGAAGAATACTTTAGGATTAAATATTTTTTATTTTTTTGGTATTTAGAGGTTATTAATGAAACTTCAAGATAATATTTATTGGGTTAAGTTTTGCACAACCAATAGGTTTAATGTAATGGATTATAAGGGATGGATGTTGAATTTATTGAGGTTATTTGGAATGTATTGTGATTTATTTGTAAAATATTTCGTGTTGATCCATTGAGGTTATTATAAAAAATTATACGTAAAATATATTTTATTTATATGATGAATTATAGATTTTGGGTATTATATTACATTATTATGAATATTAATTTTTTTTCTAATGTTTAAAGAGTTATGGAATTTATTTTTATTCTTTTGTGGATTATGTGATATATTATATGTAAATTTTAGAACATTATGTGTAAAATATCTTACTGGGTACTCATCGTTTGGGAAAAAAGATAGGATTGTGGTGTAAATTTATTAATGGATGAAATTATATATGTAAATTATGTATATTCATAGTATATATTGTAAAATAATTCCTAAAAACAATGAAATGTATCTTGAAATAAAAATATTCACTATGTTATGATCATTTCTTTGAATTGATGGTCTTTTACCCGTCCTAAATTTATGGATATGTGGCCATTAACTTTCTATGGACCGTGTTATCTATCGCTCCCTTTTGGTCCATAGGAATTATTTTTCTCTCAAATTCCAATATTTTCACCTACCCCTAATTTTCTTCCATTTGGAAACTAGGTTTTGTTTTACTATAGAATACCTTGTATTTCCCCTCCCATCATTTTAAATGTATGTTTTGTTTATATTTTTTACGATGTGGGTTTTCTACCAATGAATTTTTAAATTTTATTCACTTCATTGGGGAGAATAAACTCCAATTTAGTGGATGGAATTTATTGATGGGTAAAATGAAAGACTTGGTATTTTAAAATTATATTATGTTCAATAATTTATATGACATGAAACAACGAGCCCAGATGGACACCAAAGTATTATTATATAAATAAGGCTATTATAACCTAGATGTTGATTTAGAGGGTGATGATAGATTTATAAAAATTATAAAATATATATAGAGTACCCACTTAATAAAAATTAATTGATTAATTATTAAAAAATAAGTACTTGATTTTCAGTAAAGTAGTTTTAGGCTTTCGAAATGTGTTTTATTAAAAAATAATTTTTATTTGTTTTTGTGGGAAAATAATATAATTATTTCTCAGAAATAATATAAAAACAATTTCTGAAAAAAAAATATATTTTTTAAATCAGTATATCAAATTTATCTTTGGTTGAAGTTTTTATATTTTTCAGAAAAGATTTATTTCCTATGAATAGTGAAAAATACCGATTTTTATTGAAAGATGTATTTTTTATTTCAAGAATTTGCAAGCTATATTTTTATTTTAAAATGATATCAAATTAAAATTTGTTATATTTTATTATTATTAATCCAATTAATCTCATTAGAATAAATTTTATGATTGAAATTTCAATAAAAAAAGTCATAAATAAAAAATAAATTTTTTTAAAATACTATTTTTCTTTTTATTTTTGGAATAGATTTTAAATTAATTACTAAAACTTAAATAAATTTTACCTTTGAAAATATATTATTTTTTTGGAATCATCCAGTCCCAATTTTTTAAATAGGTCCCTTTTAATTTTGGTCAATACGAATAAGATCTGTGGTAAATATATGACCTAAATAAAGGGTAAATCATGTTAATATATGTTAAAAATATGTGATAAGGCTATAATAATTAATATTAATTCTTATTTAATGATGGTAATTTTTGAAGTATCACATTATCATTGATATTTATTTTATTGAAGGACACTTTTTCATTAAAATGACCTAAATAATTTTTAAATCAATGAATGTTACAAAATTTCACTCTCTTAGATTTAAATATCTCTTTTATGCTCACATAGGGAAAGAAACAACTCGTGAACCAATATCAACTGTTATTTGATGAATAATAAACTTATTTTAATGTTTTTTTTGTTTTTTTTTGTTTTTTAGGTATTAAATAATTACCTTAAATACTTACACAATACTGAAACAATATTTAATAAATTAATTGGATGATAAAATAAATGATATTAAAAATATTAAAAGTGATGTGATATTATTGATTTATAGTGTTTAATGAAATTTTTTTGATGAAAAAATATAGATGTGTAAATGTATTAAATTAAAAAATAAAACTTTTTTTCTTAAATGTCATATTAAATGAATAGTTTTAAAATGACTTTAGTAGTATTTTATATTAAATAATATATTATTAAATGATTTAAATTTAATTAAAATTTTATATATTTTCCAATGAATATATTATGGTTTTATATATAAACAATGGTCCATTTATGGGTCATATATTATTATATATTAAGATTATTACCCCTTAAAGTGTACAAAACTGTAATATTATTGTCATTTAAAATGGGTTAGTGGGGGTTAGAACTGAATGATAATGGTGAAAGCATATCTAAAACTTGTCTATATTTTATTGGATTAGAGGAATATTACTAAAAATAATATTATATTCTAATTATATCAATTTGGATCAATTTTTATACAAAAAATTAATGTATATTAATTTATTACTTTATGAACTTTAAAGAATGTCCCTCCCCTCACTTATAAAAGGATGCTAATATCCCTTTTTTTACACCACTATGAGAAAACTTTATTGAACAATTGTTTAAAAATTACCTGATAAAAATACTTATCCATGTTAAATATGTTTTATAACTTCTATAATATTAACCCTAATTCCCTTAGAATGAGATCTAAAGGATGTCTACTGAAGATGATGTAATCATATATTCTAACACATTCAGGATTATTTCCTTCTCTACATAATCTTAATATGTTATATCCATACTAAAATAAAAAATTCATTATAATAAATATACTGATATTTTATTATGATTAGGGGATAACCATATTCCATCTCTTTTCCATCCTTCTAATAGTGAAAACGACACTCATGTGTATGTATGTCATACCATATTCACATATCAGTGTGATTTTTTTTAATATTCACTTTTTTCGATGGTTTTAAATATATAAATAATGATTATATATAATTTTTAGGAAAATAAAATTCTTCTAAAATTATAATATCATACACACCTTATTACATTCTAATTTTTTGGAAAATGATAACGTCAATCATGCATTTGTGTGGACTACCACCTCTACGAAGTGGTGTGATTTTTTACAATTCCAATTTATATAGATGATAATTAGTATATATTTAATTAATTTTTAATATATATATATATATATTACATAAAAATTATTATATAAATTCTCATTATTATTTACCTTTATTTTTTCTACTTGTCAAAGAGTCCAAATAGCGTTCATCCATACGTATGACGTGGTGTCTCCATAAACATTGTAGTTCGTTTTTCTACCTCAAACTTTTATAGACAACTCTAAATATAAATTGTGTATTTATATATATTATTTTTATTTATCCTTAATAAAAAAAAATTATGATGGAACCATGATCAAACTAAAGTAACAAAACTATCAAACTGGATCATACAGGGAAGAATAAGCAGTTACCACCATAGACCATGAATATAATAAATAATTATTAATAAAGAGGTGATAAATGGTTATAAGTAAATAATATATGGTATGATATAAAATAGTATGTTTTGGAATATATTTATAATAAAACTATATTTATTATATAGGAGGTCCAAACACATTCGAAGGAATTTTGATCCCAGGTAAGGGATTAATTAACCCAATTTGCATTCATTGGGTTCTATCACTTTTTAATTTATTATGTAAATACAATATTTTCTAAGAAGTATCCTTTAATTTATTTATATTTCACTTCCACTTTAATTGAGGGTATTTTAATTTATTACACATAATAACATAATTTATGAATTCATACTTCATTGATATGATATTGGTAATAGATTTCGCCTCAATTTTCCTTCACTGAGGGATATTTTACAGTTATTCACCAAATTATTTAACAAGGTGTATCTAATGACCCTTAATATTTTATATCATGAATCTATTTACATGATGGTATTTTTTTTTTAAATTTATATCTTTCCTTTGGATTAATATTAAAAAATTTACCAAAGTGGGAAGGGTTTATTTCATAATCTAATCATTATTTGGGACTGTTTAGGATGGATCCTTATTTAAGGGAATTATTTTATATTTACATCCTAGAACAAATAAATTCTCTTCTAATATGGTTATTCATGATATTTTCATATAATATTTCAATTTTCCTCTCTTTAAAACTTAAAATTATTAAGAAAATATTTTTAAGAAAAGATGACTTTATTTATCTTTTTAATCAAAAATACTTTTTATTCCATATTATTGTTTTCTAAAAAATCAATAATGTTTTCAGAACTATCTATATTATTTATTGAATACATTTTCATACATTTTTTACTTTTTACAAATTTTTTTGAAAGGAACTTTTTGTAATTTTCTGAATTATGTTCTTTTTTAACTTTTTACAATAGTGTGAAAGGTGTTTTTTAACATATATGATATGGATAGAATTTCCTAACTAAATTACCAATAAATTATTTAATTTTTTATTTAATATTTTCAATTTTTATTTTCAATGATTTTTTTAATAATTTTTTACAAATTTTTTATTTCGAAAATTGCTTTTGAAAGTAAAAAGTTCATTTTCCTGAATAATGATTTTAATGAAATGTTTATTATATTTATATTCATTAAAGAAAACAAATATAATATCAAAGATGATCTACTAGTTATATGGTATAATTTTTCCATCCTTATTATATATAATGATTTGTTATGATCAGTTTTACTGGTGATGTACTATTTTGGTATGATTTCCCAAATTACTCTAGAAGTTTTGTGATTTTTTTAATTTATTGAATAATGACTTACCATTTCATATAATATCAACTAAATGAAAGTTTTTACATTGATTATGTTTTACCCCTTTCATATAAGGAATTATTTGGACATAGTATGTGATGGGCGGGGCCCACTATAGCCCTTGATTCATCAGTAAGTCTCAATAGAAGAACTATCTTGTGTATTTAAAAGAGTACCCACCAATTTATTTATGATATCATGGAACACATAGTTGAATGTATTTTTTTAACATCCATAATTTTCAATTCCCTCATTATTAAATTTTTTATTTTTGTTTATTTTAATATTTGATTAGTAATGATATCCACCGATAACATTCAAGATCATGTGATTATATTTATAGAATTAATTAATTATAATTTATTACTATAATATTATTCTACATGCTCATTTTATTGATTAAATTTATTATTTTTTAAAATATTTATCTTTTCATATTTATTATGATTTACTTATTCGTAATTTATTCCATTATACACAAACCCTTACTAAGCATTTATTATCACCCCTTTATTTTGTTTAATTTGATGATGATATCGTGGACTATTTCATGATCGATATGAAAATACATTCTAATGGGATTAATATTTTACTAAATATAAATATTGTGTTGTATTTTAATTTAAAAATTTAATGTCAAATTCATGTATGTATCTATTTTTCATTAATATCAAATTATTTCTTTCACTGGGATGTGATCACTAGTATAAAATGTAAAATTAATAAAGTTAAAACCAGATATAGGCTACTAGATATGGTGTTTTTATAATTTCTAATAATGTTTCACCTATCTATTCATAATTGTTTGTAATATGATGAAGCTCTTTTTCAGGAATACACTTTGGGAACATACATGTTTTAATCTTCCCCAATGTTTTAAACATTCTATTTAGTAGTTATTTTTTGTTAACGTGAATTCATATTATTTTAAATTGCATCATGGAGTTTGTTCCAGAGGACTATGTAGTAAATTATATATTTTATCCCCTTGATGAAATCTTAATCTATTAGTTGGAGAGGAAACTACGGGACGAACCTTCATTATTATTCAATCAACAAACATTTTCTGTTAGAGAATCATCTTCTTCTACTAAGATTTATTTTTAATGTTCCTTAAAAAATAACATAACTTGATATATTGTGTCAACTACCTTCACTCTATTATGAAGGTACCATGTAAAATCTCATGTTCAATGAGTACCACTAGGCTCATGGAGTGATCATTTATTGTGTGGACTATGGGATCTTTTTCCTCAAACTACTGTAAACATTAATTTGTATTTTTTATTCTTATTCCAACACTTAATATTCATGAATAAAAATTAATTTTATCTCATTTCAAATTTTTCTTCATTGAAAATTATCAATGTATTTTTTAAAAGACACAATTTACACCATATTATCTCTTCAGGACTATTTCAACCAATAGATTTATGAGAACTAGATCCCAGTAATATGGGTGAGTAGCGACTGATCCACCAAGGGAAATAGGCTATTTAATCCTAGTCCACTAAAATAAAAATGTTTTGATTCTTGAGTCACTATGTTATATTTCTATTCTCATGTTTGTAATGTATAATTATGTATGTAGACATTTTTTTATTATATATCATGTATTATTTTCCATGAATTAACTTGTTATTGTTTCTAAATGTTATATTCATGAATAATGGTTATTTTTTGAGACCCATAAACTTATTTATTACTCACTTCATATCACCATTTTTTATATCTTATTTTTCCCTTACTGAGAATTTGAGATTAAACTTCTCTTATATTTTCTTTACCCAGGATAAAATGGTGGGTATTACATGTTATATTTTCACTAGGGGGTTTAGTGTAGAGAGAATATTAATCATGGGTTATTATTGTTATAAAAAAATATATCTAATATTCTAATACACCAAACATTTGATTCTCCATTTTTTGTTACTATTTATGATATTGAAGCTATATTCATGTAAAATAATGAAACAATTATGTTTATTTATATTGTGTTTTTTAATAATACTTTATAATTCCCTAGAATAGGGGTACTTCTAGATAAATAATGAAGAGATTACCCTCATTAATTTTCATAATTATTTTGATTTTTAATCTCCTATAATAATAAAAATTGTGACTAAAAATATTATGGGACTTATTCTAGATTATATGCTAATTAGAAATCCACCACTAACGATGAAGGAACTATTTTATAGACTCAATATTCATTTAACCTGTATATAAATTTTTTTAGAATATCTTCACAAAATAGAAGATATGGATCCATTACCTCTCTCCCAGATTGAATAGGCTTGATATTTCCTTTTTGATCCTTTTTAGAAATGTATCTTATTAAATAATCAACATAATTTGAAACAAAAACCAGATAAAAAATCAAATTATTTTAATTTAATGAGAGAAATATTGGTATCCTTAATGACATACATTCCCCATTGCTCAAATTTTGACTAATTTAAAAAATGTAAGATCATGTAATTGAAAAAAAATACTTTAAAATAGGCCTAAGAAACACTTTAATCTGAAAATCCCAAATCATGGTATCCATATCCTTACACACATCTATAATTAGAGAAATTATTCTATTTTTCTATACCTCCTCAATTAGTTAATTCATAAAGAGTTTCCAAGGAGATACTCCTATATCCTTGTTCATTGAGAAAACTATATTATTTGTTAGAGAATACCTTTTTATAGTGATAAATAGCACGGTATACATGGTAGTGTTAGAAATATTGTTTGATGGTTTTTAACAAAAAGGTCTTGAAATATTTCAACTAGTCAACAACATCATGACTTGGTAAAATGACTAGAAATTTAGATCTCATTCCATTCAAAAATATTCTGTTCCTAAACAAAATATAAATAATCATTATAAGATTTTCATTGATGATATAATTGTATTACTAAAAAAAGAGTATATTGAATCTATAAATGCCAGGAACACTCTTTGGGTTGAGATTAAAGGTGGTATCTTATACATCAATATGATTTAGGATCCAATTTATAAGAACCCGGATCTTTATATCAGGTACGGTTAACATTTTTCTGGAGTTTTTAATAAAAATGGAGTTTCTGGAAAATTTCTAAGTACACGCCGTGTACTTTATGAGTACACACCGTGTTCTCTTCTCCGGCTCAAATCCATGTTCTAGTTGTGCCCGGGCCACACACACGGTGTGTAGGGGTGATGTGGAGGCTGATTTTGGCAGAGTACGGAAAAACATAGTATACACCATGTAGTCCAAAAGTACATGTTGTGTACTTTTTTTTCATAAAATGCACTGGGGTCATGCCTAATAGACAGAACACACCCCTTCTCCAGGTTCTTCATCTAAGAGCGACCCATAAAGCTGGATCTTCCCCGAGCCCCTACCTCTCTGTCTGTTCTCCGATTTGAGAATGGTCGATTGCATTGGAAGTGGAATGGTGAGTTTATCATTTTTCTTGAGCCTTGTTTTTCCAATTATTCCTCTTTATCAAGTTATCTAAGGTTGAACGTTTTGTGCGTTATATCATATCTACTATGTTCTTGGGAGAATTAGCTATCGTGGTTCAAGGATATCGATCTCCTAGGATCGAGGTAGGTGTTTTGTGCCTTACTGTTCAAAGTCTCTGTGTTTTATGTGTGAATTTCCACCGATACCCATGAACGGGGTATTTCGTGTTACCTTTTTGCCCCTGTTTTTTTCCTACCTTTCTTGTATGCTTCTGTAGATGTAAATTGACCATGTAAGAGCATAATTTTTTGGGAATGGATTTATTTTCCCTTGCTTTGTTTTTTTTATAACCTTTGGTCACGTTTTCCTTTGGCTACTACACCAATTTTCATGCCTTTCGGTTATAGGTTTAAGTGAAACTCATGACATGCTTGTTGCCTTGTAGAATGTTTAGCTAAGTAGCTCTATAGGTGTACTTTGGCCTTATAGCACTATTATGAACTGGCTGGCATAGGGCTTAGGGAACCTGGTGCTATACAGTATAAGGGATAGACCGAGTGAGCCTCCCATAGAGTCTTAGACATTATAGACAATAGGGGATGGACCGAGTGAGCTCTTAGAGAGTCTTGGATATTATAGACTACATGAGGGTAGACCGAGTGAGCCTCCTCAGATAGTCTTAACTTTTTTGAATCTCTTTAAGAACCTTCCTAGTCTATAGGAGGAATTGACCGCGTGAGCTTACTCAGAGAGTTTGTGGTATACCTGAGGATATAGGACGAATTGACCGAGATAGATTCCTCAGAGAGTCTCTAATGTTTGGGGAAAAAAGGGTTAGACTGAGTGATCTTCCTCAAGAGAGTCCCTAACTACCCTAGACTATAAAGGGAATTGACCAAGTGAGCTTCCCCAGAGAGTCTCATAAATTCGTATGACCAAGACTGAAGGGTTAGGCTAAGTGCACTGCCCAGAGGGTTGTGGTACTTCTTGGATCGGACTAGAGGGGATGGATGTGAGTACTTCCTAGAGGGTTTCCGACTTGTTAGTTGTTTGTTTCACTACTGTTGATTGGTTTTGGATTGATTTCTTCTATGTATCATCTTGTTTTAATGATTACTGTTTACTGCCTACTGCTTGTTGTTGTTGTTTACTGCTTATTGTACTTTTACCTTTCATATACTCACTGACTGTTAGGCACAGATATTCGGGTGGTTGCCTACTACGATTTTATCTCACACCCAGTTTGGGCCATGCTTTTGGGCCCAAGAAGACTATGTTATTGTAGGTATAGGCAAGGGAAAGCACCCTTCGACTTATGGAGCTTGATTTCTTGGAGTAGGAGAGCATGGGACCAAGCTTTGGCTTGCGATACTGAGGAGTTGTTTAGCTTCTTTTGTACTTGTTTTGGTACTATAGTGTTTTCCAGCATTGTGAATTGTTTGGATGCTTTCCTAGATATGTATCATTCATCATTTCATATATACAAATGTGCTCCAGTTGTTGGTTTAGACTTCCACTGTTATATTTTTTGTTATTACTGCTTCCGCTATTGTATGTTTATTCTATTTCCGCAATGTACTCTGCCAATGACGACATAGTTTTCCCACTATCACACCCAAGGCTCTCTCTACTAGTCGGCAACCTCTGGAGTTTGGGGAAATTCTCTTAAGGCCATGTAACCAACCGGGTACGGGGGAACCTCTGGGTGGCTTCCGGAACCAGGACGTTACAAAGTGGTATCAGAGGAATTCTTTTCTCTTGCTTTACTATTTGGAGACTTTAGACAGGGATAGGACGGATTCAGTACTTGGTAATAAGCTGTTCCTAGGAGTAGCTAACCCATGTACATGGAAAATCCATACTACCTTGTTTATTTTAGTTTTATGGTTTTGAGATATTATGGTTGATACGATTTCACCTAGAGTGATTGACATTCTTTGTACTGTTATTTTTTTGATATTACGGTTCAATTTCTGTCGCAAAATGATGAGATGAGGGTATGACATCTCATGCATCATATAGGAACTTGTAGAAATAACATTCCATGCATTCTTACCATTCCATTTAGTGTGCATTAGCGATTGTATGCTGTTGTGATAGACATTGTTGTGATATATGCTTGATAGAATCGATTCTGCTTGTGAGAGAATTGATTGTATTGTATATGGTTTAAATGAATGCCAAATTTTGATTCTTGAGGAGTTATGGGCCCTCTTGAATCATATATTGGTAGATCATGATCATGTTTTCTCTTGTACATGACTGTAAGGGATTCCGATATTTGATTCTAAGGGGGGGAGTATGGGCCCTCACGGATCAGAATTTGGCACCTCTTTGCCTTGTTTTCCGTGTTTCTGGGCTTCTGTACGGTTTTTGAGCTACTGGCCAGAAAAACCCAGAATACACGGCGTTTACATTCTGGTTACAGGCCATGTAGTTTTTAGGCCGTGTTACTGACTGTGTGTGTAGGAACACGGTGTTATGAATATAACATCAGGAGTACTCCGTGTATGGTATGTACACGCCGTGTAGTGTAGATCTAGGTACCTTTCCATGTCACTAACAACACGGATCATGGAATCATGAGAAGAACACTCCGCGTTGTAAGGGAAAATGCCGTGTTGTTCTGTCCAGGCACCCGATCGTGTCACGAACAATACGGGCCGGCGTGACCTTCTCAAAGACACACCGTATTGATTTTGGAACATGTTGTGTAGTCCTGCCCAGGTACCCAGTCGTGTCACGAACAATACGGGACGGTGTCACCTTCTCATATACACGCTGTGTTTGTTCGGAACACGACATGTAAGGTCCAGTAGTGTAGATGGCTGTGTAACTAACAACACGGGCCACCGACTCAGTGTCCAGTACACGTCGTGTCCCTGGGGAACACGCCATGTATTATGGGGTTAGTTTGAACCATGTGGGTTAGCCGTGTAAGGAGAACCAGGCAGGGGTTTGGAGTTCAAGTACACGCCGTGTGTGGGAACAACACACTGTGTAGTTTGGGATGTTACACGACCTGTTGGGAAGGGGTACACGCACATGTTAATGGCTTCAGTAGACACACCGTGTAGTTTTTATACACGCCATGTAGTCATGTTTTGTAAAACATGATAGTTTCTTCCCCCTGCTCCAGTTTTGTACTCTTGTGCTCTCTGCCCTTGTTTTCTGATCTAAGTTATATTTTTGATCATTCAGAGTTATGCCTCCGAGGCATCTTCCGGTTGTACGTCTGTCATCAGGTAGTGATCAGACGCCATATATGGCTGATCAGGGGCTTCCTGCCGATCCTCCAGCTGATCCAGTCTTGGAACCGGCTATCATACCCATTGCAGGCGCCGAGGCATAGTTCAGGGAGGACTTCTTGAGGATGATTCAGACCTTCCAGGGAGTGCCACCTCCTGCCCCGTCGATGGCTGACTTGACGCGGGTTTTCCAGAAGCAGCATCCTCATATGTTTTCAAGGGATAGAGGACCTCAGGCTGCAAAGTCGTGGATAGAGGCCACACTAACCATATTTTACACACCTAGATATCCCTCTGATTAAAAGGGTAAATCTGGCTACTTATATGCTTCGGTACACCGCCAAGAGGTGATGAGGGGTGATCTCATAGCCAGGGTGCTAGCAGTATATGTCTTGGTATGAGTTTCGACGCACCTTCTATGACTACTTATATCCCGAGACCCTGAGGGCTGATCAAGCCTAGGATTTTATGAGTCTACAGTGGGGTACTCTCTCTGTTATGGAGTAATCGTCTCGCTTCACTGAGCTGTAGAGTTTCACACCTATCCCAGCAGGTGATGAGATGTTCCTTGCTAGGAAGTTCGAGGATGGTTTTAGGAAGGAGATCAGTTCCTAGGTGAATATCTTCCAGTTTACTTTGATATCCTCCATCTTAAACTAGGCACTGATCACTGAGTGAAATTTGAGAGATTCTGGATCAGTGAGCCAGGGCGGTTCAATATCTAGAGCTGGTGTTCCTCCTACAGACATTTGGAAGCATCGTAGAGAGCCTTATCAAAGAGATTGAGGTTCGCAGGATGCATCTTCTGGCAGCCAGGTTGTATGATACTAGTGCGAAAGGAGTGTTCATACTAGGCCTCAGTGCCAGAGGGATCCGATGGAGTGCTGGTCTTGAGGGAAGATGGGCCATCTTTAGCGTTTCTCTCACATCTTCTCACCTTCAGCTGGTGTTATGGGTTCCTCTATGACCCCGCGTTCTGGAGATGCTTCACCAGTTTCCCACCAGTACGGGAACTAGAGTTCTTTCGACCGTTCAGTCTGAGGTGGAGGAAATGGCCGTGGTGGTCAGTCACCAGGTCAACAGCGATAGCAGAGTGGATCAGCTCAGAGCGGTCAGCCAGGGGAGCAGGATCGCAGTGCCGATCAATCGTTCTCCATGGAGCAGACCTATCAGAAGCAGGATCCCGACCCTTCTACAGTTCAAGGTATGATCTTAGTAGCCTCAATTTTATCATTGTCCCTTTTTGATACTTGTGATTCTCATAGCTTTATCTCTGTTGCGGTTGTGGAAAGCCTTGGTCTCTGTATCTTTTCACCTTCCGACTTGTTGACTCTTGACACAACGTTGGGAATGAAGGCATCTAGTATACGTCAGTGAAAATAGTGCCCTCTCAAGGTTGCAGGGTGTCATCTTTTATGGGACCTCTATGTCCTAAAGATGACGAGATATGACGTCATTCTTGGTATGGACTGGTTGGTTCCCTTCTAGGCAGTCGTTGATTGCTATCACCGAAGGGTGAGTTTCATATCACCAAAGGGCAGGTCCTTCCTTCATAGAGGCGAGTGGGATGTCCAGGTGGGTAGAGCTGGACCAGAGCATCATGGCCTAGGGGAAGTTATAGCCCAAATTTCCAGTCTTTATCTGGATGACCAGGGGACTTCACAGTTAGACTTTCATCCAGTGGTGGATCGTTTTAGGGATGTCTTTCCAGAAGACTTTTTAGGTTTTCCTACGGAGCGTGAGGTAGAATTCTCAATTGATCTCGTGGAAGGAGTGGCACCGGTGTCCATTCCTCCTTATAGGATGGCTACACCTGAGTTGTAAGAACTCAAGAAGCAGTTGGAGGAGTTGCAGGTGAAGGGTTTCATCCGACCAATTACTTCTCATTGGGGTTCGCCTGTCCTGTTTGCAAAGAAGGCAGACGGTACCCTTCGACTTTCTGTGGATTATCAGAAGCTGAACCAATTGATGGTCAAGAACCGATAACCCTTAACGAGGATCAATGACCTATTTGATCAGCTTCGAGGATACCGAGTGTTCTCGAAGATTGACTTGAGGCCTAGTTATCATTAGTTGCGGATTAGACCATCAAATATACCTCTGACAGCTTTCCGAAGCAGGTATGATCTTTACGAGTATACAGTCATGTCGTTCGGACTTAAGAATGTGCCCAGAGTCTTAATGGAACTGATGAACTGAGTGTTCCATCCGTAATTGGACTCCTTTGTCGTGGTATTCCTGGATGATATCTTGGTGTACCCTCACACTCGATACGATCATACCACAAATCTTAAGATCATTCTAAGTACATTGAGAGAGCATCAGATTTATGCCAACTCTTGAAGTGACACATTTGGATGGATCAAATTCACTTCCTGGGTCATGTTATCTCGGAGACAGGAGTGTCAGTGGACCCAGAGAAAGTGAGATATGTAGTTTTCTGGGAGCAGCCGAAGAACATATTTGAGGTGCGGAGTTTCCTAGGGCTAGCCGGATACAACAGACTCTTCATTCAAGACTTCTCGTGCCTAGCAGCACCGTTGAAAGGTCTGACCAAGAAGGGGGTTAAGTTTTTATGTTCATATTCTTGTGAGTCAGCCTTTCAAGATATTAAAGGAAGGTTGACGTCAGCACTGATACTTGTCTTTCCAGATCCAGGAAAGGGATACACTATTTACTATGATGCTTCAGGTATCGGGCTGGGAGTTGTGCCCATGTAGGGAGATGGAGTCGTTACGTATGGGTCTCGATAGTTGAGCCCACATGAGAGAAACTACGCGACGCATGATCTGGAGTTGGCAGTAGTTGTTCATGCCTTACGCTGTTGGAGACACTATCTTCTGGGAGAGAACTTTTTGGTTTTCACCGACCACAAGAGTCTCATGTATATCTTCACGTAGCACGATCTTAATCTGAGACAACACAGGTGGGTCGAGTATCTTCAGTCCTTTGACTTTGAGATCACCTATACGTCAGGAAAGGGAAATGCAGTGGCTGATGCTTTGGGCAGGAGAACTCAGACTCAGGCAGTTCAGGAGGACAACAGTGAGTGGCAGCTTATGGATCTGTTCTCTAAGATGCAACTAGAGGTTCACGATAGGTAGGGACAGAACATTCTTTTATCTATGGCTGTTACCTCTACACTTCTTGATCGTGTATTAATGAGGAAGCTATCAGATTCGGAGGCCTTAGTCCTGCGGGAGAGTGTGTCAGGATGGGACCCTATTCCTGGATGGACAGTAGGCAAGGATGAGAACTTGTACTTCCAGGGACGTGTATGGGTACCAGCAGACATATGTGAAGAGATGATGCGAGATTTTCATTCCTCAGTTTGGGTAGCACATCCTAGAGTCACCAAGATGTATCAGGATCTTCATCGCCAGTACTGGTGGACAGGTATGAAGAAGGATGTTGCTAGTTTTGTCATGAAATTTTCTACTTGTCAGCAGGTGAAAGCAGAGCATCAGCGACCAACAGGTCTTTTACAGTAGTTACCCATTCTGGAGTGGAAGTGGAACGATGTCGCAATGGAATTTGTGACCGGCTTTCTGAGGTCACCCTGGGGAAGTGATGCTGTTTGGGTTGTCTTCGAAAAGCTTATGAAGGTTGAACACTTCTTGTTGATCAAGGAAACCATCAATGTTGATGATCTGGGATGACTGTACATTCGAGAGATTTTACATCTACATGGATTTCCACACTCCATTATTTCAGAAAGGGATGCGTTCTTTACCTCTCGGTTCTAGTAGGGTCTTCAGAAGGCTTGGGGTACACAGGTACTTTTGGGTACAGCATACCAACCCCATACAGATGGCCAATTCGAGTAAAAAATCCTGGTGCTTGAGGATATTCTTTGAGGTTGAATTCTCGATTTTGACGGTTCTTGGGAGAATCATATACCTCTTGTGGAGTTCACCTACAACAACAGTTTTCATGCGACCATTCAGATGGCACCATACAAGGCCCTATACGGTAGGCCATGCCGATCACCCATATGCTGGCTGGAAGTAGGAGAGGCAGCTTTACTTAGACCTCGACTTGTTCAAGAGACCTTAGAGTAGATAATTTTGATTCGGAAGAGGATGGCTACAGCACAGTCTCAACAGGAGTCTTATGCTGATCAGCGGAGGTGACCTCTGGAGTTTGAGGTGAGAGATCAGGTTTTCTTGCATGTCGCACCGAGGTTGGGACACAAGAGGGTTCAGAGACAGGGTAAGCTTTCACCACGGTACGTCAGGCCATTTGAGATTTTGGAGAGAGTTGGGCTGGTTACCTATCGTTTCCAGATACCTCAGAGGTAACAGGACATGCACGACTTCTTCCATGTCTCAAAACTCCGACATTACTTTTCAGACCCATCTCATGTCTTTCAGCCCGATGAGGTTGAGCTCGAAGCGGATTCATCATTTGAAGAGCATCCCATCGTGATTTTCGATCGTAGTACGAAGGTTCTCCGAGGCCGGTCTATTCCTTTGGTATGAATTCTATGGCAGCACGGGCGAGTACAGGATGAGACGTGGGAAAGGGAGGCTGATTTTGGATAATAGTGGCCAGAACTATTCGAGGATGCTTCCTCTACTCCCATATAAGGAAATCCAGGGACGACTTTCATTAAGGGGGGAAGTTTTTATGAACCTGGATCTTCGTTTCGGGTATGCTTTTCCTTTTTCTGGAGTTTTTATGAAAAATGGTGTTTCTGGAAAATTTCTAAGTACACGCCCTGTACTTTCTGAGTACACGTCGGGTACTCTTCTCCGGCTCGAAGCCGTGTGTTGGTCGTGCCCAGGCCACACACACAGTGAGTAGGGGTGATTTTGAAGCCGGTTTTGGAAGAGTATAGAAAAACCTAGTATATACCATGTACTCTAAAAGTACACTCCATGTACTTTTTTTTTTCACAAAACGCACTGGGGTCACGCATGACGAACAGAACACACCCCTTCTCCAGGTTCTTTGTCCGAGAGTGACCCTTACAGTCAGATCTTTCCCAAGCCCCCATCTCTCTGTCCATTCTCCGATTTGATCACGATCAATTATGTTGGAAGCGCAGTGGTGAGTTCTTCCTTCTACTTAAGCCTTGTTTTCCAATTCTTCCTCTTTCTAAAGTTATCTAAGGTTCAACGTTTTGTGTGTTTTCTCAGATCTATGACATTCTAGGGAGAATTAGCCATCGTTGTTCAAGTATATCGATCTCCTAGGATCAAGGTAGGTGGATTGTACCTTACCGTTCAAAGTCTCTGAGTTTTATGTGTGAATTTCCACCGATACCCATGAATGGGGTATTGCGTGTTCCCTTTTTTCCCTTATTGTTTTCCTACCTTAATTGTATTCTTTTGTAGATGTAAATTGACCATGTTAGAGGATAATTTTTGTGCTTGGATTTATTTTCCCTTGCTTTGTTCTATTTACAACCTTGGGTCTCATTTTCCTTTGGCTGTTACACCTGTTTTCATGCCTTGCGGTTATAGGTTGAAGTGAAACTCATGACATTCTTATTGCCTTGTAGACTGTTTAGCTAAGTATATCTAGAGGTGTACTTTGGCCTTATAGAATTACTATGCACTGACTGGCATGGGGATGAGGGAACCTGATGATATAGACTATAAGGAATAGACCGAGTGAGCTTCCCAGAGAGTCTTAGACATTATAAATTATAGGGGATGGACCGAGTGAGATCCCAGAGATTCTTGGAAATTATATACTATAGGAGGGTATACCGAGTGAGCTTCCTCGGAGAGTCTTACCTTGTTTTAATATCTTTAAAAACCTTCCTAGGCTAGAGGAGGAATTGACTGAGTGAGCTTCCTCAGAGAGTCTGTGGTATACCTGAGGATATAGGAGGAATTTACCGAGATAGCTTCCTTAGAGAGTCTCTAGACTTTGGGGCAAATAGGGTTAGACTGCGTGATCTTCGTCGAGAGAGTCCCTGAATACCCTATAATATAAGGGGAATTGACCGAGTGAGATTCCCCAGAGAGTCTCCTAAATTCATATGACCATGCCAGAGGGGTTAGGCTGAGTGCACTACCCAAAGGGTTGTGGTACTTCTTGGATAAGACCAGAGGGGATGGCTGTGAGTACTTCCCAGAGGGTTTCTGGCTTTTTAGATGTTTGTTTCAGTGCTGTTGATTGGTGTGGATTGATTGCTGCTATGTATCATCCTATTTTACTGCTTACTGTTTACTACATACTGCTTTCTGTTGTTATTTACTGCATATTGTACTTTTACCTTCCATATACTCACCGCCTATTGGGCACAGATCTTCAGGTGGTTGCGTACTGGGATTTTATCTCACACCCTATTTGGGTCATGCTTTTGGGCCCAAGAAGACAATTTTGTTACAGGTATAGACAAGGTAAAGATCCCATAGATTTCTGGAACTTGATTTCTTGGAGTAGGAGATCATGGGACCAAGCTTTGTCTTGAGATGCTGAGGATCTGTTTACTTTTCTTTTGTACTTGTTTTGGTATTGTAGTGCTTTCCAGCATTGTGACTTGTTTGGCGGCTTTCCTAGTTATGTATCATGCATAATTTCATATATAAATATGTGCTCCAATTTTTGATTTTGTCTTCCACTGTTATATTTTTTGTTATTACTACTTCCGCTATTGTATGTTTATTCTTCTTCCGCTGTGTACTCTGCCAATGACGACATAGTTTTCCCACTATCACACTCAAGTCACTCACTGCTAGTCAGTAGCCTCTGGCTTTTGGGGAAATGTGCTTGAGGCCATGTGACCAACCTGGTATGGGGTGCCTCTGGGTGGCTTCTGGAATCGGAACATTACACCATCAATCATCACATTATATTAATAGTTAACAACCCTAGGAATGTCGTTCCAAAAATCGGCATGGTCATCATGAGAACCACAATTAAAAAACTCCTAGAAATATTAAACTAAGTGCTCCCATATTTCCTTCATCCTAGCTATAATATAATATCTTCTTTTATGTATTAAATGTATTTCATTGATTTTATGATCTTCTAAATATTATTTAAACAATTAGTGTTATGTTCACTCTCTTGAATCAATTTAATCCAAAACAAAATCCTTTCGTATTTCTTCAATCATAGTGATTATCTTTTACAGAATTAAATAAATTTCACCTATATTTTTGAATTGAGATATTTAAAACCAATAACCATGTTTTTTTTTGATTAAATAGATCCTTTTCAAATGTCCAAATATTCTCATACATAGATGCGAAGACCTCCTTACTTAAGGATTTATGTCCAGAAATTAGATATTTTATCTTAAGAATGCATGGAAATATATCATCAGTAGATTTTGTATTATCCCATGCATCTTACACATTTAATATATAGATTCTTATCTAGTGAATAATAGAATATATAAATCAAGGAAGCTCTTTTTTTAATATTGGTAGGCATAATCGGGTGATGAATAGAGATGTTTTTTATAAGATTATGATATTTCAATTCCCTGAACCGGTAATGTGCAGTAAAATTTACAAATATTTGATCCAAGATTCTAGAGATAAACCTATTCATTGGTTTCTTTCACTAGGTGTATCTATGTAACATCCTGATTTTTTAAAAGGAAATAATATGTTTGACAACATACATGCTAGGCCACATATATCATAAATGAAAAACTAAATTTTATTATTTAAATTTTACCATTTTAAACTAGCCATTAGAATACTGGGTATGAACAGTGTTAATTTAATTAATAAAAGATAGTTTACAAATTTATATATAATTATTTACCAATTAATTTTAAATGAATGAAAGACTATTTTTAAAAAAATGAATTGTTTTTTCTGAATTTTTTTTAAATGTGCACTGGTGTCTTTATAAAATAATAAAATCACTCTTGATGGGTTTTATTAATTATATATATATATATATAATATATTCAATATATAGTTTAATATTCATCTTATGTGTTTTTAGACATGATGTAATAACAAATTCAATTTTACGCATAAATGTGATATTTTTTATAAAACACATTTTGCCATCATTTAATGATGAACCGATTTTAAATCTATTTTTGAAACATTTATAAATTAAATTTGGAAAAATAAACTTATTATTTTAAATAATAGTATCAAACTTTACATTGTTTGAATTTTTGATGCTCTAATAAGTTTCATATTTTAATGAATAGTGAAAAAATAAATCTTTTTAATTTAAATAATATTTTTCATAAAATTTATTTTTAGAATTCAATTATATATTTGATTTTTTTAATGTATAATTATATCATTATATTATCATTAAATCCAATTCAGGTCATTGGAATCAATTTCACATTGAAATTATATATAAAAACATTGTGAAATTCTGAACGTTTTTACATTAAAACCCCATTTTGGTGATCCGTCAATGAGGATAATTTTAAATTAATTAATTAAATTATATTTTTTTTTAATTTTGAAAAATATATTCCATATTTTGATTCTTTGGACCCAAATTATTTGAATAAATTTATTTTAATTTTTTTCATATGAATAGTAACTTTAGTAATATTTTTATTACCACGGTTAAGGTTAAATTGGGTAATGAATATTAAAAATAATATTATAAATATTATAAAGAAAATTAACACTTGTACTAATTTTATTGGATTTTTAATTTTCATCCTTAAGCATGAGAAGGATCTATTATGAGATAATTTAAGGAATTTAGGATGAGAATATAACCATTCTAATATTATTTTTAAAGGAAATTAAATTCTTCAATTCATTTGTTTTTAATAAATAAAATAGATTTCTTATGGGGATATATAAGTGATAAGTTAGAGTATAAATAGTATTTATAAATCTATGCTTTTTATCTACGTCATGTAAATTTAATGATAATTTTTAGGAAATAAATAATTAAATTAAATTGTGACACAATAATAATGGATTTATTTATTTATTAATGGGAGAATCAAATTAATGATATTAAAAATGTTAAAATAAATATAATATGATATAATTTATTCCATAAAATAATATTATGGATTAATTTGACATGTTATGGATTATTTAATATAGTTTTTGAATATATCATGTTGTTATGATATTTTTAAAAAGAAAAATAATGAATACTGTCAAAATTGTCATTAATGATATTTTAAAATAAATAATTTTTTATTAAATGATTTAAACTTCATAAAAATAAATGATTAATTCAATTTAATAGTAAATTTATAAAAAAATCATCAATGAATCATTTTTTAGTCATTTATCATTTTATTTTAATTTTATTAACCCTCAAATTTAAAATTACACAATATGATTGTAAGAATTAAAAATGATAAATAAAGATTAAAACAAAAAGATAATGGCTAAAAAAATATTCAAAGAATATATAATTTTCTATATATTAAGGGTATTCGATCTAGTATCATCATATGACCAAAATAAATTTTTTTATCCATTTAGAATATAAAATTAATTTATATTTATTTATTATATTAAAGGATTCCAAGAGTGTCCCTCCCCAATCCTATTAAAGGTAAATTGTTCTTCTCTTTTCCTAAAACCTCAAAAAAATATTTAGTTCAGCCAATATCTTACCCAATACCATCCAAGAATACCTCCCCACATTCTATATGCATTATTTTTGGCACAACAACCACCTTTGAGCTGTTAAGGTGTTAATCAATGCAGTCTATCTGAAGTAGAGGTATTGTTTTTAATGAACCATTTCTATTTTATTTCATCTTAAAATTCCTTAAATTATTATTACACCATTATCAAATAACTAATAAAATATCCTTAATATACTATGATGTTATTATGTCAATATCATCACCTAAATTGATCCCCACTTCCATTAAATGGGGAAAAATTAATTGTTAATGCATGTGTTTGAAATATCACCTCTGCGAATCAGTACAATTCATTTTCTATTAACATATCTAATGATTGGTTATAATGATGGAATTAATTTTTATATATAATATTAATGACATATTTATCATTATAATATAATAATATATCAATAATGTTCTTACATTCCATGCACATCAAAATGATAACGTCGTTCGTGTGTATGTATGAACTATCACATCCCTGAAGTGATGTGATTCATTTTTAATAACCACATCACATTAATAATATATATAACAATAAATAAATCATTAATTATATTTTAATTATATTACAATCATATTGTAAATATAATACAAAAACATTCTTATTTTCTATAATGATCAGTGAAAAATGGATACTTTACTAATGTGTATGTACGACCAATCATCTCCATGATTATAACATTGTTCATTTTTAATAAAAATACATAAATAGTATGATTTGAAATTAAAATTTATGTATAAAATATACTATTATTCCATGAATATTATTCTAGAGATGATGGAATATTGACCACATGGACCTTATTCGACCTGCTGAAGTTATTTGGGACTCATTAACAAATATCATCAAAACATTCGATGTGAACTAAAATAATTAAGTAATTTTTATAACATGGTCATAAGTGATGTAAAAGGAATAAAAAAAGTTATCATAATATTTTAAATTAACCTAAGTTTATTATATATGGATATAAATAAATTATGTGATCATTCGGACTCACAATAATGGACCATATAAACTAAAACATCATTTTAAATGTTTTAGAGATTTATTCTACTAACGTTTTTTTTTCATGTCCATGTATTCAAAATGGGTTTTAAGAATGTTCTATTGTAGACATGAATGTTTTAAAATTTTAATTTTCTAATTTATTTCAAATGTTTTAATGTGGAATGAAACACATTCATTTAATAATATTTTCTAAAATATTTTAGATGTATTTTGAGAATTCATTGGTTATTAAATGACATAAAATGATTTATTATGAGTGAAAATAAAATTTTATGCATTATGTGTTAAAAATTGAAAAGTTTTATGTGTTATTATTATATAATGGTTCATGGACATGAGACGTCTAGTTTTATGATATACTAAGGATGTGTTGTTTCATTATAACTTCCAATGAATTGGGTTGTAATTTGACCACATAGTTATTCCATTGGTAAGAGTGACACATATAAAAGTTGACCATATGGTTATTCCATCTGTAACAATGACATGATTGGAATTCGACCGCGTGGTTAGTCCATTTTATTTTAATTATATCCCTTTGTTACTAACTAATATTTTAAATGTTTTATTCTGAATTTTTATGAAAATCATTTTATTTTCAAAATGTAATATAATCTTTTATTCTGGTAAGAATGGTCAATTTTTTAGCGTAAAAAGATATATATTTTAGTAAATGTTTTATGGGGTTTCATTGGACTAATGGTTACTACTATTTTAAGTCTATCTCAGATATTTTATGCTCATACAATGTTTTTATATTATTTTAACATGGTTTAATTATGATTTGAAATAACGATGATATTAAGTGAAAATTGTGAAGACATGTCATGAAAAGAAAACATGTTTTATTTTAAAAGTATATAATTTCATGAAAAATATCAATACTCTATTGATGTGTCCACTTGTAATGTTTGAATTTACGTTTTATTATTTTTTTCTAATTTTCTAAAACTCTAAATTGAAAAGATCATCGATTATGAAATCAAGTTCAAAAAATAATATGATATGTAATATATAAGACTGATTCCTTTCAATCAATTTCGAAGGAGACTGAATTACACTATGTCATTATAATTAATGTTTTCCTTAAATTATCTACTATAAATAAGAATGTTATTATCCCATATTATTTTATGACATCCTAGATCCACATTGGAATCACATGAAAACATATATAACCAATAAAAATGATTCTTGGGATTCCAAATTTCCTCCTTAAATCCTATTCTCCCATGATTGTTTGAGAGAGAATAAATAAAGGAATAAATATATTTAAATTACTCTCTAATATCAATGAATCACTGAGAGGGGAATGAGTGGATGGTTTATATATATATATTTTATGTTTCAATATATATAAAGAAACATTATCCTTATATTAAACATTTATTACTTTTATGAAAACATAAAAATCACACATCCAAAGGAACACAATAAACAACAAGGTTCACTACTCAACAAGAGTATGTATATTGTTGGTATGATTTGTAAACAATTCAATACCACATAATACACTAGAAAATAATCATTTTATGTGCATAAAAAAAAGTATTATATTCCCTTACACTTGTGTAATGCTATTTTTAATATAAAAGTGCATGTTATTGATGTAAAAAATAAATGATGTAATAAAATTTGTGTAAAATGTTAAGAAACTTCCACCAGTTTCTTCAAAACATGTTTTTATGTTTCCTTTTCAAATTTAAAAAATATAATCTTCAAAACAATACTTCATTTTTTTACATAGCATCTTGTAAGAACTTCTTTTTAGACTTCATAATGATAATCAATCTGGTTATCCAATTGGATTCCCTTGTCCGACTTCTCAGTCAGATAATATAACTATGCTAGAATACCATTGGAAAAAATAGGAACATATTCTTTTTCTGTTTGGAAATCTCAGTCAGATTACTTGGTCTGATGATCCAGTCCGATATGGTAATCATCTAAATACGATCTTCTTCCTCTTTAGTCTGGATAACTTCATCAAGAATTCATAATCCAAAAACTTATTCTCATAAGAATATTTCAATTCTCTTCCTTATCACTTCACCCATGAATAGTACTTGTGTTAGAATGTACCATGTACTTATTTCTATTTATAGGTGATCAATAAGGACCTGACCATAAACATTACAAAATCTTGAGCATTATTACATAAATTAAATTCTTTCACATTGAGAATATTTTAAGGTTGAGGGATTTAGATAATGAGGTCATAATTCATACATAACATCCCACTTTTATAAAAAAGGATACTTATAAAGTAATATCCATTTCTTTAATTGCATAAAACATTTTCAATAAAATATGATTTATTTTTCATGAAAAAATCGTCAAAACATTCAAAATGACATACTCATTTCACTTTCTCATTCTTATAGCCTCTGAAACAACATTTTTAAACATGGGATGAGAAAAAAAATCATAGTAAGGGATATAAATGGAAATAAAGAAACCATTAGTCCATGAATACATTAAACGTGTGAAAACATTTCCACAATGTTATACTTTTCACCCATAAAATATAAGCTTGTTAGATTACCTCATGAAATCATAATATTCATATAAATATATATAGAAAACATAAACACTAGAGATAACTTGTTGAATAAATTAAATTTCACTCTGATAGTAGCTTTCATGACTACATTGGGAGTATCATGCGGGGTTACATTTGGAATACCAACCATAGTATACTCCCTTAATTTTTTAGAAGAAACCCTACCAGTTAACTCCATCTCATTACCCAATTCATTGGAGAGATGTCATGGGATCACCCACCATCAGTTAATCATAGAACCACCCATACTCATAAACTATTCTGAATAACCATAACATAATCATATCAACTAAAACCATCCTAAAGGAAAGAAGACTAGTTCCACTTTGAAATCAAATTTCACTTTTACCAATTCAGATACTCATAAATGAAAACACATTATTTGAAAATAAAATGTTAAACATTTAAAGGATACATAAAAAATTAAAGTAACATTGAAATAAAGAAATTTAATTCATGACATATATGATAAAAAACACTCCTTTTGTATTTCCTAAAAATTGATAAAATATTAACTTTAAAAGTGTGATTTAAAAGAAAGACCATAACCATGATTCCTAATTATCAAATACAATATTTATATTCATGAATAAGAAACATAGTTTAATTATTTAATTTCATGAGAGACTTTTTAACATTTATTCTTCCATTAATTTTACTTATTATCATGTTATAATAATTAATTAATTATTAATGTTCATGTCAGATGTTTTGTCGACATTCGGTAATTGATTCCAAAATGAATTTCGTATGATGTAAATAGTAAAAGTGGTAATTTTTTAATCATCTTCTGAATAATATCCTTTAAATAATAATCCATTTAATTAATCAATTATAATTTTATATTAAGCCGTTTATTTATGGTTATGATAAATGATCAACATTATAATCCTGGAGACGATATGTCGTACGTACAGATAAGTAACATTTCCATTTCTTATGATAATTATGGAAAGAACATAATTACTATTATAACATTAAATTATGATAATAATAGAATAAATAATATATTATTCAATTAAATATACTTATATATACATATCATCCATGTTATGTTGTGGTGAAAAATAGATTATATCACTTTGTGGAGGTGATAGTTCACACGTATGCACGAATGATGTTATTATTTTTTCTGGAATGGAAAGGTAATAAATTAAATGATATATTATCCTTTAATAATAGAAAATATTTCAGGAATATCATATTAAAACGTTAATTTTATCATTATTACCAGTTGTTTGTGACAGTGTTGGAAAATGAAATATATTAGTTTGTGAAGCAGTAGTGTGTTGCCCACACAATTGACAACTACTTTCTAATTTGATGGAAGTGGAGGTGGATTTATTTGATAATAATAAAATAATAATATATAAATATCTTAATGATAATAAATTTATTAATTCATCATGGTCGAATAATATTTTAAATAAGTGAAAGAAGAAATAAAATAGAAACATTTAATTTAAAACAACACCTCTTCTTCGGATGATCTCTTTTTATTAATACATTAACACCTCTAAAGAGGGTTTTATTCCTAAACTAAGTAATTTAGATTGTGTTTAGGTATTATATGAAAGTATTTGGGTAGATATTGGCCAAAATAATATGGTTTTTAATTTTATTGAAATGATAACAATGAGTTCCCTCTTATAGGAGTTGGGAGGGGAACTTTTGGAAAATGTAAATAAAATAAAATATTCTAACACTATTATAGAGCCAAGTACATCCAAATGATAAATATATTAATATTGGAATAAAATTAAAACTATAAATTTTACCATTTTTAATTATTTAACATTTTTATTTTTCTATAAATAATTTAATAAATTGTTAATTCAATAAAATATCATTAAAGTGAAATTTGATACTATTAACTTAATTTGACTCCAAATACATCAAGTCAAAAGGTTAATTTGAATATTAAGATTTAAAAAATATCTAATAAATCTTATGGATCTATAAAATTTGTTATAAATATTAAATCAACCAAAATATATAAAAAATAATACTATTAAAATCAATTATTTTATTTTTATATTAACTAAATAAATAATATTTTAGCATGGAAAAAGATTCCATGTTAATAATATATTTTATTAAAAATAAAAATAAATTCATTTAATGGAAATAATTTAATTTATATCAAAATATTAATATAGTTTTATTCATATCATCATTTTAACCCTATGTGGATACATAAAGGATATTAAATTCAAATTGAGTGACATTTTGTAACTATCAATTATATAAATAATATATATGATGTTTTCTTAGATTACTGTCCATTAAACGACTCCAATTATATAAAAAGGTGATAAGGGTTAAATAATAATCGTATAAAAAATTTTTACGTGTTTTTATTATTTTTTTAATCCTTATCTTTTAGTTTTAACCATTATTTAACCAATTTAACCCTTACCATGTAATTGTGTAATTTACACTTTAAGGGTTAACATAATTACTACAACATGAAAAAGACCAATAAACGAGTGAGGGATGATATTTTTGGACTTATCCAAAATAGTTGGCTGAATCATATATTTTTCAAAATTTTATATCATTTAATAAAATATTATTTATTTTAAAATATCATTCATGTAAATTTTGAAACTATTAATTATTTTTCATTTAAAAAAATCAAAAAAATATATTATATCCTTGAAAAACACTATTAATTCACCACTAAAATATATAAAAATTTTTGTATGAAATCAATTATTTTAAATTATATTTATTTTAATATTATTAATAACATTTATTTGATTCTTCAATTAATTAACTAATCGCGTCATCATCATTATATCACCATTTCATTTAATTTACTATTTCCTAAAACCTATAAATAAATTTCTAAAATATACATAAATAATTGAGATTTCAAAATACTATTTATAGTTGAACATATCTCTTATATAACCCTATATTAAAAATATTTCTCTTGACAAAAACAAAAGAGTGAAAAAATTGACATTCATGTGAATAAAATATTATGAATGTCTTAATGTAGTCCACGTGGCTTTAATATCTCAAAAATAGGATCAAGGATTATTTGGTTCGAAAATAAATCATCCAATGAAATTTGGACAAGTTTTAGGGCAACAATATAATATTATTGTTTCCTTTAATTACCTGATTTACCCTCAATATTGGTAAAACAATAATCACTAAAGTTCCAATTCATATTGTAAAAAATTAAATGGGACCAATTTATTAAATTTAGATCCTATAATTCCAAATATGGGATCCATTTTTTAAATTTATAAACACATAATTGACTAAATTTAATTTTATATTATTCTCTTTTACAGAATAAGAAAACTGGTTTTTAATGTACAAATATTCAATAGTTTTCAAAAATAATAGAATCTTCCAACATTTCATGAAGAAATCTGATGGTGATAACAATATAAGTCTCCCTTATAAAGAATCTACCAATAGGTTCATACTCACCCATCCTTATATTTTCATACTTAAATCTCCATATTTTTACCTTTGATTCTTTAATTTTTTATTTACTTCATAAATATTATTTAACTAATCTATGATACATTTCATTGTTGAAACTCCTTTTACACTCAGAAACTCACTTTCTGAAAGTGATGATAGTTACCTAGTATTGGATCTTCCATCATTCTCAAGATTTATTTTTCAATAGATGTTGGAGGAACATTTTCATAAATATGAGGAAATCCTTTTATTTTAGCTTTACGAACATCATACCCATGATACATAAGATAGGTTAACATTATATGTTATTAGATATGATAGTTCTTACCATTGAAAAGAGGAATCCCCTTACTATTCAAAAAATTCAGACTCTCCATCACAAATTCTCGTTTATAAACTTTAGAAAATAGTAAACTAGGGAACCTTATCTCTGATACCACTTGTAATTTCCAAAACAGGATCCATGTGTCATTGAGAGGGGGAGTGGATGAATCAGTGATATATTTTTCTTTAACGTATCTATAATTATGAAACAAAATAGCCTCTTATTAAATATTTATTAATTATCTAAAAACTATACAATCAGATATCCATAAGAACACAAGAAATTACAAGGTTGGCCAGTCAAAATAGTAGATACGACCTTATTATGGGTTGGAAACAATCAAATAACACAAAATAAATGATAAAATAATACTTTTGTGTGGATAAGGAAAGTATGATATACCATTACACTTGTGTAGAACTATGTTCCATACCAATGTACTTGTGATTAAAGTAGCATTAAATGATGTAATAAAATTTTCATATAAAGTTAAGAAACATTCACCAGTTGCCTCAAAACATGTTACTATTCTTCCTTTTCACTTTTCAAAAATATGAACATCCAAAAAGTATCCTCTTTCCTACCCAAAAGTAGGTAAGAACAAATTATTGTAAATTATAAGGATACTAAGTCTGATTATCTAGTATGATTTCTTAGTATTATAATATAACATTTCTATAATACCACTAAAACAATTATAAACTTCATCTTCCCCAGATCAAAAATCTCAGTCTGATTTCTTGTTCTGATGATCATGCCCTATATGATTATCATCCGAATATTATCTTCTTGTTATTTTGATTGGAAAAAAGACAAAGGAATGCACAATTCAGAAATTTCTTCTCACTAGAAACTTATGCACTCATCCTTCACTCTTCACATGTGAATAATATTGATGTCAGAATATACCATGTACATCATATTATTTATAGGTGAGCCAAAAGTGGTTTTGGAGGTAATCTAAAACGTTTTCCCACTTAATTGTTTTTTCCAAAACTAAAATTTCGTTACATTTCATCTGCATATTTTACTTTGGTAGTGATTCATAACACTTCTGAAATCATCTTATATATTCGTGAATCTTCTAACTACATCATCTTTCTTTATTATTTCTAACCACTCTTTAGTCTGATTCCTATTCCAATTCTAATTACCTTTCTAATTTATTAATTATGATGATAACTTATGGTCACTCAAGATTTCTGGACCCACATTATAAAACATCAAAAATGAATATTTCTCATTTTGAAACTCATAAAAAAATTGAAAACAAACTTCCCATTATGATGATCTATACCATATCTTTAGATATTATCATTGAAAAAATTATTCTATAAGAATAATTGTTAATTGATTATACATCATTTGACTTTAACATCCTTTGAATCACATCAAAACTGACTTTAAAAATCTTTGAAAAACACTTCTTATAACTACATAAAATTAATTATTATTTTTATCTTTTTTCTTATAATGATGAAGTTATGATCAATAATATTGTTGGCGTTATACTTTATCTAATTATCGGTCTCTGCTACACATTAATGAATTAGTGTCATATCAAGTTTATAGGTCATTATCACATATTTTCTGACGAATCTTGACACAAATGTTGGAAATAAATTCCTTTTCTATTAACCCACATCAAAACATATTAGTTAAACCTGATGAAAATGAATGAAAGCATTGTTGATATTCATCTAGTTGATTAGTCTTTGCGTCGATCTCATCCATTTTCACTTATTTTCTTTTTCACTAGTTTCTAACAAATCACAAAATGATTCTACCTCTGATTGTATTTTCAAACCATCATTGTATCTGATTATCGGTGTCACGATCAATCAAATTATTTGTGGAACACCATTTCTGATAGATAGGTGTCAGTAGAAACTTCTTTCATTTCTTGAGTATAGAAATCTTTCAACTTCTTTCAATGAATATTTTAAACTTATGGATCATTGGTATGATTTAAAACCATAATTCTTTTCTTATCATGTTCTAAATAAACCATCCTTGCCTTCAAAAAATTCTATATCTTGTGTTATCACACCGATGAACTGAGACCAGAATCATTTTCCTTCGAACCATCATTCTAATGAAAAAAATTATCATTTAAAAAACAAATATTGAAAAATTGGTACCAAAAAATTCTAACTTCAATAAAAATATTGTTTTTAATTATCTTTTAAATTATGTGAACAACATTGATACTATATACATTCTTAGAATCCAAACCCTAATTGGATTCCACTTCTATTATATTCTAGTTAATTCCAATAGTATTCTATCATAGAGAATTCAAGTTCAGGCCTACGTAGAATATCAAAAATTTCTTCCAATATCTAAAAATAATAATAACGGGATGATTATTTATATTAAATTTATTAATAATTATTTTCATGAAAATATTTTCAGGACCTTGAAAATTACAAAATAATTTATTCATTGCATACCATGTTTGGTTTTTGATTTCTCCAAACTAGAAGGTTTATTCATGGATGTTAATGATCCTTTTAATATTTCCTTATTTTCTAAAATATGAGTTTAAGATGATTTATTTGGTATGATATATTATTCCCCCTTAAATATACCTTTCTATACCTCTCCTTTACTTTAAATAACCTCTTTGATCCTAGATGAGCTCATTGATCATTAAGAAATCAATTTTTATAATTATTATTAGAATGTATCTTTTCAGTTGATATGATGTTAGAAACATGAATTTTTCCCTATTATTGGGTGGTTCTTCTGCCATTATAGTAGCAATTCCATTACATCATTCATAAACTACCTCTTTTCAATTCTCTTTATCAACTTATTCAAGAGAAATTTGATGTTCCGCATTCAAAAAAAATACTATGGGGGTGAGATCCCAGTAGGGTCAAGGCCAAAGATGATAACCAATGATATCATGTTGTCATCATGAAGAATAAAACCTGATTCTGATTATGTATACTAGAAAAATTATGTATATATAATACTAATCCTGATGTGGAATCAATGATATATTAAAAACAATATCTAATTCTTTAAAATGGTATTTTTCTAATATTGAAATTATATTAATAGCGTCGGTCCTAACCTTGTGGTGGTAATACTTTAAGAAGTATATGGAAAACATGTTTAAGAAGAAACTAAAATCATGGAGGAATGAAAACATTCTTTAAACATATAAGGTATTTAGACATATATTTTTTCCAGTTTAGTTTTAGGAACCAGTGGTGATGGTAGTGGCCTCTATGAAGGGAGTCATAGGTGTTTTTTTTATAATTCTATAGGTCATTGTGAGTATGGTACAGGCTGTATGATAAGGTATCAAATGTATCTATGTTATTTTGATCTATTTTCAATGCATTTGGTTGGTGGTTGTTGGAAAAAATACTTCAAGGTAACATTGCATCATTTTTGGGTTGGTTGTGTTTGTTGTCCAATTAGGTTTTTGTGGTTAATTTTCTAGTTCTATAGAATTTGTTGACAATTTATATTGACAAAGAAACATGAAAAAGGAATGGAAGATCAAGAGGTGGTACAAAATAATAGATACAAGTTTGCATCATTTTCCAGTGTTTGCCAAATTTTTGGGTTTAAAAATTTGGATTTTGGGGAGCATTGTGAAAACTAGATTTCCTTGAAGATATCATAAAAATATGAAAAGGGTATAAATTTCATGAATATAGGATTCATGAATAAGATTTCTCAAAGACATGAATAATTTTGATGGTGAGCTCTAAAATTATGGTGGTCTTCCATAATAGAATAAGTGAAGAGCATTGTGAGGGATCATTGCAGGGGTGGCACAAAGGGCTTGACAGAGATCATTGTGACAATGTCAAATTTTAGTGGCTCAATGATAATGGAAGGAGAATTTCAGATACATTTTTTACTTATCTCGTAATCTCTCTAGAAGTAGAAGAGCTCCATATTTAACAGCTCCTATAAATAAGAGGCCACCCCTCTTCGCTACGGACGGGCATAAAAGATAAAAGACAGAGTCATTTTGATTTCTCCAAGAAAGGGGTCCTCTGCAAAGAATGGTTTCAAAAAAATGCTTAAAATTTGAAAAAAAATACTATCATAGTCTTTACCAAAGTCAATGCCTCTATGTATTTAGAGCTTCACAAAGAAGTGGTGTTCCATTTTGGTTTAGTGAGATTTGTGAAGGAAGTCACTCTGCGAAGGCTTGAGCTCTGCGATGGCCTGAGCTTTACAAAGGCTTAACATATACAACGGATTAAGCTCTAAAAATTAGTGTGCTCTTCAAAACAGTGATATTTGAAAAGGTGTGTTCTTTGAGAAGAAATAATAACTTTGTAAAGGATTTTTTGAGATTTGAAAAATAGTGGTCTTTGTGAAGCAGTAAGGATTGAAAAGGTATTTCAAAGGTTATTGCCCAGTGTTCCGTGGAAAGGGGATTTTCATTAGTGGAAGAAAATTGGACTTCAATATAGAATCTATATATATTAGAGGATGCATTCATTAGAGATAATTAAAGGACCTACATGTCTTTCAATAGTGAGTAGATATTATAAAGAAGCAATGAGTACACATTAGTTGACAGAGCATCGATCTTTCAATTTGTGATTGGTTGTAAACCAGGAGGGATATTCAGTCCACATTATACCTATGAAACGTAGTGATCATATAGTGTATTTGGTACATTGGCACATAATCGGTGTATGATCCTTGGGAGTGGACTATTGAGGGTGAACCAAGTAAAATTGTTGTTTCCTATGTATGCTTTAAGGTTTGTTCATACTCTTCAATGGGAAGAAGAGAGAAGAGAGTTTTTTATAACTAAAAAACTAGATCAAAAGGGGAAATTGTTTTATTCTATTATACCATGATTCACCCCACCCCCCTCCTAGGGTATCTAGAATAGTGGACCTAACAGTGGAATATATTCTTTCAGGTTCTGCTAGTTATGTGGTCTCGAATTAGGGATGGGTGTGCTGACACCCATCATTCATCCATCTATTTTTCTTATTAGATGGATGGATACTCTGACTCAATTTTACATAGTTATTTGGGTCTTTATTAGTGTTTCATTAGGTATAATTGACATGAGTTAATCACAAGTTTCATCGAGTGTTGGATTGAATGAAAGATATGTGTGCTAGAACCAATCCTCAAGTCCTTCCTTCAATTTCAGAGTTTTTGGGGTGCTTTGACTTTTTGTGTTTCCAGCACAATACAACTACTTATTATGGGAGTGAATCATTTTCAATGACTTATTTCACTATTACATAATCTATTAGGGGGTACGATGAATTTTTGTACCTTACTTATCTTTAAGTTTTCTTCTCATAGGACACTTAGGACCACTCTTTTTCCTTCAGGCCTAGTTTCTTTATCATTTTTTTCTTTTTATTCTTATGGTTTCCCTCTAACAAAAATTTTCAAAACATAATCATTGGTTTTATTTTTAATAAAGAGGGATCAAACCTAAACCTGTTTAAATAAAAATTTTAAATTAAATGTTTTTGAGAATGTAATATTACAAACAACACAAAAAAAGTATATTATTAAAGAAAATAAATTTCTCATGTTTTAAGAGTCTGATAAAATAAGCGAGTGACATGGAAAAAATTTATTTAATTAATAATGAATATTGTTTACAACCCTGAGTATTGACATAGTAGTATTGGATGATTTTTTTTGGATCATTTCCAAGTGTCAAATTAAATAGATAAAATTTAAGAGTAATAATATTTTCAAATAAAGTGAGTTGTCATATATTATAATGAAATATAATTAAAATCATATTCAAGGTTTTTAGAACATTCAACATCTGATTGAATGAATCATATATTTTTCAAATTTGAAGTCCAATAAATGAAAGCCTTAATGATTCATATAGAGCTTTGAAATAAATATGAATGGGGATCATAGTCTCTCTAAATCTTGAAGTTGTAGATTCATGAAAAATTGATGATATTTCTTGAAAAATATGGTTCAATATATTATTTTAAGTGAGGATTGAATATGGTGAAGGAATAAAATATTTTTGGAATAAAACCCATTTGTATTCTGTTGAAAAATGTGGGAGATAAAAATATGAATAAACATTTAATAGTTTATATGGTTCTTTTATTGAAATATAACAGGGGAGGGATTATCTCTATCCTAATTGTTCAAATATTTTATGGAATAATTTAATAAAAATACAAAGCGGATATTTTTATGACCAATAAGTTGTATATTGAGTGTATGTATGTTAGATTTTTTGAAAATAAAAGAGATTGGTGATAATATAATAGAGGTTATATATTGAGTTCATACTCACTGTTGAAAACTGATGTTTATTAATCATCGGTATGATTAAAGTTTTTGAGTAGTTTTTATAAAGATTTAATAAGAGTTTATGTTTTATTAATATATGTATGATATTCTAAATGTTTTTTAGAAGTACTATCTATTGTTTTTAAGTCTATGACGATGCCTCGAGGCATGGATAATGAGATTATGATAGTTGATTATTGCACCATGATTACTAGTGGCATGTCATGGATGGTGCTATAGATTATTAAATTTAAAAAGTACTATTTATTTAGATTCATTGGTATATATTTGTAATGATTTATACATTCTATGAAATTTATTTTTTCATTGTGATAGGTATATAAATCAAAAAAAAATCATCTATAATATTATGTATTTTTAAACCATATAAATTATTACCATAAAGTAAATATGGTATAATTATTCATATATGGTATTTCATCTGATACAATGTGATATAAATGTAATTCCATGAAAATTAATCATTAATATTTCATTGAATCTTGAACATGAGAACATCATATTATGAACGGAGTGTCATTCCATGACTTTTCAACTAATGGAATGAATCAAGCTATCAACTACCAAAATGAAAATCATATAGAGTTTTTATTATAAAGGATTTTTACTGTTAATATATATTATTATGATCATATAGTGTAGTGTTAGATCACACCAGGAATCATATAGAAATTAATGATAGTTGAGTAAGAAATAGACATTTCACATAGTGAAGGATTATGTCAAAATGTGATTTATATTATCTAGAAGAAATATAATTCCCTTGATGATTTATAAAACTAAAGCTGGTTTACTACTATTTGGGGCAACAATTAACTTCCCATTATAAATCCTATGATATAGGTCTATATCTATGAGATATGTAAGATTGGATTAAATTATAAGACATTGGAAATTTAAATATATTTTATTTTTTGAATTTTAATATCAAATTATCAAGATGTAGAAGTTAATTTTGTTTTTGTTATAAGGATGTAGATAATAGAGATAACATAAGAAGGGGAGGAACTATGTGTTCTATAAAATGAATAATAAGGATTTAACACATAGAATAGAATTCATTGTAGATTATATTTAATAGGATTGTATTATTGTGGAAGAAATTTTTATCGAAGATCAATTTCTAGTGAAGAAAAAGTACATGGACATATGGATACTCATAGATACATTCGATATTCTATAATAAAGGTAATACAATAAACTATATACAATTTCAATATTGGAATTATATTTTTATTTATATTCATATCAGTGAAATATGAAAAACTAAATAACTCTTATATGGGAGTTAATATCTGGAGAATCCTTGAAATGTAATTTTCGATCAAAGATAAAAGGTTCAAATCTTATCAAAATTAGTTGATCATCTTATGAATTGGAGTTAGAATAAACATGTTATTTTTACTAAATCATCAAACATGGAGTATTTGATGCAAAAATCATGTAATTATTTTTAAGCGGCCCACTTGTTATTAAATTGAGAAGAGGCCTACGTGTTTATAAACTGATACCACATAAAAAGGTGTGAAAAGGAGGATAAAGTAAGTGACCCTTAGGAGGAAGTGATATATCCCGAAACCAATTTACAAATAGTGATACTTAGTGAAGAGTGAATTTACCAAAAATAGTTTTTCAACAAAAATAGTGATTTATATTAGATTTCGATACATCAGTGCAATGTTGAGTGTATACTCATTGGTTATAGCCTAGTGTGGGTGAAACAATTAAAATGAATGTGTTCCAACATTTTTTTATTATGTAAAGGTAAATTATATTTAATATATATGAATTCAAGGAAGAGATATGTTGAATTGTGTTTATTCTAACAAAATAACTAGACCCCAAGAATGAACCAAAGAAAAAAAATTGAAATATACCGCCAACCTTATTCACTCTTAACTAAGGGTGTATTGGGTTAGTATAGTTAGTATAGGTAAACTAATATCACAATATCCATAAACAAAAGTTATTGGTGGGAGGGATGGGATGAGAATATTGTTAGGGTAGCCAAATCTTAGATATTTTTACTCATTATTCATCACCTTTATTCTTCAAACACATTCTATATTCAATGATATCTTAGGAATATTTTAATTAGATTAAAACGCCTAATTTTATTCCTTTTCACATGATATTATAAATTTTTATTTAATATGGATACAGGTGGTTTCACTCTTTCTTAGAAGACAATTTATCTAGGATTATGTTCTATATATTATTTTATCAAATTCAAAATCAATTATCCTAAATAATATTCAATTAAAAACAACATACCTAGTATTAAAAACATGATTTTAAATTATTTTAATTAAAATATTCCTCCTGGAGAAAAAATGTGTTAGATCGTAATGTATATAAAGATGGATAAATACAAGAGGGGTTGAATTGTATGTTAATTTTTTTTATTTTTAACCTTAAAAGAAACATAGTTTAATAAGGTTAAACTAATAGTATTCACAAAAACATATAAGTAATTAAATGGTAATCGATCTTGGTCCTTGGGTCCAACACAAATAATAACTTAATAATGTAGATTAAGATATGTAAGTCCATAGGTCGTAATAACAAATTGATTCTACCTTAACAGTTTATTTAATCGTAATCAGTAAGTAGTGGTTACATAATCAGAGTTTAATCATATTCATAGTAGAAAATTGATTAATCATAGTAAACATAAAAAAGAATCATAATCTCAATGGATAGGGTAAATACGAGTTATAAAAAATGTAGTTGTTCTAACATAAATCCTATGTAATTTTAATCAGTATAAAACAATTGTATCCTAATCAATAATATTATGATAAGAAAATATAAAAAAAAGAATGATGAATTTAAAATTATCACTTTCTATTATATGAATCATAAAATAAGACGTGTAATAAAACAAGTAAAACAAATGAAACAAATTATTTTGACCCACAGATAAGGGTATCTAATAACCAAGGATAAAGGTCCCTTATTTTATACATAAATGAAATTTTTTCTTTCCCTTATGAGGAAAATGCCACAATATGATGATCGGACTATCTCGTTATCCCCAGGAGCCCTCGATATGATGATCTGTCTATCTCTCCATCCTCTTGATCCCTTGATACGATGATTGGATTTTATCACACTACCCCCATCTTCCCTCCATTAATAAAAGGATCACTATCTCTATCTTCCTATCCTCAAAATACCTCAATCATATTTTTGCAATCAGATATATCTATTATAATACAATAGAATTTAAATGATTACAACTATTAGGAATAAGATGTTCACGCTTGAAATCATTAAAAAACTCACAAAACAAAATTTCCAAATGAAATCTATCATCTTTAAACTCTTAAAATGAACATGGATTTAAAAAAATATCCCCAATGATCATATTTTCTACCCAAAATTTATATTTCTTTGAGCTTTTTGCAATGACTTTAGACATCTTTCACTACAACAGCTATATCCTAATAGAAATTCTAATGTTGTTTTTTATGATCTATTTTCTATGTAAAACATTTTACAATAGAATAGAAAATATTTTTTAATATTTATAATTTAGAATTTATTCAATCTAATGGATTTTTTTTGCAGAAATTCATTACGATAAATTTTATTGGTGTGAGTATTATTTTCATCAGTTATGATATCAAGTCATGTTATGAAGACTGTTTTCCTTAAAAAGTTAATACAAAAATTCCTCTATATGATTTGATAAAGGTGGATCTAATTATTATTAGTTTCATACTCAATATGACATCATAATTAATAAATTTAGTTTAAGTATTCAAGTAATTTATAACTATTTCAAAGTAGTGTATATGTATATGTTTTCTTTAAAAACATTTTTAGAAATAATTTGGACATAAATATTTTGTAATAAAGTTATTTGAGAAATACTTTGTGATTACTAATACAAAATTAATGTAATATTAATAAAGAAACCATTGACTCAACAATATCCATAATTTTGGAAATCAGAAACCATAATATGTAAAAAAAATAACATTGAAAATATTATGTATGTTATCTTGTAGGTAGATCATATTAAAAATATAGATAGTAGTACTTATCTCCCCAAGAGTTTAAGAATCATATAAATAAAATTATGAATATGTTTAAATCTCCCTTAGGATAGTAAATCTCATTAAGGATCATACTCTCATCTTTAAATATATTTCTCCCCCCTTAGAAAAACATATCCCCTATCACCACCATTATAAAAACTTTTCCCCCATTTTGATTTACAAAATGGAATAGGGAAGATTCTAATAATATTTGAAAAGGGTTAGGAAAACAGATATACTAAAGAACATAATCATCCACAAGAAATATAGGAAATAATAATTAAACAAATGGGAATTGGAAAAACACGACATAAATTGTATTGGGATGAAGAAGTGACACATTTAATTTTTCTACAAAAATATAATAAGAGTAAATTGTGAAAAAGTTTTTAATATTTCTTTTGAATGTATCTCACAAATTCCATCATTTTCTTGTACTCCCTCTTCCCTTATTCCTGTTTTTCAGTAATTTCTTCCTGGGACTGGTTTTTTTCCATAACCTATAATATTTCTTCTTATGTTTAAAGCTTTTCTTATTTCATCTAAATTATTCTTTCTTATCATCGATGGTTTTGGGAGAAATCATTATTTAGGTTACTAAATTTCTCATTAAAATTTTTGATTCTCCTTATATGATCCTCTAAATACCTCATATTTCTAATAATATCATTTATAATCTTACTATAATTACTAGTTTGATCTTTGAAATATTGATAAAAATTTTCTCTTTCTATCACGTCATTTTTTAGCTAGAAGAAATTGTTTTCCATTTCTTTTAAGGGCTTAATTATCTATTTAAAATTAACATATAAATTATTGAGAAAAATATTGACTTGTTTAGCCCACTTTTTCATTTGAATTTATTATTTCCTATGAATCAAATAAAAATAATGATGCACTTTGAACTGAGCTTATAGTTTAGTCACTTTATTTTTTAGCATGTTTTTTGAAATTAATATTTTATTGAGACAATCCAGAGGAATATGACATAGAGACACTAGATTTGGAATATAGGTAATTATTCCTTCAAGATTGTTTTAATTTTTAACAATAAAATCTACACTTATGAAAAAGTTAGTTCTGGCTGAATCAGGTTGATTTTGTTCTTGATTTTCACAAATAATGATTCAGATAGTTCTAAATTCTTCTTGAACTATTTTTCATTTTTAGTTATTTGATATTGATTTCTCAATTTTTTATTCAATATTCTTTCTATCAGAAATATAAATACCACCAACATCAATAAAATTACTAAATTCTTATTCTGGGTCTTGATTTTGTTCATCCATCTTAGATGAAGATTGAGCTTCATAAACAGAAAGGTACTTTTGTTTCTCTGGAATTAAAGATTTCCATTTTTTATTTCAAAGGGAAGACAATTATTTTAATTATTCTTGTGAAGTCCTTAAAAAATATTATCAAAATATAGATATTATTTATAATTTTTTTAATTTATTAATCTTCTACTTCATATTATACTTCTTCTTATTCTTAATAATCTTCTATTTTATTATACATATTGTCTCCTTCAACACCTCCACATTCTTTTTCTATAATATCAATTTCTAAATCTTTTTCATTAATTTCTTTTTTAATCATATCATAGAGTTGTACTGCTGATCTTAAAACACCTTTCCCAAATAGAATTGATTCTTTATCCACTACAACTACTTTTACTTTGTCTAAAATAGAGGGAACATCGGCATGAAAGACATATGTTTTTAAAAATACAATCCGACATCTGTATTTGTTTTAAAAACATTTTTAGAAGCGTCCTCTACTCCTTTCATAAATAAATATAAAAAATCAGTACCTTGAAGTTTCCTCTTATTTTTCTTTTCTTGAGTTTCTTTTTCTTGAGTTTCTACTCCAAGGGTTTTTAAATCTAAATATTAAACAGGGTTGAGTCTGAATTAATGATTAACATCTTTTCATTCATCCATTTATTTCTCCACTCTTTGGCTACTTCATTATAGAATTTCTTTTGTTTCTTTTTCTTTCGGAGGAAGAGATTCTACCATTCTCTTTTTCTTAAAATAGTTTTACCTCTAATGCAGAAGGTTGATTATTCGTTAAAAGCATTTATGATTCAATATAAAATTAATAATTTAAACATTTCATCAAGTCATCACTAATAAAATCCATATTTTTTCTAACATCATTGGATTTGTTTTCTATATCTAAACGTGTCATAATTTCTTCAATATTATTACATATCAAATATTGAAACATTATAATATCAAACTTGATTGAATGTTATTTCTTATTATTGGTTTTCAAATGAATAAAACTAGCTAAATATCCATTCCTCATGTTAATTAGGTAATCCAAAATAATGATATCAGATACTTCCAAAGTATTTGTATCTCCATTTCTCAGAATTAAAAGCCATTTAATTGAAAGGGATATAACACTATGATAAAAAATGAGATCGGTGACCTTTATTGGTTTATCATATGGGAAACTTTTAAACTATGAATTTTTGGCTCATTCTTTTTAAACCATATCCTTGGTATCAAGTAGTTTATGTGATGGAAAAAAATAATCTCGTTCTACTAAAATTCTTACGAAGCTGGAAGCTGCCTTATATGTCATCATGTAACTCTTATCATAGATTTATAATGAGAATATCTCTTTTCAGATTTCAAAAAATAATTATAGAGACATAAGAATCTATAACCAAATCTAAGTAAAATAAATATTAATTTGGAGTTTTTTGTTAAACACATAATGATTTCCAAAATTTTGAATTCAACTAACCTCCTCAAAGATAAATAATTCTATTCATAAAAGGATTTTTATACTACCCATTCCCTGAAAACATGCCATTTGTTATAATCCATCATAGGTTCCATCGTATTGGGACTTGATATGGATGATGTGTATATAAAGAGAAAAATCAGATTGGGAGGCTTAAATGAGGAAAAACATAGAGGAAAAAGAATTGAGATAAGTGATGTGGGACATGATGGGGAGTCCCTCCTTATATAGGTGTTTTATGTGATGGTTGATCTCCCAAATGATATGAATGATATGATTCAATCCAATTGATCTGACAATTGAGATCTTATCCAAATAATGATTTTTAGATAATTTGAAATCTTGAGGTTTATAAAATGTTTTAATCGTATTGGGTGAATATGATTAAAGAAATTATAATAATAATAAACAAGGATAAAATTAATCATGATGGAGTAGTGTTATAGTATAAAAGGAAGACAAATAACTTTTAGAGTGGAATCATATGTATTATAATTGATACTTATTGGTTTAATAAAATAACATATTATGATATTTTTATAATTATTATAAAATTTTAATAAAATTTAAATACAAATTTTTTTAAAAGAATCCCCAAATACAAAAAAATTAAAAGAGACCCCGAATAAAAAAAGCAATAATTTGATTTCAAGAAAACATGAGTCTAGAAAATTTTATATAATTCCCAAATCAGAAAACAATTTGCATCCAAAATATTTTTTCAGAAAAATAAATTATATGGAATTATAAGTTCAGAAAACACATTATGACACAAATGTAGGAAAACTAAAATTTTCTTAAAATAGTTTTCTTGGAAAACTAAATCTTTTTTGAAATATCAATCATATGTACTCACCCTATAAAAATAAGATACATATTGAAAGGAGATAGTTTAAACCAAACATATATATATATATGATTGATTTATATTGATCATTCCTTGATTTTGTTTACTATATTCAAATTTATCAAAAGGTAATGGTTTTTTAAAAATATCAGCAAGATTCTCTAGAATTCTGATGAATTATTTAATGATATCTCATTTGAGTGTGTGATCACTAAGAATGTGATGCCATACATCTATGTTTCTTTCATGATATTGTTGTGTTGGTTTTTTAATTAAGGAAATGTCACTAGTCTTATCATGTAGTACTTGAGTTTTAGTAAAACTTATGTCATAATCGGTGAATGTGTTTTGCATCCACAACACTTGAGCACACCAACTTCTAGTTTCTAAAAATTCAGCTTCACCAGGGAAAAGTTATACTGAATGTTTTTACCAAGAAACTAATGAATCTCTTATGAAATGACGAGTTCTGGATGTAATTTTCCTATAAAATCTACAAACAAAAAAGTTAGCATCCAAAATACTTTTAAATTCAAAATCATTTCCAGAAGAATAAAAGAAGTCATAAATCTGTGATTCCCTTTAGATAATGAAAAATATAATTTTACTCCTTTTAGATGGTATTCCTTTATATTTTCATGATATACTTCACTCAAGAATATTCAAAACATTAAGTCTAGTCGACAAACTATTAAGAGTCATAGAATTCCTATCATACCACTAAAAAATATTTGATCATCTGATTTCCTAGCATCATCAAGATCATGTGTATTTGAGGTACTTATGAGAGTACTAATAATTTTAGTATTATTGTATAATAACTTTTTAAGAATATAATAAAAATCCTTATGATGAGATATATAAATACCGTCTTGTTTTTGAGAAATTTTAAAAGCTTGATAAAATTTTAACTCACCCATCATGCACATTTCAAACATAGATTTCATAATATTAACGAATAAATCTATTAAATATTTTCAAGTTTATCTAAATATAATTTCATCAATATATATTTGATAAATCGTAATTTTTTGTTAAATTTATTTATAAAAAGAGTAGAATCCATGGTTCCCTTAACATAATTTTTTTATAACAAAAATCATGTTCATCTATTATAATAGGATCTAAGAGCTTGATTATGTAGATATAATTAGTTGGAATGTTTAAAAAATAATAGATATTTTTATTATCTTTAAAACTAGGGGTTTTTTCAACCAAAACATCCTCTTATACATATCCATTAAGAAAAACTCACATTACATCCATTTGAAAAATATTTAAATTAAAAAATGCTACAAAGGATAATAGAATATGAATAGATTCATGTCTTGATGCCAGTGCATGGGTTTCTTCATAATATTTTCCTTCTAGTTTTTTATAAACATTGTAAATACGTCTTGATTGAATTCTAATCATTATTCCAATTTCATCACATTTTATTTATTCTGAAAACCCATTTTACTACAATTACTGAAGTTTCATTATGTCACTCAACCATAGTCTAAACTTTGTTTCATTTGAATGCATTTAGTTCATTTTATATAAAATTGACACAATATTCATCACCTAAAGCCTCATCAAGATTCTTAGGTTTAAATTGGGAAATAAAATAATGATGTTCTATTTTATTCTTTAAATAAATTATAATCCTAACTCGTTGATTCACATCACCTATTATACTATCACTAGGATGATTTCTAAGTATCAAAAGGCTTGGTTTTGGTAAAAAAAGTTTCTTCGATATAGCAAAGAAATTATTTTGAGTAAATATGTTAGAAAAAATTTCTTGATAATTGTATTTATATGAAGAACATTAAAACAAAGGTTGAAAATTATTTTTTTAAAACACATATGAAGATGTTGGTTGAGTGTGTTTAAAAAAATGATCGATTTCATGAAATTTAACATGTACTGTTTCCTTAATAGTACAATAATTTTTATTGAAAACTCTATATGCCTTAGAAGTAGTGGAATATACAACAAATATAGCTTCATCCGATTATAGTGAAAATTTATGTAACTTTTATTTCATATTGATGATGAATACTTTTTATCAAAATAATTTGAAGTAAAAAACATTTTGTTTTCGGCCTTTACACAAAAAAAAGAGTTTTATTAAGAAAAGGTTGAATTAAAAATTGATTTATAGTATTATTGGCAGTACTAACTACATTATCCCGAATGTTTTTAGCAATCGAGTATTCACTCAACATGATTTTATTTATTTCATAAATAGTGCAATTTCTTAATTAGACACCACCATTTTGATGAGGAGTTCTAGGTGATGAAAAGTTATGTTTAATACCTTTATTACTACAAATAGTTTCAAAATCCAAAATAAAAAATTCTACAACATGATCAGTACAAATATTTATCAAGGGAATGTTTTTCTCATTTTTAACTTTTTCAACAAAATTTTTAAAATAAAACAATGATTTAGATTTATTTTCTATAAAATAAACCCATTTATATCAAGTGTAATCATCAACCATGAAATATACATGGTATTTTCCTCCAATACTCCCTATTTATGTAAGAATGAATAAATCCATGTGCACTAATTATAATGAATTAGTATTTGGGACTTCACTAATATATTTAAAGCTCGAGATATGTTGCTTTCCATATTTACAAGGGTCACCAAATTTTGAAGAATAAAATCTATGTTTTGGTAGATCTTTAACGTGTATTTTTATATTCAGCTACATATATTTATAAGGTTACCATATCCTAACATTCTATGCCATAACCAACAGTAATATTCTTTTTCATTAAGATAAGGTATGTATTGGATCTTAACTACTTTTATGTTATGTGTATAAACATTGTCATTCCATTGGGAAGAAGGAATGAATTCATCCTTAAAATTGTGTACTACACTTTATTAATCCTAAAATTCCCTAGGTAACATTCCTCACATAATTGAATTATGATTTTTAGGTTGTTCTTAATACCATTAACCACAAAAAATTTCAAATTAAATCATTACCAAGAAGTACAATATTGAATATACCAATAATACCTCCTTGAGAATTATCTATAAAGGTAACTTTTCCACCTTTAATATTTATGATATTTTAAAAGAAATATTTCTGTACATTCATATGTTTAGAACACCAACTATCCATGTACCTAGTATTCTGGTTGTTGGTGCTATCTTTGATTTCATAAAATTAAAAAACATTAGGTTCTAAACACGCAAACATTATTTGGTCTGGAAATTTCAGTAAATAAAATATTTGGAATCAACATTTTTTTTTTTGAAAAATAGGCTTTGTGGAGACCTAAGGATTTAAGTTTATTTGAAGAAAAATTATTTTCCCAATGACCTCTACTTTTAACTTTTGTAAAAAGGGGGAATTTTTATGAACAATGCAATATTTTAAAAAAAATAGGTTTTCTATGAGTATATCACATTCCCAAACTAGTACCACATTGATGGATTTATATATAAATTTAATGAAAAACATTGTTTCTAGCAGTAAATTTCGATAAAATGTTCTTTAGTGAATAAATTTCATTAAATAATTTTACAGCTAAATTATTATCCACATATGTTTTAGTTTTGGAATTTAGTTTCTGAAAACTTTTTTTCGAACTATCATTTTCAGAAATTTATTTTTCAAAATATTTATTATTAGTATCTTTTTGGAATTGTATTTTTCAATATATTTTGATAAATTATATTTTTTTATTAGTTAAAATATCAATTCTTGAATCATCTTTTGAAGGTTTTTCATTGTCCTTATCATTTTCTTTACAAAATTTAAAATTTGTATTTTGTAAAAGTTTTTCCAAGATAGAAACTTCTTTATAATAAGGTCAAGTATTATCATCACTAGAGGAGGACTATTCATCTAAAGATATATAAATATTATTATTAGGATAACTTTCATTTATATACATATTATTTAAGGAATTGGATGTGTGTAACTTTTCCATAAAACATTGATTTGTAAAAGGTACTCAAGAAAAAAGGCCAATATTCCTCTAATCAAGACATTCATTATAAATTATATGAAGAATAACCTCCACAGGAACTCCATGTGTAATCATATTTTAAAAATTTATCACATTTTGACATATAAAAATTCTTATGATTACAATAAAAAATTATATCCTTCATGACTTTTCTTTTCAACTCAGCATAGTCAGGTCGAATATGTCCATCACTTTTTCATTCATAACAAGTAACTTTGGAATATTTATTTTCATTCATATCATTGTTTATTTTCATATAATGATAATGAAAATACTTCTTAAAAAAACTTATTCACCCTTCAACAAATATTATCTAGTTCATTTAAATAATATTTAGAATCACTTGAACCAGATTGTATAACAACATTTTTCTTTTCAGAAGTCGTAACTACTTTTTCAAGAGTCTAAGAATTTATCTTATTTGAAGTAGTTGTAAAATAAAATCCACCATTTTCTTCTTTTCTTTCTCATCATCAATTCTTTCTTACCCTCGTACTGAAAAAGGGTTACAAATAAATCATTAAGAGATACATTTTTTGTCTTCCATGATTCCTTAACAACTTTTCTCTTAGATTCTAATTATTTGGTTACGATATAAACTATATTTTCAACAAGGATTTAAACTTCTAATACATTATCTCCCATATATTATAGACTATTTAAAATTTTCATAAACCTCTGTTGTACTTTTGAAATTGGTTCACTAAGAGTAAATTCAAATGCTTGATAGCTAGCTCTAAGAATTGATCTTCTTTGTTTCCTTGATACAATGATAATATTCATTCACTCTATCAATGTGTTCCCCAAAACAGTTTGATGATCAATATCACTGGATTCTTAGAATCAAAATCCCTCGATATTATTCAAAGAATCAGATACAATGATTACAAAACAAACGTCTCAAAATGATTATAAGGAATATGAACAATATCTTCATGCTTGAAATCTTCATAGCTCTAACAAAAGAGAAATTTTCAAATGAAATCAATCTATATCAGACTCTTCAAATGACCAAGTATATATAGGTAGATCCCTAATGATCATTTTTTTTCCAATAGTCATATTTCTCCATGTTTGTTTCAATGACATTGGACAGCATCCACTACAACAACCATATCACAACAGAAAGTCTGACAACTTTTTTTATACATCATTTTCAATATAAAACATATTCGAATATGATAGAAAGTAGTTTTTTTATTTATTATTTGAAATTTAAAAAATTTCATGGATTTTATTATTGAACTTCATTAAGAAAAATATATATTGGTGTGAGTCAAATATTTATTTGTTCTGATTTAATATCTGATTATGAAGATGATTTTCATAAAAAGGTTAAGAAAAATTTCTTTAATGTGATTTGAAAAAGAGGGATTAAATTATTATCGGTTTCATACTAAATATGATAATAAAAATAAATAAAACTAGTTTAAGTATTTGAATACTTTAGAACTATATAAATGTATGGTAAAAGTATATATTTTCTTAAAAAAAATTCTAAAAAAAATTGGATATAAAAATTTAGTAATCTACTTATTTAGTAAATAATTTGTTATTTCCAAAATAAAAGGAATATAAATTTCATATTCAATATTTTTACTCAACATGTTGGATATTTTTGACTCAAGTAGGGAAACTCACTTCTACAATAATATGACACCCTTCCCACACACGTAAATGATACTAACTCTTTTAAAATTATATTCAAGTAAATTTCACTCTCGATAAAGATAATAATCAAAAATATTGTAAAATAGATGAAATATTATTTTTTCTAGTATTAAATGATTTGAACTCCGTTCAACTAATTCTGTAACCAATAAAAATAAATATTCAATGTAATACCAATTCCTAAAAATATAATAAATAAAAAATAAAGAGGGAAGGAAATAGATTCGGTTTCCACCCCCATAATAGGGGTATATTTATCACTATCTATAGTTAGATTGTAGTAGTAAGCCATCTTTGTCATATTTTTTAAGTGTTTTGTGATATTTTAACCACAAAATCCTTCTTCTCTAAATACCTTTTGGAATATATTAGACATTGTGGTACCCTTCTTCAAAAATTGGATATCCACCCAATGTATTGTGAAAAATAACATGATATTGTTCTTTTGGGTTGGTACCAACTGCCACATAATTATAATCAGATGCACAAACTGGCTCACCCGACCTCTATTAAAATTTGACAACTTCTTTTTTGTCTTTTTCATTATATTTTTCTATATAAATTATGAACGGGGTTGTGTAACAACTCAAAATTCTAAAATTAAAACATTATATTTGATAGTGTGTATGATATGAAACACTAGTAGTAGAATAGAATATAACATCCAATGTATTTATGATATATTTACTCTTCAAAATATATTCAATCTCTTTGATAGCTTCTGAAGCACGTAACACTAGGTTTAAAAAAATACACTATTAAAATTTTATTTAAAAAAGACCATTATAACCTAGAAGTTATAATGGAAGGTAATAATTGTACCATATAAACTATGAAAATTATTATTATATATTTAATATAAATAAAATAAGAATATTTTAAAAGAAAAATAAATGTTTTTTGAAAAACTGTATTTTTTCTAAAAGATGGGTTAGTCATTCCTTTCACAAAAAAAACTAAAATAAAATTTTTACCACTCACAAATTAATTATTTCATAAAATGAACTTAATTTTTGAGATCAAGATATCAAGATTTTATTATGGTGATATTTTGGGACTGTTTTGAAATATTTCATTTGTGATCAATAGTTAAAAATACAGAATTATAATGGAAACTTACCTTTTATTTTGAATACTTAATAATGTTAAATTATATTATAAATTGGTTTTAAATTAAAATTAGTTCAAATTTATATCATTTTATCAAAATTATTTCATCTCAATAAATTTCATTTTGAATATTCAAATAAAAACATTGAAAACATTTGAACATTTTCCATTCGAATGTATGCTTTCTCATCATGTCTGTGAGATTAATGTTATATTAATTTTTTACACTTAGATTAATTGAATTGGAAAAAAATTTATTTCATGTTTTGAAATTTTAAAATTTTTAATTTTTAGTAATTTCAACTTATTTTTTACCAAAATGAATAGTGAAAATAGAACAAAAATATTTAGTGCGGTTAATGTAAAAATGGATTTATCAGGGGTTAAATTAAGAATATAATTTTAAAAATGAACCAAAAACACTTCAAAATTCTATTTTTGGACATATTTCCACATTTAATTTTCTAGGTTGGATAATTTTCCATTTTGGAGCTTTTTTCTGATAAAAAATGGGTGTAATTAAATCTTTTCAAAAATTACAAGTGTTCTACTCACCTCACTTAAAAAGGACACCCCTTATCCTCTCTTCATCACACATTAAAACTATTTTGTTTTGTCCAATACATACCCAAATCACTAAAAACATCCATCCCCTCATCTTAGTAGACTTATTTTTTCTATTAATACAACCATGAAAATTTGGTGCAAACCTAATGTGGTTACCCAAAGAAGAGGTAACATTCTTCAATTAGCGTTTTTATATTATATCATTTTATATATACTTAATTTTTTATTAAAACAGGATGATATAATATAATAAGTATATTTCATATACTAGATGTTGTTATAATAAGTTTAGTACCCACAACTATCTCCACTTACATCAAAAGGGTTACAAAATCATCGTTCGTGTGTACGGCAGACTACAGCCTGGAAAACTGATATCATTCATTATTCCTTTACCACCTATAATAGTTGGGTATGATGATTTATATAAAGTATATATGTGTTATTTTTAATATAAATGTAAATTTTATGTAATTATAAAGTATATAAATTTCTTATATATCATTCAAAGAATATATGATAAAGTCTCTTGTGTGTATATTGGAATATTGCCTCATGAAGCAACGTGATGCGTCATTCACTAACAAATTATATGGAAGGTGATAGGGATAAATTTATTCATTATATTTGATATAATGAAATAATTATGATATTAAAAACATATTTATAATTGTTAAAATATAATATATATCATTTTCATTGTTACCTTTTCACTCAATGAAATATGATAACGTTGTTTGTGTTGGTGTGGACTACCACCTTCATGAAATGATGTTACTCTGTTTTAATCACCAAAAAAAATTGATGATATATATATGTATAATATGTATAATATGATATTATGATAACTATGTAAATATAATATATTACTTACACTCTCCCCATATTGATCATTATGAAATGGAAAAATTACTCATGCGTACGTAGGACTTACCATCACCATGGACATTACATACTTCACTTCCCAAAACCATATTTTATGATTTGTCATAAAAATATATATTTTTTAAAAATATTAAAATTATGTAATGATTTTTATTCTATTTATGATGAATCAAAATAATATTCACATGAATAATAACTTTTATATCAAATCATGAATGAGAGAACAATGCAATTAACACTCGAAACAATTAAACTAATGAAATATTATTAATAAACATGAGATAATATGTTATAAACGAATTATATACGTTATTATAAATAATAAAATGGTTTTTAATCAGTTACCAACTCATTTAAACCCACTATAAATGAGTGTAATAATCATTCAACCAAAAGTAAGTGTAAGGTAAGGGATTTATTAACCCAATTTATATTCATTGGGTTAAACTTATACCTTATTGATTATGTCATGTAAGATTATATGTTCAATTAAATACTATTATTTTTGTTTTATTTAAAAATATTTTATTTGTATTTAAAGTTGATACCCATAATCAATTCATTTATTAAAACCTACTATAATGATAGGACCTTTGTAAGGGATTTTGTCTCAATTTAATTTCATTGAGTCATATTTTAATGTTATAAACCTAATTCCATTTATATATGTATATACAACCCCTTTGACATATAATATCATGATTAAATAATAATTCATGGTATTTTAAGTTTCAATTTGAATTATTTCAATCAAGGGGTTTTTATATAAGAATTACCAAGTGGTAATGAATTTCATAACTCAATTTATTTTCATTACTTTTTATTACTTCATCGTATTTTATGTTCTATGATTTTATAAATAACATAATTTTATTAAAATAATTTTTATTTCAACATTTATTATGTGTATTTAAATTTTATACACATAATCGATTCATGGATTAATTTTCACTTCAACATTATAATCGTTGTAAGGGTTTATTTTAGAATCTCATTACCATCATGATTTTTTTTTCTTGAATTTTATTTGATGAAATTATTTTATCATTTTATATTAAACTGATATCATCTTATCCTCCTCTAATTATTCAGGATTTTTAAGGTAATAGTCCAATGTTTCTACTCTTTGTTACATAAAATAATTGAGTAAATATTTTCATGAAAATCGAACATCATTTCTCTCTTCGGATAGAAAACAGTTTTCTTAAAAGACCATGTTTTCTAAATATGTCTTCAAAAATGTTTTCATCCATTTTAAAAATGAATTATTAAAATATTTTTTAATGATTTTTAATTTTCATCATTTTTTTTAAATAATTATTCATTTAATTCTCTAGACAATACCAAATTTTATTTTACCAAAAAAGTGAAATGAATCAATTTTTTAAATGTAAGAGATGAATGGAATTTCTATCTGTCACGATAGCTCAAATGTTTTAAATCTTCCATTAAATGTTCTATATTTTTTTTAAAAAAAAATTATTTTCAAAATGTTTTGTGAATTTTTATATTTAAAATGTTATTTACAAAATGAGAGGGTAATTTTCCTCAAGAATGGGTTTAATGATCATTTATGGTATTATTTCATGAACTACAACAAGCCTTTATTATTGATTTAATGAGTTTATGTTGTATCGATGGAATATTAATTCTTCCTCCTAATGGATATTATAATTTTAAATATGGAAAGTAATGAAAATCACTTCCATGATTCTTTTATGTAGTCAATGATGTTCCCTTGATGTGGAATTTAGAAAACATGATGTGTGTATGGACCTTCCAGATTCAAATAACGTACCCCATGCGCCATCATTTTATCTAATTCTATTGACCATTGCGACCTTCTCCACTTGGTATCCACCACTCCCTTTAGCCTTGGCAGTGTTCGATCTTATTTCTTTAGATTTTCCTACTCGGTTCTCTCTGTCACTTCCGACTCCAGGGTTTTGCGGCATTTCGGGTCCAGATCGTCTTAATTCCTAAGAAGGCCCCTATTTTTGTCTCCCACATCCCCCTGCTCCTCCAGTGTAGGAGCCTCCTTTTGGGATGCTCTCCGTGGTTCGTCTCGGGATACCCTCCATACCTAATTTCTGGCGATCTCTGTGGTGTTGGAGTAGTCATCGAGGGAGGGGAATCATGTTCGGCTAGATGTGTCGTTGTTTTCTTTTATGGGGGCTAAGGTCTTCTTAAGATAGACTCTAGTGTCTCTCTTTGGTGCCTCCAAACCACCACTATCTATCTTCAAATGTGACATTTTTTCCTAGGGTCTTCAGAAGGTGGCATAGATCATATCCTTTCAGGGGTACACTTTTAGTATTATCTTGTCTTCTGGGGAGGACTTCATTCTCTCATGGTGAAAGGCTCCAAAGACCATGGGGAATTGGAGTTTAAAGTTATCTAGTTGGTCCCTAGAGGTTCACAAATGGAAGGAAATCATGGAGGCAGCGGTCTGGATCAGCCTTCTCAGGTTTTCGTTTCCCTTCTAGAATGAAGGATTTCTAAAGTTGATTTGGGACTCCATTGGGGCTTTTCTATGTTCTGCTGATAGCACTACAATAGGTTTGTCTACCTCGGAGCCATGCATATGTTTTGACATTGAAATTTCCCAACATTTGTTAGAGAAACATGATCTTCATGTTGAGGGATCGTTTCACTAGGTTCAGGATATTTCATACCCCATTTTCCCTAGGTTTTTCTCACATTGTCTTCTCCCATCACATTATGTGCTAGTTTTTCCAAGAAGTCGCGATAATGGATGTAGAATGGAGGTGTTTGGTGGACATAAAGTACCCCATAAATTCTTGATCCACCTAAAGGGGTCCTAATGATAAACTAGGAGACCTCTTTAGAACCTTTTCCTTCTCCCTCTGAGACAGATATTGAACTTCTTCCAGGCCCAATACATGTGGACAGATCAGCGGTGTGTAAGGCTCTTGTTCCTTTTGTCCTGGGGGAATTTACACCTCTATAGATCAATCCCATTCATTTGGTTCTATGAAACTCCATGAAATCTATTATAGTAGATAGTTTGGTGACGGAGCTATAATAGGTTACCCATATCTCAGTGTCAATGACCTTGGCATCTCGTGCCCCTCATTACTCAAAAATTGACTCGGTGGGTACTGAATAGGCCAACATCGAGGCTCCCTAGGCTATGGAGGTGTCCTTTTGTGAATTTCCTATAATTGCTACAATGGTACTTTTCCCACATCCTACAGGATAATCTTCCCATTTTGTTTCATGGACCAATAAGAGATGATACAAATCCTAACCAAGTACCCAGAGAAAGAGATGCATTTCTTCTTAGGTAAGCTCTTCAACACCAAATATTCTACTATCTGGGGATCCAGGAGTGTCGACTAGTTCCATATTCAAGAACAAAAAAGGTAGATCACTTTTCCACTTTTATAAGGCTATGAGTTTTAGGGATAGTCTCAGGAAAATGTTGTTTAAATGACTCATTTGATCATATAGAATGCTCAGGGCATTGGTGATCTGAACAAATCAGACTGTCTGGACTCAAAGATCTCCAACCACAAGGCTATAGTTGTGGCCCTACTTGAACACAATAAAACCCCATCTATAATTAAAGAGTTCTCTATAATGCTCAGAGTGGATGTTAGTATGTAGGATGATCTTTTGAATAGACACATTTGGATTTTTTGGCACAATCGTTTCAATGTGTTCATGGTTCAAGATGGGGATCATTATATCATATTCATGGTGACCGAAGGTCTTGCTTATTTATTTGTGACTTTGGTTTATGGGAGTTGTGACCACTTCCTAAGAGATACATTATGGGAGGATCTTCATAAGTTCGACCCTGGACCTGAACCATGGATCATTGGTGGTGATATTAATGTTTTGGTGAATCTGGTGGAAAAGAATGGTAAGGGTCCATTCCACAATAAATCCATCCTTGACTTAGTTCTTTTTATAGAGGTAATAGAGCTCTCTAATTTGGGATTTGTGGGTGATAATATCACTTGGTGAAATAACCAATGGGTGTATTGCCGCTTGTGGTACCATCTATACTGATGCCTAGAAAGTATGTAGGCCATTTATGTTTTCTCCAGTACTAAGGTTAATCAGTTGGTTCAGGGTATTTTAGACCACAATCCTCTCCTTGTTTCGGTGGCTTCTTATTAGGATCATCAAGTGAAGTTCATATTTATCTAGTTTGGGGACACCATTCTAGTCTATCATGACCTTATTAGATCCATCTGGTATTACCCCTCATAGGGCAACAAGTGGGTCTCGTTACACAACAAACTCCAATGGATTAAAATTTATCTTCATTCATAAACTAAAGATGTTACCCATCTTGACAGAGATTTAGAGGCTACCATCCAGGATGTTGAATTCCTTGAGGGTCGGTTGGTGGAGGTGCGGGTTGACTAGGTATATGAGGAACTCATGGAGAGAAAATATATTTTGGCTGACATTGTTTAGAAATAGGAGTGGCTAGCTGGGGAGGGGTCCAAGATCAAGTAGTCAAAAGAGGTACATAGGAACTCGTCTTTCTTACAAGCAAGATTTAAGAAGAGAAAATGGTTGATCAAACCGAATATCATGTTGGAAGAAGGATCCTTCATGGATGATAGGGATGTGGTGGGCAGCATGGTCAATGCTTATTTTATGGATCTATTGGCTGGTCCCAACGAACGCTTTCCCAACAGGCATCCCAATGAGCACTAGAATATATTTGATGTGATTCTTATATTTTTTACTGATTGGGACAATGAAGTACTGGGGTCCGGGCCAAGCGATCAAAAGATTAAAGATGCTCTCATGCACCTAAATCCAGATAGCATAGTGGGTCCAAATGGGCTCTATGGAGCATTTTATAGGCATTCTTGGGGAATTTTGATGGATGATCAACTTTCTTCCATCCAAGACTTCTTTTGGGGGGTAGATTAATATGGGTTGAAAGTACCACCACTATTTTGATTCTTCTTAAGAATAATAACCCCAAATCAATCTATCATTATCATTCTGTGAGCATGTATAATAACTCTTACAAAGTCATGTAAATAATTCTTATCTCCATGATGGATACCCATATTCCTCAGTGGGTGTCCTTGGAACATCACATGTTTATCAAAGGTCAGTTGATATAGGAATCATTTTCCCTAGCGCATGAGATGCTTAGAGACATTAATTTCAAGACTCATGGGGATAACATGAAAATCAATCTTGATATGAAAAAGTCATAAGATCGGGTTGGATGAATTTTTATCAATATAATGTTGGAAGGTATATATCTCAATTCTTGGAACATTGATATCATTGTTTTCTTCAACTTTTCAGGGTTGTCAGTGACTTTTATGGAAAAATCATGTCATTTATTCAAGTGTACTCAAGGTCTCAGGCAAGGGGACCCAATCTCTCCAAGACATTTTATCCTTATTTAGGATTTCCTGAGTCATCTTATCAATATAAGACATAGCTAGGGAGGCATCTTACATTATCATTGTTGGATGAAGGCACCGACTATGTCTCACCTCATGTTCACTGATGATACCATCTCATTTATGAATTCTATATGTAATCCATTCAGGGCCTAAACAAAGTGTTATAGGATTACTGTCACTGCATTAGTAAGATCATCAAAAAAGAAATAGAAATTTCTTCATATCAAACAAGTGAACCCCCAAGCAGGTTATTATAATTATCAGGGACCTAGGCATATAGAGGTGGAATTTACCTATAAACTCTCTATGGCCCCCCATTTTTCATGGTAGTTTGTGCATCTATGTCTTTGATTCCCTCATTTATAGGATAATCATTCGAGTGATGAATTGAAAAATATGTTTCTGTCTTTCAGCGGGCATATATCTCTAGTTAGCAGCATTCTTGTGGCTTCTCCAGGTCATGGCCTTTCATCAACCAAGGATACTGAGAGTTTCATAAAGAATATATATAGCATCCTCTCCAGTTTCAAATGGGATCCATTATTTGAAGGCAATTGATAGTTTGTCTCCTAGAGAGGGATGTCAAATCCAGTGAGTGAGGAGTATTAATATACACAGTCGGGAGGATACTCTATACTAAATTCATTCCAAACTTGCATGGAGTGTTCTGGATCATCGTACTCTTGGGGGGAATACCATGTATATTTATGACTTGGGTCTTTAGGAGAATATTGAGGGTCTCTCTTCATCTATTTGGATGATGATTGGTCCCCTCGTCACCATCTTTTCCCCCCACTCTCATTGGATCATCGAGAGAGAAGACCTCTCCTTTTGGCACCAATATTGTTACGGTGACGTTCTAGGCATTCCTTGTTGCCCAGTCACATATCATTATTTTTGTAAATCCAATATTTTCCCTTCTTTCATAAAAGTGATTATAGATAGGGATCAGCAAGACCAATTCAATCTAATTGAACTGAATTCAGAGCTGAAAAAATGTGTTTCCACCAGTCCCCCCCCCTTGGGTGTATTCTCGTCTATGGACATATAATATATCTTATATAAGAAGTAATATTCTTACGTGTATGATGAGGTTATTTGGGTGAGTATTGTTCCTACCAAGTTCAATTTTCTCACATAGAGGATTTGGAATAAGACTATCCTAACCGATGATAATATCCAACGTTGTGGTATCCCTTGTGCTTATAGATTTTTCTACTGTAAGGATCACAGTGTGGATAACACTATACACCTATTCTTTGAAATAAATTAGGCAGGTGGAGTGCGGAAGATACTTGGTAGTTCATTATGGTCCCTACTACATTTGTGGGTAATCTTTCCTTTCCTGAGAGATTGTACAACGACTCAGGTGAATGTGGCCCAAATTTTTTTAGGTCACTTTGTGGTGCTACATGCGGGGTGTCGGTGTCTCTGGAAGGCATAGAATAGGGTGAGGTTTGACGGTGTATCTACATCGTCTTGTAATATTATTGGGTGGGGTAGAATCCAACGAATTGAATTTCCAAGGTTAAGAGGAACTGGAAAGAGGACCCCTCTCAACTCCGCTTTTAATGTATGATCATGTGATGCTCTCTCATCCACCAGTAGTGAAGGTAATTGAGTGTACTAGATACCACATTTATATGATTTGAAATTGAATATGAATGGATCATGTGTACTAGGGGAAATTTGAGGATGTGGTGTTATTCACAATGGAAGTGGTTCTATGTTTTTTTCATTATTGATCAGGCTGTGTAAGGGCTCCTCCCTGCAAGAAGAGGCTTTGGCGATGCTCACTAGGCTTATATTTTGAAATACAAAAAGGTCTGGAGATCACGAAAGTTAAAATATATTATTTGATTGTGAACAACTCCTTAAAAGGGTATGTAGGATCTCCTTGTTCTATTATATATGTTATTAGAAATTGTAATAGAATCCTTATTAGTAGAACTCATATCCTTCATACCTGGAGGGAGGGGAACACAGTTGTGGATCACTTGGCTTCCTTGGAATTTGATGGTTTAATGGATGTATTTTCCATACTATGGATAATATGAAGGTTGAGGGGGTTAATCTCATTAAAGGGAATGATCCTAGGCTTCACCATTTCAGTCCCCTTAGATGATAGTCCTTGGAGACGGGTGGGGGTGATGTCTTCTTTGTTGTTTATCTTTTGATTCCTTTTATATTTGAATAAAAATTAATTTTGATGATGTTGAATAATTTTCCCTTAAAATTTTCACTTTCCTGTGATCATTGGACATTAAATTCCCTCAGAATATCTATATTATTTATCATAGATATTTTTATTTCTTAAACCATAAATCATTTATACATAAATTGTTATACATTGAAATTCATTTTCTTATCTAGAGAAATGTTGATAAATCTGAATTCTATACCCAATATGGTTATTTGATTATAAGAAACATTTTTTATTTGTTAAATTGATTATTCAATATATGAGGAATGATTTGGACATGTATGTAATTGGTTGGGATTGGTTATAGATAGGCCCTCAATGCTTAAGTAGTCTCATGGGACAAATCAGTTAGTCATCCTTAGTTAAATGGGTTTTTACCCATTATTTTTACACATTCATGAAGATAGATCTTGATGGTAGAGGTTTCAGGTGCCTAGAAAACATGACACCCAATGATTAAGAATTTACATCACTTTGAATTTAGTAATTATTATTATCAATGAAATTTTCTCTATGATATTATCTATAGGTTCATTTCATTCTATGTTTATTGATTAAATGGATTGTATTTTAGTTATGAATCTTTCCATATTGATTCATCCTTATCTTAACACGATAGTATTGTTATTTAAATGGAATTTGTGTTTAGTTATATACCATTCCACATTCATTGTTCTTATTGATTCCTTATATCTTCCATTGAACTTAACCCTTAATGAGTATTTGAGTTCATCTTTATTTTGTTTTTTCCCTAGGATATGAATAATTAATATTTGAATGTCGCTTCAAGGATGAAGATCATTTTATTTTGTTATTTATTATGTTTTATTTTCTATTAACTTTTTAAAATATGAATAATGTATGTATCTAGTTTACCAATAATGATAAAATATTTAGTGTTTTGGGATGAGATTCCATATATCTTTTTCCAAAGTAATAAAACAGGAATTGGCTCTGAGAAACTGGGGTTGGGGGTTGCTATAGTTAGTGTCATAGGAAGTTTAGTAGAAACATTAATAACTAGATTTAAGAGTACATAGATTAGGAAACATAACCATATGAATTAATTTTTAGATAAGTATAGAATAACATCAAAAATATTTTATAAGGAGGAGATTATATGGTTATCCCTTAGAAATACATCCCAGTATGGATACTATAAGTGGATGTGGTTCTTTCAAAGATGTACCTTTGGGTAGGGTTCATTGGGCTTAACCTGATAGTCACTTGGTGCATGATAACATGTCATACTTGACACCCGGTTTGACACTTTAGGGGAGATGCGTAGGATATTTCACATTTTATTTACAATCCATTATCAAGGATTTGAATATATGATGATAATTAATGATCTGGGTTAAAAATAAGGAGTATTTCATTGAAAATAATGTGTCATTATTCCATTATCTTATATATGAATATATGGTTTTCCACTATGATTATTGTTTCTCTCATTATACTTTTTGGTTTTACTCAATGGTGGAACCCAAAGGAATCATGTAAGCATTGAATATGTAAGTCAATGCGATGATAATGAGTAATCAAAATGAATGATGATAGGAGATAAATATTACACGATTATTCATAATTAGTTTTCCTAAAATATGACTAACAGAATATATCTCAATCAGCTCTTAGACTCACCAATTGAGAAAGGGATAGTGTTTTCTAAGTGGTTGAGTGATGGAGACTAAAGAGGAAATAAGGATTGATTTCCATCATGAAATATATTTGGAAGGATACCCCCCTGAAAGTGTATCAATGTAAGGGGAAAATACTTTATGTGTGGAATGTAAGGGAATTAAAAAATAATTTCCATATAAAATGATGGCTATGATGGAAGAAAATAAATATCATTCTAGGGATTAATTAATAGTTTATTGTCTTAAATGGGGAGAACATAAGAACAATATAAGTCACTTATTTCTTCTAAAGGTAAAAACCTATTCTAAATAAGTATATGTTTAGAAAAAAAATAGATGAAGTATTTTTGTATTGTAATTCAAGGATTAAATTATACATGTATTTTTACCAATGGTATTTTTGTATAAGAATCACAAAATATTTAAGTTTTGTGTTATGTTTTATAATCACACATGTATTCATTAACCTAAGAGTTTTAGATACCATCTCGGATTATGATTTTAAGGTTAATAATAAGTTCAAACTCATAAAAACCCCTTTTATAAATTTTTGTGGAATGAATGTCACAATATTAAGGATATTTTAGAGAAATTTATTTCAAGTATATGTATTAGCGGAAAATTTGTTCGAGGAATGATTCCTTTACTTTTTATTGAAATAATTTTTATGGTATTTAAATCACGTATTGTTAATATGAACATTAATGAAATTTTAATATACATCAAATAATTTTATTTGGCTTTTCGGGAAAAATAATAAAAAATGAATTGTATATAAAATCATAGTAAAAATGTTATTTTATGATTAATTTAATTTCATGTATGACCATCATATTTTTTGGGAATGTTAATGGATTTATAGTAATATATTATTGAAAAAACCCACATACTAGGTGAAAACCTATTGCATTTAGAAAGTCATTGGGGCTTGAACCCATGACCAAAGGTGATAAGGGTTTAGCACGTACCACTGGCCTACGCGATGTCGTAATTAATATATCATTGTTTTTAGTTAAACTATTTGAAATGTAAATATTAATTATTAACCAATGGTGTTAATTTTGATTTTTAGAGATTAATTTATTATATTAGACAAATTTTTATAACCATATTTATTTTTGTAAAATATTTAGAGAAATGTAAAGAAGTGTCACTCTTTTATGGATCTTACAAACCATTAAAAGTATATTTTAGTGCTTCAGGAATAAAAAAATCCATTTTTGGATATTCATTTCTTAGAGAATATTTATGTATATACTTAGAGAGTAAAATAATTCCTCAACTTTTGAGAAACAATCTTGAAATAAAATTTTATGAAATTCCCATAATGTTTGACGATATCAATGAAATTTTTCAATACAATTTTATTTATTTTTTTGAGGTTCTTAAATCTCAATTGATCATTCAATTTTTTTTATCAATTACCTCAATAAACTTCTATAGTTATTTAAACTTTTCTTTTACGTCCATAACATCACCTTACACCAGTGTTATCCTACATGGAAACCTAGTTATATTTTATTCCATGTTACCATTGTACTTCCCGTACTATCTTATTAATAGGATATTTTTATATCCCTGTTATGATTTTGGGTTTTCAAAAATTACATTTCCAAATGTCAAAAGCCTTAATTATCGAGATCAAGTTTAAATTGTGAGAGGATAATTTTATTAAGGTCAGCAGAATGTAACGACATGAAATTATAAAATAAGAAAATAGTATTTGATAGAATTTATGACACCCAACACCAATAGTTGGATGGAATATAACATCCAGGTACTTTATGATATATAACATTTTTAAAATAAATTCCATGTCTTTGATAGCTTGTGATGCACGCAACACGTGGTATACACAAAAATACTCTATTAAAAATATTATTTATGAATTACCATTATATCCTAGATATTATGTTGGAGGGTATGAATAGTACTAACCAAAATTTTAAAATTGTGGTTATCTATTTATTATAATTAAAATAATAATTATTTAAAATAAAATGAATTGTTTTGTTAAAAATTTATTTTTCTAAAAGGTAGTCATGGTTTTCCCACATAATTTGGATCTAATTTTTACCAGTGATAGAAATTTTATTTAATAAAATGGAATTAATTTTTAAATCAAAATATCAAAATTATCTTAGGGTATATATTTTTGAATTTTATAAAAAGATTCTTTTTTTTGATGAATTGTGAAAAATACTGAGTTTTAATTGAAAACTGCCTTTCCATTTAAATAATTTATAATGTAAAAGTATATTTTTAACTAGTTTTAAATTATAATAACTTAAATAATATAAATATTAGTTAAATTTAATTCATTTTACTACTTTTTATATTGGTTATTGATATAAAAACATTGAAAATGTTTCAACATTTTTTCTTTGAAAACCAGATTTCCCATCACATCCAAAGGATTAAATTTAAATTATATTCTGTAATTATTATTCATTTAATTTGAAAAAATGTAATGAATATTTTGGTTAAAATTTATTTATAATTTATAATATGGTAAATAAATAAATCAAAATTGTGAAAAAAATAAATATTATTTACTGAGGTAAAGGAAACTTTTATTTACCAGTGGTTAAACTAAAAATATAAGTGGTAAAGATGAACAATAATATTTTCTAAAACTGAATGGGTTGAAATATTTGAACATTTTATCATATATATTTTATAATTCCACATGTTTTATATTTTTTCATGATAATAATTTGGATGTAATTGAATCTACTAAAAATTTTCAAGTGTTCCACTCATCTCACATTTAAATGGACACCCCCTCTCCTCTCTTCTTTAAGCCTTAAAAACCTTTTGGTTTTCCTGATGCCTTCCCAAATATATTCAAAAATTCAATCCCCTCATCATTGAATCCTTATTTTGGGCACAAATCCAAACATTAATGTATTAGGTTCAAAGGTAAGTAGGTTAGGTGAAGAAGAGGTAATGTTCTTCAACAAGAGTTTTTATTTTATACATTTCTACACCTCCATAATTTATTAGTAAATGGTGTTGATATAATAATTTATATATATTACATATACTGGGATTCTCTTATTATAACTAAATTACCTAAAATCATCTCCACATTCATTAAATGGTATATAAAATCTCCATTCGTTTGTGTGATGGACTACCACCTCACGAACCAATGTCATTTTCTTTTCCATTACCACATATCATGGATGGGTATGATGATGGACAGAAAGTTTATATTTTATATTTATAAAAAAAATTATACATTTTTATTATTTTATCATATATATCATTTTTTACTTTCCATTATATATGATATATAATAACATTGCTCATGTGTATGCCAGACTACCGCCTTGAGAAGCGAGGCTATTCGTTTTCCACTAACACTTTACATGGAAGGTGATAAAGATAAATTTAATGATTAAATGTGATATAAATGAAATAATTATAATATTTAAGAAAAATTAATCATTATTAAATTATGATATGTATCATTTTCTTTATTACGTAATCACTTAATGAAAGAGGATAATGTTGTTCGTGTATGTGTGGACAACCACAATCATGAAACGATGTGACTATCTTTTCATCACCACACCATATTGATGATATATATATATATAAGTATAATATTGTCTATATGATATTATTATCATTATATAAATATAATATATTACTTACCTTCTATCCATAATGGTTATTGGAAAATGAAAATGTTACTCATATATACGTATGACTTACCTTTCTCAATGATTGCAGTGTACTTCATTTCTCAAAACCAACTCACATGATTTATATTTAAAGAATAATATATGTAAAAATATAATAAATAATTCATTATTATTAATTTTTATATTACTAAACTATATAAAATTTAAAATAACGATAACTTTCATAATAAATCATGAATGGAAAAAAAGTAAATTAACACCCAAGATAATGAAAATAATGAATTATTATTAATAAAAAGATGATAATATATTTTAAAATATCATATATGATTTTATGAAATATAATATGGTTCTATAATAATCTAATGACATGTTTAAAACTACTATGTAGGATATTAAATAATGTTCAACCAAAAAAATTGTGATGTAATAGATTTCTTAGCTGAATTTCCATTAATTGGGTAAAACTTCTATTTCACTGATTGTGTCTTGATAAGATTTTTTATGTAATTAAATATGACTATTTTATATTGTATTTAATTTTTTTTTTTGTGGATTTAAATTTGACACACAAAAAATATTCATCAGTTAATCCACAATTCAATGATATGATCTTTGTAAGTGATTTCATCTCAATTTCATTTCACTGAGCCATATTATAATGTTATGCACCTAATTAATTGAAAATGGTCCATATACATCCATTTTACATTTAAAATCATAAATAATTAAAAATTAACGGTATTTTAGGTTTCAATTTTAATTATTTCAGCCAAGGGTATTTGACTTCAGTGTAATCGAGGGGTAAGTAATTTAAAAACTCAGTTTATTTTAATTGTATTATAGTAAATCTTCCTCATCATTGATATTTTAATATTACATAATTTATTAATTTTATTTTCATATGTTTTATTTCAATTTTATTTTTATTTGTGTTTGATAAAAATAACATATTCATATATAAATTCTCACTTTAATGATATGATCATTGTAAGGGTTTATTTCACATTCTCATTCCTATTGAGATTGTTTATTCTTGAATTTTAGTCGATGGAATTTAATTGATCATTGTCTAATAAACCCATATCATTTTATCACCATCTATTTATTAATTATTCTTTATGTAATAGTAACAATTTCCACTCTTTTATAGTTAAAATAATTGAGAAAATATATTTAATAAAATATGAATTCAATTCTCTCTTCAACTAGAAATATGATTTTTTTCAAAAACATGTTTTCCAAAAAATTATTTTGAAAATTATTTTAACATTTTAAAAAAAGAGTTATTAATGAATTTTTACACATTTTATCTTTTTTAACAAATTTTTTTGAATGGAATCCACATGTCAATTAAAAAAAATGGTTTGGATTTTATCCAAAAGGTTAAAGGATTATTTCTTTTAACGTGTATGGTATGAATAGAATTTAATGTTGTCATGTCCACTATAATTTTTAATGGTTTATTTTTATGTTCTAAAGATCATTTTCAAAGAAATTTATTTTTAATATTATTTGTGAAAATTTAATTTTAGAATGTTGTTTTTAAAATGAAAATGATATTTTCCTAAAAAATGTGTTTAATGATATTCTATGGAATTTATATTAATCAAAAACAAAAAATATTTATTATTAATCCAATGGGAATATGATGTATTTATACCATCCATATTATTCCTCTTGGTATTTTATGAACATTTTGACTTGAAATGTATTGAAATTTACTTCCATGGTTCATTTTTTTAGTCAATAACTTCCCCTTGAAATTTTCACTTTCCAATGATCATTATACATTAAATTTACCCTAAATGTTCATACTATTTATATTTGATATGTTTATTATTTAAATGTTATATCATTTACAGATATGGTGTTCAACATTAAAAGTGTTATTCTATATGGATAAATATTGATGAATATATATTATTTATTCAATGTGGATGTTAGATTATATGGAACATTTTTTATGAATTTAATCGATTATTCGATATATAAGAAATTATTTGGACACGCAATACATGAGTGTAACTTGGTTTTAGATATCACATAAATGCCTTGGTAGTCTCATGGGATGAATAAATTGGTTAGCCTTAGTTAAATCGGTTTCTACACAACATTTTATAACTATATTTAGAATAGATATTTATTGTAGATTTATCTTGTACCTAAGAAATGTGATTCCCAATAAATAACAATTTATTTCTTTTAGAATTCAGTTATTATTATTATTCATGATATTTTAACTATGATATTATCTACAGAGTCATTCTATTATTATTATTTTAATTAAATGGAATATATTTTTAGTTATTTACCTTGTCTTATTGATTTTTCCTTATCTTACCATGAAATTAATGTTATTTACATGGAATATGAGTTCATTTAATTACCTTTCCAAGTTTATTATAATGATTTATTCTTGATAGCTTCCATTTTAATTTACCCTTAATGATAATTTTATTTTCCCGGAATTTGATTCCTCTCCCCATGATATGGATAATAAATCATTTAATGAGCTTTAATGGATTCATTTCATATTATTTTTTCTGTTATGTTGTATTTTCTATTCATAATTTATAATGGGAATCATGTATATATATATTTTTCCAATACTGTGAAATTTTTCAGTCCTTTAGGGAAAGATTCTTTTCATCTAATTATAATATAATAAATAAGATATTGCCTCTAGGATAATGGGGTAAGGGTCTCTATAGGATTAATCTATAATTTCCACTCGGAGGGGGGTCATCAAAATATAGTATTTTAAATAAAATATGAAAAAATGAATTCATAACAAGAAAATAATGTTTTTTTATCTTTATTATCTTTCACCGTGTCCATTTCATGTAGTAATATTTATTTAAGTGAGTCAATTTGTGGGGATTCCTCCTTGAGTCCCATATTTATCTCTTATACATAATCTTTATAGTATACATGCGAAACATGAAATAATAGTTGATATATTCTCATTAATCCATTATTCATATATTGGGTGGAGTACTCCAATACCAAATCCACTTTTTATCTTAATTATTGTTGAGTGGACTACCATTATTTTTAAAAGTCACAACCCCATGGATAGTTTTTATACCTTCCACATTTGACAGAAAAAATAAAAATATTTTTCACAGAAAGTTTATTTTTTGTGATTTACAAGTGATATGGAAATGAATTAAGAAATTAAAAATAAATGAATTGAAAAATTAAATAAGGTATGCAGTGTAGCTTTGTTTTATCCTTTACAATAGTTCCAATATATCATCTAATAAACAATATCACAAGGATACACTAATTCTTTAAAAAATATGTATCTCTTAATATAGAAATATAGTGGATATCCTAGGGTTTTCTCTCAATGAGGATACAAACATTATGGTCATCAGATCCATATGTTGTCTTTTTATTTATTTATATTATGTAAATAGTGAAAAATAGCGGTGGTAGTGTGGTTGATGTGTACTAAAAGAAATAAATAATAATAATTTAATAAAAATTAATGAAGTTTGGGGGATGTTTTGTGTTTTGATTAGATGATCAATAGTTCAATTATTTCATTATTTATCTACTAAATGAAATTTTTTTCCTACTGTATAATGAAAACCATTGTCACATTGGCCACATCCACTATTCTATTTTTGGATATTGATGCCTAAAATTCACATTATTACTGTTCCTTTTTTCTGGGAAGTCTAGTCTATATTCATTAGGTGTGTTGTTGAACATTGATCATACTAAACTATTTCTTGTATCTAGGTATTTTTTGAACATGGGAAGGCTAATGTAGACTCCATATCACCTGAATTCCCTATCCCACTATTTACTTCTCAACTACACAAAAATTGCTTACAATGAATTATCACAGAAGATATATGTTATGAGTTCTATAGTATGGATAATAAATCAAAATGAAGAATAATAATGTGAAACTGTTACTGGACCCCATTACTAAGAACTATAAAATCTCTGAGTAATATTTAAAAAATTTAACACTGATGAAATTATTATTGATATACTCAATATCTATAATACTAATCTCCCTCAAATTAACGGCAGTGGTATGGTTTTTCATGTCTATAGAAATAACAAGCAGAGGGAGATAAAAAAAGTAGAGAATAAAAATTAAAAAATAAACCCAAAAAATCCTAGATTAATAACTAGAAGTGGGAACCCCCTATTCACAAATCCTTAATTTACAATTTATAACTGCAATATAAATGATTGAGTGCTAGGATCACTGGACTGTGGACTTGGGATATTTAGTATATGATTCTACATGGAAAGTTATATTTCTCAATCATCAATATCATAAAAGTTTGAATTACTACCCATGATCCTCTTTTGTTTCTACCCTTGATAATATACCTTAAAGACTATTCATTTGACACATGATTGACATGTTTTAAAAAATGTAATGGAGGAATATTTTGATAGTACCCTTGGGATTTTATGTTTTCCATGTGGTCATATCAATAATAAAAATCAATGTATTGATAAATATTCTCATCCTATTAATATTTATACATATTGTGTTATCATATTCTGAATTGGATTCTATAAGGTCATTATAAGTTGTATGTAATCATCATTTTAATCTCATGTTATGTTGGTAGGGTAGTGGAATCAACCCTAATTCGTGATGCTCTTTTATTTCTACTATGTTTAGATCATTATAGAATTTTAAAATCCCACAGAAAACGGTATCAAAATTTTAGTTATGCATCCTTGAGTTCATAATATGTGTTGGGTTTTGATGATATGTTTTCTATATGAAATAATATCAATTAGTCCAAGAGTCTATTATTGGTACATAAATATTGGAAATCCCTTATGTAGGGATGTATTGTCAAGGGTCCATATGATACTTCATTGGGTGTTTTCAACTCTCAGGGCTTGGAATAATCTATGTTGGGTTTCTAATTTTCTTTAAGGTTATATGATTGAGATAATGTCATTTTTCTGTCGTATTATAAACATATTATATAATATTTTTTTCCTTCTCAATGTGGTCTTTCCATACTACAATTAATCATAACTAACCTTTTATTTTATTTAATTATTCTATAATAGTTAGATCCCTAACACATTAAAGAACGATAAACATATCAAAATTATAATCCATTAATAACATTTCATAGAAAAAAGGGTTTTTTTAATGAAATTCATTTTTTTAGGTCGAGTTTTAAAATTAATCTCAATAAAAAATTCTTATTTATTACTATATTACTATATATTTTATTGATAAACATAAAAAAAAAAGAAAAAATAAATTTCAATAACAATGGAAAAAATGATATATATAGTAAGACAAATTCTTTGAGTGAGGTGATTAAATTCATTCATTATTTATCCAAATCCATTATTCCTCAGTTTCATTTTTCATTCCTAACATTTCTTTAATAACCCTTACTTTTTCTATCATGATTAATTATATCTTGTATCATCGATTCTTATTTTCATGATTATTTTTTAAATTAACAATTATTTTATTTGAATATGTCAATTTTTAAATATTGGTTGATTCTTTTTTAAAATTCTTAATTTCTTGTTGTATAATTTACTTTGTGTGGTCCCTATATCAAAATAATTAAAACTAATTTAAAATTTATTTATTACAAAATAAAATAAATGTGAAAAAAGAAATAACTATATTTTAATAAGTCCAACCAAATCATTAGCAATGTAAAAACAATTAAATTTTATAAAAAACAGTTTGATGTTTCATATCTTGACATTATTTGGTTCCATTTTACTCTTTTCTTTAATCCATTCATTTCTATACCTATGTCAATTTTTCATCTTACTATATTTTTTGTCAAGGATTAATTAATGATTCTTTATTAATCCTCCTTTTTAATTTCCCAATTTTTTTGTTCTCTTTTCATTTTTACACCCATAAAAGATAGATGAAAATTATTAAAAGTCCTCTTAAGGGTATAATTTTTCACATGTGTTGAAGGTCAAAGGATATTTACAATTTTATAGAATTTTGTTAATAATGAATAAATAAGGTAAGCTCTGATTCATTATTTTCAGTTTTTATTTTACTGAAGTGTGGATTAAGAGATCTTATAAAGGGTGTATGATAATGAAATTTGAAATTAATAATGAAACAAATTACTTTATTCGATGAAATTATAGAAAAATGATATTGATAGTTTAAATTTTTAAAAGAATGATAATTTTAAATTGAAAAAATTATTTGATATAATTAAACTTCTTGGAAAATTAAATTCATTATAATGATTACTTGTATTTATAATTATTGTATTTTATTTCTCGTATTGGGAATGAGGACATGCATAATATTAAGTATGAGGATGTTGAAAATGTCAATTTATTATTAATTATTAATTATTTACTAACTAAATTGAAATATTTGTTTTATGACATAAATATATGTGGTAATATAATAAATATTTTATTTTTAATATTTATCTTGGTATTGGTTTTGATACTTTTTTGGGTTTTTTCATTATTTAATTTTATATTTGGGAATTCATTATTATTTCAATAATTTAAAAATTATTTTTTCTGCAATTATTTTTAGTATCACGTTTTATAGTTTAATTATTTTTAGTGCATATAAGTATTGTATTTTAATATTTTTTATTCATTTATAATTTTGGTACATTTTTTCATTTATATTTACATAATCTACAACCTTATTTTTTTCTAGAAGAATAGGGATGGTTTTTTGAATGCCTTGATTGATTCATGATGAATCCAATAGAATGTTAAAACACAAAATATGATATGAATGAAAGATATTACCGGAACAGATATGGAGCTCTAATTAAATATATATGATGCCTAGGTTGTTGTTGGCACATGGAAATATGTACTTTTATTCTAAAGATCATAAGAATATTGGATGAAGACTGGGTGAAAATATACACTTCAACATTGAGTAATAGTTGTGACTACATAAAAATTAAACATACCATGGAGAAATTATTTGAAACTCTCTAACAGTGGATGAAAAGAATATTCCTATATCCATGTACAACCTAAGAATCCCCATATGTATTTCTCATATGGTCATGTTCATCTTATATGGATCCCATGTTGTTTATTGTAGAGGAATAAATTTTGTCTACTGTCACATTTAACTTATGACGGATGAATACCTATTGTTCATTATGGGATTCCTTGGAATGTTACCTTCCTTTGATGATCTTCCACAGTTCAAATTTGGATCCAAGTACCAATGTGATGTCACCTTCCTCTTAAAATCTGTCACAGTCGAACCGAAATTGAAACATTGCGTTCAATCATGTATAAATACTTTTTTGTCTAGAATAATATACTTAAACACTTTTTGGTTGACCTTCTTACCTCCACCACATAAAACATAAGTGGTTTACCACACAAAGCCTCTTCTCCCTTTGTATGACTCTTCTATTCAAATAAACATAAAATTTTTGTTACATTGGTGTATCTCAAATATGTCTCTACCTCTTTTACAAAGGTCTATCCTCAAATAAGATTCCGTCTAGGTTAACCCTCTCCCTTATAGGATTATTAATAATGGTATCCAATCCCCCTAAATATAGAACTATTATTATCATTAAATAACATATCTTGGTGTCTCATTTAACTTGTCCGTCTATATGGGATGAATTTAATCTTTCCACTTTAATAGACTACATGATCTTGTTCATAAATTTTCACATAGTCTAAAACTTCTATGAATCCATTTCACCCGATTCACCTCTATCACCTATAGACATAATAACTAGATAACATTACATATTCTTATTTCCCAAACAATCATATATTTATTTTACAATTGACGTCTCTATTCTAGTGAGGGATCTTGTGTGGGAGTTTTCTTAACCAATATGATCATAGGACACAATAAATCATATATTCACTTGGAAATGAGTATCCTTATTCTTGAGTGGAAAAATGGACTCTTCCTGGATTTGGAAAATATTCCAAGCTATTAAAAACTAGCCTTTATATCTCTCAAGTAGTTAACCAACCTCCATGTGCCGAATTTTTTGTCATAAGGTATAAATTTTTTACTAATCAAGTGAAAAATCAGCATTGATCTTATAATTTTTTAACTCTCATGAATCTAATCATCATATTACATTTTTTTTCTCAAATAGATAATATGTTTTTATAAATAGGACTATAGCCGGGTATAGGCCCCAATACCTCCTCTTTAATGACTTAGAAAAGAAAAGTAGAAATTTCTGCTCTGGTATAAGAACCAGAACACAGTATTTTTGGGAACCTAATAATCGTATTCCATTCATCATTACATTAAACTACTAGAATCTTTTCATAGTTATATGTGTTTTAATAGTGGGTTCCCATGAAATAACTATATTGTAATTTTGTTTACCATATCATGTGTACAATTTGATATATATGAAGTATACTAACCATTATTGTGTAGATATTTTTGTTTCCCCTATTTAAATGGTAATTTACATAGATTAATTGTACTATCAATATGGTATAGAAGATCCCATGCTATAATGAGAACGTTGAGATACTATGGAATTAATCTTAATTAAAGGCCATATGGTCTAGATACATCATACTGACTTGACATAGTATATGGTTGACTATCAGGTGTGGGGGGATCATAATCATTGATACTTATTATCATAATGTTCATACAGGGTGACCTCTAGTAGTGAGATCATGAGGAATGACCCTCCACTATGAATTCCACATGTTTCTAGTGTCATTGGACGTTCCTATGAATGGAAATGTGTATTGGACTCCTTCCATGACATCATTATCAATGGATTACATTTGACTGTGTTCTTAAATGCAAGTAAAAAAACAATGATAATGAAATCATGGTGAGGTTTCCTGTGTTGGGTGCCTCATTAGTGGAATGTCATCGAATGCATGGTTAATAAATGATTTTTTGTGTCCATTTTAATGCAGAAAAATATCTCGAGTTTGGTAGATCAGGATAATAGTAAATTAAACAATCATTTGAAATGTTAGTCAAGTGTAAATATTTACAATTATATCAATAAATAATAAATCAAGAAATAGAATATGGCATGTGTGTGCATGTTGATTTATGAGATATATAAATAAAAAGGGATTTTATTACATAGTGTATGTCCATAAATTGGTTGTCGGGGTTGTGTATATCCTTATCTCTATAGGGACCTTGCTAGGTTATTAGAATCTACTCTTGGTCTTTGAATATTATTAACTACTAATGTCTTATAGGGTCACACACATTATCATATTTGAAATCTTCCTATTCTATTCAATAGAAGTTTCTAAAATTGTCGGGCCCAACACTGGAGTTTGAGTTTTTTCCATGGTTGTACGATAACCAAGGAATAAATTAATTCATATTATTCTTATTAGGAATATTTTTTATATAATTTATTTATTATGAAATATATTATTTGAACAAGTAGTAGTTTTATATATTCATGTTTGATTTCATATCTGTGGGAACGAAGAATAGAGTTAGTGTCTTTAGTTTTATCACATAATATAATCATTATATTACACAAAAGTGGAAAAAAAATATTAAGGAAATTTATGACTCATTCAAGTAGTTATAATATGTCATTTATTTAGTGGGAAATAAATATTTGGAAAACAGGAGATTATTTTGGATGTTTATTAATTCATTATAAATAGAGGACATATCTCTGAGGAAAAACACTATTCACTTCTTAATGGTGGGAACTTTTATCTCGTCCCTCTCTCTCCAAATTCCAAGAGAGAGAGACTCGGGTTCCAGTTTCCCAATCAAAGGGATTCTTCACATATCGATGGAATAGAGGAGTGGGGATCATCAGGACGTCGAAGGCGTCATTGGAAGTCCACAATAGCTCCCGGATTCTAAAGATCGACATTCCCACAGGCTTTTTGAAGCATGTGTGGTTGAAATTGAGGGATTCGACTTCAGATCCTTTGATCAAAGATTTCCAACAAGGAGAAAAAATCGAGCGTGGCATTGGTTCAAACCAGGTATTTGATGGTTTCAATTTTGGGCTTAAAATTCCCCATGTGGGATTCTGAGGTGGTAATTGAGAAACACTTCACCGAAAACAAAAAAAATCATGTCAATAATCGGTGGAATGTTTTTAAAATCTCATCATTTTCTGATTTTGATGTGTTCCTGATACCTTTAATTGGTATTAGAGGTATGTGTGATGAATTTAATCCATGAAAAAAATTAAATTTTCATTAAATTTAAAATATGGCTTCCATTCGGTCCTAATATCGCAGATAGTGTTTCAATTTTGACACTGAATGACCATTCTATAACCATTATTATTTTTTTAATATTGATTGAAATATATCATGAATGTTTTATTTTAGTGGTTTTACAGTCAACGGAATATTACATTCTGAATCCAATTATTTTATTAAAATAAAATAATTATTAAAATAATTTTATTACTTTCTCATTATTTGGAAGTAGGTTTTTTAATAATTATAGTATCAAATAAAAAACAATCAAGAGGGCTAGTGGGTAAATGTTTTGAAAAAACAACAAAAAAATTCAAAAAAGGATGGGCCGATTTTTCCCGTGTGCCCCCTGTCTCCTCCTTTTTCAAATGGAATCCTCCTTTACACACCCCATATCCTATAACCATGATACATGATGGACTGCTACCCCAAACCTAGACCACTCGCCATTCGACCACTAGAGCCCCCCGATGCTAGCATCTGTAGTGGCTAGATCTACCCCTTGTTAGACCATTGCCTATTGGGCTCACGTCGACTGCCACTTATGACTGTAAGTAGTTCCAACCCTCGCTAAACCTCCCCACATCCTCCCCACATTGGAAACCCATTATCCACCCCGAGAACTAGGCACCACTGAACTAGTGCCGGTTACCCCATTGCTTCCCCAATTCCCCACTGTTCGCGACTGTTGATCCTGACTGACCCTCCCCTAAACATATGGTGCCTCAACTTGATCTGAACAACACCACTCTATCAAGGTAGCTTGATAGAATTCAACCATCATGGGGTCCCGGCCAAACCCCTTTCACCTCCGCCTCTCTAGATCCAATAATTCCACCCCTGTGGTGCACTCAGGGCCGCCGCGCCACCCTCGTCTACATCCCTCCTCATTGTTATGGCCATCCAGGCCAAGAATTTTCTAGAGACCAGCCTCACTCATAACATATATTTGTGGCTAACAGAACGAGTTTTTTATGCATTCTTAAAAAAAATATTTACAAAAAACGGTTAGGGAGAATTATTTTTTTCAAAATATTCATGAAAGGAGGCACCCACGATGCCGCCTTTCCCCTAACAAAAAAATAAATTTTTTTATGTTTTTTTTGTTTATATATTTATTTATATATATAATTAAAAAAAATTAGGAGGATTCCTTCTTTCACCTAACAAAAAAATATTAGTTTTTAAAATTTTGTTTCAAAACCGCATACTTGAAACATAGAAATGTTTCAAGTACGTGACTTAGAAATAATATAAAATATAAACCATAAGACGAATATAAAGGAAACGTTAAAAATTCATTAATCATATAAGCAATTGTTGAAAACACAAATCATTTCATAAAATTTTTTTCATGAAAAACAATTTATAAGCTTTAAAAACTGCCTACTTGAAACTTTGAAATGTTTCAAGTATGTGACTTTGAAATACTATAAAATATAAACCATAAGACCAATATAAACAAAACTTTAAACATTTGTTAATCGTATAATTAATTGTTGAAAACAAAAATCATTTCATAAAAATTGTTCATGAAAAATATTTTATAAGCTTTCAAAACTGCCTACTTGAAACATAGAAATGTTTCAAGTATGTGACTTTGAAATACTGAAAAATATAAACCATAAAACCAATATAAACAAAACATTAAACATTCGTTAATCATATATGAAATTGTTGAAAACACAAATCATTTCACAAAACTTTTCATGAAAAATAATTTATATGATTTCTAGACCACCTACTTGAAACATAGAAATGTCCCAAGTACGTAACATTGAAATACTATAAAATATAAACCATAAGACAAATATAAACAGAACTTTAAAAATTCATTAATCATATAAGAAATTGTTGAAAACAAAAATCATTTCATAAAAATTGTACATGAAATATAATTTATAGGCTTTCAAAACCGCCTACTTGAAACATAGAAATGTTTCAAGTACGTGACTTTGAAATACAATAAAATATAAACCATAAGACCAATATAAACAAAACGTTAAAAATTCGTTAATCATATAATAAATTGTTGAAAAAAAAATCATTTCATAAATATATTTCATGAAAAATAATTTATAAGCTTTCAAAACCGCATACTTGAAACTTATAAATGTTTCAAGTATGTGACTTTGAAATACTATAAAATATAAATCATAAGACCAATATAAACGAAACATTAAACATTCGTTAATCATATAAGAATTTTTTTAAAACACAAATCATTTCATTAAAATTATTCATGAAAAATAATTTATAATCTTTCAAAACTGCCTCCTTGAAACTTAGAAATATTTCAAGTACGTGACTTTGAAATACTATAAAATATAAACTATAAGACCAATATAATCTAAACATTAAAAATTAGTTAATAATATAAGAAATTGTTGAAAATAAAAATCATTTCATAATATGTTTTCATGAAAAATGATTTATAAGCTTTCAAACCCACCTACCTGAAACATAGAAATGTTCTAAGTACATTACTTTGAAATACTATAAAATATAAACCTTAAGACCAATATAAACGAAACTTTAAACATTCGTTAATCATATAGGAGTCAACCCGGTATCAATAGGATGGGCGGTTTCTCTCGTATCACACACATCTATAATCTTTGATGCATAAAAACATGTTATATATCACTTCATGGGACAATGAAATCCATTCTTTCACTTGCCATGTCCATATCCATATGAACATCTGGCCTCATAAGGGTATGCTGAAAGATATGCCACATGAAATTCTCATATGTTCCCATTACTGCAAATATCAACCCCTTCAACACCACCATTCATCCAACCATTATAATTTCTTCTACAATTTTCACCCTATTTCCCCAGGCCCAGTTGATCAGATGAAAACACCAAAGATTCCACATAGCCCTTTGAACTCTTCATCACCAAATATTTATCCTTTATCATCTTCAAAAGCCTATTTTAGGGCCTCCTCGATCTATCCATTCCAAAAACTCATAGGCAAGATTACTATAAACCTAAAAAACTGAAAATTTGTTGGTTTTTATGTTTATAGTATACTTGTATATGATTGTTTTAAATGAATAGATCAATAATGTCCTACAGTGGACTTTTGAAAATGATAAAGAATAAAGATTTGGTGATAAAGAGATTGACGGGCTATGTGGAATTGTTGGTGTTTTCATCTGATCAACTGGGCCTAGGGAAATGGGGTGACAATTTTAGAAGAAATTAAAATGGTTGGATGGATGGTGGTGTTGAAGGGGTTGATATTTGCAGGAATGGGAACATATGAGATTTTCATGTGGAATATCTTTCTGCATACCCTTATGCGGCCGGATGTTGATATGGATATGGACATGGTGGGTGAAAGAATGGATTTCATTGTCCCATGATGTGAGATATAAAATTTTTCCATGCATCAATGATTATAGATTTATGTGATACTAGCGACACCGCACATCCTATTGATGAGGGTTTGACTCCTATATGTTTAACGAATGTTTAAAGTTTCGTTTATATTGGTCTTATGGTTTATATTTTTTTTGAATTTAAAAGTAAAGTACTTGAAACATTTCTAAGTTTCATGTAGGAAGTTTTGAAAGCTTATAAATTATTTTTCATGAACAATTTTTATGATATAATTTGTGTTTTCAACAATTGCTTATATGATTAACGAATGTTTAAAGTTTCGTCTATATTGGTATTATTGTTTATATTTTATAGTCTTTCAAAGTAACGTACTTGAAACATTTATAAGTTTCAAGTAGGCGGTTTTGAAAGCTTATAAATTATTTTTCATTTCCATAGACATAAAACATATAAATGAACATAAAAAATCAATGTCTATGTCTACGGTGAGGAGATCATGTCCCACATAATGGTCTAACAGAAATCATTTCATAAAAAATAATGTTTCATTTCTATAGACATAAAACATATAAATGATCATAAACAACCAATTTCTATGTCTACGATAAGGAGATATTGTCCCACATGGTGGTCTAATAATAGGACGTCTGTGGCGAGATCTCTGGGGAGTGTGATGACCTGGAGAGGGCTGATACTCAGGCACTGGAATGTCGACTTTCATATCCTGCACCTCTGTTCCAGTGGGAGAAAATGTCAACTCCACCTCGTACGACCCTCTTGATCCTTCTCCCACCTCAATGGTTGAAGAACTCGGCATCATCGCAGTGGGGAACAAATCATATGCTGGTGTTATACCCCAACTATGCGATGGGTCTGGACCCCAAGGCTGTGGTGACTCTGGACCCAAAGGTTGCACTCCATATGGACCCCATGATGGATAAAACTAAGGATATACTATCAAAAATGATGGATCCCATGACAGATGAGGCACATCCTGCATCACCTCGGACTGGACTACTAGAGGCCTGACCTATACCTGTGGAATTGGGGAGGCCTGACGCGCAGGACGACACTATCTACATCGCTGTGGTCATGGCTCCTCAGCACCAACAGCTACTGTAGGATCTTCCTCTGTGGCAGGAACCTGCTGTCTCCGTGTCGAATGCTTGAAGAGGGTCTCGGTAAATGCATAGACAGATGACCTCATATCCAACTCCTGAGCATGAACAGCTTCCTGGTTGGAGACTCTATCCTCATCCTCATCACTCATATGAATAAATCTGTCTGTGTGACTCTCCTATAAATAGATTAAAAATGATTTAGAAAATAAGTCAATAAACATAGTAATATAATTTAGTTGACTTACAATCATATTCATCTCTCTATCAGCTTAGGTAAGATATAGTATAGAATTCATTCTATACCATGGATCATACTCATACTGCGCTGAAAGAGAGAACTGCATCGTAGGAACTCCCTGGATACAAAACTCTATGCGTATGTACCAACAGTTGAGAAATAAATCATGTACTCGACGATAGTCGTCATCCTACATCTCTGTTAGCTTCATCCCATGAAGTTGATCTGTCTGCCTTGGCGGTAATGGAATCCGCTGAGTGAAGAGAAACTAGTTCATGACTCTATCAGGCTGGTGCCACTCAACAATATGAAATTGAATGAGTGGCACTATAGCCGTAACATCGTCAAGAACAACCGTGCTGTATGGAGGCAACTGGTCCATAACAGACCAGTATGAGACCCATAAAATCTGAAATAACATATTACCCTTGATAGAAAAACTATTAACTAAAAAAATATGTTATTCTTAAATTTGTTAGACAATTATATATTGTATATACAAACCTGATGGGGTAATAGGAAGTCCAACTTGAGCCGATATATGGCCAAATCGTGTATCGGAACCGCATTGAAATTGTGTTGATGACACCACCTATAAAATACAACATTGATAGTGATAAATAATGAAAAATTAAAGTCAAAAACTCGTACTACCATTAGAAACTGATAGAAATGAGTTATCATACTAGCATCCACACAAAGCGTCATCCAGCACCACCATCTCGACCAGAGGACCGGCAAGATCAGGGAAAAATGCGGGGATGTGCTCCCATTGCCACATCTGAATAAGGATGACGCATCCCCTGAGACCTGTGTGCTGCCTGTCGGATATCCTACATAATGATCTATATGTGTATTCCAAGCAGTCGGATCCCCAACTATACGTCCCTGCCCGAGCAAAATCCTATAGCAGGGGTAGATCCATCATGTGCACGTGCATCCCTAAATGATCCGTACACATGGTCCCTCCAATAAGTCATAAAATATATTCACGTGGATAACACATCATCCTATGCTCTTCATCATCATCATCTAAAAGTGGAATCTGTGACTCCAACCAAGGCATGGATATCAATACTCTATCGGTAGCACTACGATAGGACAAAATATCAACACCTAACAAGCGCTAAGCACGGTCGGTCCAACCTTCCTGAGTGGATCCAATAACGGGTTTCCCATGGATAAGAAGACCAAGAATCACAACCACATCCTAGATATTGATGGTCATCTCTCCCTCAGGCAGGTGGAATGTGTATGTCTCTGGTCTCCACCTCTCCATGAGTGCAGCTAGAAGATGATGGTCTACAAATGTAAAATCTGATGCTACAATACCATAGAATCCATCACGATGAAATTATGGTATAATGGCAGGAGGAGGCGCTATGTGATGAAAATGGTGCGCTCGATGCACACTGATCAATTGATTTGGACCACCCTCTATCACAAACTGTGAACAATGGGTAGCCTCCTGACTTAGTAGAATGGTGTCAGTCATCTACATATAAACAAATGATGTTTTATCAGGGATTCACATCAAGGATCATTCACAACCAATAGGTGTAGTACTAGGGCTCATATTTTGATATTTTAAGGGAGTTCACTTTTGGAGGTGTTATTTTATTACTAGATCAAGATTCATTTGTCTCTATGACTTCATTAAAAATGCAGAAGGGTTCAAATTATTGGGTTCTCCTCTATTCCCAAGAACTTTATTCATGGGTTATAGGGATTTGTAGGGTGCATTAGTCATATTTATGTATGATTGTACTAGATAACCTGGTAATATGTTTCATGATTATTTTCATTTGATTTTAGGATTTAAATATTAGGGTTTCACATTTTTCCTTTTGGATCTAGGCTTTTGGATTTCTTTTAACGTTTTACGGTTTAGGTAAATGATTTGAGAAAAAAAAATTAGATTATGGTTTAGAATGTTAGGATTACGATATACAAAAGATGTTTGTGAGTTTACTATTATGATTTTCAGTTTTGAGGGTTACAAAACCGAGGTAAAAGGAAGAGATAACGACATAAAATTTACAATATGAGAATCTCTCAATAACTATAACAACCCATAATTTACATACATTGTTAATAATTCAAAATTTTAGCACACTTATTAAAACATATAACAAAACCATGAAAGCACCGTATAGGTATAGTGTCTTTAGAAACTGGGAAACCTAAAAAACTGGTTCATAAATCATATACACTGTCTCTCTATTATTTTATCATATCTAGAGTCCCTTTCTGCATATCTTACTTAATAACCTTCTTCCAGACCTGGGAAAAAGAAAACATAAAAAAGGGTGAGCTCAAATGCTCAATGAGGGTAAACAAAAGAAATATCAATCATATCATATTCATAATAACATAACATTTTTAAAAACATAACCTGCAGAAGAGTTCATAATATCATAACATGGGATAAATCGTGGTAGTGAAATGTAATCCCAATAATCATAACATGAAACATTGTGTCATACACACATAATCATAGAGAATCATTTCTTAGTAGTCAAGACTCATTTCCAAGACTATTTTAGCAGACAAAGTCCATTTCTGAAATGAATTCACTCCTCGTTTCAGTCCTGTTTCACTAAACCGGATTAAACTCTTGTTCCATCCATGTCTATCACATGAGATATAAATCTTTACCCAATGCATTGGAGGGAGATATTGGTCCCACCCATCTCATAATGATACCATTCTTATGTGTGCCACCAGATCATAAATCATACATCATAGCATAACCCATGTAATAAAAATGGGATTCTTAAACATCATGCCATAATAATATAATCTATATAAGACAAAAGGACATCATAAAAATAATTCCATCATAACATAATCAAATAAATGTACAAATGGGGATAGAAACCGAACCCTATATTATATTAGATGGAAAATAATTTTGATAAAACACTTGAACTCCATTCTTGAGGAAAATATCCTTTCTACTTCAAAAACATTTTTCCTTTATTAAAATGTCATACAATTTTAAACTAAAATATGTTGATTAAAAATAAACATTAAAAATTGTAAATGAAGCATCATGTAAATAATGTTCTAAAAATCCATTCATGCCGTATAAGTTATAAAAACATTTTTTTCACACTTTGGCTGAAAAGGTCAAAAAGTACCTCATACGAAAAACGACAAAAGATTCCTTTCATATCTTTTACTAAAAACTCAAAGAAGGGTAAAATTGGATTTAAAAAATTGTAAGAGGATTGAAATAATATTACATATTGAGGAAACATGTATGTGGATGATAAATATTCCCCAGTAAATTCTGAAGTATAAATAATCTTGGATAAAAATGAGATTGAGAGATTTTCCCTTACCTTAGGTCTGATTTGCTTCGTAAGAGTCCAAAACTCCTGAATAATGATTTAAATAATGTTATTGACTTATTCCAGAATCATAATCATTTTTCTGATATCATATATGGTCATATTCTTATATTCTTATTGGTAATATTTTATTGCAACTTGTTATTCTTGTGTTTATTTCTTTTTGTTCTTATGCGTGTTTTATCGAATAAATTCTTATTCTTCTTTTTAGGTTATAGAATCCTCATTTACATAATAGTATTAGTGTAATATATATATCATATTTATTCAATAAATTCATTTATATAATCATTATTCAATGAAGATCATGTAGAACGAGATGCATCACATCTTGGAGACGGTAGGTCGTACGTACGCACGAGCGATGATATCATTCCCATGATCGTGGAATTGTATTTAAGTGTATGTATACTATTTCAGAATCAATATAACTTTACAATAATCATATATAGTTATTATTTACACCATTATACCCATCCAATTAAGGTGGTGGTGGAAAGCAGATTACACCACGACGTGGAGACAGTATTCCGTACGTATGCACGCGCGGTGATTTCGTTTTCTGTAGGATGGATAGAAGGTAAAATAGGTTTGTTTCATATTTATAAAAAAATATAAGTATATTAGTTATTCTTATTTTATTACATCATCATGAAACAACTAAATAAGAATAAGTATAAGAAGAAATAAAGTTGATAGAATCCGTAACAGACATTACCTCTTCTTTAAAGCGCCTCTTCTTAACCTCCTCTTAGGGCACTAAAGATGGTTATTGAAGAAGACCAAGACCTCTAGGATGATTCTAGGGAAGTGGAGAAGAGAAATTGGTATATTTTTGCCGATCCCGAAGGATCAAAGTTTTGTAAAGTGGTGAGGGAGGAGGTTCCCTTTTATAAGGGAGGAGATGGTCACTTTAGGAAAAACTTAACATATTATTTTATAATAAAGTCATTTTCGGTTTTTAATAGCTCAAAATTGATTTAGTTTGAAGCTAAGGTGGGTATGGGTCTAAATCCTTTCAAACAATAGGTTTTATACAAGTTTATGCTTCTATTTTTACCTTGTCATTTAGATTTAACTCTAAGTTAAATAATTTAACTTTTTCCGTGTCTTTTTGTTTTCTTACACTATATGGCTAATTAACATACAATAATAAGCCAAACGAACCCCAAGTGGTTCCTTATTAATATATATAACCTTATATTAGTCATTTTTCTGATCCTTATATTTTAATGAATATAATAACAATTAATAATATGATGATGTTTTTAAAAACTATATTATGTCAATTTTGACACTATTTGGTAGTCATTTTTTGTGAAAATCATAAAGTAATTATTAGTTATAAAAACGTTAATTTAATCAATAATAACATTTCATATTAACCTATAATTTTTTTTAATTCATAAAAAGTTTCAAATTACATTTATTTGGGTATTTATAATATCAATTATGTTAATATTTCCTTAAAAAGCAATTACTACATCATCATTGTGTCATAAATAACTTAACTTTTTTGATGTCTAAATATTATAAATAAAATACCATTATGTAGGAAATCTTTTTATCTTTTTAATGAATATTTATAGTCGAATTTATCTTCTTCATAACCCTATATTAAAAATGTTTTAGTTATTAAACTTTGATTTTAACTATTTTAACTCTTCTTTAAATAAAATAATATTAAATGTCCTAATCTAATCCAAGTGGACCTAAATGGTCATATTTTATTCCTAAGGTTGTTTTTGGTCTAATTAAACTTATCCAAGAGAATTAGGATATGTGTTAGGGTAATAATAATATCATTTTTACCCTTAATTACCCTATTTACTTTTAACCGTGGTAAATAAAAGTAAAAAGTTACTATTCACCAAAAAAATATTTTTATCTTATTGAACCACATTTTACTCCTTGATATTTACCTTGTCTCTCAGATATTCAAAATTCCACTCCCATAAGAGGTAAAATTAAGTTTTATGTAAATTTTCAAACTCTCCTAAGAGGTGGGTAAAAGACGGTTAAAACTTCACTAAAATTTTTTTATATATAAAATTATTATAAAATGACTCAAATTAATTACTTTGAACTTATATAGGTATTATGTATCAATTTTGACATAAAATAAATTTAAATAAAATAAATAATTATTTATATAAATATTCAGTTTTTAAATAGTAACCCAGTGTTTTCATTATTCATTAAAAATTGAATGTTTTCAGAAAAATACCAAAAATTCACCCTATTCTCATTTCGATATTATGAATCCAAAAATGAAGTCCATTTTAAAAGATAAAATTTATAAAATTTCAAAAATTTGGTATTACTATTCATAACACCTGGTTTTAATAATATTTTAACAGCATATCGTTTTTTAGTGAAACTCGATATTTCGTACAACGCAAGGTATTGAGGAAGGTCGTGATTGCGTGTAAAGAAAGCCAAGATAGTGTTGTATGTATTGGAAGATTCCTTTGATGATGTATATAAAAACAAAATATTTCTCATAAAATCTCAGGTGTTACTTTCTACCCCCCTTAAAATGAATTTCACCCTCAAAATTCGTCACTTTGTAACAAACAGATGATGATACCTATCCCTCATCATATCCTCAAGATTCCATGTAGCTTCTTCTAATTGGTGGTTCCTCCATAAAACATTCACCAAGCGAGTGGTCTTGCTCCGTAAAACTTTTTCTCTATGATCCATAATCTCTGACATCTATTCTTTATAAGAAAGATCTTGCTCTAGTGGTACAACTTCTGAGCTGGGTACACGTGAAGGATCAGGTATGTACTTTCTCAGGAGAGATACATGGAACACATCGTGAAATTGAGAGAGATTCGGTGGAAGCACCAATCGGTAAGCTACCCTCCCAACACGATCCAGTATTTCGAAAGGACTAATTTACCTAGGGCTCAGCTTTCCCTTGTTTCCAAATCTCATTACTCTCTTACAAGGAGATATTCGTAAGAAAACTTTATCAACCACTTCAAACTCCTGGTATTTTCTTCGGTTATCGGCATAACGTTTTTGTTGAATCTGTGCTGATCTTATGTGTTGTTGAATAGATCAGACCTTTTCTACCATCTCATCAACAAGATAAGGTCCTAATAGCTTTCTTTCCCCAACTTCATCCCAGCAAGTTGGAGTTCATCATTTCTTTACATAGATAGCTTCATTAGGAGCCATCTGAATACTAGAGTGAAAGATATTAGTATAATAAAATTACACCAAAGGTAGGTGTTGATCCCAAACACCTTTTAAATGCATGGAGCAAGCTCTTAACATATCTTCTAGAGTTTGAATTGTTCTCTCAGACTGACCGTTTGTCTGAGGATGATAAGAAGTCCTGAAACTCAACTCTGTATCTAATGTATGCTGAAGACTTCACCAAAACTTCGATGTAAACATCAGTTCTTGATAAGATATAATGTAAAATGGTACTCCATGAATTCTTACCACTTCATTTACATATATCCTGGCAAGTTGATGCAGAGATAAATCTTCTCTAACAGCAATGAAGTGTTCCGACTTCATAAGATGATCAAATAAGACCCAGATAGCATTATTTCCTTTTGATGTTTTAGGAAGTCCAGTGACAAATTCCATAGTGATATTTTTTCATTTCCATTTGGGTATGGGTAATGGTTGTAACATCCCCTTAGACTTCTGTCTCTCAACATTAACTTGCTGACAAACCAAGCATCGAGAGACATATTCAACAACATCTCTTTTCATGTCATCCCACCAGAAGTACTCTTTCAGGTCCCTATACATCTTCGTGCTTCTAGGATGAAAAGAGAATAAAGAACTATGAGCCTCATCCAGTAGCTCCTTCATTAATTCCTGGATGGGAGGAGCATAAACCCAATTCCTGAACCTTATCATCCCATCACAATCAAGGTTGAATTTAGAAACATTTCTCACATTCTTTTGTAACTCTACATCTTCTTTCTGTACCTCTTTAATATTCACATATATATATTGTTGAACATTCATTTGAGAAAGATAATATTTTTCCCCTTCCATTATAATTCCAACACCCATCCTTTGTAAATCCATAAATATTGGATCTTTTGTGATCCTCATCATGGATAAGCTTGCATGGTCTTGTCAACTTAATGCATCTGCCACCTTGTTTTCTTTCCCAGTGTGGTAATTAATTGAGTAGTCAAAATCCTTAATTATCTCCAACCATCTTCTTTGGTGCATATTCATCTCGTTTTGTGTGAAAATATACTTTAAACTTTTATGATCAGTACAAATATCACACCTTTCACCATAAAGATAATGCCTCCAAATCTTTAATGAAAAGATTACCGCAGTTAACTCCAAATCATGAGTTGGGTAAGTTTACTCATGGATTTTCAACTGTCGTGTGGCATAAGCTATCACCATATTTTTTTTCATGAGAACACACCTCAATCCCATATTGGATGCATCACTATAGATCACAAACCTTTGTCTACTATAAGGCAGTGTGAGCACAGGTGCACTAGATAATCTTCTTTTTAACTCCTTGAAATTCTCGTCACACTCCTCTGACCAAACTAACTTAACTCCTTTTCGAGTCAACCTGGTGAGTGGATTAGATAATCGTGAAAAATAATTCACAAAACATCGATAATATCTATCCAAACCAAGAAAAATTTGGATCTAAGTTACTATTTTTGGTCTCGACCATCTTTCGATAACCTCTGTTTTTGATGGATCCACAGATATCCCCTCTTTTAAGATTATGTGACCCAAAAATGCAAATTTTTTAAACCAAAATTCACACTTGGTAAATTTGGCATAAAGCTTCTCCTTTCTCAGGGTCTTTAATATAATTCTCAAGTGATCTTCATGTTATTCCTTTCTCTTTGAATAGATAAGAATATCTTCTATAAAGACTACCACAAACTGATCAAGATAGTCTCTAAAGTCTTTATTCATTAGCTCCATGAAGATAGAAGGGGAATTAGTAAGACCAAATGGAATCACTATAAATTCATTGTGTCCATACCTTTTATGTAAAGTTGTCTTTGGTATATACTCCCTTTTGACCCTTAATTGATGATACCCTGAACAAATATCAATCTTGGAAAAGTATTGAGCTCTGCGTAGTTGGTCAAATAAGTCATCAATGCGTGGGAGAGGATATTTGTTCTTTATATTGATCTTGTTATGTTCTCGAAAATCAATGCAAATTATCATTGATCCATCATTCTTCTTCACAAACGGAATAGGTGCTCCCCGCGGTGATGAACTAGGGCATATGAATCCCTTATCAAGATTCCATTTGAGTTGCTTCTTCAATTCTTGCAACTCAATTGGGTCCATTCTATAAGGTGTCTTTGAAATAGGTAAAGCACCCGGTATGAGTTCTATTGAAAAATAAACTTCACGATATGGTGGAAGACCCAGAAATTCCTCAGGAAAGACATCATTAATCTCCCGTACAATTGGAATATTCTTAATCATGAGTTTCTCTCCAACCATTTGAGATAAATAACCTTTATTTAGTGGAATCAAGACCCATAAGATGGAAGAAATTTCCACTGGAAGGTTATGTTCACCCTTACATCGATAGATGTTCATAGATTGATCTAGAATATGAAATTTGACTTCCCTTATTTGTAAATTGATATGATCTCCATATAAAGAAATCCAGTCTATGCCAAGAATCGCATCAAATTCAACTATAGGAAGGATCACAAGATTTTCAGGAAGCACATTCCCACAAACTTCAATCAGAGAAGAATTATAAACCTTTGATGCGACTATTGTGCCATTAGGGGTTGTCACAGCTTACTCAATATCTAACTGCTAAGGTAATATAGAGATACACTTAGAAAATTATTCAGAAATAAAAAAGTTGGTGGATCTAGAATCAAATAAATCATTTGATACTTTAGATTGGATGGTAAGTGTACCTTTCACCACTTCGTTATCACACTCCACATTGTTGATATAAATTGAATGTGACTTTCCTTTTTCTTTAGAATTAAGATTTTATTGATGTTGATCATCATCAACAACCCTTGGATTAGGGAATTGATTATAATAATGCACTATTTCCTTGCACTTGTAACATTGAAGGTAGGAGGTGCAATCTATGTAGCCGTTTATTTGTTCGCATCACTAGAAATCTTATTCCCATCATTGTAGCATTCAAATGCCCGATGAACTTCCTTTCCACATTTGAAACATTTACTTGTCCCTTTAAGACAAATCCCTCCATGTTTCTTTCCACACATTGAGCATAAGGGAAAACTCATCTTTTTTTTTTTCAGTGTAGTCATTAGATTTCCCTTTGAATTCCATTTTCTTCTTCTTATCAAACACATATGACTGATGGGTTACTCCAATATCCATCTCAACCTTAAGAGCACATCGAACGACTTCCTCATATATATTGGAGTCCCTTATGCCTAATGTCATTCGAAGACTTGGTTTTAAGACACTAAAGAATCGATCGATCTTAATCTCAGGTTGGATAATAATCCCAGAAGCGTAGCATGCAATTCTCGTAAAATTTGATTCATAGGTACCAACAGATTCATCATCCTTTTGTTTTAGTTCAAGAAACTCCTTATCCATCTTTTATCGAAGAATACGAGGGAAGTAATTATTGAAAAATAAGTTCTTGAACTCTTCCCATTCCATGGACTCTATGTCATCCCTTTTACTCGTATTCTTAATAAAATTCCACCATTGATCAGCTTCACCTTCCAAACGACATACTACTAAGATAACTTTATTCTATTCAGAACATTGAAGAACTGAAAATATATTTTCAGTAGTAATGATCCATTGTTCAGTAACTATTGGATCAGTAGACCCACTAAATAAGGGTGGACTCTTCCTCATGAAGTATTCAACAGAATATTGCTCCTTACTTTTCTCATTTGGATGTCCTGCATGATTCATAGCTTGAGAAAGTTGTGTGAGCATGGAAACAAGATTTTTTATTCCAGCTCCCATAACGTTTGGCTGCTCATGGGGACAGTCATTGCATTTCTCGTCACATTCATCATTTACACTATTCCTTCGGGATCTAGCCATTGACTAAAACCAATAAGCAAAGTGTGAGAAACACTAATCATAATAAGAAAACCACATAATCAAGAATAAAATTTCATAGTTAAGGTCTTATCATAGGTTATTCATTTCCATTTCTAAAACACTAAGATTGTGTTCTATGCTTAGATTTATCCTTAGTGTTCTTACTAAGTCTTTCACATTCTAGTTTCCAAAGGTTGACTATACCTTTCCTCTGATATCAACTATAACGACCCATACATTACATATATTGTTAATACTTCAAAATTGAAGCTCACTTATTACAACAGATAACAAAACCATGAATGGACCATATAGGTATAGTGTCTTTAGAAAATGGGAAACATAAACAACTGGTTTATAAATCATCTACACTGTTTCCATTTTTTCTTATCATATCTAGAGTCCCTTATGGCATATCTTACATAATACCCTTCTTCTTGGCCTAGAGAAAAGAAAACATACAAAAGTGTGAGGTCAAATTCTCAGCAATGGTAAAAAAAGAAATATCAACCATATCATTTTCATAAGAACATTACATTTTGAAAATCTTAACCTATAAAAGAGATCATAATATACTAACATGGGATAAATCATGGTAGGGAAATGTAATACCAATTATCATAACATGAAACTTTGTGGAATACACAGATAATCATAGAGAATCATTTCTTAGTTGTCAGGACTCATTTCCAAGCATATTTTAGCAGACAAAGTCCATTTCTGAACTGATTTCACTCCTCGTTTCAGTCCTGTTTCACCGAACCAGATTAACCTTCTGTTCCAGCCATGTATATATCATTAGATATAAATCTTTACCCAATTCATTGAATGGAGATATAGGTCCCACCCATCTCATAATTATACCATTCTTATGTGTGCCACAAGATCATAAATCGTACATCATAGCATAACAAATGTAATAAAAATGGGATTCTTAAACATCATTCCATCATAACAAAATCCATATAAGATAAAAGGACAACATAAAAATAATTCCATCATAACATAACCAACGAAATGTAAAAATGGGTATAGAAACAGAACTGTATATTATCTTAGATGGAAAATAATCTTGATAAAACACTTGAACTCCATTCTTTAGGAAAATATCCCTTCTACTTCAATTTTTTTCCTTTCTTAAAGTGTCATACAATTCTAAACTAAAAGCAGTTGATTAAAAATTAACTTTAAAACTTGTAAATGAATCTTCATGGAAATAATGTTCTAAAAAACCATTCATTCTGTATAAGTTAAAAAAACATTTTTCTCGTACTTTTCCCGGAAATGTTAAAAAGTACCTCATACGGAAAATGATAAAAGATTTATTTCATATCTTTTACTAAAAACCCTACCGAAGGGTAAAATTGGATTTCAAAAATTGTAGGAGGATAGAAATAATATTATATATTGAGGAAACATGGATGTGGATGATAAATATTCCCCAGTAAATTCTAAAGTATAAACAATCTCGTATAAAAATGAGATTGCGAGATTTTCCCTTACCTTAGGTATGATTCGCTTCGTAAGTGTCTGAACCTTCTGTATAATTATTTTAATAATTTAATTGACTTATTCCAGAATCATAATCACTGTTATGATATCATATATGGTCATATTCTTATATTCTTATTAGTAATATTTCATTGCTACTTGTTATTTGGGTGTTTACTGCTTTTTGTTCTTATGCGTGTTTTGTCGAATAAATTCTTATTATTATTTTTAGGTTATAGAAACCTCATTTACAGAATATTATTAGTGTAATATATATATATATATATCATATTTATTAATTCAATTATTTTATATAATGATTATGCAATGAATATCATGTAGAACGAGTCTTATCACATCATGGAGATGGAAGGTCGTACATAGGCACGAGCGATGATATCGTTCCCATGATCGTGGAATTTTATTGAAGTGTATGTATACTATTTCAGAATCAATATCACTTTAAAATAATCATATATAGTTATTCTTTACACCATTATACCCATCCATGTAAGGTGGTGGTAGAAAACAGATTACACCACGGCGTGGGGATGGTATTCTGTACGTACGCACGCGCGTTGATTTCGTTTTCTGTAGGATGGATAGATGGTGAAATAGGGTTGTATCATATTTATAATAAAAAATAAGTATATGAGTTATTCTGTTGTTATTAATTCATGATGAAACAACTAACTATGAAGAAGTAGAAGAAGAAATAAAGTTGAAAGAATCGGTAATGGACATTACCTCTTCTCTAAAGCGCCTCTTATTAACCTCCTCTTGGGGAACTAAAGATGGTTTTTGAAGAAGACCAGGACCTCTATGATGTTTCTAGGGAAGTGGAGAAGGGAAATTGGCAGGTTTTTTATGATATTTAAGGCTCAATTTTGTGCAAATAGGAGGGGGAGGAGGTGGTCTTTTATAAGGGAGGAGAGGGGCACTTTAGGAAAAACATAAAATACTTTTTTATAATAAAGTCATATTTGGTTATTAATAGCTCTAAATTGATTTATTTCGAAGCTAAGGTGGGTATGGGTCGAAATCCTCTAAACAAATAGGATTTATACAAGTTTAGGATACTATGTTAACCTTATCATTTAGATTTAATTCTATGTTAAATAATTTAACTTTTACCGTGTCTTTTTGTTTTCTTACACTATATGGTTAATTAACTTACTATAATAAGCCAAACGAACCCCATGTGGTTAATTATTAATATATATAACCTTATCTTAGTCATTTTTCTAAGCCTTAGATTTTTAGGAATATAATAACAATTAATAATATAATATTTGTTTTAAAAACTATTTTATGTGAATTTTGACACAATTTGGTAATTGATTTTTGTGAAAATCATAACAGCATGATTATTTCTAAAAAAGTTAATTGAATCAATACTAACATGTCATATTAATCTATAAAAAAAATTTAATTCACAAAAAGTCTCAAATTTCATTTATTTGGGTATTTATAATATCAATTATGTTAATATTTTCTTAATAAGGTAATTACTACATCATCATTGTGTAATAAAGGAATTAAACTTTTTAATGTCTAGAAATTATAAATAAAATACCATTATGTAGGAAATCGTTTTATCTTTATAATGAATATTTATAGTCGAATTTATCTTATTTATATCCCTATATTAAAAATGTTTTATTTATTACACTTTGATTTTAACTATTTTAACTCTTCTTTAAATAAAATAATATTAAATTTCCTAATCTAATCCAAGTGGACCTAAATGATCATATATTATTCCTAAGGTTGGTTTTGGTCGAATTAAAATTATCCAATAGAATTAGGACATGTGTTAGGGTAATAATAATATCATTTTCACCCTTAATTACCCTATTGACTTTTAACCGTGATAAATAAAAGTAAAAAGTTACTATTCACCAAAAATTATTTTTATCTTACTGAACCACATTTTAATCCTTCATATTAACCTTCTGTCTCGGATTTTCAAAATTCCACTCACAGAAGCGGTAAAATTATGTTTTATGTAAATTTTCAAACTCTTCTAAGAGGTGGGTAAAAGACGGTGAAAAGTTCAATAAAATTTTTATATATCTAAAATTATTATAAAATGACTCCAATGAATTACATTGAACATATTTAGGTATTATGTATCAATTTTGAAATAAAATAAATTTAAATAAAATAAATAATTATTTAAATAAAAATTCGGTTTTTAAATAGTAACCTAGTGTTTTCACTATTCATAAAAAATTGAATGTTTTAAGAAAAATACCAAAAATTCACCCTAGGATAATTTCAATTTTCCGAATCCAAAAATGAAGTAAATTTTGAAAGATAAAATTTATAAAATTTCAAAAAGTGAGTGTTACTATTCATAACAGCTAGTTTTAATAATATTTTAATAGCATATTTTTGTTTAGTGAAACTCGGTATTTCGTAAAACGCAAGCTATCGAGGAAGGTAATGATTGCATGTAAAGCAACACAAACTAGTGTTGTGTGTAGTGAAAGATTCCTTTGATGATGTATATAAAAAAAATATTTTTCATTAAAATCTCAGGTGTTACAATAACGACAATACATCATTGTGTCTTAGAGTGTAAACTCGACCCAACAATGTTAGGGAATCGTTTTTGATTACGACCATTTTGATGACATATGGTGCATATCAAACTCTGTCTTTGTTCTTGAGGCTATTCTATCTCATTTTGCATCTTTCCGGCCTTCGGTCTCCCATTAGGACGCAACCGATTCATATCAGGTACCACTATCGGTTGACCTTCGGGCATTGGGAAATAATGAAACTCCCCAATAGGTGTCCATGGTGCAACATAACAGTTAGCAGTGGTGTTCATCCAGTACACTGGATTAACTTATGCTTCCCATGATATGTTAACAGAGGAACATGCTGCTATTGCGGGTGAGCATGGAAACCGTAAGGCCAGAAAATTTCCACATTGACATTTCCTCATTTCTAATAATACCACCATTTTTCACCAATTCTATTTGTGATGGATTTCATCTTATCTTGAACATAAAATTGAGAGTCTTCTCGTCGAAATAGACAGACATGATAACCAGAAGCTTCTTCAATATTCTTTTCAATCTCTCGTTGAAAATTTCTTCTGTATGTTAGCCCCTAATTTATTCCATCTGATGCTAGTTTTTATCTATCAACAATGTACTTCACACAACGATATAATGTCTCTTGAACTAGGGCAGTTATAGGTAGCTTGATAATCCCTTTGAAGACACCATTTATTCACTCTACAATGTTGGTGGTCATGTGTCCGTACCTCTTCCACCCATCATATGCCAATGTCCATTTTTCATTTGGAATTCACATCATATAATCGTAAACATCTTCATTAACTTGACGGATTTGTTCGAAACATTCTTCAAACCATCATTGATCAGACTCATATGCTACACAGAATAGATGACATTTCACATATTTTGAATTTATCTTTATGTTGATATACAAAAAATAACAAATACAATGCATACCAAGTCTGGTGATTGCCTTCTTCATCGGTTCGTTGTGGAATTTTTTATGTATGTTTCTAGAAATGTGTCTAATGCAGAACCGATGATGTTCATTTGGATAAATCCATGTATCAGGATCCACATTGATTGCCTCATTAATTGCCTGATGCTGATCAGATATCAAACAAACACCCCAAATTTTGGGGAAATGGGTGTTGATACATGCCAAAAAACATCTACATGATTCATAGTTTTATTTCTCTACAACGGCAAAGGAAAGAGGAAGAGGTGAACGGTTTCCATATTGGGTTGCCGCAATCAAAAATACGCCCTTTCATTTTCCATAAAAAATGTTCCATCAACCTGAATAAACTATTTGCAGAAACAAAAGGCGGAGATACAGGGAAGGAATGCCCAAAACAAACGATGAAATTGAACATGAGATGGATCAAGTCTGTAATCATGAGACACTTTTTCGTTTGTATCCAGATGGAAGAAAACCTAGTTATGATTCCTTAGTATGGCTAGAAATTGCAGCAACACCCGATATGAGTCATCCCAATCACTATAGACCTTCACATTTTCCTTCTGTTTCGTCTTCCATGGCTTATTATAGGATATCATATAACCGAATTTCTGTTGTATCCTCTCTTGCAAAAGGGCTATCGGAACACCGTGACATGTCCTAATCATCTCAACAATAATGGATGGCACAAATTATGCATCCAATGAGGTATGATCTTCTGTGAGACATGACTGAACGCAAGTATGAGCCGCCTCAATCCTCGAGATTCTCCAACCTCCAAATGAAATGTCTGGAATCATCCTCAATCGAAATCTACAATCATCCCCATACTTCTCACACCATTGACATATTTTCTATGGTCCGATTCGTAAACTACATAGCTACATGGCCTCTCAATTTGATATCTCTTTAGCATACTTTTTAATGCATATTTACATGGAAAATTCATTCCAACATATAAAGTTTTATCTATCTCACTAAACCTATCTCTTATAACTCCAAGAAACTCAGTTGCTAGTGTGAGACCATTATATTCAAATTCAGGAACACATTTCATTGCTTCTGACCAAGATGCAAAGAGTGGTGGATGATTTATTGTAGGTCGGTCATGTTGTACAACTAACACATTTCTTGAAACTTCCGTTGTTCCTTCCTCATCAGCACTACTATCATCATTTGTTTCATTATTACGAAACTCCTCATCTGATGTCGGGTTGACATGTATATCTGGGAGATCAAGTAGGTTATCCTATTCTTCATCATTTGGAATAGTCTCAACTTTATGGGGCAGACCATGTTCAATAACTCTTGTAAGTCTACATCTTTGTAGAATTGGATTTTGTTGTTGTACAGTAAAAACATCAACATATAACTCTATCATGGTACCATCTGATCATTGATAAAACAAACTAACTGTTTGGATCCATTGCGCATCATCATCCAATGGACAAGCTAGATTCCACAATGTTGATAGGAACTGGAAATGTCTATAACTCATTGACTTGATCTTTTGATAGGGTCCTAGATTAAATTAGCCATTAATTCTGTTTCGAAGGTCTCTTAGGGTTACAAAATCAGTTGTATTAACCACTATTATTGGTTGTGTACTTTAAGAAGCTCTTTGATCAGTTTGAATAACCTCCCCATAGCAGTACACACAGGAAAACATTATGCTCTACGTAAAAAAATGTTTCTGATCAAGATTTTGATAATGTATGTGAAATTCATAATGATGGTTACCAATATAAGTTGGATTTTATACTTTAAAGATGTAATTAAACTACTTATTAAAAATAAGTTGGATTTTACCTCACGTTCAAATAATAACTATTTCCTCTAAACTATACAGTCATTATGATATATAAATTTTAAAAGATCTTATATCCCAAACTAGGATATTTCATATGATATTTAATATATTATTAATTTTTTATTCAATAACATAGTAGAGATAAAATATAAATAACATATATATAAAAAAAATAACATCATGTTTCGAGCTTCTAGATTTTCTTGCAGTGAATTGGATATTATAATTTAAGAAAACCCATTGTCACATGGGATTTCTGAAATGTTGATTTTCAATTCACTGCAAGAAAGGATAGAAACTCGAAACATGTTCTCATTTATATTTTTAGTTCTATGTTATTTAAATTTTTAACTCTATGTTATTTATATTTTTAACTCTATGTTATTTATATTATTTTAACTCTATGTTTTTTATATTATTTTAAGTCTATGTTATTTATATTATTTTAACTCTATGTTATTTATATTATTTTAACTCAATGTTATTTATATTGTTTTAACTCTAGGTTATTTATATTTTTTAATCTATGTTATTTATATTTTTAACTCCATGTTGTTTATATTATTTTAACTCTATGTTATTTATATTTTTAACTCTATGTTATTTTTATTTTTAACTCCATGTTATTTATATTTTTAACTCCATGTTATTTATATTTTTAACTCCATGTTATTTATATTTTTACCTCCATGTTATTTATTTTTTCACTTTCACTACATGTCGTTTTTTAACTGTGTTGTTTTTCAACTCCATGTTATTGGATATCATTTGAATTGTAGTTTTATTTTTAATTATAAATTAATTTCAAATTAATAATTACTAATAATAACTATCAACATCATTAATAAATTATAAATTTTTCATTTCTTTACTTAGATATTTTAGTAGTTTATAAAGAAATATGCATATCTTAAGCATATCCTCTGGGAGTGTCAAACCAAAATTCATCAAGGCCCGTTGTCGTTCATGAGTTCACGTTTAAGTGTAGCTAAAATCAGTATTTTTGGGTTTTATCCCTAGGTATATCTATGCCAGAGCCACATTCACTTGTTTGTATCCAAACAAGGATTTAATTTCTTAGATAAGATATTATTTATGATACCAAAATTTCATTAAAAAATCCTAAATTAATTTATACTAATAATAATAACAATTCCTAAATATATATAACTAATTAAAAAACCTAATAATAATTCCTAAATATATATAACTAGTTAAACAATCTAATTAAACAATATAAGAAAAAAAAGCTTAAAACTTACTAGACTACTAAAGAAAATTCAACTAAATAAAAAACATTAAATTTATAAAAATAATAAACTTAAAAAAAATTCTAAAAAATAAACTAAAAACAATTCTACAAAATAAAAAACAATAAATTAAACATCATACCTCTAAAGGATTTTTAAAAATTTCGAACTACAAAACTCCGCCGCAATAGAGAAAAATATGGAGGTAATGGATGTATGTAAGTGAGGAGAAGGGGAGGGGGAACTTCCCTTTTATAGGGCTCGAAGGCAAAGGCGGCACCACGGGTGCCACCTTGCGCAGCATCGTCAGGCAAAATGCAACCCCCACGGTGCCGCCTTTCTCATGACATCATATAGAAAGGTGGCACCGCGGGTTATGCCTTTTCCACATCACTGATCCACACCGGCAGTGGCAAGGCGGCATCCATGATGCTGCCTTTCACCCGTAATGAAAAGGCAGCATCCACTGTGCCACATTTCAGGGGTATTTTGAAAAAACAATCTCCCTAAACGTTTTTAAAAAAAATTAAATGCATAAAAAAACTCCTATCATAACTGAGGTACTACGACCACAGGATTCGCTAGACTTGAATCACCAAAAATTGGTCAGGGTAGGTATTCCCATCCCAAAACGGGCTTGGGTGGAAGGACGTAGTCCAAAATAATCCTACACTAGCTTAGCACGACCTAGAATGGGCTTAAATGGGTTCTCCCCAACCCTTATAGACACTGCACCATGTTTTGGGGCCCGAGTTAATTTAAATTAATATAATTAACTCATTTAATTTTATAATTAAATTAAATTTATTAAAATATTAATTTTTGTTAAAAAATAATTATTATTATGCCAGTTAAATTAGTTTATTTTAGTTGTTGAAAATAAAATAATTAAATTATTTCTTTTTAGGAATTACAATTAAATTAATTAATGAGACCGAACAACGAAATTATTGAATTAAAAATAGAGTTTTAATTCAATAAAATTCCTTAAAAAATAATTAATTAATAATAAGCATGCGTTTTAGACTGACCAATGTATATCTGCTGCATGTTTAATTTATTTATTAATTTATTTTAATTTTTTTAATAATTAATTTACTAAAATATGTTCTATGAATCGTCTAAGCACCATTATATTTATAAGGGAAAATGTATCCAATTATGAGTTATTATTTATACTCCTCAAACCCCCTCACATGCGTGTGAGTGTTGTATGATGAAAAATATGAGTAGTGATGCATTTTGCATCGAGTTATGGAAAAACACTAGATAAGAGTTTGACGCATTGGATGGGAAAGCTTTGCAACTCGAGCCACAAGAGACATGACATGAGGTATGTGCCCTAGGGTCTGGTTAGATCCATTATTCACTCAATGGACCAACCATAAGTATCATCTAACGATCAGGTATTCATTTTAGTTTTCTAAGGATTATTATTTAGTAAATGTGTAGTTTATGAGCGATCACATAGAATAATAAACAAGTATACATAGATAAAATGATCTTATGACATGATTGATATTGTTCTGTTTATTTCATACTATGTTTTCAGTGGAAACACATTTATCATTCTTACCAAATGTAAAATTATTTCCTATCATTGGATAAATACGCAAAAAAATCATTGATGAGATATTAAGTTGTAATGGCATTCCATCATTTGAATTGGAATAAAACCAGGTGTACAGGGTGCTCACTAGCCAATGTTGAGGGTACCTTTTACTATTAATGATTTCTTATGAGATTGATGAGTTAATTAACTAAATTGGTTAAAAATATTCAAATTTCCATCTTTCTATCATTTTATATGCAAGAAATTAGTTAATAAAAGCATGATTTTAGAAACTGGTACATTGCTTAATTGATCTAGGATCACAAGTCTATGCTTTTGGTCATTCAAACGAATAACTTTAACCCTCCGTGTAGTTGTGCAACCAAATATTATAGACTATCATTTGAGGTTTTAGGGATCCTTTCCACTAGAATAATCAAGTTACAGAGTAATATAATTCATGTACATAGTGTTCCTAGAAATCCATCAGATGGAGGAAGACATTTAAATATTTAATTAATTAATCAAAATGGAAAAAGTTGTAATCAAGATAAAATGTAAAAATATTATAGATATTATTTTTATAGAAAATGGAGATTTATAACACAAGATTAAATTCTCTAAATGTTTGAAAATGAAAATGCCAAAACTAGGATGAATTTTCTAGAATAGTACTACCACTTTAACACAATACTATGATTTAGTAAATCAAGATGTTGGTGTCCATATACCTATTAAGCCACCTCATGAAGTGTGGGTGAGAAAAATTCATACAAGAGACTCATTAATGTTTCATATGATGGTTTTCTCATAATGATATAATCAAAATCTGAAGTTAGATGCAGTTGCTACATCAGTACATGTATGATATAACATGATGTTTCATCTTTGAGAACTTTTAAAGGAGAAATTGAAGTAAGATATGAATACGGTGATGATTATACTTAATATATTTAAATTGAAAGGAGGATTATGATCTTTCTATACATCCTATTATAATATCATTTTCACCCTTTTACTTCAGTATAATTTTAGGATATAAAACGAAAAGTATTGAGTAAATTCATCCATACCTATTGAGGTAAGGTTCTCCATGTAAATAAGAATATAATATATAGATTAATCTTTAATTATTATAGTCAAAAAATTGAAAGACAAGGTGAAATGGCGAATGAAAATTGGCACACCAAGGTCGCATTAAGAACATCATTCAATGAAAGAGGTATTAATAAAAGTTATTTGATTTCAATATCATGAAATAAATTGATGGAAGTATAATCACAATAAACTAAATTATAGAAGCAGAATTCCTCTTCTTCTTCATGAATATTTATCACATAAAAGTAATGTTTCAATCATACATATTGTTTATTACATACGATATTCTTGTCACATATGTGTATAGAAATATAGTAACCAATTAAGTATATAAATATTACAATAAATAAGGTGTATTGTATTAGTGGCTGAGAAAATGGGATTCCTACGTCAGTAGTGAGAAGTACACAACTTCAATATTTCCAAGTGAAAGATTCTTGAAAAACTATTATTGAATATAACCAAAACATTTATCTCATTGATACAAGGAAAAAAATTTCTAGGTTTAGAAATGAATGTTTTTTATAGTGTTTAATACTCAACTAATAGTTCAATGATACATGAATTAGAGTAAATACCCAAAGAATGTAATAATGTAAGACATATTTACCCAATTGTGGAAAGATAATATTTTGTTGATAACTAATGTAGAAATCGTAGATATAAATAATATGGTATTTAGACTCATCCAATATAAAAACATTTTTATTAACCATGTATCTACATTGTTATGGAAGAAGGAACCATTATAAATAAAGTTATGCCACAAGTCTTTGGAATTATTTGAACAAGTGAGCATAAACCATTCCAAGGGTAAGCTACTAGTAGATATACTTCATTATATTCCTTTAAGTCATTATGTAATGTTAATTTTACGTATGATATATGCATGGTTAGAATATATGAGTTTATTCAGGCATCCATGTTGTAGAATTTCTTGAAAAAGAAATTATCGATCAACGTAATGTAGAGTAGAGTAATTCCTAATTACACATTACCTTATCTAAATCATGGAATTTATTTTAATTAGGAGGATCTATAATGAATTATTACATGTTAAAATTTATCTATAAACTATAGTAGGGAGAAATTATTAAATTAATATTTTATACATCAGAGTTATGGTGTAAGTAGTCTCAATGTTACAACATTAAAAAACATACAATATATTTCATGACATTCTTCAAAAATAATAATGATATAACATAACCACATACCAACTATAAGGAAAAATTTATTTCATATGAGTCATTGTATGATTAAAATATATTATTTCATAAGGAAATGTGTTTAGATTCAGATAGTTCATTAGGATATAAACAAAACTTGCACTATGTAAAACACAATGTGTATGTAAAGTAACAATCCTAAATATTTCATAGGTTATTATAGAAATTATTTAGATAAAAGCGTGATTGTAAATTTTATTGACTATAATTATATATTAGGGTACACATTACTATTATAGATAGTGGGAGCCATATTGACTTGGGTTTAGTAAATGATAAAGATGCATAAATAGTTTTCATAGGAACTAGTTCCACAAGTGCATGTGGAATAGGAAAGTTTCACTATCACATAATGTATAGAAAGGATTAATCCATTTGTGATAGGTTTTTATTCATGGTGGCTGCTGATACATTATTCATTAAGAATAATAATTCCTAAAAATAAGAAGTATATGGAAAGAAGATAAGATTGGATAAAAAAAATAAAATCCATTAATGGATTCCATGTACCAAAGTGGAGATGGGCCTATTATTTTGAATACTATGGTGGGACTTCAAATGAAATTATACATGGATGGTACAAGAGTAGTACCAATAAGGCTAGATTGGTTATAACAATTTGGAATGCCTAAATCCATTTGAAGATTACTTGTCATATCTTCTTTCTATGACCATTGATTGGAAATTTGATGTCATAACCACCAATCATGTAAGGTGTGTATATGACACAACTAGAAAGGGATGGTCATGAAAAACAATGCTAATGATGGTTTCAAGTTAAAGAAATCATGTTTAGGATTGAAGTAAGCCACTAGATAATAGAATATTCATTTTGAATGAATATATTCCATGTGACTACTATTGTTTAGTGGGGGAAATGATATTTTCCGATTAAAATATCTTTAAAAACATATGGAAAATGTATATTGGTCTTACAGTTAAATAAGATCGGGATAAAATAAATTCATCAGTGATTGACTTAAAGTAGTAACCTAATTTCTAGAGAAAAAGATCTACTGAGGTAGAGATAATGGTTTCTTGGACCAAGTCAAGAATATATATAGTTAAATAGTATTTAAATATAAAATTTGTAAAAAACAAGGGAATAATAGTTTTTAGTGTCACATGGCATAATTCTCTCTATATAGACATGCAATTCCATAAGAGGAGATTAATTGTTGATTTATGTTCCACACGCTTTGGTTATGGATCAATATTGTATTCCATGATATATAAAAGAATTTATATTTCAAAAATATAGTTTATGGTTGGCAAATATTGGTTATATCTAGGAGTTATATAAGGGAAGTAGTCAAAACTATCTGATTGTACTTGTGAAAGTACAAAAGATAAGTACTTGGTTAGTAGAGAAGAAAGGATAACTAGTTTTCAAGGGGAACAAACTGGTCATCCATAAATACATGTAATCTAATATAGTAGTTAAAATAATTTTATAAGCTATATAATCTCATATAATCAAGTGGAATCCATTCCAACAAATACCATGTTTGTTTCAGCTTCTAAGGAAGCTAAGAAGCGATTAAATTCAATGATTTTTTCCAATCCTTAGGATCGAACCTAGTATGCAAAGTATTATCAAAATATAAATGATGATATTCTTACTATAGAATATGTGAAGTTATGACATGTGAAAAATGGGATATACTCGACGATTCAATATATTGAGAAGCTTTACACAAGGGGGTGAGGTCACAAATAACAGAATTTGTAATGACCCGAACTTTCATTAATGGAAATCCCTCTTGATCTAATTAAATGTCTATTTATGTAAAATGTTTATATAAAATGTCAACTTCTATGGTTTTATATTATGATTTGTGACGATTTCTAATATATTCGCTGAATATTGATCACATGATTAGTATAAATATAGGGCTTTAACAATCTAATTTACTCAGACAATGTAAACGATGACCTCATCCAGTAGAATTTCTCCAAATGAAGCCCATTTTTCAGAGCTCGGAAAAGAGTTGGTGTCATTGGGATTTTCTCTTAACCAAGCCCAAGCCGAGATTCATCATGTAAAACTCGAACGGAACCATCTACGGGGGAAGTGGAATTTGATATAGATCACCACGCGTGCAATGTTATTCGGGCCACAAAAATAAAATGTCACCATCGCGCACCTTACCTTAGGTATTATGCAGTTGTTTTAAGTGGTTATGTATCAAATCCCTAGTATTATGGTTATGTACGTTATTTTTGTATATAATAATGTATATACTTTCATTTTATTATTGTTACATTGTAAATAGTTTTTAAAGCCTAAATAGTATTTTTAGTTAATGTTCAACTAAGAAATCTATTTTGAAGAATTGATGGATTTTTTAATAAAATAATATTTTAAAAAAATATAATTATTTTCATTATTAAATTAATTTTTATTAAATATAAATTATCGTATAATTTTTTGAATGAAATTGTAATTTTTATTAAGGTTGGAAAGCCATTTTTGTCAAAACCCATGAATTTTCAATAAATGTCGGGTTTTATTTTAAGTGAAAATTAAAATATTTAGAAAAAAATTTAGATAAAATAACTATTATTTATGGTATCAAGACATTGAAATTATCCAATGTTTAATTTTTCATAATTTTCTGAGACGGTCATATTTTTAGGTAAAAATTAAATACCGTTTAAATATATAATGTGTTTTATGACATCATAATGAACCAATAGTGATGTAATAAAATACTATAAACCTTATTTTTGGAAAATATATTTTTTACCATTAAAATAATGTGATTTTGGATTTTTTTGATTTATTTTACAAAGCTTTAGTAGACCCTTCAAGACTTATTTAACATTTTGTCATTTTAAATTCTTTTCTCTTGGAGTGTGACCCAACTCTACATAAGAAGCCCCATTATTTTAAGAAGCTCAGAATTTGGCATTATAAAATATTTTTTTCCACTTCCCTTTTCCAAAAACCATGGGCAAAAACCAAGGGCTGATTTGTGGTATGGATGAGTTTAATGTGAGGGTCCCAAACCTAAATAATAATGAATTCCCTCACCATTATTATATAAACACGCCCAAGCTCCCACTTCCTCCTCACTCAAAGCTGTTGAAATCCTTTCAACATCTTCCCTCCTCTCTCTAGAATACTCCCAAGGTTCCCCAAGCTCTCAAGAATCCTCTCTCAAGCCTCTATCAGGCCTTTTGAAGGACACTTCCAAGTATGGGTTTTTCTTCCTTTCTCATTTTTATCCAATTCTGTTAATGTCGTTATACCATTTTAATTTCAATTATGAATGTTGGGGTATAGTTTTTAAACTCCCCCATACTACCCTATTTAAGTTTGAATTATGACATACCTCTTTCTCTCTTAATAAATGCCTCTCATGTACACCTGTAACTATGCCGAAATTCCGAAAGGAATTTATCTCTCCTCACTTACATTCAAGCAATAATTTTGTATCATGAATCTATATTCCATCATAATTGTTGGGACATGTATCTATATGGACTCCTTACTTTCCATTACATGTAAATATGATGAGGAACCCCTTTCTCTCTCATCAACCATTTTTAGGAATTCTTATGTCATGTCGTCACGCTGCCGAAATCACACCGATTTTCTAGGCCAATGTCATTGTGTAGTGAATACCATGCCCATTTCTCTATCAAGGGTATTCACCTTTATGCACATTAACTTATTGATTATAAAGTTTAATGTATTAATTCCACATTACTTTATCATGGAATAAATTATGATGATTTATGAATCCATGTTATATGATCCATGTGGCACACTTATGCATGAAATGAAATGCTTAAGAAGGGTGTGCCCTTATAGGGCTCCAATGCATTGGGTAAAGTATGGTTTCATGATAAATCATGTGCAATGGGTGTTGACTCATAATAATTCATGTGCAATGAGTTTTTACTCGTGCTTCATGTGCGGTGAGGGTTTACTCACACTTAATGTCCAATGAGCCTTGGCTCATGCTAATTCCATGTTAAGTGTTGTTTCCACATTTCCATGTTATGATTATCATGTTTTATCATGACTTTATGTTTATGCATCTCTTGTGCTCTATTGATATTCCTATTTTATAACATTTATTGTATTCCTCATGTTATTCCATGATTATTCCCTTACTGGGCTTTATAGATCACCATTTTCATATGTGTGTCCTAAGGTTATCCCATGCAATGCTATGTACGAGGGAATGTATTGGTCTTGTAAAGGAAATTTTCAATAAAGATGTTGTATTTCATATTTTAATTTATTATTTAATGATACTAATCCCCAAATACAATAGACCTCTCGATATTCTATGTTGTATCAAGTGATGTTTATGTAATAAATTATGTTTAATTGTGTAATAAAAAGAAGGGTTGTCATAGTTGGTATCAAAGGATAGGTTTAGTTATTCTTGGAATTAGGATTAGAAAACCTTAGTAAAGACATTGAGACAAGACTAAGTATAATAATTACATCCCTAATTTATAGTGAGTGAGTAAGTGGTTTATCAAGAAAATACAGCATTGTCTGGATATGAGCATGTAGAGGTGGCTCTGGCACAGACGTATCCTAGGGGTAAAACCCGAAAACACCACTTTGAGCAAGACTTGAACTAGAATTGGTTCATGATAATGGGCCTTGCTACACTCTTTGTTATAACACTCCTAGGGGATATGATTTGTTAAATTCACAAGCTTAGTATGAACCATTATTAAGGGACACAAAAATTCCCTAAGAATATATGTTAGAAAGTAGATCATGGATAACATAGAATGAATCCAATAAATTCATATGTTAAGGAAATATTTATAAGTCATCATTTTTTTCCTTATATGACCCTTTATGGTTTACCCCTAACTTTCCATTTATTCCAGAAAATTGCTGGTAATATGAGGACTCGGTCTAACAACTGATGTGAAGATCAATGTGATGACTATACTAATGAGATGCCCAATCCAATGGGAGCAGGAATCGCGAACTTTGTCACGCTTCTCTCTCATATAACTCAATATTTGAATAAAAACATGGTTCAAGAATAACATTCAACACCCACTAAGAAAGAAAAAGTAATTATCGAGAGCTTCATGAGACAAAGGCCTCATATTTTTAATGGATCATCTGATCCCTCAATCACTGAACAATGGTTCAACTCCATTGAAAAGATCTTCCCCACCCTTAAATGTTCTGAAAAAGGGAAGGCTCTCCTAGATTCTTATCGTATGGAGGGTAAATCTGATCAATTCTGGATGTTGATCAAAAATACAAAGCTTGAGGAGGAGATCGAGGCGTTGTAATGGAAGGATTTGCAGAAGATGTTTTTCAATAAATATTTTCTGCACACCCTTCAGCTTAAGATGGAAAGGGACTTCCTTGACGTCAAGAAAAAAGCTGAAGAATATATTAGAGTGTACAAGGAAAACTTCCAAAGTCTTTTAGGATATTCTTCTGGTTTTGTCTTTACCCCCAAATTCATGTTTGACTTCTTTTTTGGTTGTCTGAAACCCAGCCTTCGGAAAGCACTGATGATTCGTGACTTCAAAAGCTATGATGAAATTATCCAATGTGCCCTCAAGGTAAAAATGGAGATCGGATAATCTCAGGGATATCATGGGGATAAGAAGAGTATGTTTGACTTCAATGCTAGTCATCTGATGGATAAATCCAACGGTGATAAGAAGATCAAGCACCCCACTTGACCAAGGTGCAAAAAGAAGAACCCTGAAAATTGCCTAAATGGGACAAGGAAATGCATTAGGTGTGGAAGATAAGGGAACCTAGATATTAACTGTCAGCAAGAAAGACCCACGGCTGTGACAGAAGAGAGGAACGATCTATTCAAACCTCAACACATGGTTCATTTCTACAAATGCAAAGAACTACGGAATCTTGCAAATCAGTTCCCTAATCCAAGGGTCTTTCGAGGCAACAAACAACCTCCAAGGCAACAAGGGTGAGCTTTTTCCATCACTACTACTGAAGTGAACCCCAAAAACGAAGTGGTGACAGGTACACTAGTTATTAATTCAATAATAGAAAATGTACTTTTTGATTGAGGTTCTACGCATTAATTTATATCTCAAAAGTTTAGTAGAATAATCTCAGCACCACCACAAATCATGGAAGTGAAGATGTCGGTGATTACGAAAAATGGGGCAATCATTTCATCCCATGAATATAACTTATCCCCTGTCATAATCTGTGGAATGAACTTTTCGGCAAACCTCGTCATACTCCCTCTAGTGGAATTTGATGCAATTCATGGTAGGGATTTTCTTTCCTTATATAGATCCAACATAAATTACTGTGAGAGGTAAATCACTCTCCATATAAAGAATCGACCCTCGATTCATTACAAGTGGAAGGAGGAAGATGAACCGTCTTTAGATCCAATATCTCAAGAGTGGATATTACTTCCCTATGAGCACGCATATCTGACTCAGTTGATTGAGTCTAAGGAGGAAACCATCCTAGAAGACATTCCTATTGTGTGGGAATTCGCTAAAGTGTTTCCCGAGGAATTGCCTGGTCTTCCTCCTAGAAGAGATGTTGAATTCTAAATTGATCTTATACCTTGGGAATTTACAATATCCAAGACTCCATATAGAATGGATGTTGTGGAGCTTGAGGAGCTGAAAAAACGACTACAGGAGAATCTGGATAAAGGGTTTATATGCCCAAGTGCTTCATCAAGGGGTTCACCAGTCCTATTATTCAAGAAGAAGGATGGGTCAATGCGCCTTTGCATCGATTATCGTGAGATTAACAAAATAACGATAAAGAAAAAGTATCCTCTCCCATGAATTGATGACTTTTTCGATCAGTTGTGTGGAGCACAATACTTCTCCAAGGTGGATTTTTGGTTGGGTTATTATCACGTAAGGGTGAAGGAGAAATATATCCCCAAGACTTCTTTTCGTACAAGATATGGTCACTCTTAACTCATAGTAATTCCTTTCAAACTAACTATTGATCCAAAAATCTTCATGGAATTGATGAATAGGGTCTTTATAGACCACCTCGGAAAAATTTCATAGTTTTTATAGATGATATTTTGATATACTCCAAAACCATGGAGGATCATGAGGAGCATCTAAGAACTGTACTAGAGACCTTGAAGAAGGAGAAGCTCTATGAAAAGTACAACAAGTGTTAGTTCTGGTTCAAGGTCTCATTCTTGGGCCATATCATCACAAGCAATAGGATATCTGTGGATCCCTCCAAAACATATGTAATTGAGGGATGGATGAGGCCAACATCTGTAACAGATATCCGTAGATTTTTGGGATTAGGTGGATATTATCGACGATTTGTGAAAAATTTCCCCCGATTGTCCAACCCTCTTACCAAGCTAACTCGGAAGGGAGTAATGTTTTCTTGGGGTGATGAATGAGAAAAAGATTCAAGTATTTGAAAAAGAGGCTTATCACTATGCTAGTTCTCACTTTACCCACTAGTGGAGAACTTTTTGTGGTATTTAGTGATGCTTCGAAGAAGGGTCTAGGATGTGTGTTGATGAAAAATGACGAAGCCATTGCCTGTGCTTCCAGGAAATTGAATGTTCGTGAACAGAACTATCTAACACATGACCTCGAGTTGGCTGTAGTGATCTTCTCTTTGAAATTTTTGTGGAATTAACTCTTTGGGGAGAAGTGTGAAATATATACGGACCACAAAAGCCTCATGTATATATTCACACAGAAAGAGTTGAACATGCACCAATCAAGATGGTTAGAACTGATCAAAGACTATGACTGCTCAATCTATTACCATCCTAATAAAGAGAACAAGGTGGAAAATGCCCAAAGCAGAATGGACCCGGAAATTCTATCATTGATGGGAATTGAAAAGGATCCAATCTACTTAGATCTGATGAAGATGGACCAGGGAATCATAAATAAGGGAACATCATCAATACTTTCACAAATTATTGCCTAACCGTCAATTTTGTAAAGGTTAAAGGATGCTCAAAAAGATGGTGTGGGAATTCAGAAAAAAGTGGAAGCTATCAGCAAAGGGAAATCCTCGGAGTCTAATGTTAATGAAGAAGGAATTGTGAGATTTGGGAAAATACTATGTGTTCCATCAAGTCTGGAGCTGAAGAAGGGACTTTTGGATGATGCACATACTTCAAATTTCTCTATTCACCCAGGAAAAATAAAGATGTATAAATATCATCAAGATTGTTATTGGTGGGATAATATAAAGAAGGAGATAACTGAATATACATCAAAGTGCCTCATGTGTCAGCAAGTGAAGGTAGAGAGGCAGAAGTCTAAAGGGATGATGCAACCATTTCCCATACCAGAATGGAAATAGGAGAACATCACCAAGGACTTTTTCACTGGACTTACAAAGACATCCAAAGGAAAAAATGCAATCTGGGTTTTTATGGATCATCTTAAAAAGGCTTCCCACTACATTTCTATTCAGGAGGATTTATCATTAGATCAACTGGAACTGATATATATCAGGTAAGTGGTAAGGATGCATGTAGTACCACTATCTATTGTGTCCTATCAAGATCCAAGATTCACATTCATGTTTTGGAAGAGTCTTCAATATGCTCCGAATACTGAACTGAACTTCAGTACATCCTATCATCCTAAAACTGATGGCCAATCTGAATTAACTATCCAAACAATTTAGGACATGTTTAGAGCATGCTCAATAGACATTAAATGAGGATGAGATCAACATCTTCCTCTGGTTGAGTTATCTTATAATAATAGTTTCCACTCGAGCATCCAAATGGCACCATATAAATCCCTTTATGGGAAACGGTGAAGAACACCGGTGTGTTGGGATGAGGTCGGTGGGCGTATGTTTCTGGGACCAGAAATGGTCGAAGAAATGGTGGAGAAGGTAAAAACCATTCAGTAACATATAAAGGTATCCCAGAGTCGACATAAGAGTTATGAAGATAATCATTGATGAGACCTTTAGTTTAAAGTTGGAGACATGGTATTTCTACGCATATATCCATGGAATAAGGTTACAAGGTTTGGAAATAAAGTGAAGTTATGTCCAAGGTACATCGGCCCCTTCGAAATTCTTGATCATTTCGGGGTTGTGGCCTATCTACTAGCACTTCCACCTACTATGGCTAAAGTACATGACGTCTTTCATGTATCCCTCTTAAGGAATTAATACCAGACCCTTCACATGTACTCCCTTCAGAGGTGGTATAGTTAGAGGATGATCTTTTTTATGAGGAGCAACCAGTGAATATCTTAGATCATAGAGAAAAAGTTCTACGAAATAAGACAATTCCCTAATCAAGGTGTTGTGGTGAAACCACAAGTTTAAAGAAACAACATGGGAATTAGAGGAAATTATGATGTACAGTTACCAGAATCTGTTTTACTGTGGGAAAAGGAAATTTCCAGGGAGAAATTTCTTAAAGGGGAATGATTTTAACGACCCAAACATTCATCAATGGAAATCCCTCTTGATATAATTAAATTTCTCTTAATATAAAATGTTTATATAAAATGTCAACTTATTTGGTTTTATTTTATGATTTGTGACTGTTGCTAATATATTCATTGAACAGTGATCACATTATTTGTATAAATATAGGGATTTAACAATCTAATTTACTCAGACAAAGGAGGCAATGGGCTCATCTAGTAGAATTTCTCCATACGAAGCCCATTTCTCAGAGCTCGGAAAAGAGGTGGTGTTTTTGGGATTTACTCTTGGCCAATCCCAAGCCAAGGTTCATCATGTAGAGCTCGAATGGAACCGTCTATGGGAGAAGTGGATGTTGATAGTGATCACCACGAGTGCAATGTAATCCGAGCCACCACAACAGTCTGTCACCGTCGCGCACCTTACCCTTAGGTATTATGCAGCTATTTTAAAAGGTTATGTAACAAATCCCTATCACTATGGTTATGTACATTATTTTTGTATATAATAATTAATATAATTTCTTTTTATTATTGTTACCTTGTAAATAGTTTTTAAAGCACTAATAGTATTTTTAGTTAATGTTTAACTAAGAAATATATTTTGATAAATTAATGGATTTTTGAATTAAATAATATTTTAATAAAATATTTTTATTATTATTAAATTAATTTTTACTAAATATAAATTATCATATAATTTTATGAATACAATTTTAATTTTTTTTTAAGGTTTGTAATCTATTTTTTTCAAAAACCCTAAATTTTCGATAAATGTCGGTTTTTATTTTAAAAGTGAAAATTAACAAATTTATAAAATTATTTAGATAAAATAAATATCATTTTTGATATCAGGATGTCGAAATTATCCAACAGTGAATTTTTCATAATTTTCTGAGACAATCAAATGATTGGGTAAAAATAAAATACCATTTAAATATATAATGTGATTTATGACATCATAATGAACCAATAGTGATATAATAAAATACTATAAACCTTATGTTCGGCGAATATATGTTTTACCATTAAAATAATGTGATTTTGGGTTTGTTTTATTTATTTTAAAAAGCTTTAGTGGACCCTTCAAGACTTATTAAACATTTTGTCTTTTTAAATTTTTTTCCTTGGGATTATGACTCACCTCCACATAAGCAGCCCCATTATTTTAAGAAGTTAGGATTTTGGGATTATAAAATATTTTTTTCCAATTCCCTTTCACAAAAACTATGGGCAAAAACCATGTTCTGGTTTGTGGTTTGGATTAGTTTAATGTGAGGGTCCCAAACATAAATAATGAAGAATTCCATCACCTTTCCTATATAAACCCACCCAAGCTCCCACTACCTCCTCGCTCAAAGCCTTTGGAATTCTTCCAACCTCTACCCTACTCTCTCTATAATCCTTAAAAGGTTCCCAAGCTCCAAAGAAGCCTCTCTCAAGACTCTCTCAAGCATTTGGAAGCACACTTCCAAGTAAGAGTTTTTCTTCCTTTCTCATTTTTATCTAATTTTCTTAATGTTTTTATTCCCTTTTAATTTCAATTATAAATGTTGGGATATGGTTTTTTAGTTCCCCCATACTCCCCTATTTATATTTTAATTATGAGAGATCCCTTTCTGTCTCAATAAATGCCTCCCGTGTACACCCATTACTATGCCGAAATTCCGAAAGGGATTTATCTCTCCTCACTTACATTCAAGAAATTCTTTTGTATCATGAATCTAAATTCCATTAAAATTTTGGGAAATGTATCTAAATTACCCCATTACTATCCATTTGAAGTATATATTATGAGACACCCAATTCTCTCCCATCAATCATTTTTATGAATTCTTACATCACACCATTACGCTAACTAAATTGCACCGATTTTCTAAGCCAATGTCATTGTGTAGTGAATACCATGCCCATTTCACTATCAAGGGTATTTACCTTTATGCACATTTAATTATTGATTATAAAGTTCCATGTAATAATTCCACATTCCTTTATCGTGTAATAAATGATGATGTTTTATGAATCCATGTTATATGATCCATGTGACACACTTATGCATGAAATGAAATTTTTAAGAATGGTACGCCCTTAAAGCGCTCCAATGCATTGGGTAAAGTATAGTATCATGATATGTCATGTGCAATGGGTGTTGACTTATGATAATTCAAGTGCAACAAGGTTTTACTCATGCTTCATGTGCAATGAGGGTTTACTCATGCTCTATGTGCAATGATCCTTGGATCAGGCTAATTCCATGTTAAGTGTTGTTGCCACATTTCCATGTTATGATTTTCAGGATTTATCATACCTTTATGTTTATTCTTCTATTTTTCTCTATTGATTTGCCTATTTTATAACATTTATTTTATTACTCTTTTTATTCTATGGTTATTTCTTTACTGGGATTTATAGAACACCCTTTTATTATGCATGTCCTCAGGTTATCCCATGCAATGCTAAGTACATGGGAATGTAGTTGTCATGTAAAGGATGTTTTCAATAAAGATGTTATATTTCATGTTTTATGTTGTTATGTAATGATCCTAAGCCCCAAATAAACTAGGCCTCTCAATCATCTATGTTGTGTCAAGTGATGTTTATGTAATAAAATATGTTTAATTGTATAATAAAATGTAGGGTTGTCATAGAATTTCTATGCGGAATAAATGTGGAAGACCCAGCTACTAAAGCCAAAACTCAGTTGAAACATTATCTTTGTCATGTGATAGATAAAACGTTTGGTTAGAAAGTTGTCTCTAGTGAAAGTGGGAGTGTTGTAATAGTGGGTTCCATAGACCCAACTATGCAGTAATTTTTTATTATCATATCATGCGTAGCGTTAAATATAAATGATTTATACTTAACGTTATATTGTAGATATTTCAACCTCCACTAATTAAATAGTAATTTACATGGATTAATAGTCATATCAAAAGGATATAAATGAACAAAAGATATAATGAAAACCTCATGATACTGTGAAATTAATCTTAAATAATGGTCATATGGTCTAGATATATCATAATGACTAGACAGAGTAGATTTTTGACTATCTGGTGTTGTAGGATCCTAAGAATTGAGAATTCTTCTCATGACATTCGCACTTGATGATCTCTAGAGGTGAGATCATGAGGGAAGACCAGCCAATTTGAACACCACATGTTTTGGGTATCATTGGATGTTCTTATATAGAGACATGTTTTTTGGTCTCTGAACATTAGATCTTTATTAATGTGTTCTATTTGATCACATAATTTGTTGCATGTCAAAAAAACATTACACTGAAATTGGGGTGAGATATCTTTTGTTGGGTTCATCATTGGTGGCATGAAATTGGTTGAATGTCTAAGAAATTATTTGTCACCTACAGTTCAAGGAAGTAAAATATATTGGACTAGGATGATCAAGATGGTAGTACCTTAATAAATTCATGGTCATAGTAGTAAAGGGTAAATACATAATGTTAGGTCAACAAGTAATAAAGAAAGAAAAGGAAGATGACACAGTTGTGTGTCCTGCTTAATGAGAAATCTAAAGATAAATAGATTATATTACACAATGCTTGTTCCTAGGATGGTTCTTGTTTCTATGATGATACTTATCATTTTAGGGGTCTTGATGGATTTCTTTATTCCATTCTTGTTCTATGAATATTATTCACTTCTATCGAGATAAGGGCCTAAAGGGTAGCAAAAAATAGAGTATTCAAAATTCTTCCCAATTCTGGTGAATAAAAATTTTGGACATGGTTGGCACCACTATCGAGGTCTCAGTTTTTTATAAGGTTCTAAAATAAAAAAAGGTATAAATAAATTCTTTTTATTCATGTTAAGAATAATTTGTTTTGAATTTATGTATTATGAATTATATTATTTGAATTATTGTTAGTTTATAATATTCAATATTCCTTTAATATTTGTAGGAATGACTATTCAAGTTATTGGATCAGGTTTTATTATTAAGTATGTTTATTAAATTATATGAAAGTAATAAAAATATAAATTATATTTATGATGAAATATAGTAGTCACAATATTTCATTTATTAAGAGAGAAATAAATATGTGGGTACTGGGAGTTTATTTCGGGTATTTAATAATTCATTATAAATTGAGAGAGCCCTTATGCCAAACAAAATTTACTACTCAATGGTGAGAGACTTTGTATCCTCTCGCTTTCATTATTCCTATAGGGAGATACTCTGGTTCTAAAATACGGATCACAGTTCTTCTTCCCAGATCAACAGAATAGAGCAGTATTGGTCATCGATATATAGAGATCATCATCAGAACTCTGTGCGACAACCTATATTGTGAGGATCAGTGTTCTAATAGTATTTTGAAGAATGTATTGTTTTACTAGAATAATTTGAAGTTGAATACTTCAATATACTATTTTTGGTGACTAGAAGACGTTGATCATGGAATCAGATCAACCCAGATATTTTGTGGTTTTAATTTTGTACATAAAAAACCTCACGTGAGATCCTTGAGTGGTAATTTGGAAATGCTTCACCGACGATGACAAGGTCATGTAAATAATATATGGATAAAATTTAAAAAAACATAATTTGGGATATGAACATGTCTTATGATAGAGTGGAATGGCACTTCCTTAGAGTCGTTATGCAAAAAATGGGTTTTTGTGCTAAATGGAAAGATATGGTCATGGACTACATCTCGACCGTATCCTTCAAAATCAAGGTTATTGGGGAGATCACCAGAGGATATTCCCAATCCCGTGTCCTTCACCATGGATATACCCTCTCCCATTTTCTCTTCATACTTGTGGCTGACGTGTTTTCTAATCTCATTTCCGGGGCTGCATCCTCTAAATCTATTCATGGGGAAAAGGTCTGTCGTTCTAGCCCACTAATGTCACAAATTTTCTTCACTGATGACTACCTCCTTTTTTTCAGAGCAAAAAGTAATGAATTCTAGGTGATTAGATGAGAGATCAATTAGTTTGAGAGGGTGTCTATCCAGTCAATCAATCATGGAAAATATGAAATATCATTCAGTGTAGGGGTGCCTCTTTCTAAGAGGGATGAACTCTGCGCATCAGCAGGCATCCATATGGTTTTGAAACATCAAAAGTATTTTGGGATACCCACGGTGATTGGCTGATCCAAAAAATAAATCTTCAATTATCTAGTGGGGAGGATCGAGAAAAAAATTCTAGGCTAGTCCCCAAAAAGAATTTTTAAAGCTGGCAAAGAGACCGTCATCAAAGCTATCATCCGGTCTATCCCCAGCTAGTTTATGTCCCTGTTTAAGCTCCCAACAATTATTATTGGCTAGATCCACACACACTGCCAATTTTTGGTGGGGGAAGAATGATGGAAGGAATTGACCCCACTAGATGTCCTGGGATAAACTCTGAAAACCCAAATCAGAAGGAGGGATGGGATTCCGGAATCTTCTTCTCCTCAATTATGCACTTTTGGTAAAGAAAGGATGGATCCTTATTAACTTTCCATCATCTCTATGTGCACGGGTTCTCTGAGATAAGTACTTTCCCCACACAGACTTCCATGATTCCTCTCTTGGTCCCCATCCTAGCTTTCTCTAGAGAAGCATTTGGGGGGCTCAAAAGCTCCTGAAAAAAGAACTAGGCTGGAGGATTGGGTCTGGATCATCTGTCAACATCTGGACTGATCCATGGATGATCGATAAGGAAGGTATGCAGGGTACATCCCTTGTCCAACCAGGTCTTGAAGACGCCACTGTCTGCTGCCTTCTTTCCGACCAAGGACAGGGGTGGTGGTAGGAAAAGATCCTTAAATGGTTTAACAAAAGAGATCAACGAATTGTCCTAAGAATTCCTTGGGTACTTGATGTAGGCCCCAACCTTTTTTTCTAGATCAATGACATATCAGGTGAATACAATATGAGATCCATCTACAGACTTTCACTTGGAAACCACTTAGTCGGCCGAGATGAGGGACCATGAAAATCGATTTGGACGCTCAATGCTCCCCCTAAAATACGACAATTTTGGCACCAGGTTTGCACAGGTACTCTCCCAACCATGATACTTCTTGCTTAGTGACATATGGCCAGTACTCCTTTTTCCCTTTCTACCCAAACATTCTAGAAACTCTTTTGCACTCCATCATTCTCTCCCCGAGATCTAAGGAAATTTAGAATAAATGGGGCCCGGATTCTACCGCTTCACTGTATTTGGCCTCTAACCTTCTCGATCTTCTGATGTGTTGGTGCTCCACTCTATCCTTGGCTTTTTCCGGTTCACTTTTCACTTCAGCCTGGATTATTTGGGTCAGGCGTAATGATGTTGTTTTTCATCAAGCTCACAAATCCCCTGAATTCTAGATTGAAAGGGACATTTATTGGATTGAGGGCTGGAAAGACCACAGTGGACATTATATGCTAGGTTTTACCCTCTATCCCTCTCATTGTAATCCCCAACGGAAGGGATTATTAAGATTAACATGGACGTGTATCTTCCAAAGGATGGTCTTGTTTACCTCAGCCTCCAGGCCCAAAATCATCTGGGGAAAATTCTTACTGTAAAATATGAAACACATCAGGCATTCAAGGAACCTGAAGATGCTGATTTCATGTCCATCCATGCAAGTATGATTCTCTCTTTGGAATGTGGATGGGGTGATATCATTATTGAGTCTGACTGCATTATCATAATCGATGCTATTAACCACAATGATGGAGGGCTCCAGTCATTTGGAATCATCATCATGAGAATTATCCCGCTTCTCAAATGATTCTCATTATGCACCTTCTCATTTACCAAAAGAGAAGGAAACAATGCGGCCCATCAGCTTGTGGCCACAGGCCCATTCGATACCAACCAGATCTGGCTGGAAAATTTCCCTTCAAGGATTTTCACATGTACTTCTGCTGATCTTCATCATTAATGATTTCTGTTGATAATAAAAAAAGGTACCTTCAATATGAACTTATACAAAAAATGTTTCAGAACACATGATCATAGAAGTCACATAATTAGGAATGGATGTGTAGACCTAAAAGGCACATCATCGGTCTTGCTATCATACTCATAAACGAAACCATAGTTTTCCATGTCACATGACCTTAATTGGTATGATGTGCTTTATTAAAATGATAAAAACTACATGATATTTGATTCCATTCTCAACGATATATTTTAATGCCCTCTCTCATAACCAATCCTATTCAATAAGGGTAACCTGTAATATTAGTGGGAAGGCCTTCAAGAACATATATTCATTCTATAAGATATTTACAGACTAAAAATTATGATATTCAATAGGGTGTTCCAACTTCCCTTCATCTCATCCAATACAATTTTTCATTATCATCTCCCTAGGGGGTCAAAATGTCAATCCTTACTGGAATATTGGAGAGATTTTGAATCAAATAATACCCTCATATGAAAATATTAGAAACAAAATAATGAACCTAACATGCAATATTTTACACATGAGTGTGATTGATTCATAATATATAATTATTTATGATTCATTAATAATGGTTTCATTTTTTATATATTCTACCCATAGTATCCAAATATAATAATCAATTATTGGGTCATGAGGATATAACCTCCCAAGAAAGGTTAGGTGAAACTGGTGAATGACCTAAATTATTATAAACTAAAAAAATTTATTCCATGGACATATTCCTCCACCATGATAATAAAATCATATCCTACCCCTTTTTGAACTTTTTATAACATTAATATTGTTTAAAACTAAGTGGTGAATTCTATGGTACAAGATGAATTTCATTATGGAATCATCCATACACTATATACAACTTGTGCAGGCCTCTAGGAGTTGAATAATTTTGTTGTCATATCAATGATAGAAAATAAGGGGTAGGTATCCTCTGACATTACATCTAACAACTTTGGTCCATTTACCCAAATTTAGGTAATAAATACCTTTTTATCCTAGGTAGGTATAAGAGGATGGAAAACATGTCTACAAAACCACATAGGAGCCTATATTGAAGGATCTTATCAAATAAAGTTTTCATTTTTGATATACAGACCCAATTCCATTAGTAGATATTAACGAAGTAGTTTCAACAATGATCTATCATAATAAAGAACCCATGTTGAGAAATCAACAGGTATAACCAAATAATAATGTCTGAGAGTATATTTCTACCTATTTTTCTTCGAATATCCTTGATACACATTGGAATATCCCAACAGTAACTCAGGGTAACTGTAGATCAGTATCAACAGAAATATATAAATACCATTGAAATAATCCTTAGTAAATTTTCCTATCAACCCATTACAAATAAGGTTAAAATAAATACTACAAATACATCCATCTGTAAATGGAATAGGTCCTCTTTACAGTACCCACCAATAAATGAACTACCATGGAGGTCCTTCCCATGGTCATAGATAACCAGGTCGCTCTAAAGGTCCTCCCCATAGGCCTAATTGTGGTTTCCCCCCATATGAAACTATGTATACTATAAATAAAGGTCCTCCCCATATTAATGTGTAATTTTATAATCATGCAATTCATCTCCATTATACTAGTTTTGGATTTCGTCTCCACGTCATGGAATCTACTTGATTAGAAAGTTCTATAAATTTAGATAAATGAATAAGTAGTAGTTATAGAGTTTCTACCAAGTGTTTTGTCCTGAAACCCCTCCCTATAGTGTAACATTTATGGGAATGGATGTATTCAACATAATGAAAACTAAGAGAACATCAACCACAGTGGTCCTACTCATAAAAAATAATAGAAAGTTCATCCCCACAATGACATCCCCAACCAACATTATTTCTCCCTTAGGTAATCAATCATGAAATAATTAATATTGAAGGTCTTCCTATTGATTCAAATAATGTAGGTCCAAAATGTAACAACAAAAGAGATAACCAATTAGTTCATTCCCATGAAAACCATCATCGAGGTCATACTCATGAGGTAACATCCAACCAACATGTTGTTCCTCCCCAATATAATGATATAGAAACAAACAACCATGGAGGTCCTCTACATGATACTTACCATTAAGGTTATCTTCATGAAAATTCATCTGCTCAATATTAAGTTCCTCTAAATATCACAATTATCCCAGTCATAACCTCCTGTGGAGATTTCTGAACAAATATGAAGTCAATTTCACTGCACACCCAATTATAATCTAGTAGTGCCTCATCCTAATCAATGGGTGATTTGATGCAATAATCATCATCTGTTACACTTCCAGATCATGGAAGCATGAATAAAATGAGTAACATTTAGAATAATTTATCTTTACTCAATGAGGATGTATAAAAATTAACTTTGTGGGTAGAATGGGTTGAATAACCATTATATAATGATAATAAAGGATCTAATATTAAATGGAAGGAACTGGATGATGATAAAATATTGATCATGTTCAGACCCATATACACTAACCAATATATAATTCATTAAATCTTGAAGGAGAAATAAATATTTTACCTACATTTCAGTATTTTGAGGACACTCAATGATATCAATGGAAATATCTACCTTATAATGGGTATGTTGATCATCTTAATTAATTAGAGTAATAATTTAATTAATTTTATTCATGTGATCTTCTAATATATTATAAATATAAATATATAAAGTAACATTATAATCTTTAATAATCTTCCCAAAACAACCTCTGGGTGATCCTCCATATAATCATAGAGACTCATTATCATGTAGATATCAAGGGGTTGGGTGAATTTTGGGTGTTTCGTTTAACCTCACCATGTAGATTTTAGAACTCGTTAGGAACAATTGTTTTCTCTGTCATTACCACAAATCGAGCTCTATATTAGTGATTTGGCTATACCTATTCGCTAATACAAGAAAATCCATGTAAACCATAGAATGAAAAAAAAATATTCCTTCTAAGGGAAATAAAAATTGATAAGATCTGACTATAATAAATTAAAACTATGAAACAGGTGAAAAAATGTTATATTTTTATCTTATAAATAAAGATATATTTTCCAGGATTAATATTTCTTAAGAAGATCCATTACCAAATATACTATATTAATCCCATGCCAGTGTATGATCCTAGAAGGAAAAGAAGGATACAAAAAAACTAAAAAAACATAGTTTAATTCCCATAATATTGTGGGGGTGATTTTTAACTCTCTAATACCCATTTAAATATAAATTATTTAATGAGATGATCGACTTGATAATCCACCCCCTCAAATGATCAATCTTCTCAACGATAGGGGAGGCTCCAATGTGAAATGAAATGTAAAAAGGTATATAATATATTGTGACTATAGAGGTGTAATTATGTTTTAAATATCATATATATACTTTAGATCCATAATCATATACAACTATGAGAGGGGCTAATATAAAAACAAATGACATCAGTTCGTGAGGCGATTGTCAACTGTACACATGAACAATGATTTTGTAACCCATTTTATGGAAGTAGAAATGGTTGTAGATCATTAACATAACATAACAAAGTATTAGATTATATATGATACATATGATGTTATATTATCATGTTTTAATAATAATTGAAGGAGGTGGAGAAAGAAATAAAATAAAAACCCTCATCGAAGAACATTTCCACTTCATCGGGTAACCTCATTAGATTTGAAACAAAAGCCTTCCTAGGACAGATATATACCATAATTAAGGATTATATGATGAAATTAATGATTTTTTATGTGCTTTGGTTATTCATTTTCTAACCAAAAGGGTGTTATGGTGTGAATAAGAGAGATGGGGTGGCCTTTTATACGTGAGGTGAGTGGCACACTTATAATTTTTTAAATGAAAAAGGTAAAGTCATGTTTTTCACATAAAAAAGGGTCCAAAATAGAGTATTACTATGAATTAGATATTATAAGATCTATATATTTCTAAAAAAAATGTATAAGATAAGTTTTTATGTCATTTTAACACTTATTTTTTTAGTTTTACCCCTAGTAAACAATTTTTTACCTTAACTGTGGTAACTAATTTTTATTGTTTTCACTTTTAGTTTTGGAAAAAAATTAAATTAAACACATTATATAATATTAGTTATGAATATTAAAAATATATAATTTTTTTTTCTAAATTCAATACATAGGATTGGAAAATTTTAATTTAAAATTAATCCCGCAGGCATGATGAGAATGTTTTTTTTCAAATAGAAAATGTAAATGTGTTTCCAAAGTTTTTGTATACAATTTCAATATAAAGTTAATTAAAATGATAAAAATTGGATTAATAGATATAAAATTAAACTAATTTAACTTTAATATCAACTTAAAATATAATTTAAATTATAAATAATTTAAAAATAAAGGCATCTTTTAAATAATGTTTTGTATTTTTCACTATTTATAAGAAAATTAATATTTTTTGGAAATTTACAAAATTTACTCTAAGATATTTTTTTCATGTTTATTTAAAAAATTAATATTATTTTTACAAAAAAATTATAAAATTTTCAAAATTTAGTTTTAAAATAAGTGTGAAAAATGCGATAAAACTTTTTTTAGAAATATGTTGTTTTTATGAGTAAAATTGTAATTATTATTATCTCTTCCCTAAGAAACACAGAAGAAGAATGTTAAAAATTAAGCTGAATATATAATATATAAATTTAGTTAAAATAATTCAAGAAAAGTGGTTTGATTAATTTATTGAGGTAAGACATGTTTGTTTTCTTAAAATTAGTTTTATTAAAAAACATTTCCTTTATTTTAAAATAGTATTTATTTTTAATTAATTTGTTACCAAAGAATTAATTTATATATATTTTTAAATCATATATATTAATAATTTATTTTATACTACTGATAATGAAAATTCAAAAGGTTGGGTGATTAATATCATACCAAATAATATTATTTTAATAATACTTCATGTTTTATTTCAACTCAGTGTTGCCTGTAATGTAAGTTAAGATCAATGTTATATGTAATTAAAAACAAAATAATTATTGTGTGTAATGAAAGATAAACATAATGTGGTGTGTATTAGAAAATATTTAAAGGATTAAATATATTTGAAAAAAAATCATTAAATCTCAGGATGTTACAAATTAGATCAAAATGGCCCTTAAAAATGAGTATTCTGTAGATTTTTGAGCTCCCCATGGGGTATATTACATTTAATTGATTCCATTAAGAAAAATGAAATTGGGATCCAATTACTAGTGTTTGATAAACTACATTTTTATATCCATTTTGATTATATAGTGGGTTGTTATGTGTATTACCTAGTAGTCAAATCTTCTTATCATCACGATCACTTTTCTTCTATTGAGGGTGTTTTCAACAAAATATGAAAAAAAACATAATAATAAATAAACTAGAGTGAGTATTTGTATTCACCATCAAAAATTAATTTGGTTTCATAGATTTCTTATAATAATTCATCATTAAACATTAAATAATCTGGATTTTTATATCAAGAATCATTTTCTTTCATTTTAGAGGGCCCATTCAGGTTTACAATTTTAGAGAATTATGTCATAAACATTATATAATAAACATATATAGTTCCTATTGGACACCTCATATATATATATATACATTTTCAAAAAATATAATAATTTTAAAATGAAACATGTTTTCTATTCATCACACATCGTCACAATTTTCAACTTGACATCAATATTGTTCCTATATACCCTTATAATCATATTGGAAAAAATATGACAAGAAGGGATAAGCATTAAAATATCCTTAAAGGATAAAAAAAATATTTAAGACACTCATTACTCCTTTTCAAAAACATGTGATTATATAAGAGAGTTAATATTTATCATAATTAACATTGAGATAAAAAAAATTGTTTATTTACACATGACTTTATCTTTACTACCCAAGAGTTTTAATAAAAAAACATTTTATGGAAACATAAAGGAAAAATAATCATCATGAGGGATTATTTGAAAACATAAAAACCCATGAAAAACATTTTCTTAAAAACATACATTTCTACCATCAATTGGCATAATAATTCCTTTAAACAAATGATCATTAACATACCTTATAAATTAAATATAATTCCTTGAAAACACATTATAATGAATAGATATTTTATGTATATTTTTTATAAAACCATATTTATAAAACCCTTATAAGAACCCTTTTAAATGGAATATCATACTTGGTTAATTTGACTACAATTCTTCAAAGAATATAATAATTACTAAATGCATTAGAGATCTATATGGTGATCACTAATAATCATTGAACATTTCTAGGGAGAAAACATAAATAAATCACAAAGAGTTTTCCATTTCAAACATATATACTAATAAAATAATATTTTTTAACCATACTCAAAGGAATTTATAGTCTCTATATAAAAAATTATAAATGTACTTTTATTTTGATAATATTTAATAAAATATATCCAGAATATCCGGGAAATAAAAATTTTCTACAATAAAAGTTGAATTTTTTTTAAATATCCTTAAATAATAATGGTCATGATAATATAAAAATAAATTAATGTCAAATATATTAGTAATCATTTTATTCACAGCTTTAGTTAAATGTAACTCATTCAAAAAATGAAAATAAGATTAATTTTTAATCCTTTGTAAAGAAAGTAGAAGGAAAAAATACATTTCTAAACCATTTATGTGTAAATAATAACTTATATAAATTTTTTTAGGAAATATATGCATATGGATTAATAATATCTAATATAAATTCATAAAATATTAAAAAATGGATTTTATTGAAAATCCATTACTATAAGTCTAACTTGTCACTTACATTCATTATCATCAAGAATAATAAAATTATATTTTTTATTTTCATTCATTGTAACCTTTTTAATTTTCATTTAATTATAATTATTTATATTATTTAATTTTTTACCATGTTTTTTAATTAATAGAAAGTTTTAGCTCCTGATGGATGTTATGAGGAAGATCAGTTTATAACCCCAAAATAACATCTGTGTCCTGACCGTGGTCAAAGGGGTTATGGTTTTACTAACTATAAAATCTTGAAAATGTTATTATTGTCATATTTATTCAATATATAAACATGTAAAACCAACCATGAAAGGATATAATTAAAAACAAATCTTTTTTTCCTAGAGACAATAATTTTTATGCATGCATGAATGAAAATTCCATTTTTTGAACTTGGTGTAAAATAAATAAGGTAAAAAGAATTCTAATTTTAAAAAATAAAAAAAATTATAAAATAAAAATTCATTATTTAGTTCTATATTTATGATCATACATTTATGGTGGAAATAAGAAATTAGTCAAATTACTTCATGGAGGTAGTATCCAACACATATACACGAGCGACATTATCATTTTCCAATAGATGGAAAGTAACAAGATGACAACATATTATCCTTATAGATATATAAAAATGTTATAAATATCATTTATATATATTTTATTCATCACATTAACAATCCATGTAATCTATTGAATGAAAAATTAATCTCATCACTTCATGGAAGAGATAGTTCACACTTACACAAGAGTGATATTTCCATATCACATAAGATATACATGATAATAAAAAAGGGTTATACTATAAAAAATATTAATGTATCTATAATATAATTATTTTATTATGGTTGAAAAATATTTTGAATTAGGAATAAGAATAAATAAAATGAAATCACTCATTTAGGAACCATACCTTTTCTTTAGACAACCTCATTAAGATTATATCTAAATCCTTTTTAGGATGATAAGATGATAAAAATAAGACTTCTATGATGTTGGTAAAAATTTTATTAAGGGGTTTTAAGGATTTTCAAATATAATAGGATCTTTAATTTTGAAGAAGAGAGGATATGGGTGTTCTTTTATAAGTGTGGGAGAAGAGAGAGTTGGAATTTTTGAAATGAATAAAGTATATTAATTTATTAATCAATCCAAATGGCTCCAAATGGGACCTTTTAAAATAAAATAGGGAATATGTTCTAAATATGAACATCCAATATGATTTATAAGTTTTTTTTCATTTCAACCCTTACCATTTTATCTCTAACCCTTTTAACATGTTTAAACTTTTACCTTAATAACTAGATTTTTACCAAAGATACTATTCATAATGACAAAAACTGAAATTTGAATCATTACCCAATTATTATATTTTAATTAGGAGACCATTTTATAAAATTAAATTTCTATGATTTGTATGATTTAATTTTAAAATAAATCCACAAAATTCGAGGAAAAATAGTTTTCCATAAATTTGATTTTTTTAAATATAAAATCATTTTATTCCAAAATCAAGTGTAATGATGAATATAAATACAATTATTAAATTAATTTTAATAAATAATATTTATTTTAATTTTAAAACTAATCCAAAATATAATGTTACTTAATAAATACACGAAAATAAAACATAGTTTACATTAAATTTGGTATTTTCTACTATTTATATAAAAGTCAAAATTTTAAAAAAAAAATCGAAAATTCAATCTAAGATAATTTTTTGATGATTTAAAAATTGAATTTTATTTTGAAAAATTTAATTTCTAAGACTTATAAATAATATTTTTAAATAAAACCATACAATACATGCAATTTAATTTAGTATGAATAAAACTACTTCCCTTTTTATTGAAAAATTTCATAATATCATTATAGTGAATAAAACACTATAAAATACTATTCATGAATAAAAAATGAAATTGAAATATTATTAACAAAACCTTGGTTGTTAGATTTTTTACATGACACTAATTTTTATCTAAATAAAAAATATCAAAACTTGAAGTTCCCTATCGTCAAAACCTCTAAGAGTTGAGAAAATATTAATAGAGCCCCATCTATAAATAAATATTCATTGTGAACCAAAAATTTTAGTATATTCAGTTCAATAATATGATGAAGAAAATATATAACTACCAGTATAATGAACATTTATTGATGTATTTTTTCTATCCCAAGAAATATCTCTTGTACCCTACGGTTTTGATTTCAACTTATGTAGAAAAACCAATCATTATATATATATAGTAGATATGGAGTGATCACTAAGTTCCATCAGTTACCATTGTAATGATTTAAGAAAGGAGAAAAACTATTACTACCTTAGTAAAACTTTGTTATAATCTAAGAGTTTATAAAATTATATTGAATAAGAATTATTAGCTTTGACCTTTATGGTGTCGAATGCTTTCCACCGTAAGAAAAATTATCAAATACACATGGTCTCTCATATGGATGTATGTAAGTATATAAATGCTTAATAAATATTAATTGGATGATAATAATGATGATTTATCACTCTTTAATTATTTTATACCAACTTTGTGTCAAAAAGGAGGTTATTATGAATGTTTTGGTAACTTTTTTACATTACACCCTTCCCCAGAGGGGTCACGTGTGGATTCAGAACTCGCTAATGAAGAAATTATCACCATATATGATACTATAAGGATATAAAAAATTTATTTCAATGGGTTTTTATCATGAATAATTTTAAATAGGATAGAATATACAAAAAATAACCAATTTAGTATTGGGGTTTTTTCCTTTCTTAAACAATGTCACTCATCCCCTACTCATTTTTCCTTTGATAACAATTCGCCAATATTATGGTAAAATACTAATCCCTCATCAAAACCCAACATTTATTTCTATTAATATGTGTTTTAAAATGAGATAAAAAATTATATTTATATATGTTTATCAAACACATCAATATAGAATACTCAATTAATAAAGAGATGTTTATACCCCTTCTTGATTATGAATTAGATTATATTTCCTAGATTTATTTTGAGCATGTGTTTTATCAGATTTGTTATTCATCAAAAACTAAAGTGGATGAATTTTCTAACATATATCTAGCTATGGGGGTGTACTTTAAGATAGAAAAATTAATTTGTGTATTTTTTTTATCTTTTTAAACCTAAATAAAATTTTATTATACTAATAATTGTAGTAAAACTGCAACCAAGGTTTTATCATAGAGATACATCGTTATATGAGTTATTTTGTCATGTTTGTTTATTTTTTTTTTCTTTTATATTTTTGAATTGTAACAATAGAGATTAAAAATATTATAAAATAAAATAATTTATGGTCAGAACATACTATGTAATTAAAACATAAATAGATCAATTGATAAAAAATTTAAAATATTAGAAATGAGAATTAGACATAGAGAAAAAGTGGTAACCTAATGAGTGATTGTTATGGATCAATATCTCTTCATAGTTTTTTAATTGATTCCAAAACTATAATACCTTGAAAAACATTCTATAAAATGGAAAATATCAAATCTCATTTTTTTTATTAATTTGATTCCAAAACCGATATCTTGGAAATAGAAATCCTATATAAAGGATTCAATAAATGATCAAAATGATTGCAAAAAAAAAGGCATAGGCAACACTCACAATACTCGTAATTCTTTGATCGAATATTGAGAAATTTATATAGTGTGGATCTTCTTCAAACTCCAAATAATATTAAATCAACATGGAAGATTCATAGTTCATCACACTATAATAAAAAATGTGATGTTCTCATATTGAACTAAAAATGTTTAACAAATTGACAGAAGAATATAACATCAAACAGAAATCGCATTTAGAAATCTAAAATTATGGAGAAAATTTCAATTTTGAAAATAATGAAATGAAAAATAAAAAATAATTCCACATGTGAATCCTCTTACTTAAGATAATATAAATTTAGCTAGACATCTTTATGGAGGAGAAGAGAACTATGATCTTTATCTTCCTTGGGTTTGGGAATAATAATTGAATTTTTTAATATCTCTTAGTTCCACACCCATTTTCTCCACTTTTGGCATCTCTAATCGACTCCATCTGTGTTGATGTCCATCTATCTATATTTGTTTTATTATTTCCATCCAATCTATCAAATTTATATTCCATCCAGTGTCACAACCCCAAATTTATGCCCAGTTCCATGATATTGAAAATAAAGAACTAAATTACCATCTTTTTATCACAACAAAATCACTCTTGGAAAACACTCAAGCTACTTTTTTTAGAAGTCAATGTTTCATTAATTACATCCCTCTAGAAATAATTTTTTAAAAAGTTATAATTATTATTTTTATACCCAGTAACTTGTTAAACATATTTCAATAATACACTTACCTAGTAACTTCAGCCTTCATCCTATGAAACTTATTCATTGACAATGAATTAGAATTCGATCTAAAATGGGAGACAAAAAAATAAGGGAAATCATTTTCAAATCAAATTATACACAACTCAAACATTAGTACTCCACTACTTATCCAAACTGTAATTCTTAATTCATTTAATCATAGGTAAATGAATGATTATCTAATGTGTGTCGTTGAATATCTATGAAACTGGGAAATTTGAATGAAAAAAACCCATCGTTATCAACTCAACCATACAAACAAAATAGTTTTAAATAAACAAAACTCTTCAACAATTAAAACTATTACTTACATGAAAATCCTCACGTGTGCAGAACAATATTCATGCTCAGATATGGCTTAGTTTTAGACTACATCATCATGATGTCAAAATTTCAATACTGAATCCTATTTTTCTTCATCAATAAAAAAGGAAACCACGAAACCCGATAATGTTTTTGGAAAAATCTAATTTCATCAATAATGGTGTATCTGGTTTCATTTTCTTTTAACTAGTGGCTCAGTTTCAACGATGATGGTTACCCTGATGGAATTAATGGATGTCTTTTAACATGGATGTTCTTACTCAGTCTTATGATCCACAAATATTCATATCACTGACTTGTTCTTTAGCGGTGGCCATGAATAAATTGAAAATGAAACTCAGATCCCAGTTTTAGTCATCAGTATGGTGAGATATCCCTTAAAAACTCAGGTTAACCCTCTTTAATCCAGATCTATTTAGAGTACAGATTCATTGCCAGTTTTTGAAATCTTTTATAGTTATGGAATTATAGGATACTTTAGTGCTGACTGGTTTGGATTTTTGTTCGACTCTGATGGAGACCCTAGTTTCATCATTCAATTTCAATGATATTTTCATCTTTCCGTCATCCAGATCTTAGATCCTGCCCCACATTAATAGATTTGGTATAATTTGTCATACGAATTGATTTTTTTTCTATAGAATCTTGAAAACCATGGGACTATATTTAGATTCATTATTTTACTTCCTTTAGAAGAAGATATAGGAAGTATTATAAGATAATTTATATTATATGATATTTCATATTACGGTCGACCCAGAATTATCTTACACAGAAAAGTACTCTATTACAATGAGATTGAAAATTATTCTTATGCATCTTCAAATTCATGAAATTATCTTATGCTTGAGGTTATTTTATCATACATAGATCAGAAGAGTAATAAATTCTATTACACATCTGCAAAAGATAAACAATTGGGGAATGAAAGTATATTAACACTTTAAATAAAATATATTAAAACAATAGGTTAAAAAATTAAAAACTAAAATTATAATTTTAATTCATATCAAAAGGAAAGAAAATAAATATTTAAATACAATAATAACTATTATGAAATTATAATACATTAAATAAAAAAATTTAAAATACATTTCAAAATGTAGTAATTAAATAAACTAAATATATTACACACTATCATTATTTACACAAAAATCAAATCATTTTTTGACACTATAATCAATAATTTTCAAATTATCAAAAAAATAAATCTCTAACATAAATTAACCACTTAGCATGAAAAAATAAAATATAAAGAAATAATAAAAATTAAGAGTTAAAAATAAATTCAATGTCCCTCACTATTAAATTATTTAAATAAAACGAATTAAAAACATCACTTTAGTTAATTAACTAATTAAAAAAAGAAAATGTTAATTGAATATACAAAAATATACAAAATAAATAAATAAATATTTATAATGAAATATAAAAATAAAATGGTGATGAAAATGTCAAAAAAAATTACAATTAAACCTAAAAATATATATTCAACATATAATTAAGTACATTATTAGTAAAATTTTTAATTAACAACCAGTATAAATTAATCAATTAAAATATTATTTTAACAAATAAAATACAATTAAATTAAACATATTATTATATAAATTAGTAAAATTATAAGGATACATCAAAACCCATATTTATTGAACACTAAAGAGCCTTTTCCTTTTTTTATCAACAATATATAAGAAATAAATGTGATTGTCAATTTATTGGATCAATGTCTGTTTTAATATTCATTAACTAATGAAAAAAATAGTTTTATGCTTACTATAGTAGATTATGTTCAAAATGGGATACTACACAAGATTAATCCAAAAAAGAGAATATTCATGATCATGCTATGAATTTTATTCTCTATAAGGGTCTATGTTGTTTAAAAAGTACTCTGTAAATAAGGGTTTCATGGGGTTCTTCTCAGATACATTGATGGAGAAGAGAACCACACAATTATGCAAGAAGCTTATACTATAACCATTTCTGAAAATAAAACATGGACTCTACTCTTCCACCAAATTAAGAGACATGAATATTTATAGCCATACATGGTGTTTGACATCATGAAATTACAAATGTAGTTTCATATATTATAGATTCATGATAACCTTGTCTATCTCTGACTCTATTTTTTATTTTATTAAAAAGACACATGAATGGGTTCAATAACCTAGTACATAAAGTATTTCTTCTAAAAAAATATACGGTAAAAAAAGTCTTTCATAAAGATTTCACTAGTGTACTTAGACAGATAAATATCCTGAACCTGCCTCAACTTATGGATAATGGACCTTGTTTGATCATTTTCTTGGGTTCTACCTTAATCCATAAACCCCCAATGTTATTTCACACTTCTATATAATCATGGAAATTAAACATATTTTTGGTAAATGACATATATAAAAACCCTCTAACCATTATCAATAATTTCAAATACATCCTGAAATTTACCTATTTCTTCTCTAATCTACTTTAATCTATAACCTTAATGAATTTTGGGATAAAGGTAAGGATTAGTTTTGTGAAATTTAAAATCAACAATAAATTAGATTTCCACACATAACTTTTAAAGGAAATGGGACCAAATTTTTTCTATCTAAAATGAATAAATCATATATAGAATACAACAACTTGTCCAATCATTCTTCCCAATTCCATATAGTAGTGAATGGGAGGATGTAGGAATGAGATAATTCTTTGAAAGATATAATTTAAAAATAATATAATATGATCATAATTCCTAGCTAGAAAATATCATCAATAATTTATGTTCTTATCATAAAAATGCTTAAAGTACCATACCATGATCCCATATTCACTTACTTAAGGTAATGAGGTATTTTTATCCATTTATGTTAAATTTCTTTCACTCTAGTCAGTTACATGTGATTGATTAATGAAAGATGAATAAATTTAGATCTATTTTTAAAAAATTTAATATATATATATAAGAAATGGTTTTGATAATTATAAAACCTTGAATTCAATTAGAATAATGTATCATGAGCATCTAAACATAAGGATTGCGTTCATTCATTTGTCAAAAGATAATTAGTTTTTTCCTTAAAGACACCAATGACACCTTGAAAGAATCCACTGAAATTGAATCCTAAATAGAAAGGGCATTACATTATATATATTTTTTACTATTATATGTAACACTCCATAATTATAATGGAGTGACATATTATCATTCCATCTAATAATGTGATATTTATTATGAAATAGTTCACATACCATTATATTGGGTTCATAAGAACCTCAAAATATAAACCTAAAATACATGACACAATAACAATCATTTAATGAATATAAACTACATGACATATGTTTCTTACCTCAAATCCATCAGGCCAGGCCGCCCTCTCAGGCCGGGTGGGTGTCGCGGACCGGGTCAGATCCACAGACTGGGTCGGACCCGCGGACCGGGTTGGACCCGCGGATCGGGTCAGACTCCAGTCTGAACCCGTTTGACCCGATTGAACTTTTGCGCCAATGTCTTGGGCTATGAGTGTCTGATTGACGAACCTCCTATGGCGCAGAGAATATTAGAGCGAGATGGTTCTTTTGGAATACCCCACTTGAGGTTTGGACATAGTTGGGGTATGGTCGGGTTGGTTTGAACCTGAAAACCAACCGAGCCCCTGGAACGGAAATGCCAATAACACACAGACCGGGCATCCGATTGACACGCTGTCTGTTGCATTGAGATGCCTATGATGAGGCGGACCTTTGAGATACTTTTTCATGGGAATTCATGACAGTTTTTGAATCGACCTATTGTTCGTGGATCAGATCCTCCCAGAGATGAGCGAGCGGAGTACGGAGACCTAGTGGGTGGATAAGACCTGGCGACTTCTGACCTTTTGACTCTGAGTGACTCGACTGGCCCAGTGGGAAGCACCTATGTGTGAGAGCGGAAGACCCATGGTAGGGAGAACCTCTGTGTGAGAACAGAAGACCCGCAATATTCGACAGGAGGAGTACCTCAGTAGGATATTAGGGGGAGCACCTCTGAGTGAGCGCGGCAGACCCACAGTGGATTGTGCCTCTGTGTGAGTGTAGCAGATCCACAGTACTCGACAGGAGGGGTACCACAGCAGTCTAAGGATAGTGGGAACCACCTCTGTGTGATGCGAAAGGCCCACTATACTCGATAGATGATGAGTACACCATCATCCAAGGTTCCTACAGTGTGACTGGGGTTGTTACTAGATACTACCCCCTAGAATAAAATCCTGGTTTGAGCTGAGTCTTTGACTTTTGAGTTTTCCTCATGATTGAGATGGGTTACTAGATAACTTTGGTATATGTATGGGAATATACCTATGTAATGGCTATCTGTTGAATCCATGCTTTTTGGTTTATCCTTGTTGGATTTAGTGTGACCTTGAGGGTCTCGAAGTCCCTACTGAGTATCGTTATACTTACCCCTACACATGCTATGCTCGCACCTCGTTGTGTTGGTTGCAGACGACGAACAATGTTGAATGAGGCAGAGAGTAGTAGGACTAGACGGTACCTGGAGGTGGTCCACTCGGCGTGATAGTACAAGGAGCAGACGGATAGATGTAGAGTGCTGAGGAGGCCCTCTGTACCTACCCTTCAGGTAGGAACCCCGGATGACAACCCAATAGCTTCTTTACTTCTTCTTTTAGTTGTACTTGTACTTTTACATTTTATTGTACATTACTGTTGGTCTTGTATTTTCGGCCCCCTTTACTTTCAGCACTCTCTTTTGTATATAGTTTTTACATAGTGTTTGCTTCCAGCTATAATCTGATTGTGTGTGTTTACAATTTTTAAAGGCAATGCCTTCCCAGCTTATGGATTTACGCCTTTGGTGCTAGTCCCCAGCCCATGGACTATGGAATGTGGGCATGGGGTAGTCACGATACTGGGCTTGGGGGACGGGTCGTGGAAATCTGGTATCATAGGAGTCGGTTCTACAGCATAACATAGGACTCTTCTCATTCTTTATTGTGAAAAAATAGTGTTAAAGGTACTAAGTGTGGTTTTCAGATCAGGGAGTCATGTGTTGGTGCGGGCGGCTGACATATCCATACACTAGGACCCTGAATACAGATTTATGACTTAGTGTACGAAATCACCGATCGTGTGCGTGTCTTTAAAAGTTTTCATAAGTCATCTCAACTAGGTCAGCTCCCCAGGTATAATATTTTGACTATGTTGCAACTGTTTCTTTCTGGATGCCTCCCTGCAGAGACCCGAGAGTCGTACACTCTGACAGCCCACCAAGCAATGAGGCCTTGGCGCAGGGCCCGTTTACCAGCAGAGGCACCAGTGGTAACACTTTCCGTTGGGCCACTGATGCAACCAGCCCAATAGTAGAAGATTCAGGCCACTTGAGTGCGTTGCATGAGTTCCAACACCATAGGAGACCAAGGTTTCGGGGAGAGATGGACCCACAGGCTGCTGAGGATTGGCGGGAGGCTGTGGTGAGAGTCTTCAGGCTAGTAGGTACACCAGAAGACTTCATGGTGATCCTTGCTGCTAGCCTCATTCAGGCGGTAGCAGGCAGATGGTGGAGCCTGATCCTCCAGGTGCATGACGAGGGGACGCTACTATGAACAGACATCAAGAGCCTATTTCAGGTGGAGTTTGTCCCAGCCACCCTTCGAGAAGTGAGGATACAGGAGCTACAACATCTACAGTAGGGCATCATGATAGTAGCGTAGTACTCAGGCGAGAGATCAGAGCCTCGATGATCTCCCTTAGCATCCCGACGTAGGAGGGGTGTTAGAGAGATCCCTCCTAGTAGATAGTTTCCTTGCGGAGTAGTCACCAGCAGAGAGACCCACTACTAGTCGACATGCAGCGGAGTCTTCTGTAGCTGGAAGTATAAAGATGATGCAGAGGTCCTAGAGAACCAGACCCACGGGTGGATGACCGCAGGACTCAGGATCTGTTGTGCGGAGAACCCAGAGCAGAGACACATATGCCAGTAGCAGGCAGTGTTACTCATGCCACAGACAGGGTCACATGACTTGTGACTATCCGACCCTCTGTTCAAATGATCAGCAGACAGTTGAGGGACCTCCTAGGCAGAGGCAGAGATTTGATCGAGGCGGTCCATAGGGCGTAGGTGGACGTGGCAGAGGAGCTGGCCGAGTAGCTGGCGGTGGACGATGTTATGAGGTGCTTCGTGAGTTGTGGGTTCAGCTAGAGGACTTGCAGGGAAAGGGATTCATTCAGCCCAATGTTTCTCCCAGGGTAGCCCCGATTCTATTTCCTAAGAAGGAGGATGTGAGCTTGAGGATTTGTGTTGACTACCGTCTCCTGAACTAGGTGACCGTAAATAAAAAGTACCCACTCCTGAGGATCAATGACCTCTTTGATCAGTTAAAGGGATCACGGTAGTTCTTGAAGATAGACCTCATATCAGGCAATCACTAGCTCAGATTTTGAGATGAGGATGTTCAGAAGACTACCTTCTGGTGTCGGTATGACCACTATTAGTTCTTGGTTATGACCTTCGATGTAACCAACGCTCCAGTAGTGTTCATGTGTCTCATGAACAAGATTTTCTAGCCTTACCTCGATCTCTTTGTCTTGGTATTCATCGACGACATTTTGATCTACTCGACTATTGAGGAGGAGCATGCCTACCATTTTCAGGTAGTACTGGAAAAAATCTGAGAGCAACAGCTTTATAGTAAGTTCTTGAAGTGCCGGTTCTTGATTCGAGAGGTTCACTTCCTGGGACATGTCATCTCGGAGGCTGGAGTTGCCATATATCTAGCGAAGATCGAGGTGGTACTTGATTGGGAGACACCCAGGAGTGTGACAGAGGTAATGAGTTTCCTAGGCTTGGATGGATACTACCAGAGATTCGTTCCAGACTTCCCTAGAGTTGCAACACCACTACCATTCTTGACGAGGAAGGGGAAACCCTTCGTGTGGTCGGAGAGATGCCACCAGATCTTTTAGGATCTGAGGTAGAGGCTGAATAGTGACCCTATCTTGAGAATTCCAGAGGAATTCGTAGGGTACGTAGTCTACTGCGATGCATCATGGACCGGACTCGGGTGTTCCCTAATGCAGGAGCGAGATGTGATCGTGTATGGTTCTCAGCAGCTGAGGCAACATGAGTCGAACTATGCTACCCATGAAGTGGAGTTAGCAGTAATGGTCTTCTCCTTGAAGATGTGGCGATACTATCTTATGGGAAAATGTTTTACCGTGTACTCTGATCTCAAGAGTCTCAGGTATATCTTCTCTCAGAAGGACCTGAATCTGAGAGAGCAACGCTGGCTTGAGTTCCTCCAGGATTATGACATCAAGATAGTTTATATTCTTGGGAAGGAGAACGTTTTTGCATATGCGCTTAGTAAGAGGACTAATATACAGCTGCTAGGAGAGGTGACTGAGCAATTGGCTGCCTTACAGATATCCTTTGTTGATAGAGATGGAGCATCCTATCTAAAGTCTCTTACAGTCACTCCCCCACTTCTTTAGCGAGTCAGGGAGGCACAACATGGGGACACTGACTGTGAGACACGAAATGCTCAGATATCCACATGGCAGGCACCTGATTTATTTTCTGAAGGTGGGGAGCATGTCATTCTATTCAGAGGACGTACCTTGGTACCAGTTTCACTTCAGGAGGAAGTGTTCAGGGAGTTTCACACGTCCCCTCTTGCAGTACATCCAAGAGTGGTGAAGATGTACCAGGACCTTCGACAACAACATTGGTGGCATGGTATGAAGAAGGTATTAGCAGAGTTTGTCTCACGGTGCCTCACTTGTCATCAAGTGAAGGTGGAGCACCAGGTACCATTAGGCTTGGTTCATCCCTTAGAGGTCCTAGAGTGGATGTGGGATGGGATATCCATGGACTTCGTGATGAGTCTTCCATGTACATCCAGGAGTCACGATTCGATATGGGTGATCATTGATCGACTCACTAAGGCAGCCCACTTCCTACTGATCAGAGAGAAGGGATCAGTAGAGAGCTTGGGACAACCTTATGTGCAGGATATTGTGCGTTTACATGGACTACCTTCTTCTATTGTCTCCGACCGTGACACACAGTTTACTTCCCAGCTATGGAAGCGGTTGGAGGAGGCTTTCGGGAAGCATATTCACTTGAGAACCACCTTCCATCCTCAGACGGATGGTCAGAATGAGTAGACCATTCAAACCCCCAAGGGCATGCTTCGTGATTGTGTCCTAGACTTCGGTAGTAGCAGGTAGGACCACTAACCTTTGGTGGAGTTCACATACAACAAAAGCTATCACTCCACCATTGGTATGGCACCCTTTGAGGCCTTGTGTGGGTGACCTTGCAGATCACTTTTGTGCTGGACAGACCCTAGGGTGTCACCAGTGGTGGGACCATAGATGGTACGGGATACCACAGAGAAGGTTCATATCATCCAGGAGCAGATGAAGACTGCACAGAGCAGACAGAAGTCGTATGCTGACAGGATACGGATACCTCTGGAGTTCGAGGATGGCGACCATGTCATTCTACGGGTCTCACCTCGACGAGATCTACGGAGATTTGGCCATGGTGGAAAGTTATCTCTGCTATTCATCAGACCGTTCCAGGTCCTCTTCAGAGTAGGCGAGGTGGCTTACCGCTTAGATATTCCACCTCAGTTGCACCGGTTTCATGATGTCTTCCACGTAACTCAGCTGAGGAGATATTTGAACGACCCTTCCCACATCATCGAACATAGAGAGCAGGACATCAATGATGGGGAAACTTTTACGGAGGTTCCAATAGAGATTGAGGATCAAAAGGACGAGGTCCTACGTGACAGTTGATACCTCTGGTGTGCTTTCACTGTAAGCACGGGAACCTCCAGGAGAGCACATGGGAGCGGGAGGCTTAGATGTGTGCTCATCATCCCCTTTTGTTCCCATAGTTCAAGTTATATCTTACGAGGACGTAAATCCCTAAGGTGGGGAGAATTTAAAGACCAGGAAATTCCATGGAAATTTTTTTCTTAAATACATGAGAATTTTACGAGTCCATGAAAATTTACGGTGCTTGATTCTGAGGCCCGTTGTGCCCGGAATCAATTTCTGATGTTTTGTTCGGGTACATTCAGTAAATGTATAAGAGGGATTTCATAACACTTGAACCAGTGCTTGGAACTGAAATCTGAGGGTACTGTTGAAATCGTAGCATCAGTATATGCTTAAGAGGACTTTCACCTTGACGAAAGTCGGTCAAGAATGAAAGTTAGATAATGAGTTTTTAAGGATAAAGTTAAATAAAAATAAATGTTGGCTATTTTTATTTTTGAGGTGGTTAAAACCTCCAAGAGGTGGTTAGGAGTGGGGTCCACCACACCATAACCTCCCATGAGAGGTTATGGTGGTGGGCCCCACCTAAGTTTTAAACATCTCTCGATAGTTAATGAGGTGGGGACCACCTAAAGATGAAACTCTTGAACTCCCTTAATTAATTTGTGTCTATACACAAGAATTAATTATGTGGATCCCCCTATTTAATTTACTGTCCTTTTGAACTCATGCGAGCCTTTAAAATAATAGTTAATATATTATTTCTTTTGGGGTTGGGATCATACTTTTTGTTGGAAGGGGGAATTAAGGAAGCAGAGAGCTAAGGAGAACCATCATCCAAATTAAGAACGCTTCTTCCGCTAATGAAGAACGTGAAGAACATCGGCGATGCTTCTTCCTTGGTCTTCTAACCTGGACACTTTCCGACGCATGAGCTTAATTTGGGAGCGCGTGACGAATGTGGTGAATGACGAATCAACGTTCGCTTCCCAAGACTTCGTCAACGATCATCAACAAATGAGGTAGGGGTTTGAGTTGAATTTGTTCCTGTTCTACATCGTTCAATTTTTGGAATATGTTATGCCGATTGATATCAACATAACGTGGAGGGATTGGACCTCACAAACATGGCCTAACCATCCCCCTTTGATTGTTCTCATTTGTTAATGATAGAGGAGGAGCAACGACAGCTGGCGGAGGGACGACTTTGAAGAAAACCGGTGGTGCAAGGACGCCAGATCGCCAAAAAGGGTGCGGCACCGCCGTGCCGCGTGGAAGGAAAGACGCGGCCAGGGAGGGCAACAGTGGAAGGGGAGAAGCATCGTCACGCCGCATGGAGTATAAGGGACACGACCAGGGTGGGCTGCGTTGGAAGGGAATTGTTCCATCACGCCACGGTGGAAGAGCTCGGATGGCCGGCATCAGGCCGGCCGCTGCCGGTGCAGAAACCGGATGGCCGCTCAGCCAGACGGACAAGGTGGGACCCCCAGGGTCCTGTGGGATTCTGAACCGGTGCCTAGCACCAATTCTGTTCAGAAGCTAGGGGGCGTGACACCCTCCCCCAACTTGCGGAAAGGGTGGGCCAAACCAGCCTCTTTCCAGCCGGGCCAGGCGGGCCGCCACCAGGCCATGCGGGCCGCTAGTAGGCCACGTCGTCCGCCAGCCAGGCCATGCGAGCCGCCAGTAGGCCACGCTGGCCTCCCCCTCGGGCTGGTCCGGGCCGCCCCCTTGGGTCAGGATGACCTCGGTCCGGGCCGCACTCTCACGTCGGGTCAGACCCGTGGACTAGGTCGGACCCGCTGACCGGGTTGGACCCGCGGACCGTGTCGGACTCCAGTCCAAACCTGTTTGACCCGATTACACTTTTGCACCCATATCTTGGGCTACATGTGTCCGATTGACGAACCTCCTACAGCGATGGGAAGATTAGAGTGAGGCGGTTCTTTTGGAATACCCCACTTGAGGTTTGGACATATTTGGGGTACAGTTGGGTTGGTTTGAACCTAAAAACCAATTGGGCCCCTGGAACGGAAATTCCAATAACTCACAGACCGGACGTCTGATTGATGCACCATCTGTTGCGTTGAGATCCATATGACGAGGTGGACCTTTGTGATACTTTTGTGTGGGACATCATGACAGTTGGATAATTGACCTGTAGTTTGTGGAGCAGATCTTCCCGGAGACGAGTGAGTGGAGTATGGAGACCTAGTAGGTGGCTGAGACCTAACAACTGCTGACCTATCGACTCGGAGTGACTCGACTGGCCCAGTGGGTAGTGCCTTTGTGTGATAACGATAGACCCATGGTGGAGAACACATCTATGCGAGCGCATCAGACCCACAATACTCGACAATATGAGTACCTTAGCAGGCTATGAGGGGGAGCACCTCTGTGTGATCACGGTAGACCCATAGTGGAGAGCATCTCTATGTGAGCACAGCAGATCCACAATACTCGAGAGGAGGAGTACCACAACATTCTAAGGATAGTGGGAAGCGCCTCTGTGTGACACGGAAGACCCATTTTACTCGATAGAGGAGGATTACACCATCATCCATGGTTCTGACAGTGTGACTGGGATTGTTATTGGATACTACCCTCTAGAATAAAATCTTGGGTTGAGCTGATTCTTTGACTTTTGAGTTTATCTCATGATTGAGATGGCTTAGTAGATAACTTAGGTATATGAATGGGAATATACTTAAGTAATGGTTATTCGTTGAATCCATGATTTTTGGTTTATCCTTGTTGTATTTTGTGAGACTTTGAGGGTCTCGAGGTGCCTACTGAGTATCGTTATACTCACCCCTACGCGAGCTATGCCCGCACATCATTGTGTTGGTTGCACACGACGAAAAATGCTGACTGAGGAAGAGAGTAGCAGTACTGGACAATACCTAGAGGTGGACCACTCAGTGTGAAGGTAAACAGAGAGGACAGACAAACGTGGAGTGAGGAGGAGGCCATCGGTACCTACCCTTTAGGTAGGAACCCTAGAGGATGAACCAGTAGCTACTTTAATTCTTCTTTTAGTTGTACTTGTAATTTTCCATTTTCTTGTAGTTTACTGTTGGGCTTGTATTTCTTGCCCCCTTTACTTTCATCGCTCTCTTTTGTGTACAGTTTTTACTTAGTGTTTTCTTCTAGTTGTACTCTGATTGTGTGTGTTTACAATTTATAAAGGCAATGCCTTCCCGGCTTAGGGATTTATGCCTTTGGTGCTAGTCACCAGCCCATGGCCTATGGAAGGCGGGCTTGGGGTAGTCATGATACGGGCCCCGGGGGACGGGTCGTGACATAATGCTATGAACTGTTACACAATGTGAAGATAAGTTTCATGTTGTGGTTGTTTTAAGTAATATATTTTTAAGCCTTGGTTGAAAATTTCTCGGCGTACATAAACATATTCATACCATGTAATGTAATTACATGCTGTGTAATTTCTCGAAAAGGGGAGTTTTAGGGCGTCGTTCAGGTTTCGGGTGACCATTAAGCTACCAATTTTCCATTTCTATCAAACTAAATATCCTCTCTGGTGATTTTGGGAGACTCCATTCATGCTAGATCGATCTATTCGGTGTTCAATCTACATTATGTTTGCGGTACATCACTCCAAGTAAGTAATCATTAATATTCTTCATTACCATTGATCAATGTAGCACTATAAGGTTATTATTATTTCATTCATTGATCTAATTTGGTGTTTTCTATTGTGCTACCCCAAGATCTATTGCGTGATATCATTTTGAGGGTTGTTCCTTTGTTGGTTGTGGTGTAGCAGGAGTTCGTTGTCAAGTTTTGTGTATTTATTACTTTCCATCGACCCCTTATTTTTAAATTGGATCAATATTGTGATGTGCATTGGATTTTAGGTCCTTTATAGACATCGTTGGGTTTTCATTTTTGGTGGGTCCCATTGTGGGAATGTGTGACCCGAGTTTCAAAGTATGTAATTCCGCCTCTAGTGTATGTTGATGAACCTTACTATTCTTGATTTACAGAATGATTTATACCTACAATTATAATGATTATTTTTTGTGTGTTAAAAAGGGTTTTGAAATAAAATGGGTTTTCCCAAGTTTTTGATAAATTGAATGAAAAGTGGTATTTTCATAGAATAAAAAATGGAATTGTGAAATGGTTTTCTAATGGGTTTTCAATGTATTAGAATGAATTGTGAAAATGAGCACATGGGATACCTTGGGTACATAGATTGAAGGATTATATTGTGGCCATAATCAATGTTTTGTGATTATCAGGAGCTCTAGTCATGTGGTTTTCCTCTATTTTCTAGGTTTTTTCTTCTAGGGGATCAATATTTTCATTTGGGGGTTACTCTTGGGGTATTCCTCTACTTCCCAATCATGTGTTCAAGGAGCCGGATTTTTCACTTGATTGATTGTGGTACGGGTAGATTTCTAGTCTGACCTATAGTGATACTTAGTGATGATACATGTGATTCTATTTTATATTTCTTGGGTTTTTTGTTTTTCCCTTGATATGCATGTTTAGGATTGATAATGATTATGTGGAAAATATTCTTTGAAATTTATATAACTACTTTGTTTTAGAACTATGATTAAAGGGAAATGATTACCATGATTCTTATAAAACTACTTCACTATTTATCAAGTTGTTCTATATTAAAAATTAGCATAAATGAATTGTTATATAGAAACTGGTTATGGAAAACCTAGGTGGGATCTTACTGATCATATTAGCTTACATCATGCATGCCTCTATAGTGGTTCATAGACCTCTGTATGTCTTCAATAGTAGGTAAAGGAAAGGCTCTGCAATAAGGCAGTGAGTTTTTGTGTCAGCTAGGTTGGGTATCTAGTGGTGAGATGGTTGGAGTTCATAAACCACTTCACATGGATTGGCAGTTTGGTTCTGGTCCTTTGCAGTTGGACTTGTCCTTTAGAGTTTTAGTTACTTTTACAGTTATTTTTCTTCTCTTGTCCTCTAACAGTTATGTCATATATTTATTAGTCATCCACTCTCTATTTATTTTCCACGTGTATATATATTCCATGTGTTTATACAGGTTAATAGAAATCATTCCCTATAGTTTTTTTATTCATTCCCTGGTGCATGTTTCCGACTCATGGGGATCGGGAAGGTCCTTCGGGTATGTGACCAACCGTGTCGGGGACTAGTTTTGAGAGTAACCCAAGATGATTTTCAAAAAAATGGTATCAGAGGGATAGGTTTTCCCCAAGAGTTCTTGTATTGGGATGTCTGTTAGATTGGATATAGGATTGTCAGGACTTGAGAGGTATGTTGCGATAAGTTCCTAACCATCTCTTGTCATGAAGAGAATCACGTTTCCATGGGATGTTAGGATATGTGTCTCTAGTGTTCTGTTTTTTTAATCATAGTTTCTATTTATGGGTTTCATAGTTTAAACTTCAATTTTATCTGTTATTTGAGTGTTACTTCTATTTTAGCATGCAGTAGTATGCCTCTGATACGTTTTCCACAAGTTTCTCTAGAATGTGTAGCTAATGATCCACAAGGGAATCCACCAGTGGATCAGAATATCATTGAAACTATCATATGGGAATTTTGTGTTATTGATCATAATGTTCCATGAGTTCATAATGTAGTGGTTTTGGTACATTCAAGAGCTGGAATAGAGAGAGATCGATCATGTGAATTCTTTCCCGATAATCCATCATCTTTCAAATAAACAAATGAACATCAATAAGTGGAGGATTTTATAGATAGTATTGATCAAATCTTTGACTTCCTAGAAACACTTGAGAATATCAGGGTGAAGTGTGCAAAATTCAAGCTTGAGGGTTCCTACAAGTGATGGTGGGATTATGTGGTCCAGGTAGAAAAACATGCGGGGATGGATTAGAAGGGTTTAAAAACCCTATTATTCTATTAGTATTTTCCAGAGTCACTAGTGTTGAAAATTATATGGACTTCTTGTCCTTATAGTAAGGGGAAAATTTGGTGTTGGTGTTCACAAAATGGTTTGTTGATCTTTTCCATTTTTTTATGGATGTGGTGAATAATGACTGGTTAAAGGCTCATAAGTACTTATAGGGTTTGAGAACAGATATCAGATTGTCAGTATTTATACTAAACATTTCTACCAATGCAAAGATGGTAGATATAGAAATGATGAAAGAGATGGATATTTAAATCATGGTTGGTTTTCCCAAATGTTCTCTTCCATATATTTATATCTTATGTGTCATGAATGGGAAAAATATAAGGTAGAATGATCATCATAGAAGTGGTGGTGGTGGGTCGTAGTTACTATCCTCCACCACACCATCTGCTATAGTTGGAAGTGTGCCCTTGACTTCTTATCAATGTGGTAAGGGATGACATACTAGATGTTGTTTTATTATTCCCTTGAATACATGAAATAGATATAGACATAATGTTGGTCATATACAACACTTATGGTAGGATAAAATTATTCCTTGTTATGGTCAAGGTTTGTCGGTTCTGAAGGCTGTTGCGATGGAGTAAAAAGATTCAATTACTATATGCCACTAGCCATAGGACTTAGGAGTGAATCACTTTCAATAAGTAGATGAGCATCATATAGAATTCGATGTATGTTTTGAAATAGTGATAGGTACTATCTTTATTTCCTATTCAGTAGCTATTTCATTATTTGATACTACTACCCCCACTCGTTTATCTCTTCACATTTTGTTGATATTATTATACTTTCAACAAAAATTATGACCTTTTTAATAAAGTTAAATAAACCTATTATAAAGAGGGAAGAGACGGGGTTTCAGTTTCATTTTTCATTCATGATAGCCGATATAGATTTGGTATGGGGTTTTCTTATTCATGATCTGTATTGGTTTTACGTCATCATCGATATTGATTGTCCAGTCACTCATCAAGTTGAGGTTGATTTTTATTATCAACAAGTTTCCTTTCTTTCTTTTTATGGGAGAGCTCGTGTGTTTTAGGGGGAGTGGGACGTAATTTCAGGTCATGTAGGGCCTTCCCACTTAGAGATAATTTTTTTTATTGTGACTAATCCCAATAATATTTATCCTATTTCTTATCTTACTATTTATGTTCAAAACATTAATGTCATTCTTTCAAACAACTTCTCTGGTGTTCCTCTAGAGATAGAGGTATATTTTACAGTTGTTTGGGAGCTAGGTACGCATCTGAGATCAATACCTTCTTATCATATGGCACCAGCAAATCCGAAAGAGATAAAGATTCAATTGGAAGATATGTTGGAAAAAAATTCTTTCTCCCTAATGTTTCACCAAGGGAAACCCATGTTATCTTTTCCAAGAAAGTAGTTTTTTTACTTCATTTGTGTGTGAACTATCAAAAGTTGAACTGGGTCACAGTTAAGAATCAATATCTGCTTCCTTATATGGATGATTTACTTTATAAGTTGAATGGAAAAATTGGTTCTCAATGATTAATCTTTTGTTGGGTTATCATCAGCTCATAGCTCGGGTTTTTGATTTACCGAAGATATATTTCAAGGGAAGTTATGGCCATTATGAATATATTGTGATTCCTTTTTCTCTAAATAATGCTCTTGTAGTTTTTATGGCATTAAGGGATCATATATTCCTTTAATATATTGAAAATTATATATTAGTGTTCGTGGATGACATTCTGGTCTATTATAAATCCAATCATGAGCATGAGAACCATCTATGTTTGGTTCTAGAAATTTTGAGAAGTCACCATTTGTATGGAAATCATTAAAAATATAGTTTCTAGATTCGAGAAGTGATTTTGTTAGGGAATAAATTTTTTGAACAAGGATTATTAGTTAATCTAAATAAGGTGAGGGATTTTATGTCATTGAAAGCACCACATAATGTCTTTCAAATTCGGAGCATCCTTGATCTTTCTAGATACTATCGATATCTTTTCATGGATTTCTTTAAGATGGTATCACCTTTTACTACTCTTAATAAAAATGTTATGAAAATCACATGGGATGTGATGTGTAAGTCTTCCTTTGATGAACTAAAATGACTTCTGACATTAGCTTCTATTTAGATCTTACCTAAACTCGGTAAAGGATACATGGTGTTTTGTAATGATTATGGTGTTGGTTTGTGATGCATGCTTTTATAGGATGACCAAATGTTAGCTTACAGCTCTCTTCAACTTCATCCACATGAGAAGAATTACGACACTCATGATTTGGATCTTTTAGCAGTTATGTGTGCACTTAAGTGTTAACAACACTATCTTTTTGGGGAAGAGGATAAAAATCATTTATCATCATAATATTCTGAGTTATATCATCTCCTGGAAATTATAGAATCTCAGACAAAGATGGTGGAAATAATGCCTTCAGATGTTTTACTTTGGGATTGACTACATCATGGGGAATGGGAATGTTATTTCATAAACTCTTAGTAGGAATGTACCTTTATAGGATATTCTAGAATCGAATGAATAGTGGAAAATTATGGGGATTTTCTCTCTATTCCACTTGGATGATTAGGATGATTTTTTAGGTATGGTTCTTACCAATGTTCAATTATCATCATATCTCCTATATTTTTTGCTACAGATTCCACCGCAAGATTTTATGTTTAGAAAAATTCAAAAATTCCGTTATTGTAGGGAGACCATTTCTAGTTGGTCTCTCTCTTTATATAGTATACCCCAGTTTGAGAAGAAGTCTTTCATCCCAGAATTTATGAGGAGTATAGTATTATTTAATTTTTACAACTCTTCTTTGGTCATTAATCAAGAAACTATGAAGATGTATTATGACCTGAGAGGACTATTCTTGTGGTCGAGTATGAAGTGAGACATTGCATATTGTGTGTCTTGATGTTACACCTTCCAATAGATAAAGGCGTAGCACATGAAACCCTATGGTTTTCTTCATCCAATTTTTTCTTCGACCTGAAAATGGTATGAGATGTCCATGGATTTCATTGTTTGATTACCACAGTCACCCTAAGGGAAAAATTATATCTGGTTAATCATTGATCAGTCGACGAAATCTAATAAATTCATTACAATAAATGACACCACAAAGTTTGAATATTTAGATAAGGTGTATGTGTAGGAAACTGTGATGTTATATGGGATTCATTCTTCCATTGTTTCAAATAGGGATCCTAGAATTACCTTGAGGTTTTGGATAAATCCATAAGAGGCAATGGGAACTCAGGTCAAGCTGATCACAACTTACCATCCATAGAAATATGGTCAGAGAGATAATTTGATTTAGATCTAGGCGGATATGCTTCATGCATGTGAAATGGATTTTAGTGGATCATGGGATAGCTATCTGGGATTCGATGAGTTTTTTACAACAACATTTTTCAATCATCGATATGAATGGCTCCCTACGAGGTATTGTATGGTTACCCATTCATATCACCACTTTTTTTGGGTGGAGGTGGGTGACATTTATTTAGTTGGAGCAAGTTTGGTCTAGGAGACATCATTAAATATTACGGATATCCATCGATGTCTAATTAATTCATAGAGCCGATAGAAATAATATGTGGATCAACGACATCATCCCTTGGAATCCTCAGTTGGTGACCAGGTTTTCTTGAATGTTTCTCCTCGGTTGGGTCACTGTCATATTGGAAAACAGGTAAATATTCCTCCAATATATGTTGGAACATTTGAGGCCGCTGAGTGGCTACGGTAGGTTTCTTATTAGTTAGAATTTCCAATTCAGTTAACTAGTATTCATTATTTTTTCCTTATATCTCATTCCAGGAAGTACTGTCCTGATCCAACACGCATTCTGAATTGGGATGTAATTGAAATAGATCCAGATGCTTTGGTTTTGGAAGAACCAATTGAGATCATCAACTCCCTGGTGAATTTTTTGCGTGGTTAGTCAATTTCATTAGTTATAGTATGATGAAAACATGGATTGAATTCTCACAAGACTTGGGAATGCAAGTCATTATTGAAGTAGAAGTTGGCACATCATTTTCTATGGATTACTTATTCCACATGACATCCTAGGGATAGAAAGTCTTTATGATGGGGAGTTTGTAACACCCTATTACTGATCCATCTGGTACGACTTTAACTTCATCATGGTTTGCCTTTTATCCTTTTTTATTTAGGGATGAAAATGAATTGGGATGATACCTATAATGGAGAAGTCAAATATTTTTTGGAAATATAGCTTTAACCGGTTTTACTACAGGATAAAGGAGGATTTCATACTATGTAACTATGTTACAAGACATGTCAGAGTTATTGGATGCATGTCATGAAATACTTCACGCTATGAATAGTTACACAGTGTGAAGATATTTTTCACATAGTGAATGATTTAAGTAACATATTTTTAATCTGAGGCAATGTATTTTTTAGCATACTTAAACATCATTGACTTCACGACATGTAAAATGATTACACACCATGTAATTCCCCAAGAAGGGATGTTTTAGGGCCCCATTCAGGTTTTGGGTGACCATTAGGCTACCACTTTTCCATTTCTCTCAAACCTAAGCCCCACTCTAGTGATTTTTTAATACTATATTCCTTTTAGATTGATTATTTCAGAATTCAATTTTTGTTGCGGTTATAGTGCATCTCTCTGAGTAAGTGATCTTTCTTCTTCTTCATTTCCACTGATCATGGTAGATCCCTTGGGTTATGATTATCAGATTATTTGATCTAAGTTCATGTTTTCTATAGTATTCTATAAATATCTATTGTGTGATCTCATTTCAGTGGTCGTTCGTTTGTTGGTTGTGGTGCATCAGGAGTTCATTCTAAAGGTATGTGGGTTTCTATCATTCCATCGACCCCTTATTTTCAAAATTAGAACAATCCTGTGATGTGGAGTGGATTCTAGGTCCTTCAGATACATTTTTGGGTTTTCATTGTTGTTGGATCTCATTTCAACCTTGTGTGACCAAATTTTCGATGTAGGTGGTTCCGTCTCTATCCTATATTGATTAACCTTTCTATTCTTTCTTTATAAAATTACATATAAATAGAATTTTCATGATTTTTGTGTGTATTAAAAAGGGTTATAAAAGAAAATGGGGTTTCCCTCGTTGTTGATAAATGGAATTTTAATTGGTTTTCTCAAATCATCAAAAATGGAATTGTGATTTTTTTTTAAATGGGATTTTAAATAATTTGAATTAATTTTGAAAATGAGCATATGGGTTGCCTTTGGTACATAGGTGGATGTTAAGGTTGAGGCCATCAAAAATGTTTTGTGATTATCAAATATGTTCTCATGGGTTTTTCCTATTTTTCCATGGACTATTATTCTTGGGGACCAATATTTACATTGGGGGGTTACTCATGGGGTATTCCTCTACTTCCTAGGTAAGTGTTCTAAGAGCCATATTGTTCAATTTATTGATTGTGGTATGAGTAGTCTTCTAGTCTGAACTATAGTGATCCTTGGTGTTGATACCTATAATTTTGTTTCATATTTCATGGATTTTCCATTTTATCCTTGATAATCATGTTTATTCATGGGAAAGATGATGTGGAAAATATGATTTGAAATTAATATACCTTATTTTTTTTAGAACCATAATAAAAGGAAAATGATTACCATGTATTCTATAAAACTACTTTATTAATTATCATGCTAGACAATATTTAAATTAAACACAACATAATTGTTATACAGATACTGGTTATGGAACACCTTGGTGGGATCCTACTGAGCCTGTTAGCTCACACCTTTCACACATCTTTAGTTGTTCATAGACTATTATATGTATTCCATTTTTGGGAATGTTTGGTGTCGTAAAGAGGTGGTGAGTTTTCAGGTCAGATTGGTTGGTTATATGTTGGTGATATAGTGGGAGTTATCCCGTTCCATCATGTGAAGTATATATTTGGTTCTGGTCATTTACAGTTGGACTTGTCCTCTGGAGTTTCGGTTACTTTTACAATTGTTTTGTTTACAATTTTTTCTCACAGTTATGTAATATATTTATTAGTATTCCACTACCTCTTTCATTTCTTTGTGTATATATATTCCATGTGTTTTTATAGGTTGGTATAAATTGTTCTTTTTGGTTTTTTGATCGATGCTTAGGTATTTTCCATTAACCCATGGGGATAGGAATTTCCTTTCAGGTATGTGACGGATCGGGTCAGGTGCCCATTTTGAGGGTAACCCGGGCCAATTCGTTACATGATCATTATTTCCATTTTATTTAATTAAAGAAATAATCAAATTTAATAAATATATTATCAATATAGACTCATTTTTATGTTATGTATATCAAATGTTTTGGTTAAAACCAACCTTATTACCTTCCATGTAATGTGTGAATGAATCACGTCGCTTCGTGATGCAGTAATATGTCATACACATGAACGATGTTATTATACTCCAAATAAATGGAAATTTAGAATTTTTGTGTGATATAATAATTCAACGAGCACAATAATAAAAAAAATATCATGTATAATTAATAAATCATTTTTTATTTCTAGCTTCTTAGGTATTAATGGAAAAACTAAAGACATCGGTTCACGAGGTGGTAATTCACCATACACACGGATGATGATTTCATAGCCTATATAGTGGAATATGAGGCAATTATAGTTCATGAACTTAATTTAATAACATATAGTTATATTTAAGATACTTAGGTTGTTAAATCAGTATGGTTTAATAATAATTTAAGAAGGTAGAGGAATAAATAAAATAAAAACCCTTGATGAAGAATGTTACCTCTTCCTCTTGAAACCTCCATAGGTCTTCACCAAAATCCTTCCAAATATAGATTTATGTCCATAAAAAGGCTTATAGGAAGTGAAAAGATAATTTTTGTAGTTTTTTTAGGGTTTGGTGGATCCAAATGGTTTGAGAGGTGTGAAGAAATTAGGGTTGTTATGTTCTCTTTTATAATTGAGAAGTGTCATTTTTGTAAATATCCAAAAGTATTTAATATTGGGAGGTTACTATAACTTAATATAGCTCAAAAATTGATAAATAATAGAGGTGATGGGTGATATGGGTGATACAAACCTCCATAGAAAATAAAAACTCATGTTTTAGTTATGATATTTATTATCATTTATGTTTTACACACTTTTACAATTTTAATTTTCTCCACGGTAACTGGTTTTCCTAACCTAGGTAATTTATACATTAGTACTAAAATAAATAGAGTTTTAATTGATAATTGAGACCCCATGATTATAATTATAAAATACAGTTTATCAAATAAAAATTCTATGGGTTCAAAATTTATTTTAACCAAAGCACAAGTAATGTGGAAAGCCCCTTTTAATTATAATTGCAATAATTAAGTTTTAACTGCTTTCACTAATCATTATGGTAAAAAATTACATTGAAATAATTATATAATATAAAATATTTTTGTTTTAAATATTGATAAATTTTTTAAAATTTGATTCATATAATTGGAAAATTTAAATTTAAATTTAATCCCGCATACATGGAGAGAAAGAGGGTTTTTAAATAGAAAAGAATGTTTAAAGGTTCGAAAAGTTTTTACATGAAAATTAAATATAATATTAATTAAATCTACATTAATTGGATTAATAGATATATTATTAATCTAACTTACATTGAAACCAATCTAAAATATTATTTAACCTTATAATTAATTTAAATTAAAGGATGTTTTCAAAAAAAATAAAGTATTTCTCACTATTCATCAAATAATTAATCAATTCAACAAATTATAAAAATTTTACCATAAACTTATTTTGATATTAAAATTTAAAATATGATGTTAAATTTGTCAAATAAATTTTATAAAGTTATCAAATTTTATTTTTATAATTGTTCACAAAAAAAGAACATTTTTTTAGGAAAAAGTATTTTTGAAGCATATAATGTATTTATGGAATAATATGACTTATTTACATACAAAAATTATAGTTAATATTTAAAAATTAGTTATTAATATTCCAATGGATAATTTTAATGTCAAGTACATATTTTTTGAATAATATTAATAATATATCATGGTTTTGTTAAAACTCAGTGTCATGTGTAATTCAATCTCAACCAAGTGTTGTGTGTAACGCAAGCTTAACCCAATGTTGTATTTAATTCATAATTAAATCAGTGTCTTGTGTAAGGAAAACTATCATAGAATTTTAATTTATTAAAAAATAATTATTAATAAAATCTTAGGGTGTAACATTATACGCCCCTTAAAATTAATTTCACCCATATAATTTGTCACTATGATTAAAAAATGGGGATACTCATACCTTATAATATCCTTGGGTTCCCACATATCACCCTAAAACTAGTGGTTTCACAAAAAAAATATTGAGTATGTGAGTGTTATTGTTTTGTATACCATTTTTATGATCTGTAATCTCTAATAGTTGTCACTTATAAGAAATATCTTGCTCTAGTGGTATGACCTCTGTGTTCAATACATGTGAAGGGTCAAGTATATAATTCCTCAATAGAGATACATGGAATAGATCATGCAGTTGAGAGAGGTTTAGTATAAGCACCAACCAATAGGCTACCATCATGATATGATCAATAATTTCAAATGGATTAGTATACCTAGGCATTAGTTTCCATTTCCTCATGAATCTCATAAACGTTTTATATGGAAGAATTCTTAGGAACACCATGTCACAGTATTATAATTCTAGATCATGCCAGTGATTTTCAGTGAAAATTTTTTACCAAATTGAAGCTACCATTATGTGTTATTGAATGGATCTAACATTTTCTTCTATTTCATCATCAATCACATGTCTAATAGATTTCTTTCTCCAACTTCATTCCTTGTCATTGTATATTTACACTTCATTCCATAGAGGACTTCTTAAGGATCTATCTAAATGATCAAATGAAAGATATATTTTAAAACATGTTGTGTCTTGGTAAAAATACCAAGGAACATTTATTTAAAAAATTAAATCTATAAAATTATTAAATATTTTATTTTTTTAGATTTTTTTTCATGAAGGGGAAGAAAATATAAAGGAAGTTTATTCAGCCAGATGATGTCGTAGTTGACTCCCTTGTGATAATAACTTTCAGCACCCTGGTTCACTTCTTGAAATTAATGTGTATTAATATGGTTGATCTCCATAAGATAGTTTAATAAATATATCCATCTAGTTTTAAGAGACCAATAAAGATGAACCATTCCATTTCAGAGATCTTACAGGATGGTAGTTGAATAAATTTCAATGAAGATATTATTTTAACGTTTTCTTTTGTGAAGATAATTTCATGGATGAAACTCAGAATTTATGCCACTAAATAATAATAAAAAACATAGGTTCCATAGAAGAATCCAACTAGTTTCCCATAGTGGTCCTTGTACACTACTCCGCATCTTGAAGGCCCAAGGTTACAATTAGAGGAACCATAAACATTAACATTAATCCATCCCAGGAGTGGGTTGTTCTAGAAGACTTTGAAAGTACATTAGGGTGACTATAAATTCCTTCAAATCCAAGGTTTATCACAAAGATTATGTCTATTAAATGATTCTTGTAATTCACCTAATGGATCAATTCAGCTTAATGTATGGTAGTGAAAATCCTCAATCTATCTACATGTAAGATGAAAACACTATTTAGATGTGTATAAATATTTTTTTCACACCAAATCATGTGGAGAATATGAATAATAACACCCCCAAAAAAGTTCATGATTTGCTGTGTGGAATCTGTAGTAGAACATAATTGATTTTGAGGGCTGATTGATGTAAGAACCCAGTTCTTATTCTTGAGGTACAAGTTTCTTCTTTTCCTTTTTTCCTTGGGTTTTTTTGAGAAAATAAGGAAAATGGGTAAAAATCCAAAATTTCTGGGTACACGCCGTGTATGTGACAGCCCCATCTATAAAGACCCGCACTTATTTCATACATAATCTTGAATTTATTCAAGAAAACACGTCAGTTTACATTGAGGATCTTTTCAAGTTTATAGCTTTAGAGAATTAAGACAAAACATTCATAACATTACACATTGTTACATAGTGGATACCATAAAATCAGTTTCCATTTTCCTCATAATATAAAACATTAAAACATAAAACAAGACTCCTTGACAATTCTTCAACATTTACCATGTATTCCTTCCTTGTATTACTCATCCATTAACCTGTGGAAAATCATTTAAAATCTTGGGATGAGCACACAACCTCAGTAAGGTATGAAAACGAAGGAAAAAATCACATTAGTCCATGAATACGCATGACGTATGAAAACATTTTCAAAAGACATGCTTTCCACCCATAAAATCCTACTTTGTGTAACATGATATTTAAACAAGATCAACACAAACATAATTATAATCATAGAGGTATATTGGGGCATTACTTACATAATCTTGTAACCATCTTGGCTACCTTAAAATTTGTAACCCTCACGGCTACCTTACTTTGTGTAACCATCACAATTACACTTGGAGTAACCATACGGCCGACCTCCAACTTACTCATACCCAATGAATTGGAGGGAAATATAGGTCCCACCCTTCATCATAAACAATCCCCAATAACCAAAACATAATCATACAACATAAACAATAGCATAAAAACATTGCCTTTGAATCGTATAAAACAGAATTTTAAAAGAGGATTTTAGGAGAAAAGTCCCTTCTAAAAATAATATACTTGAAGTGAGACTTAATTGAGTGGATGGAATATGTATATACTCTGTAAATAGACATAATTAAACATAATATAAACAGAACCCATCACACAATCAATTTAAATAGCACATAAATTATAAAGTAGAAGGTTAACCCAAAGAATGGAAATCGGGTTAAGAATTCCCTTACAACAATGTGATCGGTCGAATCATATGACCAGAACATAATAAATATCAATTTTATCATTGAATAAGATGAATATAAAGAGAATCATGTTATTATATAAATCAAATGACAGTACACATATTCCACATACAAGAAATAAGCAGCGAACGACTAAAATCTCACAAAAATGAAAGTGAGACGAGGAACCCCTTACAACATTGTAATAAATTGATTTGTATGACCCAAAATTAATGATTGTCAAATTATAAATTTAATATCATAAAAATAAAGATATTCATGATATGGGATAATAATGGGCAGTATACATACACCATACAAAGTAAAAATAGTGATTACGAAATATCTCAAAAAAATGGAAGTGAGATGAAGAAACCCATACCTTAGGCTTGTATTACTTCAAAATTGTTTAAACATCCTGTATAATGGTTAAAAGAGTGTTATTAGTATTTTACAGAAACATTTTCATGTTTATAACATCTTATATGGTCATTTAATAACATCATTTTACCCCTTATTTGTCAGTATTTTGTTCCTTGCATTATTTTGGGTGAGTTCTTTTGTGATTTTCACAATCAGTTCATGATGAATTTTTCTTGTTGATTGGAAGTGAATCTCCAGAATTGGAAGGGAGTAGTATTTAAATGATTCCAGTACCATAAATTATACCATTTATTAATTTGGTGCTTTATATGATGATGATTTATAACCTCATTTAGTCTTATAAATTTGAACCATGGGTATAAAAGAATTGCAGAACCATATATGAGTTGTAAAACATATATTATAACCTGGTTCAACCATATAAATGGTTTCATGACCAGACTTTGAAAGAATTAATGGAAAGTGAAATTACATCGTCCACGATGTCGGTAATTCGACACATCACGAACAACGTTCTTATTCCTTAAATAAGTGAGAGAGGAGAGGAATAATTATTTTTAATTTTCCATAAACATGAAAACATCCAGAATATACATGATTCTGGACATTTCATGCCTCTTGGATAAGAGGGGGTGAAGGAAGAAGAAAAGGAATCATGAAATAAAGAAAACATGAGAAATTTCTTACGGAAATTCGGCAGCCTAACGGCGTCTCTTAAAATTTCATAAAAACAAGATTGATGAGAGGAATGGAATATCTCATCATTCATACAAAATTTGGACAGTAAGGGGAAATATTTAATGAAATATCCCAACAAAAGACAAAGGGAAAGGAAGAGAATAGCATAAAATGGAAGGAAAGAATGAAAATGAAAGAGGATGTTTACCTCTTGATCTCTTCTCCTTGAGATCCTTCTTAAGGGATTTGATTTTGGTCTTTTGGTGAGACCAGCAGCTCTAGGACGTGGGGAAGAAGATTGAGGAGGGAATTTGGCAGAAATTAGACAATGCTCAAGGCTTGAGAGGCGTTGGAGGAAGACGGGAGTGAGGGTGATACTTATAGTGGAGGAGGGGAGGTATTTTAGATTATTTTAATTATTATTATAATATTTTTATCAAGAATATGAATAATCTCAAATAAAGTGGCCTTAATTAGTGAAAATATCAAGTGAGTTCGAGGCAAGTGGCCTTTCATCACTTATGATGTCATAAATAGTGCATATGTACTGATAAATTGATTATACGGTATTTTATCGTATTTCACTATTCACCAAAAATTCAATAGTTTCAGAAAAATACCAAAAATTTACCCCAACCATTTTTCAATATGTAGAATTCAAAAATGAACTCCATTTTTCAAAAATAATTTTCTAAATATTATTAATTTAATTTTTAAATAAGGTCACAGTTAATTTGAAAAATAATAAAATTGAAGTGCAATTAGTTTTATGTGACATTGGAAAATTAATTAAGATACCATTATCCTATTTCCATGGAAAAATAAAATAATATTATTATTTACTATTCATGAGGTCATATTACTATTCATATTACTATTCATAAGGGCATGTTACTATTCACCAAAAAAACAAGTTTGTTTCATCAGACTCTAAATAACAAACTGAACCCAATTGTAGATGACAGTTTCATGAAATTCAAATCATAGAAGAAATAAAATTGTGTTTAAATGATACATATAAATATATACCTTAAACAAAATTTCAAGCATTTTCAATTTATTTTTTTTAGAAAACCTTGGGATGTTACATTATCCCCACCTTCTTGAAATTGCGTCCTCGCAATTTTATTTACTTATTAAACAAGTGAGGGTACCTTGATCAAGGTGTCCACTCGGTTTCATCGTCATCTTGTTCACGTATGTAGAAGTCCCATGCATTAAAACAATGATTTATAGATCCTTCAAAATCATTTGCTTCCTCCATCCAAATACACCTTGTACAGCATGGGTCATAAGGGTGTTCATAGAAAAACAGTTTTGGAAAATAATCATGTATGACATATAATTTTAAAACATCTGATAAAACATGATTTCTATAAAATAGTCGGAACGAAATTGAGTTGAAACTTCCTATTATTGGTCCTTTTAAAATACCATAAGTATGTGATGTGAGACTATAGTTTAAAAGAAAATATAAATAGGTTGCACAAGGGTCTCCTTCCTCAGCACCATTTTTAAAATCATAATATGCTTCAAATTCTTGTGATAAGGTAAAATATTTGAAAATACCTTGATAATATTTACCTTTCTTGAAATTATGTGAATATTGTGAAAATAGTATTTGTCTAAAAACAACCCATGATCCATGATGATAACAAGGTATAGAGGAGGTGTTTGATATCTCCAAAAACTTCTTGCAAGTGAGTTGTATGCTAGAAAAAGTTTCACAATCATCCGAAAAACACTTTGCAATAATTATTGCAAGCATGTCATCTGGAAGAGATAGGAATGTCGTTTGAGATCCTTCTCCTTCCATTCGTAACCGACTTTACTTTACCTGAAAAAAAAAGTTATAAAACAAGGATTTAACTGAAATAATATATATAGGGACTAATCACGTGTCTCACAAGAACTCCTAATCCCTAAAGTTGTCTAAACCGACCTCTGATACCAACTATAAATACTCGCACTTATTTCATACATAATCTTGAATTTATTCAAGAAAACAATTCAGTTTACATTGAGGATATTTTCATGTTTAGAGCTTTAGAGAATTAAGACAAAACATTCATAACATTACACATTGTTACATAGTGGATAACATAAAATCAGTTTCCATTTTCCTCAGAATATAAAACATTAAAACATAAAACAAGACTCCTTGACAATTCTTAAACATTTAACATGTCTTCCTTCCTTGTATTACTCATCCATTAACCTGTGGAAAATCATTTAAAAACTTGGGATGAGCACACAAGATCAGTAAGGTATGAAAAAGAAGGAAAAAATCACATTAGTCCATGAATACGCATGACGTATGAAAACATTTTCAAAAGACATGCTTTCCACCCATAAAATCTTAATTTTTATAACATGAGATTTAAAAAATATCAACACAAACATAATTATAATCATAGAGGTATATTGGGGCATTACTTACATAATCTTGTAACCATCTTGGCTACCTTAAAATTTGTAACCCTCACGGCTACCTTACTTTGTGTAACCATCACAATTACACTTGGAGTAACCATACGGCCGACCTCCAACTTACTCATACCCAATGAATTGGAGGGAAATATAGGTCCCACCCTTCATCATAAACAATTCCAAATAACCAAAACATAATCATACAACATAAACAATAGCATAAAAACATTGCCTTTGAATCTTATAAAACAGAATTTTAAAAGAGGATTTTAGAAGACAAGTCCCTTATAAACATCATATACTTGAAGTGAGACTTAATTGAGTGGATGGAATATGTATATACTCTGTAAATACACATAATTAAACATAATATAAACAAAACCCATCACACAAACAATTTAAATAGCACATAAATTATAAAGTAGAAGGTTAACCCAAAGAATGGAAATCGGGTTAAGAATTCCCTTACAACAATGTGATCGGTCGAATCATATGACCAGAACATAATAAATATCAATTAGATCATTGAATAACATAAATATAAAGAGAATAATGTTATTATATAAATCAAATGACAGTACACATATTCCACATACAAGAAATAAGCAGCGAATGACTAAAATCTCACAAAAATGAAATTGAGACGAGGAACCCCTTACAACATTGTAATCAATTGATTTGTATGAACAAAAATTAATGATTATCAAATGATAAATTTAATATCATAAAAATAATGATATTCATGATATGAGACAATAATGGGCTGTATACATACACCATACAATGTAAAAATAGTGATTACGGAATATCTTACAAAAATGGAAGTGAGATGAAGAAACCCTTACATTAGGCTTGTCTTACTTCAAAATTGTTTAAACCTCATTTATAATGGTTAAAAGAGTGTTATTAGTATTTTAAAGAAACATTTTCATGTTTATAACATCTTATATGGTCATTTAATAACCTCATTTCACCCCTTATTTGTTAGTATTTTGTTCCTTGCATTATTTTGGGTGAGTTCTTCTGTGATTTTCACAATCAGTTCATGATGAATCGTTCTTGTTGATTGGAAGTGAAACTCCAGAATTGGAAGGGAGTAGTATTTACATGATTACAGTACCATAAATTATACCATTTATTACTTTGGTGCTTTATATGATGATGATTTATAAGTTAAAACATTAATTATGTTCGTTTAGATAATTTAAGTGGTTCATTGATAATTACAACCTCATTTAGTCTTATAAATTTGAACCATGGGTATAAAAGAATTTCAGAATCATATATGAGTTGTAAAACATATATTATAACCTGTTTCAACCATATAAATGGTTTCATGACCAGACTTTGAAAGAATTAATGGAAAGTGAAATTACATCGTCCACGATGTCGGTAATTCGACACATCACAGACAACGTTCTTATTCCTTAAATAAGTGAGAGAGGAGAGGAATAATGATTTGTAATTTTCCATAAACATGACAACATCCAGAATATACATGATTCTGGACATTTCATGCCTCTTGGATAAGAGGGGGTGAAGGAAGAAGAAAATGAATCATGAAATAAAGAAAACATGAGAAATTTCTTACGGAAATTCGGCAGCCTAACGGCATCTCTTAAAATTTCATAAAAACAAGATTGATGAGAGGAATGGAATATATCATCATTCATACAAAATTTGGACAGTAAGGGGAAATATTTAATGAAATATACCAACAAAAGACAAAGGGAAAGGAAGAGAATAGCATAAAATGGAAGGAAAGAATGAAAATGAAAGAGGATGTTTACCTCTTGATCTCTTCTCCTTGAGATCCCTCTTAAGGGCTTTGATTTTGGTCTTTTGGTGAGACCAGCAGCTCTAGGACGTGGTGAAGAAGATTGAGGAGGGAATTTTTCAGAAATTAGACAATGATCAAGGCTTGAGAGGTGTGGGAGGAAGAGGGGAGTGAGGGTGATATTTATAGTGGAGGAGGGGAGGTATTTTAGATTATTTTAATTATTATTATAATATTTTTATCAAGACTATGAATAATCTCAAATCAAGTGGCCTTAATTAGTGAAAATATCAAGTGAGTTCGAGGAAAGTGGCCTTTCATCACTTATGATGTCATAAATAGTGCATATTTACCGATAAATTGATTATACGGTATTTTATCGTATTTCACTATTCACCGAAAATTCAAGAGTTTCAGAAAAATACCAAAAATTTACCCCAACCATTTTTCAATGTGTAGAATTCAAAAATGTACTGCATTTTTCAAAAATAATTTTCTAAATATTATTAATTTAATTTTTAAATAAGGTCATAGTTAATTCGAAAAATAACAAAATTGAAGTGCAATTAGTTTTATGTGACATTGGAAAATTAATTAAGATCCCATTATCCTATTGCCATGGAAAAATAAAATAATATTATTATTTACTATTCATGAGGTCATATTACTATTCATATTACTATTCATAAGGGCATGATACTATTCACCAAAAAAACAAGTTTGTTTCATCAGACTCTAAATAACATACTGAACCCAATTGTAGATGACAGTTTCTTGAAATTCAAATCATAGAAAAAATAAAATTATGTTTAAAGGATAATTATAAATATATACCTTAAACAAAATTTCAAGAATTTTCAATTTATTTTTTTTAGAAAACCTTGGGATGTTACACCATCCCCCGAGTGACCGGAGCTGGTTCCCATGGGACATGATGTACCATAAATATTACATTAAATTTATTTACAAAAATCACATCATGTCCCATGCTACAAAGGATTGTGAGGTTCATGTTCTGGGAAACCCACTGCATTCCGAAACTTCATTGATGACATGACTGCTACCTGAATTTTTTTTTCATTTAAAACATTGGGTGAGCATACAATTCCTAGTAAGGGTTTTTAAAAATAAACCAATATAACTTTTGAAATCATACTTTAAATATTTCCATAAAAATATTTTTCTTAAGAGAAGCTGTAATACGTGAAACACTCCATAATAATAAAAGGGCATAAATAAAGCATGCTAACAGAATTACAAGGATACATGATTCAATTCAAGGCATTCTCACTTGGAGTAACAAATAAATGAAATTCTAAACATGTATGGCATATGAATATGTAAGTAAAAATTAAATTGATAAGAGTAATGAATAATTAGAGTTTCACATAAGATAATAACTTCAATTTAATACACTGAATACTAAAATCACTAAGTTATAAACATATGTCATTCCATAAATATACAGGACATTTTGAAACATTTCATCATGTCCCTGGCCAAGACGTCTAAAGATTTAAGGCCTTGGAAAAAAATCCATAAGCTCTTTTAACCAAATATTCTACTAGTGGAATATTTTTCTGGTTAATTAAATTACATAGTCTTAATGAGGAAAGTGTATATGTCGGATTGTGTCAAGGCCTCGTGCCAAGACCTAGGGTATTACTGTAACCGGACCCCAACCCGAAGAGCCTTCATAACCGGACTCCAACCCGGAGTACCTCTAATTATCAGACACTAACAAAAAGTTCCTCTGTAACCGGACAACAACCCAAATGGTCTGCTGTAACCGGACCCCAACCCGGAGGGCTTGCTTTTACTAGTCCCTAACCCGGAACATAATTGCTCCAATGCATTCCTCATATCCCCAAATCAAAGTTCACGTACAACTTTGATTTACTAAATCACTTATCACACATCAAACCAAGTGTACAGATTACTTGGTTTTCTTATTTCACCTTACATTTTATTCAAGGTGTCCCACACCACCATGAACAATCAAATCCATAAACTCAATATAGGACATAATTTAAATATTAGAATCATCCACTTTTAAGCATATGTAATGAGTTTGGCACAACAAATGAATTGTGTGGTTAAGCTTATTCATGGTGTCCCACACCAACTTGAACAATAAAATCCATAAACGCAGGATAGGACATAAGATTAATATTACAATCATCCACTTTTAAGAATATGTAATGAGTTTGGCACAAAACAATTAATTGTGTGGTTAAGACATTAATTAGTACATAAATTAAGATTACCTGTAATGTCAACTAACACACATAAAATACCATTTTGATCACTTAAAATGACAATGTCCATAACCATATTAATCAATAGCATGCATGATTAAAAAAAATATTAACTTAACATAATAAATAAAGAGGTAAACTTATCATTTCATGTGGGTTACTAAACTTTCATTATCTCAATCATTTTTTATAAATAATCTTTTAATACAACATTAAATGTTTAAACTGAAATTTATAAAACTCAACCTTAAACATTATCATCTTCTATAAAGAGTGAAGAATAAAGAGTACATATTAAAATTAAGTCACAAGTTTCCAATATCTATGTTCATAAACTAAGCATATTAAAAGAAAGCATTTGGAAAACCATGATTATAGTTTCATGTAAAATATTAATTCAATGGGGCATGCATAAAAGTAGTGTTTAGTCATGAAAAAAACAGTTTATTACCCATGTTTAAAACTTTCTTCGAAAACTATAGCAATTTTATAAATACAAAAAGGGATCAAGTTGGAGTTCATATACACATACCCTCATACCAAATTATACCTAGCATGTATATGTGACGTTCTCATTTTAAGTTAATTTGAAACTTTTAAATTTATCAAAAACATGGATTTAATTATTAGGGTACAATTATTGAATTGTTTCCAAAATAGAATTTATATTATGTGTATTCAAATATACAAGAAAGCGTGATTAGATATAAAACTTTTGTGCACAATGTGAATCCATGCATTTTAGTTCTTCATTAACATGACTCTCAAACTTATAAATCATTAACATGGGTATACGAAGGTTATGAAAATGTGAGGTTTCTATATATTATTCTTATATATTTTCATAAACACGTATCTGTATATACCCGATTATGTTTTTAAGGCATAAAATAGATTTGCATGTGGTGTCCATGCTTAGGGTTGGTAATACATTATAACTTAAAATCCTGCAACTTTTAAGGAATATAATCTCAAACCGTATGACAATGTTTACTAGTTTTACAAGTAAATATAAGTATATATATATATAGATATTCATAAAACTTAAAACCAATAATGATAAAGACTAAACACTTACATTATCTTGAGGAGGAGGAGGAGGAGGAGCTCAGAAAGAATTTGATGAAGATTGCTGGAAGTTGAGTGCAAATAATCGAGGGAAAACCTTAGGGTTGCCTCGAATGTATTTTATAAGCCAAAAATATACAATATATATGTATATATAATAAAACTTTCATGGGATTAGAGTCCAAATTGGATTATAAAAAGACTAGATAGAGAGGTCTCTGTGGAAACTGTTTGAGAGGAGGGTCTGGCGGCTGAAAAGCTGAAGGAAAATGGTGATAAAATAGGGTATGGGACTATTGGTTTGGGGCATGCCATGGGGAAAAAGACAGTGCCACATGAGGAAAACTGGGAGGATAAATGGACGACCATGATCAGTTTGGTTCAGAAATCAAGGGCTGAGATGCGCCTATAGATTATAAAGGTAGCAGACAGCTCAGATTAGGTCCGAGTCTGATCAGACTTCAGTGGATCAAGGAGACATTTTAAATACTTTGAACGGCCACGATTAGATCACGCCATATCAAATGGACCAAAAAAACCAGGAGGAGCTCCGTGGTCATTGAGGGTCGAGCTCGAGATCAGGATCAGCGGCCCAGATCATGTGTGAGGTGATCTGACAGCCATGATCTCATTTCGCCTGGAAAAATGCTTCCCACATCGAAACTGTGGGATGTTCGCACCTCCTTTATAAGCCTCGGCCTCCCATAACTCTAGCAATAACACAACACATACATAGGGGGCCTTACACATGGGCCCCTTCTAACCCCGTAGGCTTTGGCCTATCCTTGCTCACGCAGCCCTGTGTTGTGCGCACACATGCGCTCCCACACTCCTAAGCTTGCTCCTGTTCGGTCCTCGAGAGAACTATGCCTGATCTTGGGTTGGCCGAGGCTTGGGATGAGGGCTAGGCTCAGCCACCCAGAGTGTGCCACCTCCCTTAGCCTATCCCTGAAATGGATGGCCCTAGATAGCTTAAATTTTGATATAACCTAACTTATAAAAAATTTGAGACTTAGGGAAAAACACTATATAGAAATTCTTCTTTTTATACATGGATTTTATTAATCATTATAAGGTTAATGTTTAAAAATTAATATTTCTCTTAAAATTGTTTTCTATAGGTTTCTATAAATATTATCCTTAAACATAAAATGTAATAAATTGAATGATAATTTTTATATTAGAGTTGTAGTGGTCTAAACATAGTTTAATAAAAAATATAATTCAATTAACAATAATTTAAACCCATCATAAGACACTGGATGAAAATATTTACAAAAAAATGAAATAATTATTATATTAGTGTTGTAGTGGTCTAAACTCAATTTAATTAAAAATATAATTCAATTAACAATGATTTAGACACAACATAAGACACTGAATGAAAATATTTACAACACATTTGAATTAATTGAAACACATTTTGAATTCCTTATTACATTACACAAATACCAATGTATAACTCAAAACATTCCTCTTTTCCCTTTTAAAGTTCATGGTTAGGAGTAGTTGTTAGGTCCACTATGCTGGATACCCTGAGAGGGGGGTGAATCAGGGTATGACTAATTAAAAATTAATGCCCGTTCTGATCTTGTTTCGCTGTTAAGCAAAACACTCTTCTCTCTTTTCCCTGTTGCACGATATAAACAGAATGTAAAGCAAGCACAGGACACAGCAATTTTACTTGGTTCACCGCTAAGGGCTACGTCTAAGGAGCATACGCCGACAGGTTGCCGGTCGTACCAAATTCCACTAATCTTCACTAGCTGTGGATTACAAGATTCGGGCTAGATCACTTCTATGCCCAGGCTCACTGCCTTTACAATGTTTAGGGTCAGCTCACTGCTTTCCCAAGGGTCACTCCCTGTTTCTCTCTCTCTGGCTCACTGCCGGTGGAGAGGATCACCTTCTTCCTCTTCCTGAGCTCACTGCTCTTGGATGGAATCCACTCACAGTTTATAGACCTGTAGGTCTCTTCATTTTCCTGAAAGAATGCATCTTCTCTTGTATGTAGATGCTCTGTTGAAGTTTAACTTTCACCCGTTGATGAATATCTCTTTGCACCGAAGGTATCGGGCAAACTTCCAGCTTCCACACAGTCTGAAAATCACTGCGGGAACAAAACCTTACTTGGCGCGCAAGTCAACCTCGGCGCGCAAGTATCGGCGCGCAAGTCACAACGGGCGCGCAAGTCCTCCTCTGACACTTGCGCGACACAAGCTTCCTCAACTCCAAAATTGCGCGACTCTCTTCCCTTTACGCCCAAACCACCATTGGTGGGCAACTGCAGACCGGCGCGCAACTTCTAACACCGGCGCACAACTTCAACCACTGGCGCGCAAGTCCCACCTGCGCGACAACACACACCACTTGTGCGACCACCACACCTGCGCGACGGGAGCTCTCGTCTTGAACTCCGGTTGGAAATGAGGAGGGGTGGTCCGGTATTTATAGGCAATCTGACCACCCTGCGCGAAGGCGCGCAAGTCACCTGCGCGACCCAGTTTCGGCGCGCAAGTCTCCTCTCCTTTAGACACTTGCGCGACCAACTCCCAAACTTGCGCGAACCTATTTCCTTAGCCATATTTTGATCTTCTGATCTTGAAAAACATGTGGCGCGCAAGTTTCCTATACTCCAAGTCCACGGCGCGCAAGTCCCTTTGCCAAAAACACTTTTCTTCATTTGCCGATTTTCAGGCCCAAAAATTTGGCAAACACTGGAAAACGGCGTCACCTTGTATCTGTTCTTTTGTACCGCCTCCAGATCTTCCATTCCTTTTATCGACGTTCTTAAATCAAACATGGATCGTTGACCTCGGCTCTTGAACTCGACATTCCATCATGAAATCCTCTTTGTCAACAATCACAACTCAGTTGTCCACTTTGTCAACAAACACAATCACCTCAAAAAGGCTTCAATGCTACCTTGAGGAATTTTTGCCCAACAATCTCCCCCTTTGGGTTTGTTGGCAACTCTTCCAAACAAAGATACGTCATTGATTCTTCAACCTCCATTCGCCGCATTGCGATTATGATAGCGACCAACGATTTACTCAACACATACTCTAAGCCCACATGAGCAATGCTCGGTGTGAGAAACAAGAGTAAATGAAAAGTTCATCAATGAATCACTTTGTCTCTAACATCCATTGTTGACACCAAACACTGTCCAACACCACTCTTCTGCTTTTATCACGATCCTCAGCTGTCGTGATATCTATTCTTTGATCGATCACTTCTAGCATCGTCAGATGTTATACGCTCCCCCTTTCTGCTCACAGCTTCAACACCTCTTTAGCCATATTTCCTGTGTTGTCCAAGCTAAGCTCTGGCTAAGCACGTTCAACTAGCTTCAACTCCCCCTATCTGGCTGCTCCACCTGTCAGCGTCTCCCCATATCATTCATGATTTATCAAATCTCCGCACTGTCTCCCCCGTGAACAACCACTATTTTCTCCCCCTTTGTCAACGAACCCAAAGGTCACGCCTTTGTAGTCTGTAACATAGTAGAGAACACATTAGCACAGTAGGGAAAACACAGCATACCTCGGGGAGAGGGGGTGGGGTGTCCCGCGTCCACACTATTTCAAGTGCGGGGAATCGACTGAACTCCCAGAGCTAGTCGATGCCTCTCAAAAGCTTCCTTGGGTAAGGCCTTTGTCAGAATGTCTGCAACCTGTAGCTCTGTAGGCACATACTCCAACTTCACGATGCCCTGCTCAACCTTCTCCTTGATGAAATGATACTTGATCTCAATGTGCTTTGTCCTGGAATGATGGACATGATTTTTGCTAAGATTTATAGCACTTGAGTTGTCACACTGGATTCCGATCGGAGACTTCACTTCAACTCCCATATCTTCAAGCTGCTGCTTCATCCACAATAATTGTGTGCATGCTTGAGTGGCCGCTATATACTCAGCTTCTGCGGTGCTCAATGAAATGCAATCTTGTTTCTTTCTTAGCCAAGAAATACACAATCCACCAAGATAGAATGCACCACCTGATGTTGATTTTCTATCATCTGCTGAACCGGCCCAGTCTGCATCAGTATATCCCAATAACTCTGTCTGAGATTTGTCGTTGTATGTCAAACCGAAGTCCACCATGCCCTTGATATACCGAAGTATTCTTTTCACTGAAAGCATGTGACTTTCCTTGGGATTACTCTGATATCTCGCTGCTTGGCATGTGGCGAAAACAATATCAGGCCTTGTTGCGGTTAAGTACAACAGACTTCCAATGATTTGCCTGTATTCTGTGATATTAACTGCCTTTCCATCCTCATCTTTTGATAATTTCATCCGGGCTGCAACCGGAGTCTTCATTTCCTTGGAATTATCCATTCCAAACCTTCTTAGAACTTCCTTGGCATATTTGGATTGAGAAATGAAAGTTCCATTCCTTCCTTGTGTCACCTGTAGACCAAGGAAAAACGTTAGCTCTCCAATCATTGACATTTCAAACTCATTTTTCATGAATTCGGAAAACTGTCTGCACTGAGCTTCATCTGATCCGCCAAAAATTATGTCATCGACATACACTAGCACCATCATCCTTTGATTACTGTCATTGCTGAAATAGAGATTGTAATCAACTCCTCCACGCTGGAAACCAAGCTTCTTCAAGTACTGATCAAGCCTTGAGTACCATGCCCTTGGTGCTTGTTTCAGCCCATACAACGCCTTCTTCAGCCTGCAAACTTTGTTCTCATCCTCATGAATGAGAAAACCATCTGGCTGCTCAATATACACCTCTTCTTCCAGAACCCCATTCAAGAATGCGGATTTGACATCCATCTGGAACACTTTGAACTTTCTTTGCACTGCTATGGCAAAAAATAATCTGATTGTCTCCAGCCTTGCAACCGGTGCAAATGTCTCATCAACATCTATTCCCTCTATCTGGGAGTATCCCTTGCACACTAGTCGTGCTTTGTTCCGAATCACTGTTCCATCTTCATTCATCTTGTTGCGATAGACCCATTTAGTCCCGATGACATTCTTGTCTGCTGGTCTCGAAACAATCTCCCATGTCTGGTTCTTCTCAATCTGATCAAGCTCTTCGTTCATGGCCTGAACCCAGTTTTCATCTTCAGCTGCATCAGAAAAACATTTCGGCTCTACTTGAGACAAAAACGATGCTTGCTGTGATGATTTCATTCTTCGAGTCTGAACTGGAGCTGTTTGATCACCAATGATATTCTGCCTATCAATCTCAGCTCGACTCTTTGGCTTCCTCGCAGACACCGACTTGACACTTTCCTCTTCATCATCAGTATCTTCTTCTGAATCAGCTTCTTCCACTTCTACTCCCCTTGGGTTGCTTATCTCATCATCACTTTCATCCATGAACTGTTCACTGGGTCGTTGAGCAGTCTGTTCATTTTCGACTATAGTGACATCATTACTCTCAACAATTTTTCCCAGCCACTTGTTGAAGCATTTATATGCTTTTCTTTTCCCTGAATAGCCAAGGAATATCCCTTCATCTCCTCGTGCCTCAAACTTCCTATGATGTTCTTTGTTGAGAATGAAACACTTACTTCCAAAGATTCGAAAGTATTTCAACGTTGGCTTCTTTCCGTACCACAGTTCATACGGAGTCTTCCCTTGCTTCGAACATAACAGGGACCTGTTTGAAACATAGATCGATGTCAAAACTTCTTCCTTCCAAAATTTCTCTGGTAGGCCCTTATCAATAAGCATTGTTCTGGCCATGTTGTTAATGATCCGATTCCTCCTTTCTACTACTCCATTCTGTTGGGGAGTTCTCACTGATGAAACTTGATGCCTTATCCCATGTTTCTCGAGATAGTTTTCAACCTAACTGTTTGTAAATTCCGTACCGTTATCAGTACGAAACTTCAGAATTTTCTGCCCAAGCATCTTTTCTGATTCCCTCCTGTACTGCTTTATGCAACTGAATACCTCTGTCTTATGGGTTATGATGAATACCCAGGCCATTCTGCTATAGTCATCAATGAAAAGAACATAGTACCTTTGCCCATTTATAGCTCGTGGTGAGATAGGTCCACATACATCAGCGTGCACCAATTCGAGCACTCTAGTTGATTTCTGTTCCTTTGGCATGTATGTCTTTCTGATGATTTTCCCTTGCTGACAAGCATCACATGTATGAGTGCGATCACATGATAGTTTGGGAGGGTCTCTAGAAGCATCACATTTAACGAGATCCTCCATAGATGGTTGGCATAGATGACCAAGTCGCTTCTGCCACAGCTGGTTTTCTTCTTCTCTGGATAAAAGACAAGTATCTTCTTCCCCACTTACAAGATAGAGATTTCCCTTTGACCTTTTTCCCTGCAGAACAGCTGCTCCATCTTTTCCTTTCACAATACACATCTTCTTGGTAAATTGGATAGAGTGCCCAGAGTCACATAGTTGACTAACACTGAGTAGATTATGACTGAGACCCTCTACTACCAAGACATCAGCACGTTTCATCTCTTTGCCCCCAAACTTAGCTTTCCCTGAGCCAACAATCTTCAGGCCTTCATCATTTCCAAATTTGACAACTCCTTCTTTGTCATATTTGATGCCTGTAACAAGATCCTTATTACCCGTCATGTGGGATGTGCAACCACTATCAAGGATCCAAACACCAGATCGATCTGATGCTTTAAGGGCAATCTCCGCCACCACAGCCTTCTCATTTTTCTTCTTCTTGGTCCATACTTTTTCTTTCACACTCGGCATGGATTGAGGCTTCTGTTCTTTCTCAGTGTATGATGGACCATCCTCATCTTGCAGAGCTGCAAATCTGTTCTGAACTTTTAGCTCACTTGTTGGTTTATTGATCTGCTGCTTGCGAACATTTTGATTATTCTTTGACACATTTCTCTGAATGATTGATGTGCAATACCTAGCCATGTGTCCAAATCCTCCGCACCAAAAACAGTGTCCTTCAAAATGTGTTCTGGAAAACCGTTCTCTGTTTGGCTGCCGTCTCTGCTCATGTTCCCTTCTGTATCTCTTGGCTATGGAACACACAAACTGTGAATGTCCCATTTTCCCACAGCAATAACACCTGATATAGGATGCATTCCCTCGTGATATTTCAGCACTGTGATTTCCCCTTTGGGATCTCTGAATATTCTGATTCTGTTTTGTTCCCAAATCAACCTTCACTTTCGGGATGAGTGCTTGCGGTCTGACTGCAATTGTCGCCAATTTTTGTTCTTGACTAAGCCCAGAAACGACCTTAACATCTGAGCTCAATTGCTGTTTCTTTCCTACTGAACTGCTAGTCTCCGCTTTCATCTTCTCTGTCTTCTGAATAGACTGCTTTTCAGATATCACATTGGGGGTCAAGAGTTTATCTTGATCCTTGAGTTTTTGTCGCAGACTGACCACTTCATCTTCAAGCTCTTTGATACATCTAACCTGCTCCTTTCCTGTGTTTGTCAGACAATCAATTTCCTTCTTTTGTTCCTCAATTTTAAGCTTATACTCAACAATATTTTCTGAGCTCTCTGGTGTTGAGGATTTTAGTCTTTCAATTTCTTCTAACAACTCAGACTTTTCTTCATCCTGTTGTTGCATGTAGAGTTTGGCATCACGAACCACTTTATTGGCTTTCTTCATTTTGGCTCTCCAAACATCTATCTCCTCAAGAGCTGCTTCCAATTCGGCTTCCATATCAATTCTCCCTTCAATTTCTTCTTCTTCTTTAGTATCAGCTTCTTCTCCCTTTTGAGAACTACCAACAATTGCCACCAAGGCATTTACCCCACGATCTCTGCAATTTTCTATTTCCTCAACTTCTTCATCCTCAGACTCATCTGAACTTTCAAATTCTTGTGAGAGAAGATTCTTTTTCTTGAAGAAATTTCTCTTGAATTGCTTCTTCCCTTTCACAAAAGCTGAAGACTTCTTTTTGGGAATTTCAGCGTCATCATCATCATCATCATCTTGAAACTTCTTGGGGCATCTTGCTGCAAGATGACCAACCTTTACACATCTAAAGCATGCTAGTGGAAGTTTACCTTTAAACTTTCCTCTTCCTCTTTGTAGATTCGAAGAAAGGAATGACATCACCTCATCTGTCTCTTCTTCTTCATTAGAATCTTCAATGGTGAGCTTCTTCATGGCCTTAAATGCCACCTCTTTAGACTTCCCCTTTTCCACAGCCTCATTATCATCGTTCCTCATTTCATATGCAACCAAGGTACTGTGCAAATTGTCCAATGTCAGCTCTTTTGGATCTTTATCTTCTAGTACTGAAACTTTCGGATTGAACCGAGGTGGAAGTTTCCTTAAGATGCGATTTACAATCTTTATGTCTTCGATGACTTCTCCAAGACCTAGCATATCTTCCACAACAATGTTTACCCTGTCAAAGAATGCATCAACAGACTCATTCGGGTTCATTTTCAGATCTTCATATTTGTTCCACAACACCTGCAGCTTTGCCTCTCTGACTTTTGTGTCCCCTTCATATATATTCAAAAGCTTTTCCCACATGGAATGTGACGATTTGCATGACATCACTTTTGTGTAGATGGGATTGGAAAGGGCTCCTCCTAAGGCATTGATTGCTTTGGAATCAGCATCCAACTCTCTATGCTCAACTTTTGATAAAGCACCACTATTAATATCAGCTGTGATACCATGCATAGCTGCTGAAAACACATCCATTCCCAAGGATCGGAAATAGTGTTGCATCCGATTCTTCCATATCAGAAAATTATATCCGTCGAAGATCAGAATCCCTTTATGATTGGTTACCTCCATTGAGAGAAGAACAACTTTTCAACCTTTCCCTCTGATACCACTTGTTAGGTCCACTATGCTGGATACCCTGAGAGGGGGGGTGAATCAGGGTATGACTAATTAAAAATTAATGCCCGTTCTGATCTTGTTTCGCTGTTAAGAAAAACACTCTTCTCTCTTTTCCCTGTTGCACGATATAAACAGAATGTAAAGCAAGCACATGACACAGCAATTTTACTTGGTTCACCGCTAAGGGCTACGTCTAAGGAGCATACGCCGACAGGTTGCCGGTCGTACCAAATTCCACTAATCTTCACTAGCTGTGGATTACAAGATTCGGGCTAGATCACTTCTATGCCCAGGCTCACTGCCTTTACAATGTTTAGGGTCAGCTCACTGCTTTCCCAAGGGTCACTCCCTGTTTCTCTCTCTCTGGCTCACTGCCGGTGGAGAGGATCACCTTCTTCCTCTTCCTGAGCTCACTGCTCTTGGATGGAATCCACTCACAGTTTATAGACCTGTAGGTCTCTTCATTTTCCTGAAAGAATGCATCTTCTCTTGTATGTAGATGCTCTGTTGAAGTTTAACTTTCACCCGTTGATGAATATCTCTTTGCACCGAAGGTATCGGGCAAACTTCCAGCTTCCACACAGTCTGAAAATCACTGCGGGAACAAAACCTTACTTGGCGCGCAAGTCAACCTCGGCGCGCAAGTATCGGCGCGCAAGTCACAACGGGCGCGCAAGTCCTCCTCTGACACTTGCGCGACACAAGCTTCCTCAACTCCAAAATTGCGCGACTCTCTTCCCTTTACGCCCAAACCACCATTGGTGGGCAACTGCAGACCGGCGCGCAACTTCTAACACCGGCGCACAACTTCAACCACTGGCGCGCAAGTCCCACCTGCGCGACAACACACACCACTTGTGCGACCACCACACCTGCGCGACGGGAGCTCTCGTCTTGAACTCCGGTTGGAAATGAGGAGGGGTGGTCCGGTATTTATAGGCAATCTGACCACCCTGCGCGAAGGCGCGCAAGTCACCTGCGCGACCCAGTTTCGGCGCGCAAGTCTCCTCTCCTTTAGACACTTGCGCGACCAACTCCCAAACTTGCGCGAACCTATTTCCTTAGCCATATTTTGATCTTCTGATCTTGAAAAACATGTGGCGCGCAAGTTTCCTATACTCCAAGTCCACGGCGCGCAAGTCCCTTTGCCAAAAACACTTTTCTTCATTTGCCGATTTTCAGGCCCAAAAATTTGGCAAACACTGGAAAACGGCGTCACCTTGTATCTGTTCTTTTGTACCGCCTCCAGATCTTCCATTCCTTTTATCGACGTTCTTAAATAAAACATGGATCGTTGACCTCGGCTCTTGAACTCGACATTCCATCATGAAATCCTCTTTGTCAACAATCACAACTCAGATGTCCACTTTGTCAACAAACACAATCACCTCAAAAAGGCTTCAATGCTACCTTGAGGGATTTTTGCCCAACAGTAGTTTTATAATTTTTCAATTCATTATCTAATTATTTGGAGAACTAAAATATTATCATATGTTTTCAATTAATTGACCAATGAGGCCAACAGATATATTTATAGCCGTTAGAGTTCCATGGTTTCCCAAGACAACGATCACATTAGTTTCTTATAAATCCAAGACTTAGGGTGTCCTAACACTCAAGTTGATTGAAGTAGATGGTTGACATCCTACCTTTGGTTCTTAGTGTGGCCACGGTGGCTTCAACCATTCTTATGTTCATTATGAAGAATTATAAGGATCCATATTACTTTATTGGGGTTCTCATTGTTTTAAGTGGTATCCCTATAATTATGATAGGGTTTCTTAATAGGTATATTTGGTTAGTTTGATATCCCTTTTAATCTCAGTTTATTGTAAACACTACGGTGTTCTTTTTGAATAAAACTCCTTGTTTCCATTTAGTGTGCTTATTCCATTTCATCATATTATTATTATTTTCATAAGAGATAAGTTTTTTTTAGGTAATAGATGACAATAAAACATATAAATTACATTTACATGAAACACAATTTCCTGGGGTGTCACATTATTCCCCCCTACGAAGAATTGCTTCATCGAAATTCTATTCACAAATTGGAAAAAAATTCTCTGACGATTGTCATCACCAAAACGTGAGATTAGGCTTGGTCAATGGAATACCCAGGTTGATATTAAGTTCCTATACTTCTCTAGCCCAGATACACCTCAAGCAGTATTTTTTGAAATCTGGATCATGAATTATTCACTCAGGCTTCCACAAGGAGGATTGAGCAAAAAAAATTTGGAGATGTCTGAATGGACATATTCTCTGATGCCTCGTCAGACTACATCTCGTTCGAGATATTCAATTGGAATGATTTGGTTAAATAGACTGAGGTTTAGGATCTGGAACATAAAAGATGCTCTGAGTTTTCCATCTTGGGAAGCCACTAGGAAACATGCTATGGAGGAAAAATTACGTGCCCGAGTGAAACACTGAAAAATACCCTCAAAGTATCTCCCCCTTCACCTAAAACAGGGGAGTTGGGTAGTGGTGATGATGTGTAATACATGGTCATTCCCTTGATGTGATAGAAGGATCTCAGGGCTGTTAGACAAGCCAAACATGTGTGGACATGATCCTCGCAGGCTGAGGAATGAAGGATAGTCCACAACACATGTTATGATTAAGATATCTTCCAATATCTCATCGGGTAGAGATGAGATATTTGTTCTTCTAGCCATCTGAAAACATATTCGTGGGAATTCACTTTGAAAGTTCATATAAAGTAAAGTCATGAATGGGAAGGATAGTATTTAAAAAAATATAAGTTTATTACAAAACATTCATGCCTGAGTTCCTCTAATGACCTACTACATGAACTCCACAGAGAGAAGAAAAACTCCCTATCTCCCCAAACCAAACACAGGATGAGCATTCAGGGTTAAACTAATGGGGACACCTATGACATCTCTTGATTGTACCATGAGGGGTATGAAGTTGGTAGACATCAAAATACAATTGTTTCTTGTAGGACAGAGGGGTGGACTCATCTGCTAACATTCTGAAGTCCAACAACTGGCCCCAGAAACTGTAGTTCAAGATTTGATAAAGATAGGCCACTTGGAGGTCACCGGCAACAGCAGCATCTTGAAAAGTGTCGAGGGACATAAATCCAAAGTCCTTGCCTTCCATGAACACTATGAAAAGTCCCTCATGGTACATTCCCTGACGTACATAAGAGGGTAATTGGGTTATCATCATGAGAAGGTAATCCAATCCTAACCCCAAGTGTAGCTGAAACACCCGAGTTGAGTTTGACCCATTGTATAGGTGTTTACATGTCATGAGGATATGGGCATAGTTAAGAAAATTATCTCGGCTAGCTAAATACACAATGGTCTCTAGGGCCTCAGTGGGGAGTGATAGTAGATTGGTAGGAACATTTTCATCTGTCATCTGAAAGTTATAATAAAATCACTTAGTAAGGTTCAATCATAGCTATATATTTCTATTACCAGGTTTTTCCAAAATTGTCTGAACCTATCCTCTGATACCAACTATGACATCCCCAGCACCCGAGTTCCCAGATCCGATGCCCATGGGACATGATGTACCATAATTATTACATTAAATTCATTTACAAAAATCACATCATGTCCCATGCTACAGAGGAACGTGAGGTTCAGTTTCTGGGAAACCAGTTGCATTCTGAAACATCATTAAAGACATGAATGCTACCTGAAATTTCATTCATTTAAAATGTAGGGTGAGCATACGAATTCCTAGTAAGGGGTTTTAAAAATAAACCAATATAAATTTTGAAAACATACTTTAAAGCTTTCCATAAAAATATTTTCCTTAAGAGAAGATGTAATACGTGAAACACTGTGTAATAATGAAAGGGCATAAATAAAGCATGCTAACAGAATTACAAGGATACATGATTCAATTCCAGGCCTGCTCACTTGGAGTTATAAATAAAAGACATTCTAAACATGTATGGAATATGAATATCTAAGTACAAATTAAATAGCTAAGAGTAATGAATAATCAGAGTTGCACATTAGATAATAACTACAATTTCAAACACTGAATACTAAAATCACTGAGTTCTAAACATATGTCATCCCATAAATATACAGGAAATTATGAAACATTTCATCATGGCCCTGGCCAAGATGTCTAATGATTTAAGGCCTTGGCCAAAAATCCATAAGCTCTTTTAACCAAATATTATACTTGTCTAATATTTTTATGTGTAATTAAACTACATAGTCTTAATGAGGGAAGTGCATATGTCGGACCGTGTCAAGGCCTCGTTCCATGAACTAGGGGATAACTGTAACTGGACCCCAACCCAGAGAGCCTCTCAACTGGAATCCAACCCGGAGTGCCTCTAATTACCAGAAACCAACCCGGAGTGCCTCTGTAACCGGACACCAACCCGGAGGGTCTTCTGTAACCGGACCCCAACCCGGAGGGCTTACTTTTACTATTCCCCAACCCGGAACATAATGGGTCCAATTCATTCCTCATATCCCTAAATCAAAGTGCACGTACCACTTTGATTTACTAAATCACTTTGCACACTTCAAACCAAGTGTACAAATTACATGGTTTTCTTATTTCACCTTACATTTAATTCAAGGTGTCCCACACCACATTGAACAATCAAATCCATAAAATCAGGATGAGACATAAGTTTAATATTAAAATCATCCACTTTTAAGCATATGTAATGAGTTTGTCACAAAAAAATGAATTTTTTGGTTAAGCTTATTCATGGTGTCCCACACCACCTTGAACAGTCAAATCCATAACCTCAGGATATGACATAAGTTTAATATTTCAATCATACACCTTTAAGCATATGTAATGAGTTTGGCACAAAAAATTGAATTGTGTGTTAATCCATTAATTAGTACATAAATTAAGAGTACATGTGGAGTCAACTAACACACATGAAATACCATTTTGATCACCTAAAATGACAAATTCCATGACCATATTAATAAATAACATGCCTAATTAAATAAGAAGATAAACATAACATAATAAATAAAGAGGAAAACTTATCATTTCTTGTGGTTTACTAAACTTTCATTATCTCAATCATTTGTTATCAATAAGATTTTAATACAACATTAAATGTTTAAACTCAAAATTATAAAACTCAACCTTAAACATTGTCATCTTCTATAATGAGTGAAGAATAAAGAACACCTATTAAAATGAAGTCACAAGCTTGCAATATCTATGTTCATTAACTCAGTGTATTAAAAGAAAGCATTTGTAAAACCATGATTAGCGTTTCATGTAAAATATTCATTCAATGTGGTGCACATAAATGTAGTTTTTAGTCAAGACAAAAACATTTGATTACCCATGTTTAATAATTTCTTTTCAAACTATAGCAATTTTATAAATACAAAAAGGGATCATGTTGGCATTCATATACACATACCCTCATACCGGATTATACCTAGCATGTATACGCGATGTTCTCATTTTAAGTTAATTTGACACTTATAAATTTATAAAAAACATTTATTTAATTATTAGGGTACAATTATTGTATTATTTCAAAAACATAATTTATATTATGTGTACTCAAATATACAAGGATACATGATTAGATATAAAACATTCATACGCAATGTGAATCCATGCATTTTAGTTCTTCATTAACTTGACTCTCAAACTTAGAAATCTTTAACCTGGGTATATGAAAGTTATGAAAATGTGAGGGTTCTGCATATTATTCTTATATATTTTAATAAACATGTATATGTCTATACCTGATTATGTTTTTATGGCATAAAATAGATTTTCATGTGGTGTCCATGATTAGGGTTGTTAATACATTATAACCCAAAATCCTGCAACTTTTAAGGAATATAATCTCAAACTGTATGATGATGTTTACTAGTTTTACAAGTAAATATAAGTATATATATATATAGATATTCATACAACTTAAAACCAAGAAAGATAAAGACTAAACCCTTACTTTAGATTGAGGAGGAGGAGGAGGAGGAGCTCGGAAAGAATTTGCTGAAGCTTGCTGGAAGTTGAGAGTAAAGAATTGAGGGAAAACCTTAGGGGCGCCTCAGATGCATTTTATAAACAAAAACTATAAAATATATATATATTTTTAATACAAGTTTCATGGGATCGAAGGCCAACTTGGATTATAAAAAGACTAGAGGGAAAGGTCTATGTGGAAACCATGTGAGAGGAGGGTCCGATGGCTGAAAAGGTGTAGGAAAACAGTGATAAAATAGGGTATATGACTACTGGTTTGGGGCACACCCCGGGGAAGAAGACAGTTCCACAGGATGAAAACTGGGAGGAAAAATCAATGACCAAGATCAGTTTGGTCCAGGAATCAAGGGTTGGGATGCGTCCACGGATTATAAAGGTAGCAGATTGCTCATATTAGGTCGGAGTTTGATCGGACGACACGGGATAAAGGCGGCATTTTAAATAGTTAGAACGGCCATGATTAGATTGTGCCAGATCGAAATGACCACAAAAACCTAGAGGAACTCCATGGTCACTGAGGGTGTAACTCGGGATCAGGATCAGTGGCCTAGATCATTCGTGAGGCGATCTGACGGCTAAGATCCTGTTTCCCCTGAAAAAATGCTTCCCACATCGAAACGGTGGGATGTTCACACCTCCTTTTTAAGACTCGTCCCCCTGAAATGATAGCAATAACACAGAACATACATATTGGGCCTTACACACAGGCCCCTGCATACCCCACAGGCTTCGGACTATCCTTGCTCATGTGGCCTTGCGCCCGCGCTACATGCACACATGCACTCCCGCGCTCCCAAGATTGATCATGTGCGCTCCTCGAGAGACCAATGCCTGATATCGAGATGGCCCAGGCTTGGTCTGAGGGCTAGGCTAATCCACCCAGATTTTTCTGCCTCCCTTGACCTAGCCATGAAATTGCTGGCCCATGCAGGCTTAAATTTTTATATAACCTAACTTAAAAAAAATATGTGCCTTAGTGAAAATAACACTAAATAGATATTCTTTTTTTATACATCGATTTTATTAAACAATATAAGGTTATTGTTTACCAATTAAAAATTATATTAAAAGTGTTTTCTATGGTTTTCTATAAATACTATCCTTAAACATAAAAATTAATAAATTGAATGATAATTCTTATATTAGTGGTGTAGTGGTCTAAACGTAGTTTAATTAAAAATATATTTCAATTAACAAGAATTTAAACACAGCTTAAGGACCTGAATGAAAATATTTACAACACACCTGAAATAATTCTTATGTTAGTGTTGTAGTGCTCTAAGCATAGTTTAATTAAAAATATATTTCAATTAACATGAATTTAAACACAGCTTAAGACACTGAATGAAAATATTTACAACACATCTGAATTAATTTCAACATGTTTTGAATTCCTTATTACATTACAAAAATACCAATGTATAACTCAAAACATTCCTCTATTCCCTTTTAATGTTCATGGTTAGGATTAGTTTTATAATTTTTCAATTCATAATCTAATTATTTGGAGAACTAAAATATAATCATATATTTTCAATTAATTGAATAATGAGGCCAATGGCTATATTTATAGCTATTAGAGTTCCATGGTTTCCAAGACAACAGTCACATTAGTGTCTTATAAATCCAAGACTTAGGGTGTCCTAACACTCAAGTTTCTTGAAGAAGATGGTTCTCATCATACCTTTGGTTCTTATTGTGTCAGCGGTGGCTTCATCCATTCTTATGTTTATTATGATGAATTTTAAGGATCCATATTATTTTCTTGAGGTTCTAATTGTTTTATGTTGTCTCCTTGTAATTATGATAGGGTTTTTAATAGGTATATTTGGTTAGTTTGATTTCCCTTTAAATATCGGTTTATTGTAAACACTACGGTGTTCTTTTTGAATAAAACTCCTTGCATCAATTTTGTGTTCTTATTCCATTGCGTCATATTATTATTTTTCCATAAGAGATATGTTTTTTTTCGGGTAATAGACAACAATAAAACAAAGAAATTACCTTTACATGAAACACAAGTTCTTAGGGTGTCACAGTGTACTTTTCCACACGTCGTTTACTTTAGCCATGTGGGATGAGTACACTGGGTGTGTGGGCCTACCGGTGACGAAGGGTGTAAAAACATACTACATTCCATGTACTCAGTATATAAACGTTGTGTAATCAGTTGACAGGTGAATAGAATGGTGGTGGGAGTACCTTCCAGTGGAGCGACAATACATGTCGTGTACTCAGAAATACATGCCGTGTACTCATGTCGATAGATGAATAGTGTTGTGGTGAAAAGTATCCGAGAGTGAAATAGGTAAAAAATAGAAAGTACATACCGTGTACTTGAGATTACACACTGTGTAGTTTGTTTTTTCTCTTCAAACGGATATTAGGATCCTCTTTCGATATGGGAATATTAGAACGCCGGGAATCCGCGGGAGAGATGGCTGAACCTTGGAAGAGCTCCCAATTGCACACCGGAAATCTGTTTCTTCCGCCGTCAATCACGTTTGTACCGCACAGATCTACATCATTCTTGGAAGATTCATGTGGCTTTTTTCACATATTTTGATCATAAGAGATAAAGGTAGGTGTTCTCAGGTATAATTCCAACTACTAAGTGTTTTTATGTACCATTGTGCTACACACCCATGTTTGGGGTGTCATAAGGGTGATGACATGATGAATTAAATACCTTGAATTTCATAGGTAATTTGATGAATATTTATAACTACTTTCTATGATCATTACTTGGATCCAGGTCCATCCCGTGTGTACATTACCTTATTTATCCATTTGGCCAGGATACCCAAGGGTATGCCATGATTTCTATCATGCTTTGAGTTTTATTTAGAGAAAATATATATATAATTTCGTACTATGTGTTGGGCTCCACCCGGTTACTATTCATCCTTAGGGAAAGTGTTTTATTAGCCTGAGGGGAAGGTACTATTCAGCCTGAGGGCAAGGTACTATTCAGACTAAGAGCAATATTCGTTATGCCTGAGGGTAATCACCTGAGGGTTTCGTTTCTGTTTCACCAGAGGGAGAGGCCTGAGGGAAAGGTTATGTTTCTCCTGAGGGTAAGGCCTAAGGGAAAGGTTTTGTTTCACCTAAGGGAAAGGCATGTGGGTAAGGTTCTATTTAGCCCTAGGGAAATGTTTCTTACGTCTGAGGATACTATTTACTTGACTATTCACCATGGTGATTTTTCACATGTTATATCTGCCAAGCTAAAGCACAGGCTTGGTATTGTTTTACACTATACTTGTTAGACATCTTGTTGTAGTTTTTCTGCGACACTGTTTAGGAGATTGTCGGCTGAGGCTGAGTCTTGGGAACTTATAATTCAAATATATTGAATTGTTAAATAATAATTAAATGAAACTGGAATTGGTAGGAGTAGATTATTTTGTGTACTTCCTACTTTACTTCATTTCCATTACTGCACACTACTGTTTTACAAATTCACTGATAGTTGGGCATGGGTCTTTGGTGGTTGCCTACTGGGATTTATTTCTCACACCCAGTTTGGGTCATGTCTTTGGCCCAAATAGATTTTATATTTACAGGTGTTGATAAGGTCAAGAGTCCCTATAAAGGTACTTGATTGTTGCTGAGGAATAGAAGAGTATGAGACTGATATTAGGCTTGTGATGTTGCTGAGTTCCTGCTACACTACTTTTCTTTATTTTATGTATTTCTACCTTATTTTGTATTGTTTTAGATTTCAGTATATCATGTTTTGGATGCTTTATAAGATATAGGGACATATTGCATCATTATATATGATTGTTGGTCATTTCTTACTTCAATACTGTTTTCCATTTCAGAGTTGGTATTATTTTCTACTTCCACTTTTGTATGGTTATATTTTTCTACTGCGATACACATTGAAAAATGAGGTCATAGTTTCCCCACTATCAGACCTAGGCCCTCGCTGCTAGTCTGAAACCTCTAGCATTTGGGTAAATGATCTTGAGATCATGTGACCAACTGGGTTCGGGGCACCCATTGAGTGGAACCCGGATCCGAGATGTACAAAATGGTATCATAGGTGTTTTTATTTTCTCTGAGTTATTTTATTATATGGCAACAATGGGAAGATATGTTGTTATGGGATTCAGTAATAACTGTACATGGGAGTAGCTACCCCGTGTATAGGTAAAGACTGGATTTCCTCGAATTAAATTGTGATTTTATGTTTATGATTATTACAATTGATTTTATTTTCACCATTGATTGACGCACTTGTGGTGTGCTATTATTATATTTTTATAACTGGGTTTTATTTAGTTTCAACCTGATGAGATGAGGGTATTCTGTCTCATGCATCATTTAGGCACATGTTAGAATCACATGCCATGCAAAGTTTCTATGTCATGCAGGTGCATTATAAATTTCAAGTTGTTGTGATAGATGTTGTGCTAGAAAATGAATGTTGTTGTGATAGATGCCATGATAAATACCTGCTATTTGATAGGGTATTATTATGTGAGGTTTTGTAAATGAAGGTCAAACTTTTATTTTTGAGGAGTATGGGCCCTCATCAACCGGAATTTGGTAGATCATTGACTTTATTTACCTTTTTATAACATGCATAAGATGCCAATATTTTATTTGCGTGGAGTATGGGCCCTCATAGATCAGAATATGGCACTTAGGTGTTGATTTCACTATTTTCTGGGATCTGGAGTAGTTTCTAAGGCTTACTATCCAGATAAACCCAGAATACACGCCATGTAATTATGAATAGACATTGTTTACTCTTCTGTTCGAGAAGAAATGAAAAACTTTTAAGTACACATCGTGTACTCTATATACATGCAATGTAGTCTATAATCATGTCATAGGCCGTGTGGGAAGAGACACATATGGGGATGTTCTAGAGGGAACACGTCGTGTACTAGTTGTACACGTCATGCATGTTGACCCTGTGTTCGCCCGTGTAACTAACAACACGGAAAAAGGAAATATTCATTTATACATGCCATGTCAATGTCGAACATGCCGTGTAGTGTAACCTGGGAATCCGGCTGTGTAACTAACAACACAGGTCGGTGTAATCCTTTCCTGTACACGCCGTGTAGCTGAGGGACACACCGTGTAGTATTGACCAGGGAAAGACCATGTAGAATTGTCCATGTGGCTGGGAAAACAGGGTGGTGTACACGCCGTGTACGGGTGTAACATGCCATGTAGTGTTAGCCGAGTAGCCAGTCACATCACTAACAACACAGGCAGTTGGAATTTAAGCCATATACTCTATGTCTAATTTGGACACTCCATGTAGTGTGACCTGTGTATGCGCCCGTGTAATGGACAACATGGGTCTGTGAAGCTCATACAGTACACACCGTGTAGATCTTATACATGTCGTGTAGTCTCTTTTAAAGGAGATCCATGTGGATAAGCCGTGTAGAAGGAAAAAAGCATGGGAAGAAAATTAAGGTACATGCCATGTGTGTGGACAACACGCCGTGTGTTTGGGGTGTTACACGACTAGTTCCAGTAGAGTACACACCCATGTAAAAGACTTAAGGGAACACACCGTGTAGTGATTATACACACCATGTAGTCTTGTTTTGTATAACTTGAATGTTTTCTTTCTCTTCTTCCCTTCTTACACTCCTTATTTTCATTCCTTGATGATCTTAATATAAGTCATGTGATTGACCTTGTAGAATCATGCCACTGAGATGAACTCAAGTTGTTTTCGAGGAGAGAGGCAATGAGTATACTACAGAGACAGTAGGAGATAGGCTACTGATGGATCCTCCAGTAGAGCCAGATACGGTGCTAACCGTTATAACAGACACAGGCACGGAGACGTAGTTCCATGAAGGCTTCATGCACTTTATACAGACCTTCCAGGGAGCACCACCGGCTGCCAAATCGTTGGCAGAGCTTACTGGTATATTCGAGCTGCAGCATATGCCTACATTTTCAAGGGATAGAGGACCACAGGCTGTGGAGTCTTGGTTGGGTTCTATGTAGACTATTTTTATGCATATGGAGATGACTACTAGGTGGAGGATCAAGCTCGCTACATACATGTTGTGTGATTCCTCCATAATATAGTGGGATGTTACCAAACAGACTGAGCATCACGAAGACATGGTGTGGAAATATTTTCAGGAAGTCTTCTATGACTTTTTCTTCCCAGAGACGCTAAGGGAAGATAGAGCTCGAGAGTTCATGAATATGCAGCAGGGCGCCATGTCAGTGATGGACTATTCTTCCCGCTTCACCGAGATACAGTGCTTTTCACCTATTCTAGTGGGTGATGAGATGTTGAAGGCTAGATGTTTTGAGGATGGTCTTCGATATGACATACAATCACTGGTGAAAATTTTCAGGTTTCCTACAATGAATGAAATTGTGAACCAGGAATTGATTACAGAGCGTAACCTACAGGAAGCTAGTGGTGCATGCCAGGGCGGTTGGAAAATAGTTTCTGGTACTATTTATACTGGTAAGAGGAAAAGGTAGATGGATTTCTCTCACGGTGGTAGTACTAGCCAGAAGATTTCTTCAGGTGGCCTGGTAGTGTGCTACCAGTGTGGTAAAGAGTGGCACAAGAGAACTTAGTGTCCACGTGACTTAGTGGAGTGTTGAGCTTGCGGCAAGTTAGTCCATATCTAGAATTTTTTCGGGGAATTTCCACCAGTGACTAGTCAGAGGGGTTTAGTGCATACTCCGCATGCGGGAGTAGGGCCAGCAGCTTCTTACCAGTCAGGGAATTGGATCACGTCAGGACATTCAGGCTAGGGTGGTGGTTGTGGTCGTGGAAGCCAGACACCAGAATCTCAGAGATAGCAGGGCGGGTCAGCTCAGGGTAGCCAGACTATGTCGCAGGGCCATGATATTGGGTAAGAATATGCAGTGCAACAGTCCCAACACGAGCAGGATCCCGAAACATCCACTGTGATAGGTACTATTCTAGTTGCATCTGTTTTATCTTTAGTAACATTTGATAATGGTTCTACACATAGATTTATATCATTTCCTATTGTGGAGAGCCTTGGGCTCTGTGTTTCTTCTTCTTATGATTTTATGACATTAGACACTCCGTTGGGGACTAGAACGGCTAGTGTGTGTCAGTGCAGGGAGTTCCCCTTAGAGGTTGGTGGGTGTCACTTTCTATGGGACCTCTATGTCTTAGATATGATAGCATATGATGTCATTCTTAGGATGGATTGATTAGTACCATTTCAAGACTTCATAGATTTCTATCGTCGTAGGGTGAGTTTCATGTCACCAGAGGGCGGAGAGTTTCTATACAAGGGTGAATGAGATGTCTAGGCGAGACGAGCTGGTGTCGAGCATTGTGGGTGAGGTGGAGTGAAATCCCAGATTTTGAGTTTCAATCTGGATGATTCGGGAACTTTTTAGAAGGATTTCCCTCCCGTATTTGATCATTTTAGGGATGTCTTCCTGGACGACATTTTAGGTCTTCCTTGATAGCGAGAGGTGGATTTATCTATTGAGCTTGTGCCATGAGTAACATCAGTGTCCATTCCTCCTTATAGGATAGCAACACCGGAGTTGTAGGAGATTAAGAGGTAGTTGGAGGAGTTGTAGGTAAAGGGTTAAATTAAACCCAGTACTTCACCTTAGGGTTCGCCTATCCTATTTTCAATGAAGGTGGACAGTACCCTTAGAATTTGTGTGGATTATTGAAAGCTGACCCAGTTGAGGGTCAAGAACTGATATCCTTTTCTGAGTATTGATGATCTTTTTGATCAACTTCGAGGAGCACAAGTGTTCTCAAAGATTTACTTGAGATCTGAATATCATCAGTTATGTGTTAGACCATTGGACATACCACTTACAACTTTTCAAAGAAGATATGGTCTATACGAGTACTTGGTCATGCCATTTGGACTAACAGATGTGCCAATAGTTTTCAGGGCTATGATGAATCATGTGTTCCATGCATACCTGGATTCTTTTGTGGTAGTCTTAATAGAATATATCTTGGTGTACTCTCACACTCGACACAACCATGCCACCCATATTGAAATCATAATGAGTACACTGAGAGAGCATCAGCTATATGATAAACTCTCAAATTTACACTTTTGGATGGACTAGATACACTTCCTGGGTCATATTATCTCAGAGGCAGGAGTTTCAGTAGAGCCAGAGAAAGTGAGAGCAGTAGTTTCTTGGGAGTAGCCTAAGAACGTGTTTGAGATACATAGTTTCTTGGGGATGGCTGGTTAGTACTGGTGCTTTATACAGGACATATCCTACTCAATAGTGTTATTGACAGGTTTGACTAAGAAGGGCGTGGAGTTCATTTGGAAAAAATCTTGCAAGATAGCCTTTCAAGAGCTGAAGGGAAGGTTGACATCAGCACCAGTCCTGATACTTCCAGAGTAAGGGAAGAGCTATACAGTTTACTGCGATGAATCATGTATTGGGATAGGATCAGTGTTGATTTAGGGTGATCTATTTGTTGCGTACGGGTCTCGATAGTTGAGGCCACATGAGAGGAATTACCTGACACATGATCTCGAGTTGGAAGCAGTTGTTCATTTGTTACGCTGTTAGAGATATTATCTATTGGGAGAACATTTTTTGGTGTTCACGGACCACAAAATTCTCAAATACATCTTTACACAGAGTGACTTGAATCTGAGACAATGAAGGTGGGTTGAATACCTTCAGTCCATTGACATTGAGCTTGCATATACATCTGGTAAGGGTAACGCAGCTGCTAATGCACTGAGTAGGATGACTCAGATACAAGTAGTGCAGGAGGCCAGTGGTGAGTGGAAGCTTATGAATTTGTTCTCTGAGATGCATTTGGAGGTGCACGATATTCAGGGGTGATCCAATCTTTCATCTTTAGTTGTGACTTCTACCCTCCTGGATAGATTGAGGATGAGACAATTATCAGATTCATATGGCCTTGTTCAACGGGATTCGGTGATAAGTGAGGACCCTCATCCTGGTTGGAGAATGAGCGATGATGAAGTACTGTGTATCAATGGATCAGTGTGGGTTCCATGGGATACATTCAAGGAGTTGATGCGGGAGTTTCATGCTTCAACTTGGGTAGTGCATCCTAGGGTTATGAAATTTTACCGTGACTTGAGACGTTAGTATTTTTTGTCGGGTATGAAGCGGGAGGTGGCGGATTTTGTTACGAGATGTTCCACCTGTCAGTAGGTGAAGGTGGAGCATCAGAGGCCAACCAGACTGTTACAATAGTTACCCATTCCGGAGTGGAAATGGAATGATGTCTTGATGGGTTTTGTGACTAGGTTGACGAGGTCACCTCGAGTCAGTGATGCCGTGTGGGTTGTTGTGTATAGACTTACGAAGGCACCTCACTTTTTGTCGATCAAGGAGTCCTTTGGTGTTGATGAGATCGACAAGTTGTATATCTGATAGGGGGTATGTCTTCATGCGGTCCCTCATTCTATCATTTCAGATAAGGACGCCCGTTTTACATCTCATTTTTGGCAGAGTTTTCAGAGGGCACTAGATACACAGGTGCTTCTGATCACAGCTTACCACCCTCATACCAATGGCCAGTCCGAGCGTACGATATAGGTGCTAGAGTAAATGTTTCGTGCATGCATCCTGGACCTTGGGGGATCTTGGGATAAGCACATACCCCTAGTCAAGTTTTCTTACAATAATAGTTTTTAGTAAACTATTGAAATGGCACCTTACAAGGATTTATATGGTAGTCCTTTTCGATCACCTTTGTTCTAGTTAGAGGCAGGTGAGGCAGCTTTACTAGGACTACATCTCATGTAGGAGACTTCAGAGTAGGTCCAGCTGATTCAGAAGTGGATGGCTACTGCACAGTATCACGAGAAATCTTATTCTGATCACCGAAGACGACCCTTAGAGTTCGTGGATGGGGATAAGGTTTTCTTGCATGTTTCACCATGGCTGGGACATAGGCCGATCAGAAGAGAGGGTAAACTATCACCATGGTATGTAGGGCCATTTCAGATTCTGGAGAGAGTCGGGCTGGTTGCCTATCAGTTGCAGTTACAACAGAGGTACCGGGCTATGCAAGACGTCTTCCATGTATCTCAACTACGTCGTTATCACTCAGACGCATCTCACGTCTTTCAGCCCGAGGAGGTTGATCTTTAGGCCGATGTATCTTTTGAGGAGGATCTGATTTTTATTGTTGATAGGAGCACGAAGTTTCTCCATGTCTATTCAGTTCCTCTCATATGGGTGTTATGGAAGCATGGCCGAGTGCAGGACAGAATCTAAGAGCGGGAGACCGACGTACATGCTTAGTGGCCAAAGTTATTCTAAGCTTTATCTTCACCACCCCTGGAAGGGAAATTCAGGGATGAATTTATTTAAGGGGGGACGTTTGTAAGAACCCGATTCTTATTATTGAGGTACAATTTTATTCTTTTACCTTTTCATTAAGTGTTTTTGAGAAAATAATGAAAATTGGGAAAATTCCCAAAATTTTTGGCTACACGCTGTGTGATTTTCCACATGTTGTTTACTTTGGCAGTGTGGGATGAGTACACAGGGCATATAGGCCTGCCGGTGATGAAGGGTGTAAAAACATACTACACACCATGTACTCATTATATACAGGTCGTGAAATCAAATGGCAGGTGAATAGAAATGCAGTGGGAGTAGCTGCTAGTTGAGAGACAGTACACGCTGTGTACTCACAAATACACACCGTGTACTCATTTCGACAGATGAACAGAGTGGTGGTGAAAAGTTGCCACTAGTGGAATAGTTAAAAAATGGAAAGTACATGCCATGTACTTGAGAGTAAATGCCATGTAGTCTGTTTTTTTCTTAAAATTGGAAGTAGCCTCCTCCTTCGACAGAGGAAGCTTAGAACATTGAGAAGTCGCAGGAGATATGGTCGAACCTTAGAAGAGATCCTGATCACACACCGGGAATCTGTTTATTCCACCATCGATTAGGTTTGGATCGCACAGATCTACATAATTCACAGACGATTCGGGAGGCATCGTTCATGTATTTTGATCAGAGGATATCAAGGTAGGTGGTCTGATGTTTAATTCCAACTACTGAGTGTTTTTCTGTACAATTTTTCCATGCGCCCATGTTTGGGGTGTCGTATGGCTGGGGCCTTGATGAATTAAATACCTATAATTGCATAGGTAATTTAATGAATATGTATAACTGCTGTCTCAGATCATTTCTTGGATCCAGGTCCACCTCGTGGGTGAGTTCCCTTGTTTAGACATTTGTCCAGGATACCCGAGGGTATGCCATGATTTCTAGCATGCTTTGAGTTTTCTTGAGAGAAAATGTATATATAATTTCTTGCTATGTGTTGGGCTCGGCCAGGTTATTATTCGGCCTGAGGGAAAGTGTTTGAATAGCATGAGGGCAAGGTACTATTCAGTCTGACGGAAAGTGTTTGATTATCCTGAGGGAAAGTTACTTTTCAGCCTGAGGGAAATATTTTTTATGCCTAAGGGTAATAACCTGAGGGTTTTGTTTCTGTTTTTCTTGAGGGAAAGGCCTGAGGGAAAGGTTCTGTTTCACCTGAGGGAAAGGCATGAGGACAAGGTTCTGTTTCACCTAAGGGCAAGGCCTGAGGGCAAGGTTCTGTTTAGCCTGAGGGCAACAGTTTTTATATCTGAGGACACTGTTTACTTGACTATTCATCATGGTGATTTTTCATATGTTATATCTTCCAAGATAAAGCATTGTCTTGGTATTTTTTTACCCTATACTTGTTAGATAGCTGGTTGTAGTTTTTCAACGGCACTATTTAGGAGATTTTCGGCTGAGGCTGATTCTCAAAAACTTATAATTCAATTATATTGAATTGTTAAATAATAATTAAATGGAACTGGAACTGGTAGGAGTAGCTACTTTTGAGTACTTCCTAGTTTACTATATTTCCATTACCGCACACTGCTGTTGCAGAAATTTACTGATTGTTGGGCACATGCCTTTGGTGGTTGCCTACTGGGACTTATTTCTCACACCCTGTTTGGGTCATGTCTTGGGCCCAAACAGATTTTATTGTTGCAGGTGTTGATAAGTGCAAGAGTCCCTATACAAGTACTTGATTGTTGCTGAGGAATAACAGAGCATGGGACCGAGATTAGGCTTGTGATGCTGTTGAGTTCCTACTACACTGTTTTACTTTGTTTTTTGTATTTGTACCGTGTACTGTATTGTTTTAGATTGCAGTATATCCTATTTTGGATGCTTTCTTAGATAGAGGGACATATTGCATCATTATATATGACAATTGTTAATTTCTTTACTTCAGTACTGTTGTCCATTTCTGCATTGGTATTATTTACTACATCCACTTTTGTATGGTTATATTTCTATTCTACGCTACACTTTGAAAAATGGGGGCATATTTTCCCCACTATCAGACCTGAGCCCTCGCTGCTAGTCGGCAGCCTCTGGCGTTTGGGGAAATGTGCTTGAGGTTGTGTGACCAACCGGGTTTGGGGCACCCATTGAGTGGCACATGGATCCAGGACGTTACAATTGTGTCTAAAAATAACCATATGTAATCAAATAAGTTCATAATATACTTATAAAGAGAGGTAATAATAGCATAGGAGAGAAAAATATGGTTAGTTTCTTCCATATGATGATTTCATAGTTAAAATTTAGGGCATAGTAGAACCCACAAGATGGGATAAAAATATCAGTGGGGACCCAGTTGTGAGAAATTCTACAAACATTAGTGATTATTGAAGGTTTCATCCAAATATTATCAAAATATTTAATCTAGGAAAAAATCATAATCAAAATTCTTGAAATAGTGATTGTAATAAGTTTTATAGTTGAGCATGCCGTTATGGATAGGTTCCCAAATGATGAAATCACGAGAGTTAGAAAAAGGGTAATTCTCAATGACATAGATAATGTTATCAGGAATATAAAAACTAGGAGAATTTAAAAAATATTTAACAAAAACATTGGTGTATTAGATAATTGACTGGGAACGACCATAGAGATCAGTAGAGATCTGGTCCAATGATTTAACCAAAAATTCATAGAATACACTTTATTCACCACACACCTAGAGTGAAAAATCAATTTGGGGAAAGAGTTTTTAATGGACCACCGGATAGAGGAGACCATATAATTTAGATTTACTTTCATCATATTATCAGTTAAAATATATTTAATTAAATTAAGAGGCATGGAGTTATGATGAAAAAAAATCCCATATAAGTCTATCCTATAAGGCATCACTGAATAATTTAAAAAAATTTATTCCATGATTATAACACCCCAAACATTTTGTGGTATGTTACTCTTGAATAACTTATATTCACTATATAGACTATATTGCATGAAGCACTGAGTCTCTATGAAACAACACTTGGTTATTTATAAGTGAAATTCATAAAATATCTATTAAACATAAATTTACCGCTTCTCAGTTTAGAATTTCAAAAAATGGTCATCTAAGATTGTGATCAGTAATTTATTTGGAGTTTGATAGAACCAAATTATTTTTTAGTGAATAGTAACACACAATTATGAATCATAAAATGAATAGTAATATGACCCTTATGAATAGTAAATCATATTTTTATTTTATTTTTATGTGGTTATAATGTAATGATATATTAATTAATTTTTCAAGGTGTTACAAAAATGAGTGATAGATTTAATGTTGTTATTCTTGAATAAATTATGATTTTATTTAAAAAATTTATTAATAATATTTAGAAAATTATTTTCAAAAAATGGAGTTATTTTTTAATTTTACACATCAAAAAATGGTTAGTGGGTATTTTTGGTATGTTTCAGAAATTATTGAATTTTTGATGAATAGTAACTTACTATAAATTAATATAAATGCTAAATACTTGTTTTACTACATCATAGGTGATTAAAGGATGATGTAATACCACTTCGTTCAAAATCACACGAAATTATTACTATTTGGGGTCACATTAATCAAGACTATTCATAGACTTGAGAAAAAATATTAAAATAATGATTAAAATAATGTAAAATCCCTCATCTCGTCCACTATAAATACCAGCGTCATTCCCCTCTTCCTCCAACACCTCTCAAGATTTGATAATTAACTAATTTCTTCCAAATAAACTTCCCAAGACCTCACTCTACATCAAGGACCTATTGGTCTCAACAAAATTCCAAAAACAATTTCCTTAAAGATATTCTCAAGGAGGAGTACTCAAGAGGTAAAACTCTCTTCCTTTTTCTTTCTACTTCTTTTACAAGTTATATTTTTTTCTCTATCCTCACCTAAACACATAAAAATTCTATGATTTTTATATTAACATACATGAACATGAATTTTATTATGCTAATATAATATTTCATCATCGTCTATATTTTCCCCTTATCTTATACTAAATTTGAAAAACACCATCTGAGATGTGTTAATTTATCACATTCATGGACGACAGGTGTTCAATTTCTATTACTATATTAAATTCAGGTCATGAAAAAAATTTATTGTACAAATATATCAGAATATATATTTAATTTTATTTAATTTTATGGAATCCTTACACACTCATAATATAAAATAATAATATAAACAAGTTCATTATGCACAAAATAGCTAAGTTAATCCAAGCATTTATCATTAACATTTATCTAATGAGTCATACATGTGGTATATGAAAAAATTAATTATAAGATCATTTATAATTTCAATAATAATATATATTTACAATTATTTATGTTTAACCACATTTCAAAATGAACTCCCATTCATGAATACATGTAAACCGATCATGAAAGCCAAGGAAGAAATTGCTTCTGAAACAATAAAATTAAAACTATTAAATCCCTAAAATATGCCATTAATGAACTCAATAAGGTTACAATAAATAAATTAAATATAATTTAGTTTAAAGAATTGTAAATTAATTAAACTAAATTTTATTATTCAGGTAATTAAGATCAATCGAAGAACATATTCGGTCATAAGTAAGGGGTTTCTCATCTCACATTTATTTCCAATAGATTTCTGTTGTTTTCCACTTATTTCTTGTATGTTTTGTATGTTTAATTCTATTTGATATATAATATAATTATTATCTTTATATTTATGGTATTTATAGATTCAATTTATTATTATTAACTCAATTGATTACAATGTTGTAAGGGACTCGGCTTCAGTTTCCATTTCATTATGATTTACTTGGTATTTTGTACCTAATAATACTTATGTGTTGTACCTACTATACCTTTGAGATAATTTTTAATTTGAAATTTTCAATATATTATATATCCATATTCTAGTTTCATGGATATGATTATTATTTAACCTGTATACGCTTTTACATAAGCTATTTTTTAAGAATGTTGTTTTAACTATCGATATATTGAGGAATCTGTATCCTCTACTCTATATGATGATTGAGAAGGAATATTGTACTTGTATTAAATATATGTATAATGAATATTTTGACTTTTAGTGTTGTTCATGGCCTGCTATAGCCACTCTATGCATCGAGAGGTCTCATGGGACAAGTCATTCGGTGAAAAACACTTCAAGTTTGTTTCCAAAACAGAATCTGACGAGTATCTACCCACATACTTGAACTGTTTAGATAGTATAGTCATATAATGTGCTAGAAAAATGACATAAAATTAGTAATCATTCTATTTATTAATTTTCAGTTATTACTATCCTTGAGGTTTTCACTATGAAAAAATCTATGGATGCAGTTTCATTCTTATTTTATTAATGGCGTGTGTTTTTTATTTATTCACCATGCCATATTTACTATGCCAATTTGATTATGATTCAATTATTTATAACGCATTATTCTACTATTTTTAACCCTTAATGATCATTTAATATCACCCCTTTAATTTCTTTACCTTCAATAGGTTATGAATAGGATACTGTTTATTAAGTTCTCATGAATGCAGTTTTTTAGTTTTTGTTATGTTTTGTATATTTTTAACTTTCCCAATATAATATGAGTTACATGTATGTATGATGTTTCTTTAAGACTACTAAACTTATTGTTCCAATGGGATTTCATTATTTTTAATCATGCCAATTTAATAAGTAATGTACCGGATCCTGGCATCTGGGGTCGGGGTGTTAAAGTTGGTATCAGAGAAAGTATAGTAGAAACCTTGGAAACTAGATTTAAAAAACATAGTTCAGAGTATATATCACTATTTTAGAATTTGAAAATAATCATAGAAGAAGATACTATAATTTTTTTTAAAGTAGGTATTATTTGGGTCTTCCTCGAAAATACACCCCTTTCTGGAAACTACAAGTGTACATGGTTCTGGAACAGAAGTACCTAGGAGTAAAAACTCAGACAATGAGTTTTGGGCTTAACCTGGGGTATCCTGGTACGCAAAAACAGGCGTTATTACGCACCTGTTTTGACACTCTTGGTGTCTATGATTAGAATAATTCAAATTTCCTTTAGAAACCATTATGAAGGATTTAAAATTAAATATAAATTTTTTTTGTGATTATGAGATTAGTGGTGCATAATGTTTCAGAATATCTTAAGTGTCATATAGTAAGAAATTATGAACTATGACCTAATTTAGTTTATAACACAGTTTAGTGATGGTTCCTAATAGAATACGGGAAATCAATACTTGTGGAAACTTTTAGGATTAACCCACTGAGAAAGTCAACATAGTTAGTGTTAGAGAGGATCAGATCATGTAAATATTGGGATATCACACTCAGGCCATGTTTAATAACCATGCTACACCTGTATTGGGTTGTTTCATGTGGTAGAATCCCCCATCTTTTAGAGGGACTACTAATATAGTGATATCTCAGTAGTGGATCAAGTCCCTTAAAAATATATCTTGTGCATTAAGATGCAATAAAAATGAAAAGGTAGTATTGGTAGTATATTTCCTCAAGGGTGATGCTGATCAATGGTGGTCCTTGATCCAGAATAGCATGGAGGAAGAAGAAATAGAAGATTTAGAATGGAGAAATTTTTCGTATATATTTTTCAAAAAATATTTCCCTCGTGAAAAAAGAACTGAAATGAAGAGGAATTTCCTTAGCCTAAAGAAAAGGGAAGAAGAGAATTTTGTAGAGTATAAGGCTACCTTTATTAGATTATATAAGTATTCTATAGATTACATACATGATTTGGAAGACAAGATTTATTATTTCTTTGAAGGTCTCAAGAAAAGTCTTCGAAGGTCTCTAACTTCTTAAACATTTTCATCATATGATAAAATTGTATTATGTTCCATCGAAACAAAGAAGGAATTTTCTAGATCAAAATTTTTCTAGGGAAATCAAGATAAGAAGAGGCATTACAATAACCATGGAAAAGTTGATGTACCAATGAAGAAGAAGGGAATGATGTAATTTCCATTATGCCATAACTGTGGAAAGAATCATCCTGGGAGATGCTTGAAAGGCATGAGATTTTTCTATTAGTGTAAAGAAAAAGGTTATTAATTTAGTGGATAAAAGGGGAAGAGAAAAGTCAATTATGTTCAATGCTACAATTATAGAGAGATGGTACACTTTTCAAACGAGTGTCCTAAGAGCTAAGGAAACTTGCCTTAGAAAATTCCATGAGAGAAAGGGAAATTTTATGCAATTACAACCATGGATGTTGAAGTTCTTACTAATGTTGTAGAAGGTAGTTTATTTGTTTACTCATACTTAATTTATGATTTATCTAAATATGGATCACAACATTCATTTATATCTTCCTAGTTTTCTATGAAAATTAGACATGTCCAATTTGATTTAACAAAGTATTTGTCTATCAAAACTCCTAGGAGATTTTTCATTGCAACAAAGATGTGTCGATCAGTCCCCCTCATGAATAATAAACATGATTTGGTTGCTAACCTTATCACTATTCCAATGATTTACTTTGATATAATTCTCAGTATTAATTCACTGTCAAATTATGATGTGAATATCTGTTGCAATAAAGAAGTAAGATACAATTTTTTAGAATGGTTTATAACTCTATATATTTAGATTAGATTCCTCATCATCTGATTCTTATCATGATCCACCCCCATTAGCTCTTCTGAATGAAATTCTTGGTGGGGTAGAGAACACAATAAATATGGGTGAGGAAAGAAATATTAAAATTGAAGAAGTGCCTATTATGAAAGAGTAAATTGATGTATTTAAAAATTATTTACTTGGACATCCTCCAAAGTGAGAAGTTGAGTTCTTTATTGATTTAATTCTTTGTGAAAGACCCATATCAAAGACTCCCTAAAGAATGGCCACTATGGAATTAGGGTATCTAAAGAAACAGCTTGAGTAATTGAGTGAAAAAAGATTTATTCAACCTGGTGTTTCTCCATGGGGATCCCCAATCCTCTTTTTCAAGAAGAAAGATGGTTCCATGAGGATATGCATTGATTATAGGTAAATAAATTCTCTTAAAATAAAGAAAAAATATACTCTACCACAAATTGATGAATTATTTTTTCAACTTCGTGGAGCCCAATATTTTTTGAAGATTTAACTTCAATTTAGATATCATTAGCTCTGTGTGAGGAAGAAAGATATTCCAAAGACAACATTTTGAACTAAGTATAGAAATTAAGAGTTTATATTAATTCATTTTGGAATTGCTAACGAACCCTCTATTATCTTGGATATAATGAATATAGTTTTCAATAAACATCTTGATATCTTTGTTGTGGTATTTATTGATGATATCCTAGTATACTCCAAAATCTACAAAGAACATGGGAATCACATGATGATTATTGTTGAAAACTCTTAGAAGAAATAAATTATATGTGAAGTTTAGCAAGTGTGAATTTTGGCTTCAATCAGTTTCTTTTCTTGGCCATATTGTCTCTCTGGATGGAATCTTAGTTGATCTTGTGAAGAAAAAGGCAATCCAAGAATTCCCATGCCAATGAACATAACTGAGGTACGTATTTTTATTGGCATAGTAGGTTACTATCGGTGTTTCATTAACAATTTCACCTGATTGGAAAACCTACTATCTAAGATCAGACATAATGTGGTTAACATTGTATATACGAAAGAATGTATAGAATTATTTGAATAATTGAAAATATGATTTTTCAATGCTCTAATTTTGACTCTTCCATCTAGAAATGATGGATTTATGATATATTGTGATGCATAAAAGAATAGAATGGGTTTCATGATTAAGAAAAATGATAAAATTATTGGTTATTCTTCAAGACAGGTAAAGACTCATGGGAAAAATTATCCAACTCAAAATCATGAGTTAGCAGCCGTAGTCTTTGCTCTAAAAAATAAGGAAAAATTATCTCTACGGTAAAAAATGTGAGATATATACGGATCATAAGAGTGTGAAATACATTTTTACACAGATGTAACTCAACATATATAGAAGTATATTGCTCAAGTTACTCAATGATTATGCTTGTTCAATAAACTACCACCCAGGAAAGGAAAATAAGGTGGCATATGCATTAAGTAGGAAATATCATGGTCTTATGACCCAAATGAGGATTCAGAGAGATCCTATATTCATAGATCTACTAAAGATAGATATGGGAATTTTTATGGAAGGGGAAACAAATTTCCTCTATCAAATGATTGTTAAACCACATTTTCTAGAGAAGATACAAATCTCTTAATCCAATGATGAGAATCTACAAAAGAAAATTAAAGTTGTTAAGAATTGAATATTCGTAGACTTATTGTATGTGGATGGAGTAATTCAATTTGGGAAGGGGTTATGTGTTCCAACAGTAACTGAGCTAAAAAGGTAACTATTAGAAAATTATCATAGCTCAAATTTTACTATACACCCTGGTAGCACTAAGATATATAGATATCTAAAGGAATATTTTTATGGGATAACATGAAGTGATAAATTGCTGACTATGTGTCAAGGTTTCTAGTTTATCAATATGTGAATACCAAAAGAGAACATCATAGAGGGATCACGAAAACTTTATGTATTTCTATGTGGCAATTGGAAGACATTATGATGGAATTTTTCATATGAATATTGAGGAAACCTTTAAGGAATGATGAAATATGGGTAATTATTGATCATCTAATAATATCGGAACATTTACTTGTTATAAGAGATGATTTACCACTTGAGCGCCTGAAAAAAATTTATATTAATGAAGTTTTAAGACATAACGGTGCACCTATATCAATAGTGCCTAATCAAGATCCCCGATTTACATCAATATTCTGGAAAAGTCATCCGAAGGATTTGGATACATAGAATAATATGAGTACTACTTATCATCCCCAAACTGATGGACATACTGAAAGGAATATTCAAAAATTGCAAGACATGTCTTGATCATGATCTATTTACTTTCAAGGTATGTGGGATCAATACCTACCTATAGTGGAATTTTATTACAATAATAGTTTCCATTCTAGAATTCAAATGGGGCCATATGAATCATTATTTGGTAAGTGGTGTGAAAATCCAACATGTTGGGATGAAGTTGGCAAGAGGAAACTTATAAGCCCAAAAATTATCTAAGAGAAAAATATAAAGGTATAGAAAATTCAGGTCCATATTGAAGCATCCTTAAGTAGGAAAAATATTTATGCTGAAAATCAGATAAAGGATTTATAATTTCAAGTATGAGATCATGTCTTTCTGAAAGTATATCTATGGAATGGTCTCTTAAGATTTAGTAATAAAGGGGAACTGAGCCCCAGGTACATAAGACCGTTTTAAATTTTGGATTGAATTTGATTTTTAGAATACCATTTTTTAATTCCACCAAGTTTCTTCAAAGTTCATAATGTGTTCCACTTGTCATTGTTATAGGAATACATTCCAAACCAACACATTTACTCACCTATGAAGAAATAGACCTTGATCCTATTTTTTCAACCTCTGAAGAGCCTATCGAGATTCTTGACACCAGGGAGTAGGTATTGAGAAATCCAAAAACACGACTATTAAAGGTTATTTTGATAAACCATAAAATGGAGGAAGCACTATGGGAACCTGATGATATAATGGAAAAGAACCACCTACATATTTTTAGGGAGTAATATAAATGAAAATTTTTAAGGAAAAAATTTCTGACGGAGGGAAGATTATAAAACCACAAAGATTTTATGGTATGTTTCTCTTAAATACTTTTTATTCATTAGATAACCTATATTACAAGAAGAACTGAGTCTCTATAAAATAACACTTGGTTATTTATAGTATAAAGTCATAACCTATATGTTAGGTCCACAAGGCTGAATACCCTGAAGAAGGGGGGGTGAATTAGGGTATGACTAATTTAAAATTAACGCCCGTTCTGATCTTGTTTTGCTGTTAAGCAAAACACTCTTCTCTCACTTTCCTGTTGCACAAAGTTAACAGAAAGTAAAGGATGCGCAGGACATAGCAATTTTACTTGGTTCACCACAAAGGGCTACGTCCAAGGAGGATACGCCGACAAGTTTCCAGTCGTACCAATTCCACTAAACTTCACTAGCTGTGGATTACAAAGTTCGCGCAAGATCACTTCTATGCCCAGGCTCACTGCCTATACAAGGTTTAGGGTCAGCTCACTACTTTCCCAAGGGTCACACCCTGTTTCTCTCTCTCTGGCTCACTGTCGGTGGAGAGGATCACTTTTTTCCTCTTCCTAAGCTCCCTGCTCTTGGAAGGAATCCACTCAGAGTTTATAGACCTGTAGGTCTTTCCATTTGCATGAATGAATGCATCTTCCTCTATGTGTAGATGCTCTGTTTAAGTAAAACTTTCACCCGTAGATGAATATCTCTTTTTACCAAAGGTATCGGGCAACGTACCAGCTTCCACGCAGTCCGAGAAGCACCGCTGGAACAAAACCTTACTTGGCGCGCAAGTCAATCTCGGCACGCAAGTATCAACGCGCAAGTCACAACGGGCGCGCAAGTCCTCCTCAGACACTTGCATGACTCAATCTTCTTCAACTCCAAACTTGCGCGACTCTCTTCCTTTTACGCCCAAACCAATATTGGCGCGCAACTGCCAACCGGCGCGCAACTTCTAACACTGGCGCATAACTTCAACCACTGGTGCGCAACTTCACCTGTGTGACCACACACACCACCTGCGCGCCCACCACACCTGCACGACAGGAGCTCTGATTTCTGAAAGAGTTGAACTCCGGTGAAAATGAGGAGGGGTGGTCCAATATTTATAGGCAATCTGACCACCCTGCGCGCCGTCGCGCAGGTCACCTGCGCGACCCAGTTTCGATGCGCAAGTCTTCTGTCCTTTTGGACACTTGCACGACCAACTCCCAAAATTGCGCGAACCTACTTCAATTTCCATATTTTGATCTTATGATCTTTAAAAACATATGGCGCGCAAGTTTCCTATTCTCCAAGTCCTCGGCGTGCAAGTCCTTTTTCCAAAAACACTTTTCTTCATTTGCCAATTTTCAGGCCCTAAAATTTGGCAAACACTGGAAAACGGCGCCACCTTGTATCTGTTATTTTGAACAGCCTCCAGATCATCCATTCCTTTTATCGACGTTCTTGAATAAAACATGGATCATTGAACTCAGCTCTTGAACTCGACATTCCACCATGAAATCCTCTTTGTCAACAAATTTGTATGTCATTGTTTTTCTTTGTCAACAATAACTACTTAGATGTCCACTTTGTCAACAAACACAATCACCTCAAAAAAAGCTTAAATGATACCTTGAGGTATTTTTTCCGAACAATCTCCCCGTTTGGTTTTGTTTACAACTCTTCACAACTCTACTCAGATTGATTTTCTGTACTTTGATACCTCACTGAGTCTTCTTCCAGCCGCTACCACCATTCACCTCTTGCGATTCTGATAGCGTTCAAGGAATCACTTAACACGTACTCTAAGCCCACATGAGAAATGCTCGGTATGAGAAACATGAGTAGTATGAAAAGTTAATCAATGAATCACTTCATGTAAAACACCAATTGTCGATTCCAACCAGATACCAATTCCTAAATTGATACCAATTGTTGAACCACACTGATACCAATTGGTGATAGCTGGACACCGTCTCACACCATTCCAACATCACGGTTATGCTTTTATTACGATCCTTAGCTGTCGTGATATCTATTCTTTGATCGATCACTTCTATCATCGTTAGATTTAATACACTCCCCCTTTCTCATTGCTCCCCCTTTCTGGCTGCTCCACCTGTCAGCTTCTCCCCATATCTGTCATGATTTCTCAAATAGCCACATTGTCTCCCAATCACTATTTTCTCCCCCTTTAACAAACACTCTTATCTCCCCCTTTGTCAATGAACCCAAAGGTCACTCCTTTGTAGGCTGTAACAGAGTAGAGAACACAAATCAGCACATTAGGGAAAAATAGATCATACCTCGGGGAGAGGGGGATGTCCCACATCCACACTATTTCAAGTGCGGGGAATCGACTGAACTCCCAGATCCTGTAGATGCCTCTCAAAAGCTTCCTTGGGTAAGGCCTTTGTCATAATGTCTGCAACTTGTAGCTCTGTAGGCACATACTCCAACTTCACGATGCCCTACTCAACCTTCTCCTTGATGAAATGATACTTGATCTCAATGTGCTTTGTCATGGAATGATGGACAGGATTTTTGCTAAGATTTATAGCACTTGAGTTGTCACACTGGATTCCGACCGGAGACGTCACTTCAACTCCCATATCTTCAAGCTGCTGCTTCATCCACAATAACTGTGTGCATGCTTGAGTGGCTGCAATATACTCAGCTTCTGTGGTGCTTAATGAAATGCAATCCTGATTCTTGCTCAACCAAGCAATACATAGTCCGCCAAGATAAAATGCACCTCCAGATGTTGATTTCCTGTCATCTGCTGAACCGGCCTAGTCTGCATCAGTATATCCCAATAATTCTGTCTGAGACTTGTCGTTATATGTCATCCCAAAGTCCACTGTGCCCTTGATATACCGATGTATTCTTTTCACGGCAAGCATGTCACTTTCCTTGGGATTACTTTGATATCTCGCTGCTTGGCATGTGGCGAAAACAATATCAGCCCTTGTCACGGTCAAGTACAACAGACTTCTGATAATTTGCCTATATTCCATGATATTAACTGCCTTGCCATCCTCATCTTTTGATAATCTCATCCAGGTAGCAACCAGAGTCTTCAACTCCTTGGAATTATCCATTCCAAACATTCTTAGAACCTCCTTGGCATATTTGGATTGAGAAATGAAAGTGCCATTACTTCCTTGTGTCACCTGTAAACCAAGAAAAAATGTTAGCTCTCAAATCATTGACATTTCCAACTCATTTTTCATGAATTCAGAGAACTGTCTGCATTGAGCTTCATCTGATCCGATGAATATTATTTCATCAAAATAAACCATCACCATCATTCGTTGATTACTTTAATTACAAAAATAGAGATTGTAATCAACTCCTCCATGCTGAAAACCATGCTTCTTCAAATACTGATCAAGCCTTGAGTACCATGCTCACGGTGCTTGTTTCAGCCCATACAATGCCTTCTTCAACCTGCAAAATTTGTTCTCATCCTCGTGAATAAGAAAACCATCTGGCTGCTCAATGTACACCTCTTCTTCTAGAACCCCATTCAAGAACGCGGATTTGACATCCATCTGGAACACTTTAAACTTTTTTTGCACTACTATGGACAAGAATAATCTGATTATCTCCAGCCTTGCAACTAGTGCAAATGTCTCATCAACATCTATTCCTTCGATCTGGGAGTACCCCTTGCACACTAGTCGTGCTTTGATTTGAATCACAGTTCCATCTTTATTAATCTTGTTGCGATAGACCCATTTAGTCCCAATGACATTCTTGTCTGCTGGTCTCGAAACAATCTCCCATGTTTGGTTCTTCTCAATCTAATCAAGCTCATCATTCATAGCTTGAACCCAGTTTTCATCTTCAGCTGCATCGGAAAAACATTTCGGCTCCACCTAAGATAAAAATGATGTCTGCTGCAATGACTTCATTCTTCGAGTCTGAACTGGTGCTGTCTGATCACCAATGATATTATGCCTATAAATTTCAGCTAGACTCTTTGGCTTCCTTGTAGATATAGACTTGACACTATCTTGTTCATCATCAGTATCTTCTTCTGAGTCAGCCTCTGCAATTTCTACTCCCCATATGTTGCTTACCTCATCATCACTTTCATCCAGAACATGTTCACTGGGTCATTGAGCAGTCTGTTCATTTTCGACTATAGTGACATCATTGCTCTCAACAATGTTTCCCAAGCTCTTGTTGAAGCATTTATATGATTTTCTTTTCCATGAATAGCCAAGGAATATCCCTTCATCTCCTCATGCCTCAAACTTCCTATGATGTTCTTTGTTGAGAATGAAACACTTACTTCCAAAGATTCAAAAGTATTTCAACATTGGCTTCTTTCCGTACCATAGTTCATATGGAGTCTTCCCTTGCTTCAGACATAACAGGGACCTTTTTGACACATAGACCGATGTCAAAACTGCTTCCTTCCAAAATTTCTCTGGTAGGTCATTATCAATAAGCATTTTTCTGACCATGTTGTTGATGATCCGATTTCTCCTTTCAACCACTCCATTCTGTTGGGGAGTTCTTACTGATGAAACTTGATACCTTATCCCATGTTTCTCGAGATAATTTTCAACCTGACTGTTTGTAAATTCTGTACCGTTATCAGTACAAAACTTCAGAATTTTCTGCCCAAGCATCTTTTCTGATTCCCTCCTGTACTACTTTATGAAACTGAACACCTCTGTCTTATGGGTAATGATGAATACCCAGGCCATTCTTCTATAGTCATCAATGAAAAGAACATAGTACCTTTTCCCATCTATAGCTCATGGTGAGATAGGTCCACATACATCAGCATGCACTAATTCGAGCACTCCAGTTGCTTTTTGATCCTTTGGGCTATATGTCTTCCTGATGATCTTCCCTTGTTGACAAGCATCACACGTATGAGTGTGATCACGTGATAGTTTGGGAAGGTCTCTAGCAGCATCAAACTTTACCAGATCTTCCATAGATGACCAAGTTGCTTATGCCACGGCTGATTTTCTTCTTCTCTGGATAAAAGGCATGAATCTTCTTCCCCACCTAACAGGTAAAGATTCCCCTTTGTTCATTTTCCTTGTAGAATGACTATTCCATCGTTTCCTTTAACAAAACCCATATTCTTGTGAAATAGGATAGAGTGCCCAGAGTTGCATAGTTGACTCACGCTAAGAAAATTATGACTGAGACCCTCTACCACCAAGACATCAGAATGTCTCATTTCTTTGCCCCCAAACTTGGCTTTTCCTGAGCCAACAATCTTCAGGCCTTCATCATTTCCAAATTTGACAACTCCTTCTTTGTCATATTTTCTGCCTGTAACTAGATCCTTGTTGCCTGTCATGTGGGATGTGCAACCACTATCAAGAATCCACACACCAGAACGATCTGATGCTTTAAGGGCAATTTCAGCAACTACGGCCTTTTCAATTTTCTTCTTCCTAGTCCATAATTTTTCTTTCATACTCAGCATGGATTGAGGCTTCTGTTCTTTCTTAGAGTATGATGGATCAGCTTCATCTTGCAAAACTGTAAATCTGTTCTGAACTTTTAACTCACTTGTCGGTTTACTGATATGTTGCTTGCGAACATTTTGATTCTTCTTTGGCACATTTTTCTGAATGGTCGGAGTGCAGTACCTAGCCATGTGTCCAAATCCTCCCCACCAAAAACAGTGTCCTTCAAAATATGTTCTAGAAAACCGTTCTCTGTTTGGCTGCCATCTCTGTTCCTGTTCCCTTCGATATCTTTTGGATATGAAACACACATACTGTGAATGTCTCATCTTTCCACAACAATAACACCTGATATAAGGTGCATTCCTTCGTGTTACTTCAGCACTACGAGTTTCCCCTTGGGATCTCTGACCATTCCGATTCTGCTTTGTGATCTAATCCACTTTCAATCTCGGGACAGGTGCTTGCGGTCTAACTTCAACTGCCACATATTTTTGTTTCTGATTAAGCCATGAATCAGCCTTAACTTCTGAGTTCAATTGATGCTTCTTTACTACTGAACTACTAGGCTCTTCTTTCTTATTTTCATTCTTCATAACGACCTGATTTCCCAATAATGTGTTGGGATTCAAAGGTTTTTCCTGGTCTTTAACTTTTCTCCGCAGACCGAAAACTTCCTCTTTAAGCTCTTCAATGCACTTGACATGATCTTTCACTTTTTGACTCAAGCAATCGATCTCCCTTTTCGGCTCTTAAATCTCAAGCTTATGCTCATCAACCTTTTATGTGTGCTCTGGCCTGGAAGACTTAAGATTTTCAATTTCATTACCAAGCTCAGACTTCTCTTCTTCTTGTTGTTGCATGTAGAGTTTGGCATCACGTACTATCCTGTTGGATTTCTTTGTTTTTGCTCGCCAAACATCTATCTCTTTAAGAGTTGCTTCTAATTCAGCTTCCATGTCAACTCTCCATTCAATTTCTTCTTCTTGTTCATATGTTTCGGTTTCTTTCTTTTTTAGAGCACTACTGGCAACAGCCACCATCGCATTTTGTCCACGATCTTTGCAGTTTTCTATCTCTTCAACTTCTTCACCCTCAGACTCAGCTGAACTGTCTATTTCTTTTGAAACAAGATTCTTCTTCTTAAAGAAATTTCTCTGGAACTGCTTCTTCCCTTTCACATAGGCTGAAGTTTTCTTCATGGGAATCTCAACTTCATCTTCATCGCTTTCTTCTTGAATCTTTTTGGGGCATCTTGCAGCAAGATGACCAACTTTTCTGCATCGGAAGCATGCTAGTGGAAGTTTCCCTTTAAACTTTCCTTTTCCTCTTTGCATATTTGAAGAAAGGAACGACATCACCTCATCCGAATCTTCTTCCTCCTGAGAATCTTCAATAGTGAGCCTCTTCATGGCCTTAAATGCCACTTCTTTGGATTTCCCCTTTTCCACATCATCATTGCCATCATTTCTCATTTCATAAGCAACAAGAGTGTTGTGTAGGTTATCCAATGTTAGCTCTTTCAGATCTTTATCTTCCAAAATAGAAACTTTCGGATTGAACTGAGGTGGAAGCTTTCTCAAGATGCACTTTACAATTTTAATGTCTTCGATAATATCACCAAGACCCCGCATGTCTTCTACCACCACATTGACCCTGTCAAAGAATGCATCAACAGACTCATTCTGGGTCATTCTTAGATCTTCATACGTGTTCCACAACACTTGCAGCTTTGCCTCTCTAACATTTGTATCCCGTTCATAAATATTCAAAAGATTTTCCCACATGGCATGAGATGTTTTGCATGACATCACCTTTGTATATATGGGATTGGAAAGGGCTCCCCCTAAGGCATTGATTGCTTTGGAATCAGCATCCAACTCTTTATGCTCAGCTTCTGATAATTCACCACTAGTAATATCAGCTGTGATACCATGCATAGCTGCTGAAAACACATCCATTCCCAAAGATCAGAAATAGTGTTGCATTCGATTCTTCCATATCTGAAAATTACATCCGTCGAAGATCAGAATCCCTCTATGATTTGTGACCTCCATTTGAGAGACGAACAAATCTAAACCTTTCCCTATGATACCAATTGTTAGGTCCACAAGGCTGAATACCATGAGAGTGGGGGGGGGGTGAATCAGAGTATGACTAATTCAAAATTAACGCCCGTTCTGATCTTGTTTTGCTGTTAAGAAAAACACTCTTCTCTCTCTTTCCTGTTGCACAAAGTAAACAGAAAGTAAAGCATGTGCAGGACACAAAAATTTTACTTGGTTCACTGCAAAGGGCTACGTCCAAGGAGCATACGCCGACAAGTTGCCGATCATACCAATTCCACTAAACTTCACTAGGTGTGGATTACAAAGTTCGGGCTAGATCACTTCTATGCCCAGGCTCACTGCCTATACAAGGTTTAGGGTCAGCTCACTGCTTTCCCAAGGGTCACTCCCTATTTCTCTCTCTCTGGCTCACTGCCAGTGGAAAGGATCACCTTTTTCCTCTTCCTAATCTCACTACTCTTGGAAGGAATCCACTCGCAGTTTATAGACCTGTAGGTCTCTTCATTTTCATGAATGAATGCATCTTCCTCTGTGTGTAGATGCTCTGTTGCAGTACAAATTTCACCCGTAGATGAATATCTCTTTGTACCGAAGGTATCGGGCAATGTACCAGCTTCCACACAGTCCGAGAAGCACCGCTGGAACAAAACCTTACTTGGCGCGCAAGTCAATCTCGGCACGCAAGTATCAGCATGCAAGTCACAATGGGCGCGCAAGTCCTCCTCAGATACTTGCGCGACTCAAGCTTCCTCAACTCCAAACTTGTGTGACTCTCTTCCTTTTACACCCAAACCAATGTTGGCACGCAACTGCCAACCGGTGCGCAACTTCTAACACCGGCGCACAACTTCAACCACTGGCGTGCAACTTCACCTGCGCGACCACGCACACCACCTGCGTGCCCACCACACCTATGCGACGGGATCTCTGATTTCTCAAAGAGTTATACTCTGGTGAAAATGAAGAGGGGTGGTCCAGTATTTATAGGCAAACTGACCACCCTGCGTGATGGTGCGCAAGTCACCTGCGCGACCCAGTTTCAGTGCGCAAGTCTTCTGTCCTTTTGGACACTTGCATGACCAACTCCCAAACTTGCGCGAACCTACTTCCTTTTCCATATTTTGATCTTATGATCTTGAAAAACATATGGCGCGCAAGTTTACTATTCTCCACGTCCTCGGCGCGCAAGTCCTTTTGCCAAAAACACTTTTCTTCATTTGCCGATTTTCAGGCCCTAAAATTTGGCAAACACTGGAAAACGGCGCCACCTTGTATCTGTTCTTTTGAACCACCTCCAGATCATCCATTCCTTTTATCGACGTTCTTGAATCAAACATGGATCATTGACCTCATCTCTTGAACTCGACATTCCACCATGAAATCCTCTTTGTCAACAAATTTGTATGTCATTGTTTTGCTTTGTCAACAATCACTACTCAGATGTACACTTTGTCAACAAACACAATCACCTAAAAAAAAGCTTCAATGATACCTTGAGGGATTTTTGCCCAACACTATCCATTAAACATAAAATTTTCACTTGTGTGTTTTGAATTTTAAAAAAATGTCATCTATAGTTGTGATCAGTAAGTTATTTGGAGTCTGATAGAATGAACTTGTTTTTTTGGTGAATAGTAAGATACCCTTATTAATTGTAATATGAATAGTAATATTACCATTATGAATAGTAAATCATATTATTATTTTATTTTCTTATGGTTATAAAGTAATGAGATGCTGATTAATTTTTCAAGGTGTTAAAAAAATGAGTTATTGATTTAAAATTGTTATTTTTGAATAAATTATGATTTTATTTAAAAATTAAATTAATAATATTTAAAAAATTATTTACAAAAAATGGAGTTCATTTTTGTGTTCTACACATTGAAAAATGGTAAGGGTAATTTTTTGTGATTTTCCTAAAATTATTGAATTTTTGATGAATAGTAAAATACTTTAAATTATGATAAATAATAAATACTTGTTTTAATACATAATAGGTGATGAAAGGTTGTTGTAATATCACTTGGTTTGAACTCACAAGAATGTATTACTATTGGGGGTCACATGGATCAAGGCTATTCAAAGTATTGAGCGAAAATATTAAAATAATGTAAAATCCCTCTTATCCTCCACTATAAATACCAACCTCATTCCCCTCTTCCTCCCACACTACTCAAGCGGTGATACATACCTAAGTTATTCTAAATACACTTCCCAATCTCTCCCCCACATCCAAGACTTTCTGTTATCACCAAAATACCAAAAAACAAAGGCCTTAAGAAGATTTTCAAGTAGGAGTACTCAAGAGGTAAACTTCTCTTCCTTTTTCTTTCAACCACTATTACAAGTTTCATTATTTTGTTGCTCTGTCCTAACCTACCATCATAAAAATTCTATGATAATTATAGTACCTTACATGAACTATAATTTTATTATTCTAACAGAATATTTAATCACCATCTCTCTTTTCTCCTCCTCTTATACTGAAAATGAAAACAACATCTCAGATGTGTTAATTTATCACATTCAAAGATGATGGGTTTTCAATTTCTATTACCGTATTCAATTATGGAAATGAAACCATTATTATGGTTGAACCAGATCCAAGTATATTTATTTATTTTTACTTAGTGTTCTAGAATCCTTACATACTCATAATATAAAATAATAATACAAACAAGTTCATTATTCACAAAACCGCCAAGATAATCCAAGAGCTTATCATTAACTTTTATCTAATGATTCATCCTCATGTTATATGACCAAAATCATTATAAGATCATTTGTATTGACACTAATAATATATATTAAAAATTTGGGATGTTTATTCACATTTCAAAATGAACTCCCATTTAGGAATACAAGTAAACCAATCATGAAAACTAAAAAAGAAAATGATTCCAAAACAATAAAATTGAACCTCTTAAAGCCATAAAAGGACATTAATGAACCTAATAAGGTTAAAATAAATAAATTAAATGTATATGAGGTTATGGAATTGTTAATTAATGAAACTAAATTTAATTATTTGAGTCATTAAGATCAATCTAAGAACACATTTGGGCATATGGTAAGGGGTTTCTAATCTCACTTTTATTTCCGTGAGATTTCCATTGTTCACCACTTATTTCATGTATGTGGTGTATCTTTACTTACATTTGATATATAATATCATGATTATTTTAGTACTCATGGTATTCAGTGATTCATTTTAGGATTATTAACTCGATTGATTACAATGTTGTAAGGGACTCTGTTTCGGTTTCCATTTCATGGCGATTTACTTGGTATTGTGCACATAATCATTTTTATGTGGTGTTCCTACTTCCCATTTAAGATAATATTTCATTTGAAATTATAAATATATTATATATCCATATTTTGGTTTCATGGATATGATTATTTTCTAAATCCATATACCCTTTTACATATGATTTTTATTAGGAATGTTGTTTTAACTATCAAAACATTGATGAATCTGTATCTTCTACTCTATACGGATATTGAGAAGGCATATTTTACTTGTATTAAATCTATATATTAACTATTATTTGTACATTTAGTGATGGAAAGGGCCCCCTATATCCCCTCAATGCATCGACGGGTCTCATGGGGCAAGTAGGTTGGCGACAAACCCTTCAAGTTTGTTTCCAAAACCGAATCATACGGGTATCTACCCACAGACATAAACCATTTCGATGGTAAAGTGGTATCATGTTCTAGAAACATGACTTCCAACTAATAATAATTCTCTTTATTCATTTTATTTTATTACTATCGATGAGTTTTTCACTATGAAAAAATATATGGATGTAGTTTAATTCTCAGTTTATTAATGGAATGTGTTTTCCATTTATTCACAATACCATATTGACTATGCCAATTTGATTATGATTAAATTATTTTTGATTCATGATTACACTATTTCTAACCTTTAAAGAGAATTTGAGCTCACCCCTTTCATTTGTGTAACTTCAATAGGTTATATATTGGAGACCATTTATTGAGTTCTCATGGATGTCGTTTTTTAGTTTTTGTTATATTTTGTATTTTTTTACCTTTCCAAATGTAATATGAGTTAAATGTATGTATCTAGTTTCTTCAAGCTTACTAAATTTATCATTACTTCTATATTTTGTTCCTTTTAATCATTACAATTTAATAAGTAATGCACCGGCTCTGGGATTCTGGGTTCGGGAAGTTACAAAGACAACCATTAGCTAAAGGTTTAAAAAAGTTAGAGTACGGGAAAATCAATAATTTTCATTCAATACTATATTCAATCTAATGAAATTTTTTGATAAATAAATATTTTTTATTATAATCATCATTTTTTAGACCATAAAATAGTAAACCATTTTTGAAACAATTGGGAATTTGGAAAGAAAAATTATACATTCCATAAATTGAGATTTTCCTTTTCGTAGAGGAAATTTTATTTTTAATTTTGTCAACAGTTGGAGAAATGAGACTACATTTAGGCCTACCCTAAAATATTGGGACACCATGATAGGTTAAGGAGAAGGTTCTTTATTTTAGGCCTAAATCGTTAATTATGTTGAATTTTCTATTTCCTACAAACCTTTTTCCAAATAAGATAAAGGATTTAGTACAACTAATAGATTATCCAGGGATCTATTCATAATGAGACAGAAAAGCCTTATGATTTTGTATATTTATTTTACTCCCTTGTAAGTAAATGATGATATCATCCACATAAAGGAGTTGAGTGAGAACTTCAAGATTCTTATAAGCATGTATAAGCTTAAGTTTACCTTGTTCCATAAGACGAGTGAGAAGTCTACATAAGTCGTCCTCTACAATAGAGAAGAGAATATCATAAAAGGGTTCACCATGTTTGACACCTTTGGTACTGTTAATATATCCCTTAGTAGATCCATTAATAAGAATTGATATGTGATTAGAGTTAAAGAGATATTTAATTCTTCTAATGAATTGAATATTAAAACCAATGTCATGAAGGACCTTATAGATAATGATCCAATAAATAGTATAAAAATCCTCAATGATGTAAACTATAATGGAAATATTACCTCCCCTATTAGATCATCTTAAGAGGTTAGTGCATTTTGAGGCAGGTTAGATGCAATCTTGAATGGTTATAACATTGAAAAAACCAAATTGTTTCCAAGAGAAAATTTTGTTAGTAGAAGTAAAAATTATATTGGAAAAGAGATTATAGATGATTTTATAATGTGTTTTTATAAATTCAATGCGTCATAAGAATGAATATGAGAAGAATTATCCACTTTTGGGATCACAGAATGAAATTTGGAATTAAACCATGAGGAAGCATATAATTAGAGAATAATTATTTAACCATCATACAGACATCATGATGAATGACATCCCAATAATTTTGAAAGAACCCATTATTGAAACCATCAGGCCTAAGGTAACTGTCTAAATTTATATTAAAAATGATATCATTGATCTCCTGATCCAAATTAATAATGGTGAGGAAGGTGTTATTTTTATTGTTAACAACGACAGGAATGACATTGGGGAATAGGCCTTTTTTTAAATCAGGGCCATTGAAAATATTTTCCATGTAGGATATAATATGACTAGAAATACGATCCTCTATATCAATTATGTTGTCCCATATTTTAAGAAAGTGAGATGCATACATGATTTTATGATTCCTTGAAGATAGGTATAGAAATTTGGATTCATGTCCCCATCTCTGATCCATTTTGTTTTTGATTTTTTTGAAGGTTATCATTAATGTATAGAAGAGAATTATGTTTTGTTGATAGATCAATTTCTTATTGATTCTTAATAATAAAATCATATTTAGCTGTGATTGATTGAATTTGATTAATATTCCCCTATATAGAAACAATCTCACTGTGAATTTGGATACATTTGGATTTACACCAACCTTTCATCATTTGTTTAAGGAATTTTAGCTTAATGATACAAGAACATGAATCCTTAATATAGCTCAGATAATTATATAAATATTTAATATTATTATAAAAATTAGAATATGAAACCCAAGAGTTATTGAATCCAAAAGGAAGAAGAAGTTTAGAGCTTTTAATAGAGATACTAAATAAGATCAGGTGGTGTTTATAATTATGTTTTTGGACAATGATGCTAGAGATGTTATCCCATTTATCAAGGGTTTTATCATTATAATTTTTTTTCGAATTTTCTAGATACCACCTTATTATAATTCCTTCTATATGATAATGATATGTAGTGTTGAAACTCAAATTCATATATAGATATTTCTAAAGGAATTTCTAGAACATTATGGTAAACCTCATATCCAGATTATATATAAGGGAATGTGGTACTCACTATTAAAAAAATGGGCAAGGGAAGCGCTACCCTTTTATCAGCGCTAAAAAACACTGAAAAGGGGGGGGGGCCTTATCAGCATTGATAAAGGGAAACTTTTAACAACGCTAAAAAATTGATGTTAAAAGGGACCCTTTATCACCACTTTTTCAGCGCTGATAAAGGTCCCCCTTTATCAGCGCTTTTTTTAGCGCTGGTAATGGGGACCCCTTTATCAGTGCTTATTTTAGTAGCATTGATAAAAGGGGGATCTATCAGTGATTTTTCCGACCGCCGATAAATTTTATGTTTCAAAAAAATCACGAAAAATAAAATATTGTTATATAAGTATATTAATGTTGATATAAATATAATATATATTTTATTAAATATGTTTTAGATAAGTATAAATAGACTATTACATTTAATATATAAAAAATTTAGTGAAAATGGATTTAAAATATTTTAGAAAATATTATTAGTTAATAATTTGATAATTATTATTGATTAAAAATCATTTGATAACAATTTTAAGACACAAAAAATCAAAAAAAATTAATAAAAGATCTAAAATACATTGAAAATGTAACTCAAACTTCAAACGACCATAACTTTGATCCGGGTGTCCGTTTGAGCTCTACAGCATATCAAATCAAATCCTACGATGAGATCGACGCGTTTGTGACTAAAGGTAACCTTTTGTCACATTTTTAGAGGCCAAATAAGGCCCATAAGGCCTTAAAAACTGAGTTTTTAGTCAGGATACCTCAATTTGTTAACATTCAAACAAGTACAAATTCGGATATGGATGTCTGTTATGCCTGTAACACATATCATATTGAATATTGTTTCATTTTCATCGATTTGACTAGTTTTGGAGTTGAGACGAGCTTCGGAATTAGAAGTTATGGTCATTTTAACATTCTATGGCTCTTCAAATAAACATATATATATTTATTTATTCATAAATATATATATGTGTGTGTGTGCCTTTCTGTGTGTGCTGTATATATGTATGTATGTATTTATTTATTTATTTATAAAGACACATAAAAATATATTTCATAAATGTATTTAAAACTAATCTTATAAATATATATTAATATACAAATAAATATACAAATAAAAAATTATAACTAAATATATATATATATATATATATTAATATACGAATGAATATATATATACAAATATATGAATAAAAATATTTATATAAATATGAATCTATATTAATATATGAATAAATATTACTATATATATATATATATATAAAACTAAATAGATATATCATTAAATAGAGAAAAACGAAATGTCTTAGTGGTAAAGGTGCAGCCGCGAAAGGGGGGAGGTCATGGGTTCGAGTTCAGGTGTAAGCAAAGGGGTGTGAGTTTGTGGGGATGCATGGGAAGGGCAGCACGCGAGAGAGTGTGAGGGGGGGGGGGGTCCTCCTAGCGCTGATAAAGGGGGGGTTAAGCACTGTAAAAAGATCCCCCCCCCCCCCCGCATTATATAATTATTTTTTATTTTATTTTAATTTTTTTGACTTTTATCAGCGCTTTTAGAAAGCGTTGATAAAAGACCCCTTTTATCAGCGCTAAAAAAATCACAGATAAAGGGGTATTTAATCAGTGCTGATAAAAGGGGCCTTTATCAGTGCTTTTCGAAGCACTGTTAAAAGGGACCCCCTTTATCCTTGCTTCTGTTTACAGCGCTTTTTTTAGTGCTGTTAATCGAATTTTATAGCACTGATAGAGGCTATATTTGTAATAGTGACTCCATTCGACCTGAACAATTCCTTAAAATATATCCTGTAAAGATGATCTAGAGATATGTCTTCTCATGTATCGATGAAGTGTGTTGACTTTATAAGGTGGTTGACTAAAACCCATAAATCATTTTTTTCCTTTAGATATTTTGGGGAGTTCAATGACAAAATCCATGGTAATGTTTTTCCATTTTCATTTGGGTATGAAAAATGGATGTAACATACCCTTATGGTTTTGTATCTCAACCTTAACTTTCTCAGATACCAATCACTGAGATAAAAACTCTATAGTATCTCTCTACATGAAATCTCTCGAGATTTTATCTTTCAAATATCTATACATCTTTAAACTTCATAGATGAATAGAGAATGATGAACTATGAACTTACTCTAACAAATACTTCAAATTAGGTATGGTCTAAACACATTCACAGTTCTTAAACCTTATCATTAAATCATAATCATGGATAAACTTAGAAACATTTTTAACCTTCTTTTGTAGCTCCACATATTCCTTTGGTGCCTATTTAATCATTACTTGGATATTCAATTGAACAACAAATTGAGAAAGATTAGATTTAACCCTTTAATATAGGATTTCCAAATCCATCCTTTGTACGTATAGAAATATTGGATCTTGTGTGATTTGAATCATTGATAATCTAGCATGATCCTTTCGACTGAAAGCATAGACCACCTTGATTGATTTCCCAAGGAGTTAATGTATTGAGCAATCATAATCATTAATCAGATCTGGCCATCTTCTCTAGATCATATTCAACTTATTCTATGAAAATATATACATTAAACATAAATGATTGTTATATATATAATTTTTTTCTCCATAAATATTATTTCACCGTAACTTTAATGTAAAAATTATAACAGCTAACTCTAATTCATGTGTCTATTTCATTCTATATAATAACATATCCTAATCCTTTACTTCATTGATAACTATATATTACATACCATTTTCCAATATTGGGTAATGTAAGCATAGGTGTGATGACTGGCCTTCTTTAAAATTCCTTTACATTTTACTCACATTCATCTATCAAGATGAACTTGGCCCCCTTCCAAGTTCACTTGGTGAGTGGATTAGATAGTTAGGAGAAATTTTCCACATACCATCGATAATTTTACGACAAGATAATAAAACTACAGATCTTAGGCACCATGGTTGGCTAGGTCCAACATTAAATAGCCTACATCTTTGATAGATCTACTTATATACCGTCTATTGAGAATATATCACCAAAAAATGAAACTTTTTTGCAACCAAGTTCACACTTTGTAATTATTTTCATATAGTTTCTACTTCTTTAAGATCATTACTAAAATTGTCAACTGATATTAATTCTCTTCATTTCTATTTCTATAAAGAATAATATCATCTATAAAGACCACCACTAATGGATCATGGTAATATCTACTAAATTTATTCATTAAATCCATAAAGGTAGAAGTAGAACTAGTAAGACCAAATTAAATCACTATATATTCACATTGCCCATACCTTGTATAAAATGTTGTCTTGGGTATATCCTCCTTATTAACTCTCAAATGATAATATCCCGAATGAAGGTTAATCTTGTAAATTTAATGAGCTTCATTTAGTTGATTAAATAGGTCATCAATATAGGAGAGATGATACTTATTCTTTATTATGATCTTGTTCAAATATAAATAATATATACAAGATCCACATTGATTAATCTTTAATCTCAAAAAATAATATAGGTCCACCCCAAGGTGACACACTTGACCGAATAAACCCATCATCATGTTTTTCTTAGATTTCCTTCTACAGTTAATGCAACTCAATCTGGACCATTCTATAGGGATTCTTTGAAATTTGGGTGGAATAAGGTATGAGTTCTATTGAGAAATTAATTCCGCTTTTTTGTAAAAATCTAGGTAACTTTCTGCAAAGAAATCAATAAATTCCCACACAATAATCGTATATTTTATGTCAAGTTTCTCCCCAAACATATGAGATAAACACCCCTTATGAATTTAAATTAAGTCACGTACAATTGATATGATCTTAATTGTATTTTTATACTTATCATTACATTGATTAAAATCATAGTTTGGTTTATAATATCAAATGTGACTTCTCTTACAAGGAAATTGATGTGGGATTTATAGAGAGAAATCAAATATCTGCCTAATATAACATCAAATTAATCTAGAGGGAAAATGAAAATATTTATAGGAAACACATTCCCACAATCTTGGACAAGATATGAATCTTATATTTGAGTTGAAATAATCAAAACATTGGGGTATTTTTATTCTAATTCTATATCTAATAATTTTTTTGGCATTATGATACTCCTAGAAAATTCATCAGTTATAAATAATTGGTAGATCCATAGTAAAATAACACATTAGCTATTCTAGATTAGATTATGTGTGTACCTTTTACCACATAATTATCTCACACCTTCTCAGAAACATTGATCGAATATTATTTTCCCTTTAACATCACCATAAGAGGTTTCTAGTGTTGATCACCATTTTGAACCTTATATTTATAAACCTTTTAGTATAATGTGAAAGCTCCGTGAACATGAAACATTGGAATGTGGATGGTGTATTATGTAGATATTTTTCATTATTATAACCATTAGCTAATTTCTACCCATCATCTCATCATTCAGCTGCTTGATGGCCTTCCCTTCCACAAATAAAAGAATTAATAGTCCCCTTAAGATAATTTCCACCATGCTTACTCTCACTCTTTGAGTATAAAGGAAGGATAATATTATTCTTTTCATGGTTAGTATATTTTTATTTAAATTTCATTTTTATCTTCTTATCAAAACAGAGATATTGATAAGTAACTCCAACAGATATTTCAACCTTTATAGCACATAAAAAAATAGCCTTATACCTAATGAATTCTCATATGTCTAATTCACTTTGAAGGCTTGGTTTTAAGCCATTAAAGAAATGATCAACCTTACTAATAGGTCCGATGATAATACCATAAATATACCTAATATGTCTTGTAAAATTTTATACATTGGAACCAATAGATTCAATATCTTTTTTATTTAGATCAAGGAACTCCTTATACATATTTCTATGAGAATATGAGTAATGTGAAAATTGAAAATAATGTTCTTGAAATCTTTCATTTTCATGGAGTCAATTTCATCAAGTTACCTTTTATTCTTGATGACATTCTCCCATTGATTTTCTTCTACTTCTAAGTGGTAGACATCCAAAATGATTTTTTCATGTTTCAAACAATGGATAATGGAAAATATATTTTAAATGGTCTTTATCCATTACTTAGAAACTAGAATATGCGTGGTTCAACTGAAGGAATGTGTATATTTCTGTATGAAGAACTTAACATAGCATTATCCATTCTTTTGATCATTTGGATGTTTAGAATGATTCATGGCTTATGAATGTTTTATGAGAATATAAAAGAGATTTTACATTATAGATCCTATATATTTTGGATTATAAGGAGGAAAATCATTCTGTTTTCTATCGTACTCATTATTAACATGGTTCTTTCAGGTTCTATTCATTAACTACAAAAATAACAGTGTAATAGATAGTAATCATGGTGGGGAACACCATAATCATGAAAAATAACTTATAATATATTTCAATCATTAAACCTTATTTTTAATCTATAAAGCATTAGGTTTATCCTAGATCATTCATATTAATCATATATTTTAATCGTTCATAATGGTTCATCAAGAGTTTGTGAATTTCCAAAACATATCCCTCAGGAGTGTCAAACCAAGTGTGCAAAAATAAACATTTTCATGACCCATGTGGTGATCGAGTCTAGCTCAACCAAACCTCTTTTTGATTTATTTACCCCGGGTACCACATTTCTAGAGCCAAATCCACTTGTACTATTAATACAACGATGTAATTTCATGGAAGCCACTTTATCTATCCTCTAAAAATTTCTTGAATATTTTTATATACTTTAACTCAACTATAGATTTATTCATTGAAATTTCCTTGGGGATATCACTAAATATTTTTCATCCTAGTAAAGGTTTATCTAAAATTATCCTCTGATACCAATTATAGAAGCCTGATATTTTCATATGTATATATTACATATTTTTAGATGAATATTCATTACATTAAACAAACACACAATTGGGGATCATAAAGGTACAATCCCTTTGGTAACATAGAAACACAATCAACATGTTCATTGGTAAACTACATTGTCTCCCACTATGTTCTTTATAACTAAAACTATTCTTTTACATATCATGTATAATACATTTCTTCATAAATTGTGGAAAGGAAATACAAAAAATGGTGAGATTAGATGGTCATTAAGGGAAAATGAGGTAGATACAAACGTATAACATGGGAATGAGTGTATGAGAACATGTAATTAACATTTGAAAACCATACCCTACTTATCTAAGATCATAATTTTGATTGATTTCATAACGATTGGATGTTCATAGGACATTAATCATAAGGGAATCAAAAAACATGATTGATGATAGTATAACATTTGAATAAGACATATATTTGTGGAATACACATAATCATATAATACATTATGTCAAGGACACCCAAAACTACTTTTCTAAAATCTTAGGATTTGGTTAACCACACATGTACCTAATTCAATTGTGGGATGACCTCCCATGTACCTTTTTTTTGAGATTGGGAAAACCTTCTGCACAAACATTGAGCTCATATAACATTAATAATTTCTCAATGCAATGGAGGGAGATATAGGATTCACCCATATCATAATTTAATATCATACACATGTGTTCCAAAATATCATAACACATTTATCATATCATGACCCATGAAATAAAATGTGTTCTGTAAATATTTCATCACATCATAAATTGTGGAAAATAAATCTATTACATAATCATTTAATCACTTAAAAATAGCATAACCAATGGAAAGAGAATCAAGCCTCATAATAATTTTATCATGGTATAACTTGTTGAATATAAATGGGTTTCATAAACATATTTTCAATACAAAACATTCATATAAATAATATTAATTAAATCATTGGTTCATATACTCAAAAAGAATAAGTTATATCAAAGGATGTATTCTTAAATGGAGAGTGATTTTGAAAGATCACATGGGAATTTTGTTGAGAAAAATAAATTTTCATTTAAAGTCACATTTTAAAATGTAAAACATTTTGTAAATCATTTTCATTGAAAATATCCTAGAAAACATATAAGGTAATTTTAAAATAAATAAAACATTTCTTCACAGAAATCTCATTTACTATTGGAAAAAACTTTTTAAAGAATAATTCTTTTAAAAATACATTCCTTTGAAAATAAAATTGAAATAATATAATATATGTTTAAAATAAATTACTAGTCTTGATGGAAGGAAATTCCATTCTGTCATATAGCAATATTTCATTCACAATTTAGGTAAAATCAAAACATGTTTTGTTATTAAAAATGACATGAAAATTCCCTTTGAAAAATTTTATAAAAAATAAAAAATTGTAAGTAAATTATTTAATTAATCCCTTTGATAATTTATAAAAATTTTAAACAAATTATATATCAATGTCTTGTAAGTAAAATTGGTTTTTAACTAAGGTGACATATAATGTCATATTTTTGTAAAAATATTTTATTACTTATTTTAAGTTCCAAATAGTAGAAATTTTAGTTCTACATGTAAATATTATGAATAACCAAAGTATAAATAATTTAATTATTTTATTGAGATATGGATCATAAGATTTTAACATTAAAAACATAATCATAAATAATTCCTCTAAATAATGAGGTTGTAACGTAAAATTGTTACCACATTGTATACTTTGAATAACAACCATCGTGGATAAATTATTTTTAAAGAAACAAATAATATCCTTAGAATAAATAAATTAATGATATTACATGTATTATGGAATGTATATACACCTTATTGAAGAATATAGGTGCATAAAATAACATATATCTCAAAAAAAGAAAAGTGAGATAAAGATCCCTCACCTTAAGTATAGACTTCTTAATACACTTTTGATCCTCCTGGATAATAAATATAATTATATTATAAATATGTTATAGAACCATTAATACAAGACATATAACATATAATATTTACTTATGACCTTTTGTTACTCTTTTATTAAAAATCACATGTTTAAGTCTTCGGGCAACAAAAACATTATTTTTCATGTACATTCTAATTTGTTATTATGGTCATATTAATTTAATCATGGTTCCCTAATATAAATAATGTTCAACATGATTTAAATATTATATATATATTCATTTTATATGTATTTGTAGTAATCTATAAAAGTTATAAATAGGAAATGAAATACACTATTCATGGAGATGATAGGTCATAGGTACACATGAACATTGTTTCTATTTTCCTTATGTGCAAAAAGAAAAAATGGTAATTGATATATTATCTTAAAAAATAAATTTTATGTTATATATGTAACATTTTTTCATTAAAATCATTCTTATTAACTTCTATGTAAAACATGAACGAGTCACATTGCTTCTCGAGGAGGCAGTCTGGCATACACATGAGTGACATTATTGTATTACCACAAAATAGAAAGTAAGAATGTATGTGAGAAATAATAATTCCTAAAGAATAATAATATGATAAATATAATATATAAAAAATAAATCCATTAGTAGTTTCATCTGTGATAAGTGTTAATGTAAAAACAAATGACATCGGTTCACAATGCAGTAGTCCATGGTACAGACGAGTGATGAATTCATTGCCCATTTTTTGGAAATTGATATGGTTGTAGGTACTTCACTTAATATAAAAACATATAAATATAAGTAATATACTGATTTTATTATATTATTATGTTTTAATAATAATTTAAGTTTCTATATAAATAAATAAAATAAAAATTCCTGGTCAAGAATATTACCTCTTCCTCGGGTAACCTCATAAGATTTTCGCCAAATGCATTACATGATTGAATTTTTTCCTAATATCAGTCTTACATGATGATAAGAGGTATTTTGGGATGTTATTTGGGTAGGATTTTTTAAATCCAAATGTATTTAGTGGTGAGAATAATTTGGGGGGTGGGGTGAGTTCCCTTTTACAATTGAGGAGGAGTTGTGTTTTTCTAAATACCCAAACTTATGGAATAATGAGGGGTCACTCTCACCTCATGTGTCTCAAAAATTAAAAAATAATATATTTTAGGAGTGACATGTCCAATACCAAACTTCCCTAAAAACAATATGTTTTAAACATTTCATTCTATAGCCTATATGTTTTATTCACTTATACCATTTTTATTTTCAGAACGGTAAGTAATTTTTTATCCTATGTAATCTATCATTTTATAAAAAAATGAGTATTATTATATAATTTGGACCAAATTATTACAAATAAAAAATATAATTTATCAAATAAAAATCCTAGGTGTTTAAAGTTTTTTTAACACAATCGAATGTAATGCGTAAGACCCTATTTTAACCAAAATCATTTAAATTAATTTTTATCCATTTTCACTTATCATTATGGTAAAAAAATTGTTTAACTTGTTAGGTAATACTAATTTTTTAGATTCACAATATGGAGTATACTTTCCCAAATTCAATTCACATGCATGAAAAAAATTTAATTTCAAATAAATTGCATAGACATAATAAGAAAGATAGTTTTTAAAGATAAAAAAATGTTCAAAATTTTGAATAGTTTTTATTTCAAAATTCAATATAAAATTGATTAAAATTATTAAAATCAGGTTAACAGATATATAATTAAAATAATTTAAATTTTCAACCAATATAAAAAATAATTTATCTTTATTAATAATTTAAACGAAAAGGAATTTCACAATTATAATTCATTATTTTTAATATTCATTATAAAATTAGTTTTTTTTTAGAAAATTCTCAAAAATCCAATCTAGGGAAATTTTTATATGATTATTTGAAAAATTAAGTTTATTTAATCAAAAAAATATTCTAAATGTTTCAAATTTTAATTTTATTATTTCTTAGAGAAAAAAATAAAAAAGTACATTTTTTGGAAAAAAACATATTTTCAAAGAATATAAATATATCATTAGATAATATGCCTTATTTTTATAAAACCATTATATTTAATATTTAAAAATTTATTATTAATATTTATATCACTGACTTTAGAAGCTAGTTTAAAAGGTTTTTTTAATAATATTAATAATATATTGTGGTTTTGTTAAAACTCAGCGTCATGAGTAACACATGCTAAACCATGTGTTGTGTGTATCATAATATTAACCTAGTTTTGTGTTTAATAGAATCATAAATAATAATTTTATATAATTCCAGATATCAATGAAATTTAATTTATTATCAAAAATAAAAATTACTCAGAGTGCTTAAATGATAATCCACACCAAAATGGAAAGGGTTTAGTGTCTTTAGAAACATTTATACATAAACAACATATTCATAAGTGATCTACAAAATATCCCATATATTGTTTCAAAACATGAACCCTTCTTAGAAAAATCATACTTAAAACCATTACTTATATCCTAGGGAAATTGAAACATGGAAATGTGTGAGCACATATTCTCATTAAGTGTAAGTGAGGGAGATATCACTATTTAATTGAGAATAACATGTAAATAAGGGTATTATAATTTGATGTTAGAATTTAAAAACCATATCATGAATGCTATAGATCATGATATTAATTCATCACATAAATCCTATAACTTCAAAAGACATTAACCATAAATGGATAAAATAATATGTTCTATAAGAGCATAACATTGAAATAATATCTTGTCAAAAAAGAGTGGCATAAAATTTAGAATGAATATAATCCAAGTGATATTATTTATATATTATCTACCAGGATATCAATCACATGTTATAATTGGGATAACCTATTGTATAATTACTTCAGTTTTGGGAAAACCTCATATGAACCATCTTTTTCAAGCTGGTATAACCTCTTATGTACCCTCTTTGTTTGGAATGGGATAACCTTACAAGTACCCTTTTAGAAATTAAAAAAAATTACCTAATTAATTATAGGTCTATATAATTATGGTCCCACAAATCAAATAATAGTAAATCCATTCGTATGTATGCCATAATATAAAAAAAACACATTAAAACTTGACTCATAGAAAATAAAATGGGTTTCATTGATATTTCAATTTCATAACCATAAACCATCTAGATAAATAATAAATATTGTAACATTATATATTATCCCTTGTAAATCTTATGTAACATGAAATGATGTTATCCTAAATGAATCATTCCTTTAAAAGATCAATGTGACATTTCTTAAGGAAAATAACCTTTTCACTTCAAAATCAGTTATTTAAAATATAAAAATTTACCAAATATTAGAGAAAATATTTTATTTATAAATTAAATTGGAAACATGTAATGGATGATTAAAAATTTTGAGTGGTCATGATAGTGGGAATTCTGCTCAAGTTGTGTATGTTAAAACAAACGCTCCTTCTATATTTTTGGTAAAAGATAAAAGTACCTCATTTAAAAGAACAATAGAATATTCAATTTAAACCATTTTGTGAAAATTAAATTATGGGTAAAAATGAATTTAGAAAATAATAATAGAATAATAAAAACATTCTTGGTAACATTTTTACAAAACATGAACATGGAAGAAAAAATATTTTTGACTAAATAGAGAAATAAAGTTTGTTTCTTTTAAACACACATTCATTTAGTATCTTGAGTACTAAAATAGAAGAAATTAAAATATAAACATGTAATATCTTCAAATAAATAGTGTATAAGAATATTAATGAGAATTATTGAGAGGTATATTATAAAATTTTATCATTATAAACTTAATTATAAACAATCCATATAAATAATGAGATCGTAACAAAAAACCCTTACATCGAGTTCAACATACATTTAAGGTGATTTTAACTCCTGTATAATAAATTTAACATTATTAAAATTAGGTAATAGAATCATGTATGTAATTATAATATCATATTTGATCAAATTATAACATGTTAACTCCATTTTATATATAATTTGTTATTAAAATCAATATTATGTATGATAAATACTTCATTTTTCATGCTTTTTTGGTTTTTTAGTCTCAGTCCTTGTACATTGATCATTGTTATTTTATCTAAAAAGAGTATTAATGATATAAATTTAATATCTATTAAACATATATATATATATATATATATATATTTAAACTCATCCATAATATTTATAGATTCAATAATGAATTATATCATCCGTGGAGTTGGAAGTCCATACACATGAAAAACATTGTTTTTACTTTTCAACAGATGAAGTGAAAGAAAGAAAAATAATAATTCAAAATTCTAGGATCATTATTAAATCATAAACATATACACATATTATATTTATTAAAACAATCATTATTACCATCCATGTAAAATATAATAAAAAAATTGAATAGCTTCATAAAAGAGGTAGTCCACACATACATACAAGCAACATTATCATTTTCTAACTGGTGGTAAAGAGGTGGATAATGGTTAGTACATTATCATAATAAAAAATTAGAATATTTAATAAGTTTAATAAATTATTTTACAATGGATACCATAAATTTATAAGCAATAGCGGATGAAATTAAATAAAAAATCTCGATTAAGATTTATAATGATCTATTGAGAACCCCATTTTTAATACACCTTAATACATCAAGGTATGGTATTTTCAAATGAATATTATATCTAGGATGTGTTCATGGAATTTAATAAGGTATTATGGTAGGTATTTGATGATTTGATATTTAAAATAGCTGTTTGGAAGAGATGAGAAAAGGAACCCTTTTATAAGTGAGAGAAGGGGAAATCTTGGAATTACATAAATTATTAAATTAATATAATATAAAATTTATGTAAAAAATGATCAAAATTTTTATAATTAGAATATAAAATTAAGATGATACTAAATCCTCTCATACTATAAAATTTAGAATGGTTTTTTATTTTCCTCTATCATTTTTATTAAACCTCCCACTATCCCTTTTGAAAATTACAATGATATCATCTTTAGTACTCATTAGTGGTCAATATTGTTACCATAAAAGCGAAAGGGGCCCAAAAATGAGATATGTTTTATATTTTCATCCATATATCATCCACTTTGATGAATATATTATTTTTATGAATTTTAAACCAATTAATAAAATATTTTTCATTATAAAATATCATTAATGTAATTTTTGTAACTATTCATTTAATTTGTCCTTGAGAACATCAGTACAGTTAATTAATTAGAATATAAACCATTCACAAATATATAATATGTTATATTTATTTATAAAATTCATATATCAAAATATTTCATTCTGTTTATATTACCTTGAATATTTTTAAAATCATTTATTTTATTTTTATATTTATTTAATAAATTCTGTTTTGGAATTAAGTAATAATTTAAGGTAATTATTCAATAAAAAATATTAGATATAAATTAATAAAAAAATTATCTTTCATATAAACATTTAGAACCGAATTTATACTCTTTCTATTATTAAGTAAAAAACTTCTTCAGATATTAATATGAAGAGAGTGACATTTGGTATTTATTCTTTTCATAAATTAATATTAGGTACACAATAAAATAAAAATATGTTATATACTTGGATGTAATTTGATAAAATACACTCATCCAATAGTATAAATACAAGTGTTAGAGATATTTTAAACCATTATCCCAAAGTGATAATCCTGTTTTACCCTTACTTGGGTAAAAGTATATTAGCAAGGTTATAATTAATAAAGGCCAAAAATTAAAGTGAAATATTTACCAAATTTTAATATATTGATTAAAATTTTGGATTCTGTTTTTAAATATTATATTTCTCTAAGTGAAATAAATCTATTTTAAAGTAAGTGAAAAAACGCAATCCAGACAATTTTTTGAAAAGTACATTTTAGCATAAAACATTATTTATTCTTATGTCATGACTAGAAAAAACATTAGATGAATGTTAAAAAAATTGAGCAAATATATAATATATACATATAATTAAAATAATTGATCAATAGTGATTAACTTAATTTATTAAGAAAAATATACATTGTGTGTATAAAAAATTTATTCCAAAAAACCACTATATTATTTTCTAATGATTTTTATTTTCTTTTCTAATAAATTTAAAACCAATTAATTAATTTTATATAATTTTAAACCATAAATTTTTTGAAATTTAGTAACTCATATTCATACCCATCAATCAAATGGGTATACAATATTTGTGACATTAGATTATAATATTTCAATTGTAAATCATAGTTTTTTACATTAGTTGTTGCATGTAAATCAAAGTTTGAAATAAATTTTTTTTATACATAACTATATCACAAAAACATGGGTATAACATTATACCCCATATAAAATGTATTTATCCCTCAATATTCCATTACTCTGATACAAATAAATGAGGATATTTAATTTTCCTCAATTATGTAGGTTCAGAATTATATTATTTATATATATAATTCCTACAAAGAACATTAATATGGATAGTATTATCATTACATAGAACTTTATTTCTACATTACACTATTTCAATTGGGTTTTTATTATATAAAATACCATTATTCAGGGTTGGACCACTGTGTTTAGTACATATGTTGGATTAGGTATGTACTTACTAAATAGATATACATGAAACTAATCCTGAACATGAGAGAGGTTCGGTGTAAGCTCTATATGATAATGTACCATCCATTCTTAATCAATAATCTCAAATGGTCCATTATACCGAGTGATCATCTATAATTTCTTAACAAATATTATAATCTTCTTCCATAGGGAAACTCATAGAAACACATTCTCACGATATTTAATTTCTAAATTTCATCAATGATTAGAATAATATCTTTTTTTGTGAATATATGCTTCATTGATATGATATTTAATGGATATAAATTTTTCTTCCATTTCCCCAGCTATATCAGGTCAAATAGTATTCTATCTCTATCTTTATCGTAGTACATTGGAGTTCTACACCTCTTTACATAGAAGGATTTTTCAGAAACCATTTGAATTATTAAGTGAAAGATATTATTGTAAGAAAACATGACTACACTATTATGTTGATCCCAACCACCTTTAAAATCCATAAAAAATATCCCAACATATCCTCAAGGAGGGGAACAATAGTTAGTGATCTTATTATCCCAAATTAGTATGGTTTTGTTCTTGGGAAATGTATTTAGAATTATCTATTCACGGTATCATAGGGTGTTAATATCCTACAAATGCATACAGATGAGGGGGATTTTCCCTTAATATTGACATTTCTAATGATTTTGATACCCTGAAGTGGAACTTACTACTCTACATCCTTACTAAGATTTAAATTTCTAGCACCTTTGTGGTCTTAGCCAGAGGTATTCTTTCATCCTCAAGGTAGTCCATCCTCATCAATTTAACCCCGAGAGGATACTTTCCATGCACTAAGGGTTTTAGAAAAGGTTATACTCTCTCTGAGATCCGCTTTGAGATCGCTGAGATCTAATTGAGTAGATGTATTAATGATCTTTCTCAAGGGGGTCTCTTTATGCAGGTTAAAGCAGGGAAAACTCTTTTTCCCCCTCACTTGCTCTATACAGATGATATCCTTTTATTTGGAAGAGAAACCAAAAGAACCATTTCCACTTTTCAAGCTCTTTTCCATCATTCTGTGGAGGTGTTTGGTCAATCCATCAGCAAGGGAAAATATTATATTGTTTTTGGAGATAGTCCCACTATGGGGAGGCAAATAGAGTGTCAAGGAAACATGGTGTGTAGAGAGGATCCATACCTTTATCTTATCTTGGAGTGATGATATTTTTCGTTAAGGTCAAGAGACACTTTATTAGAGGAATTATCAAAGGAATCATCAATCAACTAAGCACCTGGAAGGAGAAGTCCATGTCAAAGTATGTTTGAGTGTGCCTTACAAACTATATCATTACATCTAATTTTTTGAATATATTATCTCTTTATATATGGCCTCAAGGACTAATCAAAGAACTAAAAGGAATAATTTAGAACATTATGTGGAATGGCTCCGTGCAAGAGAGAAATCTAGTTACCATTGCTTGGAACGAGTGTATCAAGCCTGTTGAGCAGGGGGACTTAGCATTAAAGATCTGAGAGTTTTTAATGATAGCATGATTGGAAAATTTACATGGAATCTTCTTAATACCTATAAAGACCCAGAATTTCCATGTATTTTTTTAATATATGGGAATTTTCTGAGTCTGTGAAAATTGACGACGCGTGGTTCTGAGGCCTGGTGTGTTGGGAATGAATTTATGAACTTTTTTTCGAGTACATTTAGTAAATGTGTGAGCGGGTTTTTGTAACATTAGAACCAGTGCACATAATTGAAATATGAGGGCACCGTTGAACTCGTAGCGCCATTATTCTCTTACGGGGACCTTTACCTCGACCATAGTAGGTTGAGGGTGAAAGATAGAATTTGGGTTTTTGTGAAAGAATTAAATAAAATAAAATTTTGTAACATTTTATTTTCTTTGGAACTCCCATGTGGATGTTGAGAGGTGGGGACCATCAGAACTTAACCTCCCATGAGAGGTTATAGAGGTGGGGACCACCATAACTAAACCTCCCATGTGAGGTTATGGTGGTGGGGACCACCTGAGACTAAAACCCCCTTGAACTCCCTCTTAATGAGAGGTAACCCATGGACTCCCTCCAACATTGAATTTTGACCACACCATTCATTAATTGGGCCAATTAATTATGCAAATGTGCGGTCATAATTAATCTACTTTATTTTATTATATTGGAACCTCTTTGTTTGAGAGGATTTTTGGTTGGAAAAGAAGTTACTAGGTGGGATAAAGTTCTCTAATGAAGAACACCAAAGAAGAATGTTCTCCGGAAATGAAAAACATGGATGGAGTTTGAACCGAATTCAGAAGCATGACCGCAGAAATAGCAATCATTGGCACTCTCTTCACCTTCACTGTTTCCATCTCATGATCTCCATCAACAATTATCCAAGGTAAGGTTTGTTATTGAATTCATAAAATTTCTCGATTAAATTCCTCGTTCTTGGAAATCATGGTTAACGTGGATAAACCAAACGTGTTGATCCTCGATTCATACAAAATTGTAGTGTTTAAAGTTCTTGATTCGTGATTTTGTTGAGTCTCTTGTTACTGCCCTAACGTGGAGGGTGCGGGACAAGAAAACGTGGTCTGACCCCTCCGTCATTCTTCTTTATTAGTGTGTTCTTCCCGATGGTGATGGAGACTGGTGCCAGCGTTTGGCATCGGTGGAACTCGAGAACAGTGGCCGACACCAGCATCGGTCGCGATGAAGGTGACGAACGAAGGGCGGCCGGTCAATCCCGTTGTTGGTGAAGGCATGACACCGCACTGCCTCACGGCCTCCGCCGTCCACGGAACCGCCACTTGTGACCTCCGCCATCCACAGCATCACCTCTTGTGGCCTCCTCCGTTCGAGGCACCCCCACCCATGGCCTCCGCCCTCCACAGCACTGCCGCCTGCAGCCATCGCCGCCTCGTGGTCTTTCGCACCACCCCATGGCCTACCGCGCCCCCTGGGGTCTAGTTGACCCATGGCCTGTCGCGCCGCCCCGTGACCTCGCCGACCTGTGCCTGTCTTGCCGCCCCGTGGCCTCACTGCCCCACGGTCTCGCCAGCCTCGTGGCCCCGCTATCTCGCAGCCCTCACGGCCCTGCGGCCTCCGTGCTACCCTGGTCGAGCCGCCAGACCAAGATGCCCAGTGTGGGCTAGGTTGGAACCAGTGGGTCGGTCCAAGTAGACCCAAACCAGGTCGGGCCGGGTCGGTCCAATTGGGTTGTATCGGACCGAGACCCACTTCGACCCATTTACACTCTTTTGGAAATAAATTTGTCACCAGATGTCTATTTTATGAACTGTCAGTAGAATTGGAAACCTTGGAGTGAGACGGTTTCTTTGGTATACCCCACTGGAGATTTCGATAAAGTAGGAGTATGGATGGGTTGGATCGAGCATGAATCCAATCGGGCCCTCGGGACTAAAAGGATAATAACTCACAGACCGGGCATCTGATTGATGCACCTTCTGTTACGTTGAGACCCCTATGACATGGAAGTTCTTTGAGATTCTTCCTCCGGAAATTTCGTGGAAGTTGGAGTATCAAAAAAAGGCTTATAGAGCAGACCCTCCTAGAGACAGGAAAGCATAGTGCGAGAACATTATAGTTGGTTGGGACGTGATGAATGAAGAGTGATCATGTGTGGGTGAGCACCAAGAGATCATGTGTGGGTCAACACCTAGTGATCTTGTGTGGGTCAGCACCGAGCGATCATGTGTGGGTCAACACTTAGCGATCCTGTGTGGGTCAACACCTATCGATCCTATGTGAATCAGCACCTATCCATTCTATGTTGTTCAGTACTGAGCGATCCTGTGTGGGTTAGCCCCAAGTGATCCTGTGTGGGTTTTACTCTTAATAGAGTAAGATGATTTAGTAGTTATCTCTAATAATCTCTACTGATGTACTTACGTTATACATGTTTTGAGCTAAGTCTATACCTGTGTGGTACATTCCTTCATAGTAATACCTTGTTTGTATTTTTAATGTGGTGTACCAGTGTGGTACTTTCCTTCCTGGTATTTCTTCCTTTGTGGAACAGTTGATCTTGGGGATTTGGAGTTGGACTCCGTGTTTTTTAATGATTGAGATGAGTTTACTTAATAACTTAGTTATATGTATGGGCATATAACTAAGTAGGTTTATCAGTTATTTCCATTCTGTGTGGTTTATCCTTGGTGGATTTTTTGAGACCTGGAGGGTCTTGGGGTCCCTATTGAGTATCGTTATACTGACCCCTGCACGGGCTATGCATGCACCCTATTTTGTTTGGTGCAGATGACGGACAACACTGACTGGGGACGATAGTACGAGGAATGGAGGTTTCTTGGAGGTGGACCTTAGACAAGGCGTATCTCAGAGATGACCATTTGAGAGTTGTACCAACCCTTCAGGTAGGATCATTGGCGGGTTATCAAAAGCTCTATTCTAGTTTACTTGTACATTCAGTTTCTTGTACTTTACTGTTGGGCTTGTATTCTATCCCTTTTTACTTTCAGTACTCTTTTTTATATACAGTTGAATTGTGTTCGTGTCTTGTTGTGTGCTTGGTTGTAGGTGTTTACATGTTATAAGGCAAAACCATAACAGTTTTAGGGAATATGCCTTCAGTGCTAGTCACCAGCCCCTGTCTTATGGAAGGTGGGCTTGGGGTAGTCACGGCACGGGCCCCGGGGGACGGTTGATGAAAAATTGGTATCAGAGGAGTCGATTCAATCATAGAACATAAGACTATGATATTTCATTTTAACGGAAATATTGTTAAGTGTAATGAGTGTGGTTATCAGTTTAGGGAATCCAGTGTTGGTGCAGCAGCCGACGTATCCATACACCAGGACCCTGACTTCTGATTTTTGACACAGTGCATGAAAACATAGATTGCGTGTGTGTTTTCAATAGTCTTATTTGGGAACTCATTGAGTCAGATCACCAGGTATAACTTATTGATCATGGAGCACCTGTTTTTTTAAGATTCCTACACATAGATAGATAGCTAGGGTTATAAGAGTAGTATGCACCGATAGCCCACCGAGTGACAAGGATTCAGTGCAGGGCCCTCTTCTAGTAGAGGCACCAGCGGAGGAACCAGCAGTACCATTACCCGTTAGTACACCGATACCACCAGCCCCAACAGCCTAGGGTGCACGACGCTTGAGCACGTTGCATGAGTTCTAGCACCAGAGGTCACCCAGTTTCAAGGGAGAGATAGACCCACAAGCGGCTGGGGATTGGATGGAGGCTGTATTGATATTTTTCTACCTGGTAGGGACACTGGTCGGTCTCATGGTGATCCTTTTCGCCAACCTTCTACAAGAAGAAACATGCAGATGGTGGAGATTGATGCTCCAGGTTCATGATGAGGTGACGCTTCTTTGGGAAGACCTCGAGAGCCTGTTTCGAGCAGAGTTTGTTCCAGTGACTCTTCGCGTAGTGCGCATTCGGGAGCTACTTCATCTCCAGTAGGGAAACATGACTGTGTCTTAGTACTCAGTGAGGCTCAATGACCTCTCATGCTACTCCACATATATGGTGAAGGACCCATTCTTCAGGGCCCAGACCTTTGATCAGGGACTCAGGCGGGAGATCAGGGCTTCAATGATCTCCCTCAGCATCCTGACGTAGGCGGGGGTGTTAGAGAGAGCCCTCTTAGTAAAGAGTTTTATTGCTGAGAACTCACTAGTAGAGAGACTCACTTCCAGACATCATGTAGCGGAGTCTTCTGTAGCTGGCAGTAGACAAATGTCATAGAGGTCTAAGAAGACCAGACCTACAGGTGGAAGACCGCAGGATTCAAAGTCGGTTGTGTGGGGCACCTGAGGTAGATCCAGTCATTCCAGGAGCAGAAAGTGTTATGTATTTGGTGGGAAAGGTCACATGGCTCGTGACTATCTGACCCTCCATACAGATGATCAGAATATGGTCAAAGGACCACCCAAGAAGAGAGAGATATTCGACCGCGGAGGTCCGTAGGGAGGAGGAGGACATGGAAAAGGAGCTGGTCGTGCATATGAAAGTGGGTGACGATTCAATATGTTACTGCCACCATCACCAGGTTGTCCACCCTGACCACAAGGAGTAGGAGGATAGGGGAAAACTCAGCTCCAGGAAACTGAGGCCTATGATCACGGTTCTCTAAAGATGATACTAGGTACGATATGTGTCTATTCCACCTTAGCTGCAATAATTATAGACACAGGTGCCAGTCATTCTTTTATTTCCACTACCCTCATCTGGAGCTCGTAGATTCCAATGCAGCCGTTGGCTCGATCCTTACGGCTAGAGACTTCTATAGGTGTGGATTCAATGATTACGCATTGGTGTCAGTACTGCGAGCTTACTCTATGAAGCGATAGCTTCAGCTGGGATCTCCAAGTAGCGGCGTCGAGGCCTTACGAAGTCATCTTGGGTATGGACTGGTTATCTATAGTCCATGATCAAATTGACTGTATTAGGCACAAATTGTGGTGTGTCCGCATGGATGGGACCAAGTTTACCTAAACCTGTGAGATGGGAGCCTTTGCAGCACATGATGGACTTACTCGGAGGAGGGTGCAATCGATTACACATCAGTTGGGTAGCCTTACCGTCAGAGCAGTTGATGTGGAGAGTCCAAGTTATCCTATAGTGGTGCACTAGTACACAAATTTTTTCTCTGATGATGTTTTAGGTTTACCTCCTCAAAGAGACGTGGAATTTTACATTGGCTTGTACCATAGGATGACACTGAAATCTACACTAGCATATTGGATGGCTCCCTCGGAGCTTTGTGAGCTGTGGGTACAGCTAGAGGACTTGCAGGGGAAGGGATTCATTCGACCCAGTGTATCTCCTTGGGTAGCCCTGATTTTTTTTTCAAGAAGGAAGATTTGAGCTTGAGGCTTTATATTGACTATCAGTTCCTGAACCAGGTGACCATGAAAAAAAAGTACCCACTTCCGAGGATTGACGACCTCTTTGATTAGCTGAAGGGAGCACAGTGGTTCTTGAAGATAGACCTCAGATCAAGCTATCACCAGCTTAGAGTACAAGATGAGGATGTGGAGAAGATGGCTTTCAGTTGTTGGTATGGCAACTACTAGTTCTTCGTTATTCCATTCGGTGTAACCAATGCTCCAGCAGTGTTTATGGGACTCATGAACATGATCTTTCCTCCATACCTTTATTGTTTTGTAGTAGTATTCATTGATGACATTATTATCTACTCAGCTACTAAGGAGGAGCATGCCTATCATTTGTAGGTAGTACTAGATACACATCGAGATAACCAACTTTATGGTAAGCTCTCGAAGTTCTAGTTTTGGATCCGAGAGGTTCAATTTCTTGGACACGTCATCTCAGAGGCTAGACTTTTAGTGGATCCAGTGAAGATTGAGGTGGTACATTCTTGGGAGCCACCCAAAAGTGTGACAGAGGTACGTAGTTTCTTGGGTTTGACTGGATACTACCGGATGATTGTTCCAGATTTTTTCAGAGTTACAGCACCTCTATCAGGGTTGACGAAGAAGGGGAAACCCTTCATGTGGTTGGAGAGATACCATAAGAGTTTTTAAGAGATGAGGAAAATGCTCTCTAGTGCACCCATGTTGAGGATACGGGAGGAGGGCATAGGATACATAGTCTACTACGACGCATCAGGGACTTGGTTTAGATGTGTCCTGATGTAGGAGTGAGCAGTGATCACTTATGGTTCTCGACAGCTGAGAAAACATGAGAAAAACTACGCTACCCAAGACATGGAGTTAGCAGCAGTGGTCTTCGCCTTGAAGATGTGGCGACATTATTTGATGGGCGAGCATTTTAATGTGTACTCTGATCACAAGAGTCTTAGGTATATCATCTCTTAGAAGGACATGAACCTGAGACAACGACATTGTCTTGAGTTCTTGTTGGACTATTACTTTTAGATATTCTATACTCCTAGGGAGGGGAACATTGTAGCAGATGCACTCAACCGAAGATCTGGTATACAGATGCTAGGTGAGGTGACAGAGTAGCTGGCCGCTTTGCAGATATCATTTTTGAATCAGGATAGAGCATCTTTTCTTCAGTTTCATACAGTCACTACCCCACTTCTTTAGTGAGTCAAAGAGGTACAATGTGGGGACACTGACTACGATACACGACATGCTCAAATATCCACAGGACAGGCACCTGATGGATTTTTTTATAGTGGGGAGTGTGTCATCCTCTTCAGAGGATGTACCAGGGTACTAGTGTCGATTCGAGAGGAAGTGATGAGGGAGTTCTACACATCCCCTCTAGCAGTACATTCAGGAGTGGCATAGATGTACCAGGATCTTCGATGACATCACTGGTGGTCAGGAATGAAGAAAGAAGTATCAGAGTTTTTCTCTCAGTGCCTCACATTTCAGCAAGTGAAGGCAGAGCATTAGGTAATAGTAGGGTTGGTTCCGCCTTTAGAGGTTCTCGAGTGGAAGTGGGATAATATATCCATGGACTTCGTGACAGGACTTCCACGTAAATCCAGGGGTCATGACTCGATTTGGGTGATCATCGACCGACTCACCAAGTCGGCCCATTTCCTACCGATCAGAGAGCTGGGTTCAATAGAGAGCTTGGGAAAGAACAATGTGCATAATATTGTCTGGCTACATGGAGTAACCTCGACGTTTGTCTTCGATCGTGATGAACCTTTTACTTCCTGGCAATGGGAGGGGTTGTAGGAGGCTTTCAGGATACATCTTCGTTTCAGCACCGCCTTCCTTCCTCGGATGGATGGTCAGACTGAGCGGACCACTCAAACCCTTGAGTACATTATGCGTGCTTGCGTCCTTGACTTCGATCGCATTTGGGAGGATCACTTTCCTTTGGTGGAGTTCTCATACAACAGCAGATATCACTCCACCATTGGGATGAAACCTTTTGAGGTGTTGTACGGGCGACCTTGCAGATCATCTTTCTTCTAGACTAACCCAGGGGAGTCAGCAATATTAGGACCAGAGATGGTAAATGCTACCATAGAGAAGGTGAAGATCACCCAGGAGAAAATGAAGACTACCCAGAGCAGGTAGAAGACGTATGTCGATAGGACACAAAGACCTATATAGTTCGAGGATGGTGACCATGTATTTCTATGGGTCTCAACTCGACGAGGTTTGCGGAGATTTTTCCGAGGTGGAAAGTTATATTCAAGGTTCATTGGAACCTTTCAGGTCCTCAGCGGAGTTGGTGATGTGGATTACCGCTAATCTCTCCCACCTCAGTTGCACCAGGGGTACGATGTCTTCCATGTATCCCAGGTAAGGAGATACATGCACAACTCTTCTCACATCATCGACCATAGAGAGCTAGAAATCAACGATGGGGTGAATTTTATAGAGGTTCCATTAAAGATTGACGATCGACAGGAGCGGGTCCTTCATGGTTGTTCGCTACCTCTGGTGTGCATTCTTTGGCAGCATGGGAACCTCCATGAGAGCACATGGGAGCAGGACGCTCTGATACGTGCTCAGTACCCCCACTTTTTTTCCTAGTTTTGTGATGTGGCTTATAGGGATGTAATGATATAATGTGAGGAGAATGTAAAGACTTGAAATTTCCATGTATTTTTTTGATATATGGGAATTTTATGAGTCCTCGAAAATTTACAGCGCATGTTTCCGAGGCCCAGTGTACCCGAAATGATTTTTTGAACTTTTTTTCAGGTATGTTCAGTAAACGTGCGAGCGGGTTTTTGAAACTTTTGAACCAGATCTCAGAATTGAAATATGAGGGCACCATTAAACTCGCATCACATGTATTCTCTTAAGATGACCTTTGCCTTGATCGCAGTAGGATGAGGGTGAAAGATAGAATTTGGGTTTTTGTGAAAGAATTAAATAAAATAAAATTGTGTAACATTTTATTTTCATTGAAACACCCATGTGGATGTATAGAGGTGGGGACCACCTGAACTAAACTTCCCATGTGTGGTTATGGAGGTGGGGACCACCATAACTAAACCTCCCATGTGAGGTTATGGTGGTGGGGACCACCTGATACTAAAACCCCCTTGAACTCCCTCTTAATGAGATATAACCCCGGACTCCCTCCAAATTTGAATTTTTCCAACACCATTCATTAATTGGGCCTATTAATTATGACAACGTGCCAACAAAATTAATTTACTTAATTTAATTATATTGTAACCGCTTTGTATGGAAGGATTTTTGGTTGGAAAAGAAGTTCCTTGGTTGGAGATAGTTCTCCAATGAAGAACACCATCGAAGAACGTTGTCCGAAATTGATGAATATGGACGAAGTTTGAACCGACTTTGGAAGCATGAATGCGGAAATGACGTTCATTGTCACTCTCTTCGCCTTCACCATTTCCATCTCATGATCTCCATCAATAATTTTCAAAGGAAGGGCTTTTTATTGAAATTATGACATTTCTCAATTAAATTCATCGTTCTTGGAAAGCATGGTGAACACAAATCAACCAAAACAAGTTGATCCATGATTCATATGAAATTACTGGTTTGACATTCTTGATTCATTATTTTTTTTGAGCCGCTTGCTACCGCCCTAATGTGGAAGGTGCGGGCCAAATAAAACATGGCTCGACCCCTCTGTCATTCTTCTTTATTACTGTATTCTTCACGATGGTGATGACGACTGGTGCCGATGTTTGGCACTGGTTGAACATGGGAATGGTGACTGCCACCATCACTGGTCACAATGAAGGTGACGAACGAAGGGATGCCAGTCAAGCCGGCCACCGGTGAAGGCATGGTGCCCCACTGCCCCCATGGCCACTGCCGCCCCGCGGCCTCCGCCGCCTGCAGCCTCCACAGTCTGCGGCACCGCCGCCCGCGGCCTCCGTCGTCTGTTACATCGATGCCCGTGGCCACCGCTGTCCTCAGCACCCCCGCCAGTGGCCTCCACCGTCCGAGGCCTCCGTTGTCCATGAAACTTCCACTGGAAACCTCCGCCGTCCCCGGCACCGCCTCCCACGGCCTCTGGCTTCAACGGCCATGCCGCCCTAGGCCCCCTCCGCCTCGCGGTCTTCAGCGCCACCCCATGGCTAGTCACACCGCCTTGTGGCCTCGCTGACCTGTGGCCTGCCGCGCTGCACCGCGGCCAACCACGCTGCACCGCGGTCGCACCAACCCACGGCCAGCCACGCCACCCTGCAGCCGCACTGACCTGGGGCGTGTTGCACCGCCCCGCTGCCGTGCCGACCCGCGGCTTGCAGTTCCGCCCCACGTCCTCACCGACCCACACCCTCTCGCACTGCCCCGCAGCCTCGTCGACCCGTAGCCTTCCGCTCCGCCTCACGGCCTCGTCACCCCGTGGTCTCGCCACACTCATGGCTCTGTGGTCTTTCCGCCCTCACAGCCACGCGGTATCGCCGCCCTCACGACCCTGCAACCTTTGCGCCGCCTAGTCCGAGCCATCAGGACAGACCGCACAGTGTGGGTCGGGCCGCCTGACACAGCCTAGGTCGACCCAAATCGGGTTTTCATGGACCGGGTCGGTCCGACTGGGTCGGACCGGACGCAGACCCACTTCGACCCATTTACGCTCTTTTGAACATAACTTTGGCACCATACATCCTTTTGATGAACCGTTAGTGGCACTACAAACCTTGGAGCGATATGGTCTATTTGGTATACCCCACTAGTTATTTGGATAATGTAGGAGTATGATAGGGTTGGATTGAGCACGAATCTAACCGGGCCCTTGCGATTAAAAGGCTAATAACTCAAAGACCGGGCGTCCGATTGACGCACCGTCTGTTGCGTTGAGACCCCTATAACATGGCGGTCTTTTGAGGTAATCCTTCATGAGACTTCATGGAAGTTGGAGTATCGACCAGAGGCTTGTGGAGAGGACCCTATAGGATACAAGCGATCGTAGTCCGGGAACCATGTAGCTTGCTGTCACATGGAGAATGAAGAGAGATCCTATGTGGGTCAGCACCGAGCAATCCTATGTGGGTCAGCACCTAGCGATCCTATGTGGGTCAGCCTCTTAATAGAGTAATATGATTTAGTAGATACATCTAATCATCTCTACTACTGTACTTAAGTTATACATGGTGTAATCTAAGTTTGTACCTGTGTGGTACTTTCCTTCATGGTAATACCTTGGTGGTATTCTTCTGTGCGGCATACCTGTGTGGTACTTGCCTTCGTGGTATTTCTTACATTGTGGAACAGTTGATCCTGGGGCTTTGGAGTTGGACTCTGTGTTTTCTTCATGATTGAGATGGGTTTACTCTATAACTTAGTTATTTGTATGGGCATATACCGAAGTTGGGTTATCATTTGTTTCCTTTTTATGTGGTTTATCCTTGGTGGATTTTGTGAGACCTTGAGGGTATCTGGGTTCCTACTGAGTATCGTTATTCTCACCCCTGCACGAGCTATGCCCGCACCCTATTGTGTTTGTTGGAGACAACAGACAACGCTTACTGAAAATGAGAGGAACATGACTAGAGGTAGCTCAGAGGTGGACCTTAGATGAGGCATATCGCAGAGACGACCATTCGAGAGATGTACCTACCCTTCAAGTAGGATCCTTGGCGGGTGATCATATGAGCTATTCCAGTTTTCTTGTACTTTCAGTTTCATGTACTTTACTATTGGGATTACATACTAGACCCTTTTTACATTCATCACTCTTTTTTCTATACAATTTACTTGTGTTCGTATCTTATTGTGTGCTTTCTTGCGTTTGTTTACAGGTGATAAGGCAAAGCCTTCCCAATTTTAGGGAATACGCCTTCGGTGCTAGTCACCATCCCCTAGCCTATAAAAGGAGGGATTGGGGTTGTCATAGAACGGGCCCTGGGGGACGGATCATGACAATACCAATGAACATTCATGTGATTTCTTAACTTACAGGTTCAAGTAGAAGCTCCTAAATGGCTACTCGCATCATCTTGGATCCTTGGATTGGCCCTTAATTAAGTTCTCCTTTAAAAACATCATGCAAAATACTAAATGGATTGTGAGAAGGCATTCAGACCTGAACTGCATGAACACTTCCATGCTTGACAAACCCCTTCAGAACAGAATGGTGATCCCAGATGAGTAAATGCAGCTTGCCATCATGGAGTTCCTAGAACAGTTCAATGCATTCAGTTTTCTTCCTTCATTGGTGGTTCTGGATGTTCAAAATGTTTTTTTTCATGAATGATAACATGCTTGTTTGGAAGCCTTGTGTCAATGGAAATTTCTCTCCCATGAATTATTATAGGATCAGAATTGAGTGCTCCAACAGAATACCTTCTTGGCTTGCCGAGTTCAAGGTCAGTTACATTCAACCCTCATGATTTATCCTGTAAAGGAAATTATAGGAAGGGAAGTTTCCCACATGTGATGAGATGGGAAGGACTAGGTTATGCATTTTCTCTATTTTTTGCTTATGCATGAGGACTGTTGAGGACATCAATCATCTATTTTTTGAATGCCTCTTCTCAAGATCCCTATAAGAGTATGCAGGGGTAGTTTTTGAGATGGACCTCAGTCTAAGGCGATCGCTGGATGGCCTACTATCTATCATTGGTGGTGATGGGACGATTGAGCAAGTTCATCACTTGATGTTAGTGGCCACTACATCAATTTTATCTACTACCTGGAGGGCTCTTAATATTAGGTTGTTCAAGGAGCAGTGTCCTTCAACTTGTTTTGGAATCCTATCTATGAATCATGATGTTCACAATACTGTCAACATGTAGGATGGTGTGATACACAACAAAATTCACGATCTGAACATAATCTAAAGATTAGGAGTGGTGGGAACTTCCAAGGAACCTCCGGTCCTCAAATCTATACAATGGATACCCCTATTGACTCATGGATTAAAGTGAACGTTGAGGGTGCGGCGCTAGTCGCGTCGAAACCTTAAGGACGCATAGGAACTTTTCGAACAGACCGTGGTTTTGTTAAGGGTTTCTTTCATCATTATATTGGAATAGAGACTACCTATGAAGCCGAATTTTGGACCATCATTTACACGGTCATGTATGAAGTACATCATAATTCGCGTGATCTCTGGATTGAATCAAAATCCCAGAGCACTGTCTCTTCTCTGAACAAGAAGACGAGTAATGTTCTATAGAATCTATTACCGCATTGAGTTTAATGTATGAGGCTCATTAATCAAATTAACATTAATATCATGCACGCGTATAGGGAGGCCAATTAAGTGGAAGACTCCATATCAAAGAGGGCGGTTTTGGAATCAACCTCGATGTGGAATATTAGAACACTTGTTCATTGTATTGATCTTGTTTTTTATGACATGTGTGGGGTTGTTCACTCCCAGATGTGCATGTTTCCTTGTAATGCCTGAATTTGTACTCTTTTATTTTTTTCCCCAACAAATTTCTTGGATCGGGCCTGCCCGAGCCTTGAAACATTCCTTGGTAAGGATGGTAAGCAATATTGAAACTCCAGTTTATATCCATATCTTTCTTAATACTTCATCAGAACATAAAGGTAAAAATCAGATTACTGTGAGATATAATTGAATTTTGTACATCATGAATACTTATAAATTAAATAATGTATCTTCTAGAAATATTATCAAAATTTAAATTAAATATAATGGTAATGAAGTGTGATCAGTATTGAGGATATAAACTATGATCCAAATAACATCATGTCCCTTACATGTTTTGGGGAGTCTAGGGAAAAAATCTATTATGTTATTTCTACATTTCCATGATTGTATAAGGAATGGTTGAAACATACCCTTAGTATTCTATCTCTTAACCAAAACATTCTGAAATACCATGAATTTAGAAACATACTATGAAATATCTATCTTCATGATTTTCAACCATAAGTACTTGTTAAAATATCAATAAATCTTTTCACATCCTCAATAATTTGAGATTATGAACTATTATCCTCATCCAATAGCTCCATTTTAAGATCTGGTATGGATAAAAAAAAATAAACACGGTTTCTAAAACATATCCATCCTTTAAAATGAAGGTTAAAATCTAGAAAATTATCAACCTTTTCCTATAGTTCCACATCTTCCTTGTGTTCCTATTTAACCCTTTCATTGACATGTAGTTAAACTCTCATTTGATAAAGATATGATTTATCCCCTTTATTATTTCCTGATCCATCTATTGAAAATTTAGTCATATTTGATATTTTTTGACCCTCTACATAAATAAGCTCTCAATTTATTCTTCACTCAAAGCATTGGACACTTTGTTCACTTTCTTAGGGTGGTAATTTATTGGGCATACATAATATTTAATCAACTTCAACTATATTCTCTTGTGAATATTGGGATATTTTTAGGGAATATATACCTAAATAATTTATTTCTAGAATATATATCACATATTCCACCATAATTATACTTACTCAATGTCATTAATGAAAAAAATACCTTATCTAATTCAAAATCATGAGTCGGGTAATTTTTCCCATGAACCTTCAATTAGTGCGTGTAGAATAACTTTTCCCCATATCATTCTACATGATTAAAAAATCATAGTCTCTTTTTGATACACCAATATAGGTTAAAAATCATTCCATATTGTCATGTAATGTATGAACATGTTCACTAACTAACCTTATTTTTTAGTTCCATGAAATGTTCTTCACATTTATCTGTTTAGAGGAACTTGGATCCCTTCTTAACTAACATGGTTAATAGACTTGAAATCTCTGAGAAATTATTTATAAAACATTGATAATATCCAACAATACCAAGAAAACAAGAGATCATAACCACAGTTCTTAGTCGGATCTAATTTTTTATTACATTTATCTTTTATAGATGCAGTAATATACCCTCTCATGAGATTATATGACCCAAAAATGTATCTTTTTTTATCCAAATTTTACACATTTTAAATTTTCCATGAAAAATATTTTTCCTTAGGGTCTTCATTAAAATCCCCATTTAATCTTCATGGTCTTCCTTTATCATTTTTATATAATAATATTATATAAAAATAAAATCATAAACTAATCACGATAATCTCATAAGGTTATATTGACTAAATCCATGAATATATAGTGGGTATTATTTGTACTAAATGGCATCATTATAAATTAATAGTCTTCATACCTTATATGAAATTTTAGCTTGGGTATATCCTCCTTCTTAACCCTCACTTTATGATATCAAAAATGAAGTTAAGTATTTGAAAAGTATTTAGTTATTTGAAATTAATCAAAAAAGGGATCAATATATTTTTGGGATAATTGTTCTTGATAGTGATCTTGTTATATTCTTCATAATGAATGTAGAGTCATGTTGATACATATTATTAATTAATAAGAAGAAAAAGTTCACCCCAGTGTGATGTACTTGGATAAATTAATCCCTTGCCCAGATTCTCTTGTAGTTTCTTCTTTATTCCCCATTACTCAATCTGGTTCATTATATGTTGAGTCATTGAAATTGGTGTAGCGCTAGGTTTGAGTTCTATAGAAAACTCTATTTCATGACTTAATAGAATATTAGGAAACTCCTCCAAAAAGTCATCAACAAAATCACCTACAGAAGGAATATCTTTTATTTTGATCTTCTCCCCAACCATTTGAGATAAAAACCAGTTTTGAATATGAATCAAGACCTATAAAATGGATTAAATTTTCATAAAATGTTCATATTAATATTCACATTGAAAGAAAATCATAGTTCACTTTAGAATATCAATCATGAATTCCCATCCACAGAAATTGATGTGGGATTTATGTAGTGAAATAAAATCCATGCCTATGATAGCATCAAATAAAAATAGGGGATAATAAAAAGATTTTCTAGATGAACATTCCCATAAACATCAACAAGAGATGAATAATATATATGATATGTGATCATCATACCATTAGGTCTTTTCACTAGTAAATCAATATCTAATCATTTTGGTTGTATTTTTATATCCTTATAATATTATTCAAATATAAAATATGGGGTAGATCAATAATCAAATAAGACATTATCACTTCTAAAGTAGATAATATGTGTTCCATTCACCACAACATTATCATAACACTCATAAAACATAGTCATCTCATAATATTTACCGCTCTCTTGGGGCTTAAGAGGTTGATAACATCATTCATTCTCATTAACCATTAGGTTTGTGTAGTGGGTAGTAAATTTTCTAAAATAATTAAATTTAAAAATTTGGAGTGTGGGTGGTGCATTCGATAGTTTTTTCCTCCATCATTTTATAACTTGTTCCCATAATTTCAGCATTCGTATTCTTGATAAACATACATTTCACACTTAAGGAATTTACTCACCACTATAAGATAATTTCCACTATGTCTCCTTACATACATCTAGCATAACAGAGGTCTTATCATCTTCCCTCAATGGTTTTTATTTTTATAATTACTTTGAATTCTAATTTTGTTTCTTTATTAAAAACATGATATTTATATTTAACACCAATCGATATTTATACCATGGTAGCACATCGAACAATTTTTTTATAGCCACCAAGTTCCCTTATGGATAAATCCCATTTTAGAATTGGTCCTAAGCCACTAATGAGTTAATCAATATTACGTTTTCTTTTAATGAAAATTATTGAACCATAACTTTCAAGTCTTGTAAAATTCACCTCATATGAAATGATGGATTAATCTTTCATCTAACTTAACTCAAATAATTCCTTCTATATTTTCATGTAAATAAAATAAAAAATGTAATTTTTGAAATAGAAGATTCCTAAACATATATGACTCTATGAATTAAATTTCTTCATGTTGCCCCATTTTTATGATGAGAGTCATCTAATGATCTTCTTTTCCTTATAAATGATATATTGTCAAAATGAATCTTTCATTATCTAAATGTTGGGGAAGATAAAATATCATTTTAGTTTTAATGATCCATTTATCAACAAAAATGGATCAGAATACACACTAACAAAGGTGGATGTTTCCTAATAAACGACTTACCACTTCTTTATTACCTCTTTTTCTCATTTGGATTCTCAGTATGATTCATAGCTTGAGAAATTTGGGTAATCATGTCAATGAGAATCTTTATTCCATCTACCATGACATTTGGTAGATCGTGAGGATAATAATTTATTTTTATATCAAAATTATCATTAATATGGTTCATTCATGTTCCAGTTATTGAGTAAAATGATAATGAATAGTTTGAGAAAAAATAATCACAGTAATAAACCCCATAAACATGATAAAATATTTATAGTATTTCTAAATCATGAAACCTAAAATATTTTTTCTATGGAACATATTATTTAAACAAAGACAACCTTTATCATAATCTATTCAAATACATCATAAGGTTTTGTAAATAAAATTTTAATTAACATGTGCATATACCCTAGGGGTGTTAAACCAGGTGTGTAGTAAGAGAAACAATCACTGTGCACCCGAATAGCGGTTGAGATATAATTAACCAACTATTTTTAGGTTTATTACCCCTATATGCATCTTTTCCAAATAAAAAACAAATTATAATATCTAGATAGGTATGTTTTTATATGAAAACCACACTTCAATATTTTCTGTTACATAAGATGTTATCATATAGTATTACCCTAAGGGTTCTCACTAAATTTTTATTACGTTAGATTTCATAGCTAACTAAACCTTTCTCTGATAATAACTATAATGAACCATACTTTTCACACATAATTATTAAATATTTTTAGAATAATATTCATTTCAAAACATTCTGATCCATGCTAGAACCCTAGAGTTTAATTTTCATTGAAAACAAAGATACATAAAATACTTATTAATAAGAGTTCTACAAAATCTCTCATTTAGTTCATCACAACTATCACTCTTATTAAAAACATCACACCTAAAATACTTCTTCATAAATTGGGTAAATTAAACATAATAAAGGGGAATCTCATATGATCAGTAATGTAAATAAGAGATACATCAATTAGAACTTAAGAATAACACGATATAAAGGATATAATAATATGAATATAACATTTGAAAACCATATCCTATATATAATATATTATAATCTTGAATCATGGAATAATAAATAGTTGTTTATAAGACATCAATCATAATGTAATCAAAGAATATAATCCAAGAGAGTATAACTTTGTAAATTCATCTTATCATAAAGGAGTGGAATAAAATGTTGAATTAAAACATTCATTGAAATCATATGTCAAGGTTATCTACCAAAACATTCACAAAATTTTAGTCTTGAGATAACCTCCTATGTAACCATTTCTTTTGGATAACCTCCAATAAACCTTTTTTTTGAGCTTGGGATAACCTCCCATATACCATTTTTATACACTTTAGATAACCTATTATGTACATTTTAAGATCATAACAATTAATTTTTACCCAATAAATTATAGGGATATATAATATATTCCCACCTATCACATAATTTGAAATACTTATATATATATTCCACAATATTTTTAAGACATCCATCATAACTTAGCTAGTGTAAAAATGGGTTTCATTGATATTTTTCATCATAAACATTATCTACCTAGAGAAAAAATAATGATAGTATCATTAGATCATATCCTAGTAAATCCTAAGTAACATTGAAGGATGTTATCATAGATGAAAAATTCCTTCAAAATATCATTGGAAATTTCTTGAGGAAAATACTCATTTCACTTTAAAATTACATATTTAGAATCTAAAATATTTAGAAATATTAAGGATAAAATTTTCTTTAAAAATAAACTTGGAATATTTTAATAAAAGATTCCAAAAATTGATCAGTCATGATAGTGGGAAATTTATTTCTTTACATGTATGTTATAACAGATACTCCTTTAACATTTTTGGTAAAATTTTAAAGTACCTTTTTTGGAAAATGAAAAAAATATTCCTTTATAATTATTTTGTAAACATTAAAATCTTGGTAAAAATAACTATATCAAATCATAGGAAAAAATTATAAACATTCTCAATTTGTTAAAAAAACATGTACCTAGATGAAGAAGGATTTTTGAGCAAATAGATAAATAAAGTAAGTTTCATTAAAAAAAATCTTTGTGTATCATGAGTACATATAGAGAGGAAAATGAAAGAAAAACATATAATATCAAAGAAAATAGTATATTATAAGAAAATACATGATAATTATTTAGATATAGGTCATCAAATTTCAACATTGGAATCATAATAATAAATAATCCTACTAAACAACGAGTTTTTTTTATAAAACCCCTACCTCAAGTTCAAATTTCATTTAGAGTGCTTTAAGATCATGTAAAATAAAATTAAATATGCTATAATTATATAATATAACCATTTATAGACTTATGATACCATATATGATCCACCTTTGACATATTATAACCTATTTATAATAATTTTCTTATTAAAATCATATTTTAGGGTGATAACTATTTAGTTTTCCATAAATGTTTTAGTTCGGTAGTCCTGGTAAATTTACTTAGTCCATTTTCACATCATATACAGAATTATAAATCAAGATATCAATATCATATATATTCATTATTTATATATTTATGTTTATTAATCCATAAAAGGTATAGATATATAAATGAATTACACCATTCATGGAATTGGTAGGTCATACGTACATGTTGGCACCAAAATGTTGGAAGGAAAGAAAGAAGAGAAAGAGGACCCACCACCGGCTTCACAAAGCCCCTTCACGGAGTCCCACCAAGAAATTTGGACACCGTGAAGCAATGGAGGCGGTACCCTCCATGAATGCCCCTGACATTTGCGAGCCCGCTGCGAAGCAAAGGAGGCGGTACCCTCCACGGACGCCCCTGATGTTTGCGAGCCTACCATGAAGCAAAGGAGGCGGTACCCTCCACGAATTCCACTGACATTCGCGAGCCCGCTACGAAGCCCACAAGATGGACAATCCAACCTTTCGACTTCTCAACTCCCAAATCACAAAGCACCCTTTCCCCTGCTAATCATGAGAAACGTGAGGTAATTTTGCTTTGTGAAATGCCTCCACCTTGTCTCATTTTGACCCCCTCTTCCGAGAGGGATTCCTTTTATGAAGCCTAAGGGTCTTCGCAAAGGAAGGGGATCCCCTAGGGGACCCGTGTTTTCACGGAGTGTTTATGCTTCACAAAGCACCCCTCATATACATGTGATCCACATGACAAGGCAAGATCATTGTACTTCACAAAGAACCTTACTTCCCGACACATTTCTTCATGAGGTGTTTGTTGTCCATGAGGTAGGGCTCCGCGAACACCTTTCCACTTTGCGAAGAACCTCCCATGTGTACCTCCGCCCCATGTTAAGGCCAAGGCACCACACTTCGTGAAGCACACCCCTTCACAAGTTCCCTTCACCATGCCGAGCAACCGTGCTCCACAAGGCCCCTGCCTATAGACTCCTCTACTTAAAAATTACTTTTCCCGTGCGACCCTCCTGGTTTGCACGATGTGACTTCAAAGTCCCCCGGATGATACCGCCCGTTGAGTTTCTTTACCTAATGCTTATTTTCATAGGCACGCTAATGGATACTACTTATTCACATATCAATGCTAACGTGGAACCCTATGTAACACCCCGACCCCAGCTACCCAGAGTCGGTGCATTACTTCGTAACATTGGCATGATCACAAAAGATCAAGTCTCGAAAGACTGATTAGTTTAGTAGCCTTGGAAACACTAGATACATTCATAAGTCTTTCATTACATCAAAAAGTAAACAAACTACAATAACATGGTCTTCATAGTCCACACTCATATCCCTTTCTGACTACCCCTGCAGGTCATTCATAAAATACTTCTTCACATCCTGGAAAAATATTAAAACATTGAAAGGGGTGAGTTCAGATGCTTAGTAAGGATAACAATATTGCGGAAGCTTTCATAAATAAACATTAACATTTAAGGCAATGTATAACTAAAACAAAAGCCTTTTTAAACTTGAACTTCAACATAATATGGCAAAAATAAAATTAAATAATTCCATTTACTTACTCACATGGATATTCTACTAGTCAAATAATCACATGCAATATCAATAACCACTTTTATAATGAGGGAATGTATAATTCCAGACATTCTGAAACATTTTGTCAAGGCCTCGGCCAAGACGTCTAAAATGATTAAGGCCTCGGCCAAAACCATAAATCAAATTGGGAAAGGGCCTCGGCCAATTCCACGTCTAGTTGTCTCATGAGACCTACCGATGCATCAAGGAGCTATAGCGGGCTCCACCCGTCACTTATTAAGTCCAATACATTCCTCATATGAATAGGTTTAAACATATCATAAACCATAACATAATCGTACCACATAAAACATGCATAAAGGAAACATAACATTTCCACATTTCAATCACAAGATATCAATACAACACATTGATATAATAAAAACGCTTTCAAATCCATTTTCAATACCAAAATAAAAGAAAGTTAAAACTTTGTATTTATTTTTCATTAAAAAAAATGATGGCTTGTAGAGGAAGCCGAAACTCAAATAATGGTCACGGCGGCGGAGAAGTCGTTGTCGCCGCATAAGTACGGAAAGAAAAACATTCCCTTTTGTCATTTAGCAAAACGCTTTGTATAAAAAGATTCCTTTTTAATAACCGTAAAAGTCAAAGGGGTTTATACACCGTATAAAAGAAAGTTGTGTATAAAACCAAATATTCCTCAATGAAAGGGGATTGAGACGAAGTCCTTAAAAAGTTCATTTTTTTATAAAGTAGGTCTATTATGTGTATTCACTATAATTACACATAAATAATGTAAAAATACAAGATAGGACATAATAATATCATGACATAATTTGAAAGTAGGAGATTAACCCAAAGAATGGAAGTTGGGTTAAGAAATTCCCTTACCTTGCGTCTTGTCCTGACTCGACCGTTCTTTAACCTCCTGAATAATAAACTAGAGTTAATTTCTATTTACTTAAGAACCTTTTTTATGTTCATTATTCCTTTTATATCACTTATTACCATGTTATGAACATTATGTAATTATTTAAGTTACTAACGGTCGTTTTTTCAATCTTTGGTACTTGAGTCAACAATAAACTTCTTATAATTACAAGTTGTTTATGTGGTAGAATATACATTATCTCTAGAATTATATTCATGATTTAGATGTCATATATATCATATATATCCAGTATATACATTCATTTATAATATTACATAACATTTAGAGGTAAGAAATGAAATGCACCGTTCATGGAGATGGTAAGCCGTACGTACGCATGAACACTACTTTCATTTCTATTTCGTATTTAATGGAATGAAATCATAAGGATATAAATGTATAATATAATTCCAGTATAATATAGTGTATAATACCATTTACTCCATCCTTTATACATCACACATATGGCATTAACGATTCAAATCACTTTGAGGGGGCGGTAGTCCGCACTTCCTAAAATGAAATTATCGCGTTTTACCCATAATAGAAAACATAAAGTATTCCATAAATGAGAAATACAAAAACATAAGTAAAACATAAACATATTATATATCATATATAAATATAGTGACATCTTAATGGCCACCTTTGAAGGTGTTATATGAGTGTTGAACAATCATCATTTTGTGAGGCAGAAATTCGCCATCCACAGAAACCGTATGTTCTTTAACAATTAGATGTAGGTGTGTGTAAGTGTAGCTCGAATACTTCTTATAAAAACATCCTAGTATATTGTGGATACTGGTGTTGTTACAAAATAAATGAATAAAAAGATTTTATGGGGTTGGAGAAGAAAAATAAAACAAAACATCATTAGAGAAGACATTACCTCAAAATCGGGTAACTCTTTTTGATTTGAGCCAAAGGCTTCCTTGGGAAGAATTCTGCCCAAATTGAGGCTTCTAGGAGTAAGGGAGGGTAGTTGGGAGAGTATTTGGGCAGAGGTTGGCCGAACCAAATGGCATGAAAGTGTGAATGAGGTGGTGGAGGTGGGGGCCTTTTATAAGTGGAGAGGAGGGGCACTCTTGGAAAGTAAAGAAAAGTCACTTTATTATAAAATGAGTTTCGGATTTTAGAGGTCCCACACTTATATAATTCGAGGATAAGATGATAAGGGTTCTAAATATACTCATCCAATAGGTTTTTGACAAGTGTACGCTTTGGATTTTACATTATCTTTCCATTTTATTTAAATCGTTAAATAATGAGGTCATCGTTGCATCATCATGATGTCATAATTAATTTAATTTATTTAATGTCTAAAAATTATAAAACAAATACTATGATGTAGGAAATCGTTTTAGGTTTCTAATGAATATTTATAATCAATATTTGGAATCGTGTAACCCCACTTAAAAACTGTTTTAGTAAAACAACTCATGTTTGTGTCAACTTAATTTTAACATTTAAATATATATATATTAATGTCATTTTCCAACCAAAGTGGCTCCATGGGGTCCCCAAGTTGACCCATGGGTTGTCTTCGTCGGCCATGACTCATCCAATAGGAGTATGACAAGTTTCAATCTCATCTCATATTATTAAAACATTATTTTTACCTTAAACTACACTAATTACCTCTAATCACGATTAAGAACTTAAAAGTTACTATTCACCAAAAAATTATTTTAATCTCATTGAACCACATTTTACTTCTTAATGACAACCATGTATGTCGGATTTTTGAAAATCAAATCACAGAAGTGGTAATATTTCATTTAAACGAAAAATCAGTTATTTAACTACCACTTAGTGGTTTCACTATTCATCAAAAATTGAAGTTTTTCAGAACAATGCCAAAATTTCACCCTAAGCTATAATTGATATTCTGAATTCAAAAATGATGTCTATTTTACAAAATTACAAACATATACGTTGCATTAATTAATTTTATAATTAATTCCCGCTGTCACAACAAATAGCCTGTTTTTAATAAACAATTTATATCAAAAGATTGACAATTGTTTATGTCCAATTTCAATGTTAAATTAATTCTAATGACCACCATTGGATAAAATGGTAAAAATATATTCTAATTATACATTAAAACCACTCAATAGTATAACTTATCACTATAAATTATTTTGATTAAAAAAGTTGTTTTAAGTATTTTTCACTATTCATAAAAATTTTGAAGTTCTCAGAAACTTACAAAAAATTCAACATAGGCTAATTTCAATATTAGGAATACAAACATGAAGTCCATTTTGAAATATAAAATTTCTATAAATTTAAAAAGTGGTTATTACTATTCATAACGGCTACTTTGATTAGTTGCAGTGTGTTAGAACTCAATGTTGCGTACATTGCAAGCTATTACATTATTGAATGAGAAGCGTATCATGGAAGATCGGGGTGTTACATTCTCCCCTCCTTCAATAAATTGCGTCCTCGCAATTTGAAATTTTTCTTTGTAAATAAAAGGTTGAAAAGAGAAAATACCTTTGTGGAAAACCCACATAGGAAATAAGATTAATAAAATTTAGCCTTAATAAGAGGGAAAGGGAAATGAAAAAGTCACCACCCAATTATGATCTCGATTAGGAGAACATTGGTGGAAATTAAAGACATATAATTGGAGGAAAAATGTAAATATTTGTTGGGAGTGATTGAGGTCATCAATCACAATCAACTGTCAAATTGAGGGCCTCAAAGACGTCAATCTATGTTGATTTAAAATATCATCAGTTCAACAAGACATAAGGTATTAGGATAACACATTTTTTTGTTTTAATATCCCTTTACCAAAGTTTAAGAATTAATTTATTCATTGAATAAGAGATAAGTATATATATATTTATGCTTGACAATTAGAGTTTCAACCTTCTACTCATCTTTCACTCAAAAAGATAATAGAACTCAAAAATATTATACTTATCCTAATTGTATAAGGTTCAAATGTTAACACATACCATTTAGATTAGTAAAATTATTTTGTAATAACCAGGGACTTCCTGTAGGCTAGTGGTAGGAAATAAAGGCTTGTTGCACTATGATTGTGGGTTCGATTCCTGCAGCTTTGTCCGACTTGACGGGTTATGCCCCACCCTGCAGGTTGTCCTTTTCCTAAAACTATAGTATTATAATATTCAAAAATAATCTTCATAAATTTTTAACCTTAAACAATACTATCCAAAGATCAACTTAATCCACTCCAACCTTTATAGTTATCCAAAATACCTCTATCGAGACTTTCTCTAAAAGGTCTCTTAATTCCAAAATCAATTTATCAGATTCCCCAAACAAAGTAAAGTTTCTCTTATTGTCACGTACTAAAAATATAATTACCTTCATCATATTAAAACCTTACTGAAATCAACAAGTACTGCAGTACAATCCTTATATATATATATAGCACATTATTCTAATAACCAGAATATAATCCATGAGTCCAAAGGCACCAATACATTAATTATTTTGCTTCAACTGTAGTAACAGCATAAGATTGTCCTTGATCCCTTGGCCTTTTCTGAGGTAAGTTTCCCTGACGCTTAGGGCATTCATTTCCATAATGCCCCATTTCCCTACAATTGTAGCATTCAACATTGATAGCCTCTTTCTTTCCCTTGCAATCACGCACCTGGTGACCTTTTTCCCCACATTTATAACAAACTCCCATTCCTTTTAGACAAGTACCAGGGTGATTCTTCCCACAATTATCACATAATGGAAAATCCTTCTTTCCCTTTTTCCCATTATCTGTCTCTTGTTCCACCGTTCTCTTTTTCTCTTGCTTTACTTTGTTGTCATAAGACTTAGAGAATTCCTTTTCTGTCTTGATAGCACATGAGACAATATCTTCGTATGTTGAGAACGATTGTGATACTAAATCTCGACGGAGAAATGGTTTTAACCCATCAAAGAAACAATCAATCTTACCTCTTGGGTTACGTATATAATCTGCAGCATACCTCGCTAACCTTGTAAAGTTGGCCTCATACTTTGCGACATTCTCATCCTCCTTTTGTTTCAGACTCAGAAATTGCCTTTCCATATCTGCTCGATGGTCGCGAGGAAAGTATTTTTCTAAAAACAGATCTTTGAACTCCCTCCATTCCATATTTGATACTTCATCATCTTCCTTCATGTTTTGAATCAATGACCACCATTGATCAGCATCTCCAGTGAGGCGGTAAACTGCCATGATAACCTTCTCCCTTTCGCTACTCCCCAAGGCGTGGAATATTTTCTCTAAGGAGTTTATCCATTGCTCAGCTACTAATGGATTTGTACCCCCATTAAATGTTGGTGGTTGTTGCCTCATGAAGCGGTCTAATATTGATCCTCCACGTTGCAGATCAGGGTGCTCCATACGAGTAAGGTTATTATTCATAACCTGAGTGAGTTATCCCAGTATGGTAGTAAGTTGATCAGCACCAGTTGTATCTCCAGATCCACAATAATTATCTTGAGCAGGAGGGAAATCCCTACACGGAGTGCGTGCATTGATACGGTTTTCATTCCTTCCACTAGGCGCCATTTCTAAACAAGGGCATAAACTAGATTAGTTTATGAATCAGAATACATAATTCCATACTTGTAAAATACTTAACATAAATTGAACTATTTATGGATATAATCCATAATCATAAAAAGAAATTTTTCCTTTGAGGAAGTATATACTCATAACCCTTCATAGTGGTTTGTAAAGAAAATGAGAATTATCCTAAGCATATCCCCTGGGAGTGTCGTAACCAAGAGTGCAGCAAGGCCCGTTGTCGTGCACCAGTTCCCGTTCGAGTCTAGCTCAAAGCGGTGTTTTCGGGTTTTACCCCTAGGTACATCTGTGCCAGAGCCGCCTCTACTTGCTCGTATCCAGATAGGGACGTACTGCTCGACAAACTCACAAAATCTCTATAATACCAAAATTATAGGAAGTTCTTCTATACTAATCCTTAAAGTCTATCTTTGGGCTATGTGCTCTAATCAGAGTTTATCTAAATCTAGCTTCCAAGATTAGTACTAAACTGCCTCTGATACCAACTATAACTCCCTGACCCTAGCTACCTAGAGTCGGTGCATTACTTCGTAACATTGGCCTGATCACAAAAGATGAAGTCTCGAAAGACCGATTAGTTTAGTAGCCTTCGAAACACTAGATACATTCATAAGTCTTTCATTACATCAAAAAAGTAAACAAACTACAATAACATGGTCTTCATAGTCCACACTCATATCCCTTTCTGACTACCCCTGCAGGTCATTCATAAAATACTTCTTCACATCCTGGAAAAATATTAAAACATTGAACGGGGTGAGCTCAGATGCTCAATAAGGATAACAATATTGCGGAAGCTTTCATAAATAAACATTAACATTTAAGTCAATGTATAACTAAAACAAAAGCCTTTTTAAACTTGAACTTCAGCATAATATGGCAAAAAAAATTAAATAATGCCATTTACTTACTCACATGGATATTCTACTAGTCGAATAATCACATGCAATATCAATAACCACCTTCATAATGAGGAAATGTATAATGCCAGACATTCTGAAACATTTTGTCAAGGCCTCGGCCAAGACGTCTAAAATGATTAAGGCCTCAGCCAAAACCATAAATCAAATTGGGAAAGGGCCTCGTCCAATTCCACGTCTAGTTGTCTCATGAGACCTACCGATGCATCGAGGAGCTATAGCGGGCTCCACCCGTCACTTATTAAGTCCAATACATTCCTCATATGAATAGGTTTAAACATATCATAAACCATAACATAATCGTACCACATAAAACATGCATAAAGGAAACATAAAATTTCCACATTTCAATCACATGATATCAATACAACACATTGATATAATAAAAACGCTTTCAAAACCATTTTCAATACCAAAATAAAATAATGTTAAAACTTTGTATTTATTTTTCATTAAAAAAAATGATGGCTTGTAGAGGAAGCCGAAACTCAAATAATGGTCACGGCGGCGGAGAAGTCGTTGTCGCCGCATATGTACGGAAAGAAAAACATTCCCTTTTGTCATTTAGAAAAACGCTTTGTATAAAACGATTCCTTTTGAATAACCGTAAAAGTCAAAGGGGTTTATACACCGTATAAAAGAAAGTTGTGTATAAAACCAAATATGCCTCAATGAAAGGGGATTGAGACGAAGTCCTTAAAAAGATCATTTTTTTTATAAAGTATGTCTATTATGTGTATTCACTATAATTACACATAAATAATGTAAAAATACAATATAGGACATAATAATATCATGACGTAATTTGAAAGTAGGAGATTAACCCAAAGAATGGAAGTTGGGTTAAGAAATTCCCTTACCTTGCGTCTTGTCCTGACTCGACCGTTCTCTAACCTCCTGAATAATAAACTAGAGTTAATTTCTATTTACTTAAGAACCTTTTTTATGTTCATTATTCCTTTTATATCACTTATTACCATGTTATTAACATTATGTAATTATTTAAGTTAATAACGGTCGTTTTGTCGATCTTTGGTACTTGAGTCAACAATAAACCTCTTATAATTACAAGTTGTTTATGTGGTAGAATATCCATTATCTCCAGAATTATATTCATGATTTATATTTCATATATATCATATATATCCAGTATATACATTCATTTATAATATTACGTAACATTTAGAGGTAAGAAATGAAATGCACCGTTCATGGAGACGGTAAGCTGTACGTACGCATGAACGCTACTTTTATTTCTATTTCGTATTTAATGGAATGAAATCATAAAGATATAAATGTATAATATAATTCCAGTATAATATAGTGTATAATACCATTTACTCCATCCTTTATACATCACACATATGGCATTAACGATTCAAATCACTTTGAGGGGGCGGTAGTCCGCAATTCCTAAAATGAAATTATCGCGTTTTACCCATAATGGAAATCATAAAGTATGCCATAAATGAGAAATACAAAAGCATAAGTAAAACATAAACATATTATATATCATATATAAATATAGTGACATCTTAATGGCCACCTTTGAAGGTGTTATATGAGTGTTGAACAATCATCGTTTCGTGAGGCAGAAATTCGCCATCCACAGAAACTGTATGTTCTTTAACCATTAGATGTAGGCGTGTGTAAGTGTAGCTCTAATAATTCTTATAAAGACATCCTAGTATATTGATGATACTGTTTTTGTTACAAAATAAATGAATAAAAAGAGTTTATGGGGTTGGAGAAGAGAAATAAAACAAAACAACATTAGAGAAGACATTACCTCAAAATCGGGTAACTCTTTTTGATTTGAGCCAAAGGCTTCCTTGGGAAGAATTCTGCCTAAAGTGAGGCTTCTAGGAGTAAGGGAGGGAAGTTGGGAGAGTATTTGGGCAGAGTTTGGCCGAACCAAATGGCTTGAAAGTGTGAATGAGGTGGTAGAGGTGGGGGCCTTTTATAAGTGGAGAGGAGGGTCACTCTTGGAAAGTAAAGAAAAGTCACTTTATTATATAATGAGTTTCGGATTTTAGAGGTCCCACACTTATATAATTCGAGGATAAGATGATAAGGGTTCGAAATCTACTCATCCAATAGGTTTTTGACAAGTGTACGCTTTGGATTTTACATTATCTTTCCATTTTATTTAAATCGTTAAATAATGAGGTCATCGCTGCATCATCATGATGTCATAATTAATTTAATTTATTTAATGTCTAAAAATTATAAAAAAAACTATGATGTAGGAAATATTTTTAGCTTTCTAATGAATATTTATAATCAAAATTTGTACTCAGGTAACCCCACTTAAAAACTATTTTAGTAAAACAACTCATGTTTGTGTCAACTTAATTTTAACATTTAAATATATATATATTAATGTCATTTTCCAACCAAAGTGGCTCCATGGGGTCCCCAAGTTGACCCATGGGTTGTCTTGGTCGGCCATGACTCATCCAATAGGAGTATGACAAGTGTCAATCGCATCTCATATTATTAAAACATTACTTTTACCTTAAACTACACTAATTACCTCTAATCGCGATTAAGAACTTAAAAGTTACTATTCACCAAAAATTATTTTAATCTCATTGAACCACATTTTACTTCTTAATGACAAACATGTATGTAGGATTTTTGAAAATCAAATCACAGAAGTGGTAATATTTCATTTAAACGAAAAATCAGTTATTTAACTACCACTTAGTGGTTTCACTATTCATCAAAAATTGAAGTTTTTCAGAACAATGCCAAAATTTCACCCTAAGCTATAATTGATATTCCGAATTCAAAAATGATGTCTATTTTACAAAATTCCAAACATATACGTTGCATTAATTAATTTTATAATTAATTCCCGCTGTCACAACAAATAGCGTGTTTTTAATAAACAATTTATATCAAAAGATTGACAATTGTTTATGTCCAATTTCAATGTTAAATTAATTCTAATGACCACCATTGGATAAAATGGTAAAAATATATTCTAATTATACTTTAAACCACTCAATAGTATAACTTATCACTATAAATTATTTTTATTAAAAAAGTTGTTTTAAGTATTTTTCACTATTCATAAAAATTTTGAAGTTCTCAGAAACTTACAAAAAATTCATCATAGGCTAATTTCAATATTAGGAATACAAAAATGAAGTCCATTTTGAAATATAAAATTTCTATAAATTTAAAAAGTGGTTATTACTATTCATAACGGCTACTTTGATTAGTTACAGTGTGTTAGAACTCAATGTTGCGTACAATGCAAGCTATTACATTATTGAATGAGAAGCGTATCATGGAAGCTCGGGGTGTTACACCCTAGATGCTTCGCTCCACGACCCCCCTTTACCACGACATTGTTGGAACCTTCCCTCATAGAAGGAGTAGAGGGTACTGGTTATGTAAGTCCTAGGGGTGCAGAGTAAACCCACCTCATCTGAGCTACAGGGCATTAAACTACCAAGCACCCTCATTCTCATCACATGACGTTAAACTGTGACATCACCCCGTGCCTTCCACGTGGGGTACCCTCACCTTGGAGATTCTCCATGCCCCCTTGGTCTCCACATGGGATGATATCCTCCTTCTGGGAGTAGCATTTGTCTGTAGGGGAAGGGTAGCCACCTTGGCATAAGCCCCTATATTTTCTTGCAGGAGGCGGTACCCCCACTCCTCCTCACTTCCTCGGTGCCAAGTCCAGTGAAGGGTGTGATAGGGAACTTGGAATCCATCATGGAGTAAGTCCCAAACCCCCTCTCATGTTGCAATTGTTGCCCTTATGCCTCCATCATAGAGTAAGTCCCAATCCCCCTCTCCTTCTGCACTTTGTCTCCCTCGGGCCTCCATCCTGTAGTAAGTCCCAATCCCCCTCTCCCACTGCGCTTTGTCGCCCTCGGACCTCCATCCTAGAATAAGTCCCAACACCATGGGCCTCCTAATGCGTAATCCCCTCTTCATTTCCCACGGACGCACCCTCCATGACATGATCGTCAGGTCCCTGCAACCTCTTGTTTCTCATAATGAGCATGACTCCTGTGAGCTTAGAGTGTGTGCCAACCATGACACACCTTGGGCCACCTCAGAGCATGAGCCCAAAATGTTTTCCATCCTACATGATGTTAAATTGTACACTCGAACTACAGGTAATTTGATCCGTGTCAAGGCATAGTACGTAGGAAGCCTCGCTGAGGTTCAAGCTCAACACCCATTGGACCCCCGGTCCATCTTCACGTTGGTTCACCAGCATCCATTTTAAACTACATGGTCTTTGATCCATGTCAAGGCATGGTACGTAGGAATCCTCCATGAGGTTCAATACCACCACCAGTGGACCCCTCCGGGTTCACCTTCACATCAGTTCACTGACAGAACACTTCCGAACTATGTGGACTTTGATCCGTGTCAAGGAATGGTACGTAGGAAGCCTCAATGAGGTTCAAGCCCAACACCCATTGGACCCCCAGTCCATCTTCACGTCGGCTCACCGACATCCATTCTGAACTACGTGGTCTTTGATCCATGTCAAGGCATGGTACGTAGGAATCCTCTATGAGGTTCAAGCCCACCATACACACGGACCAAGGTCCTTATTCACGTTGGTTCTCCAACACGCCCCCGTCCCGCATGACATTAAATGACATCCCACTCCAGCGGTAAGCTGCTACGATCCCACCATCTAGTTTTTATGACACTCCTTTATGTCGGTTCAATAGACCATTTCCTACCCAAACTATGGGGACTTTGATCCGTGTCAAATCATTGTATGTAGGAATCCTCACGAGGTTCAAGCCCACCACGCACCTGGTCCAAGGTCCTTACTCACGTCAGTTCTCCGGCATCCATTCTGAACTACGTGGTATTTGATCCATGTCAAGGCATGGTGCGTAGGAAGCCTCCCTGATGTTCAATCCCACCAACCATTGGTCCCAACCGCCTCCGTGTCGGTGTGCCAGTCTTTTATCCCGAACTATGTGGAATTTCATCCCTGCTAAGACATGGTACGTAGGAAGCCTCACGAGGTTCAAGACCATCACCTGGTTGTTATGATCTCCTTCAGGTTGGCTCACCAACACCCGGGAATCCTTGATTGTAAGCCCCACAAATCCTTTCTCGAACTACAAGGACTATGATCCATACTAAGTCATGATACGTAGGAAGTCTCTTCGAGTCTCATGAACAAAACCATTGTCCATCCTGATTCATACTCGGTCCACCACATCTCGGTGAGATCATGCCTCCCCCCCTCATTCCTCTCCACAGTACTTGAGAAGCTACCCATGTGCTGGCCCCAATATCGGTGTTCCCTCAAGGGGGTTCTTCAATATGGTTCACTCTAGATAGTGTTCTGATAAGATCAATCTTTGTCCGCTGGACGTTAAACTTCCGGCATACCCCGTGTTAAACATGGGAAGCTAAGGAAAACCACAGATACATACCTATGGCATATAATTCCCCACGCTCGATGTGGGATGCCTTGGGCCTTCGCACCATCGAGAAGCCCAATAATAAGGAACAAAATATAGACACGCCAATTCCCTAGAATCCAGACACGCCAGTGATGCCTCAACATGACTACTCCCCCAACTGAAGGTTGCTTCCCTGACCGGACCCATTGGTATGTCCTGACAGAAGCAGCGTAATTAACTGGAATCCATGAAGATATGGCACCAGGATGAGTTTCATGAACAAAGTATTAAATCTATATGGGAGACTCGGACCAGTTGACAAGTTTCGAGGAGGAATCCACAGATGGAAGAACATACATCCCATCATCCTGTTTCGATCAAGGAGAAAAATTCCCTGAATAAGGAATGGATGTCGCCCGCCTTTGGAAAGCGGGAATGTGGGGTAACAAAAGCCATGACCATCGCACTCAAGAAGACGAATGCACACGCCCCAGTGAAAGCGTCAGAAACAGAAATGGTGAACCAGATGTGAATTTCTTCTCCTCAATGTGGAGATTAGTAGCGCTCGAGACATTAGTAGAGTGACGTGTCAGCGGATTCAGATATCCGGTGCTGGGTCCCGCCAACCAAATAGTGGGCCTGGCGTGAAACTCACTAGAAGTTCGGGCAGTCCAAACATTGGGCATCTCGGTCTGTGACATTGTTAGCATGGATCCCTCTTACCGATCATGGAAGACGGAATGGCGCTAGGGCACTGGGTGATGATTTCTTTTCCTGTCAGTACTAATGAGCTGATATCCCTGCCTCCATGATCCCAGTTGCTGCATACAGAACCCGATCACCTCGTGCCCACTGACGCAGGGGTAGGGGCAATGTCAACGCAGCTACCCTACGCAGTTTTTGCTCTTCTATGATGGCCTTGACTGCTGTGACTACTGGGTGACCACTCCCCCTCTCCCCATCATAGATTATCCAACGGAGAGTGATCAACAACCTTGTATGTAGGTATGTGTAACACCCCAAGATTTCATAGTGTGTTATTTCTTCAAAATAATTCAATAACTTGCACTACACGCAACACCGAGTTCAAGCACACCATGACTTACCAAACAAGCCGTTCAAAAGAAGTTATGAATAGTATTAACTAAATTTTAAACTTTATATAATCCTTATAATTTTAGAATCCATATTATGAGTTTCTTAGACATAATGTAAGAACAAATTCATTTTCAGTATTGCAGTTTTACAAACATTTAATAGTGAACCCTTTTTAAATAAAATATTTTAAACTTTTGACTAAATGGGGACATCAAAAAATTTAAAATAAAACATTCGAAGCTGCCACGGTACGCTTTCCTTTGAATAAAATAGTAGCGTGTGTTGTACGCAACCTTGAGTTTTAACACACACCCCAACCAGTCAAACTAGCCGTTATGAATAGTAATACCTAATTTTTGAAATTATATATATTTTATATTTTAAAATGGACTTCATTTTTGGATTCGGAATATCTAATTTAGCCTAAGGTGAAATTTTGGTACATTTCGGATAACTTTCATATTTTGATGAATAGTGAAAATTACTTTTTTAATAAAAATAATTAATAGTGATAAATTATGAATTTTAGTAGTTTTAAAGTATATTTAGAATATATTTTTACCATTTAATATAATTTTGGTCATTGGACATAATTTTACAATTAAACCGAACATAAACAAGTGTCAATCTTTTGATAGTTATTATCTCTTAAAAACACACTTTTTGTTTTGACAGCGGGAATTAATTTTAAATTAATTTCTGCCACTTTTGTGTTTTGAATTTAGGAAAATGGATTCCATATTTGGAATTAGGATGTTCAAATTGTGTAAATAGGTAACTTTTATTTTTAGACATTTTGAATAATTACTGCGGTAAATATTTTATTTACCATGGTTAAGGGTAAATCCGGTAAATAAGGGTTAAAAAATAATATTATAATAATACTAAATTACCTTAAAACGTGTCTTAACCCTATTGGTTGATAAATGGTCGACCAGGGTCATCTTTGGGTCGATTTTGGGACCCCATGGATCCACTTGTAAGTGATAATGACACTTTATTTTAATTAAGTTAAAATGAATACAAAAATGACACAAGCATATATCTTTTAGAAAAATAATTTTTACATAGGGTTATATATTTTGGATTTTCGATTATAAATATTCATTAGAAATATAAAAAGATTTCCTACATAATGATATTTTATATATAATTTTTATACATTAAATAATTTATTTTATTTATGACACAATGATGATGCAGTAATTACTATAATAGTGAAAAATTAAAATAATTGATATTATAAATACCCAAATAAATATAATATGAAACTTTTGATGAATTAAACTAATTTTATAGGATAATATGATATATTAGGATTTATTTAATTGACTTTTTTCTAAGTAATAAATCTCTTATGAGTTTCACAAAAATCAACTATTGAATAGTGTCAAAATTGACATAAAAGAGTTCTTAAAACAAATATTATATTATTAATTGATATTAAATTCTTAAAAATCTAAGGTTCGGCCAAGAGACGTATATCATGATAGGTTCATCATTAATGGACCACTTGGGGGTCTCTTGTATGTATATAGTATGTTTATTAACCATATTATATAAAAATACAAAGAGACATTCTAAAAGTGAAACTAATTAACTTAGAGTTAATACTTAAAGATAAGGTTAATATAAGTACCCAAACCTGTCTAAATTCTATTGGTTGAGTGTTTTTCGACCTATCCCTACCTTAACATTTGAATAGTCAACTTTGGAGCCACTGGAAACCGAATATGAATTTATTATAAACTAATATCTCTAGCTTTTCCAAAGGTGGCCCTCACCCCTCTTATAAAAGGGCACTCCTCCTTCTCATTTCTTCACACCTTCAAAGCCTTTTGGTTCGGCCAAAATCTGCCCAAATACTCTCCCAACTTCCCTCACTACAACCTAGAGGCCTTAGTTTGATCAGAAAGCCAACCTAAGGATCCCTTTTGATCAAATCAAAAGAAAGAACCCGAAGAAGAGGTAATGTTCTCACCACCCCTTTTTAAGTTCCTTTCTTCTTCCACTTCCTCTTTCTTTGTTATTACCATTATAAAATAATAACTCCAGTATCATATATATACTGTGATGTTATTATAAATATGGTACAACCATATTCAGTATTCTATCCATCCTTTGAATAACATGTCACCATACGTGCGTACGTACGGCTTACCGTCTCCACGTCGTGGTGTAATTGTTTTTCAATATATTATTATTTGGATGGGTATAATAATGATGTGTAACTCATGTAAATAATAAACATAACATGATAATTATTCTGTATATATGATATAAAATCCAATTATATATTATTTTAATATCAAAAGAATGATATTGTCGCTCATGCGTATGTACGGACTACCGTCTCCACGAACGCGATGAGATTCATTGTCCATCATATCCATTCAAGTATAATTATAATTTGATGATTTAAAAATAGTATCTAAGGACTTGATATCATTCTGGATATGAAAAATATACATCTTATTAATAATGAATATGGATCACATAACAAAGAATATAAAGTAAAATGAACCCGTTAACACCCGAAATAACGATAATTCTAAGATATTATTAACAAATCAATGTTAAAAGATCATATATGATATCATATTAATGTAAATGATTCTTGTATTATTCAATAACAATTATTTCACCATTATACAGGAGGTAAACCTACCATCGACCAAGGAAAAAGTACAAGTAAGGGATTTTCTTATCTCACTTTCGATTCCGTGAGATTTCCATTGTTCGCCACTAAATTATTGAAAGTGGTGTATTGTGTACTGCCATTTGATATATATTATCATAATTATCTTTATATTCATGTTATTCTGTAAATAATTTTGTGGTTTTAACTTTTGTCCATACGACTCAGTTGATTAATGTGGTAAGGAGTTTCTTATCTCGCTCTTAATTTCGTGAGAATTCCATTGTTCACCACTTAATTATTACATGTGGTGTATGTGTACTGCCCATGATTGTATTCATTGTGTAATATACTTTAATTTATGGGTATTTACATAGTCATGGTATGATCCTTATTTCATGGTTGTTTGTTTCGTAAGTTACCAAATTGATAAGGGAATTTGAGATTTCAATTTCCACTCATTCGGCTTTACGCATATTTCATTGATTATATTACTCCAAGATTATGTGTGGAATCACTATTCATTTGATTATGTCATAATTTCCACTCCCCTTCCTGTGGATATACTTTTGATACACATAATCACTCCATTGATAATTCTCAAGTCATTAATATGAATTTGATAAGAGTAATTTTAACTCTTTCACCATTTGTTGAGTTAAACATCCAATTCGTTGGTGTTGTTTCTACAAGAATATGTGTGAATATCCTTTGATTGTTTTACACTGAATATTCAATCATATTTAGTGTATTTATATTATTTTTTCACACATAATTATGTCGTTGATTTATCCATAACCTAAGGATACGGCCTTTATGAGAGATTTCATCTCAATTTACATTCAACTGAGACTTCTTTGTTGATATACACCAAATCACTTTTATGTGGTGTATATAATTCAATTTGACATAGTATATCATGAATCCCTTTATTCTCATGATATTACAAATTTTTGATTACCTCAAATATTTGTATTCAAGTGTCTCTCTTTTGGTTAGAATCTCTAACCAAAATACCATTTTAAAATGTTTTTAAGACTTATTCTTCTATATCTTGCTCATTAATGTCCATGTTTTAAAAATTGTTTTAAGGATTTATTTATATGGACATTAAAGTTTTAAAATTAAAACTCCTTTTAAAAGTTTCAAAGTGGTATGGGACACTTTGATTCAAAAAAATCTATTTTTAAATGGCTTCTTGACAAATAGTGTGACTTTTAAATGATTTCAAGAAAAGGGGGATATTTCCCTCAAATAGTTTTGATGATTATTTTCATCTATGTCAAAATCCTTCATTATTCATGATTGAGGTTAATGTGATACAATACAATCTTCCATATTGTATCAAATGAGTTATGTTTGACTGTGGATGTTCTATTTTTATACCATTCATGGTTTGTGGTTAAATTATTGACATTTCGTATGCTAGTTTTAATACGAATGTTTATTTTATGTTTAAACCTATTCATATGAGGAATGAATTGGACTTAATAAGTCACGTGTGGAGCCTGCTATAGCTCCTCGATGCATCGGTAGGTCTCATGAGACAAACTAGTGTCTTGGCACAAGGCCTTGGCAAAATCTTATTTGTAGTCTTGGCACGAGGCCTTGGCTATGTGGTTATGATAGTCTGGCATTATGCATTCCATCATTATGAAAGTGGTTATTGATATTTCATGTGATCATTCGACTAGTAGAATATCCATGTGAGTAAGTAAATGGCATTATTTCATTTTACCTTTGCCATTTTATGCTGAAGTTCAAGTTTAAAAGGCTTTTGTTTTAGTTATAAATTGCCTTAAGTGTTTATGCTTATTTATGAAAGCTTCTGCTATAATGTTATCCTTACTGAGCATCTAAGCTCACCCCTTTCAATGTTTTATTTTTTTCCCAGGATTATGAAGAAGTAATTTATGAATGACCTGCAGGGATAGTATGAGGGGATATGAAGACAAGATGTTTTTTTTATGATGTAATGTAAAATTTATGGATGTATCTAGTTATTCCAAGGATACTAAACTAATCGGTCTTTCGAGACTTGATCTTTCTCGTGATCATGCCAATATTATGTAATAATGCACCGACTCTAGGTAATTAGGGTCGGGGCGTCATAGTTGGTATCAGAGGAAGTTTAGTACAAACCTTGGTAGATAGATTTAGATAAACTCTGATTAGAGCACGTAGACCTAAGATGAACTTTGAGGATTAGTATAAAAGAACTTCCTAGAATTTTGGTATTGTGGAGATTTTGTGAGTTTTCCGAGCAATACATCCCTGTCTGGATACAAGCAGGTAGAGGCGGCTCTGGCACAGATGTACCTAGGGGTAAAATCCGAAAACACCGCTTTGAGCTAGACTCGAACGGAAACTGGTGCACGACAACGGGCCTTGCTGCACTCTTGGTTACGACACTCCCGGGGGATATTCTTAGGATAATTTACATTTTCTTTACAAACCGATTTAAGTAATATATAGATAAGATGAGAGTAAATGACCTTGGTTAATCCAAATATGTTTCAAACTGAGAATATGGTGACATTTTAATCTATAAATGATTTTACGACTACTATTACTCAAACAATGCTTTCTGGTTTTAGTCAATGGCTGGATTCCAAGGAAGTCATAGTGAATTTGAGAATGATGTACAAGGTGGGAACGGTGGTGGAAATGAGCAACAAAATGGAATGTTGATAGGTGTAAAAGATATCGTCTTTATGCCAAATCAGTTTTCCAAAAATATGATCAACAACATATATATTAACCAACTCCCAGACTCAACAAGGAAGAGAAAGGTGATAAATGATAAGATCTCCAGAAATGGAGACCATGGAGAAAAGAAACCTCAATTTTCATCATGCAGGAAATGTGGAAAGAGACACCCAGGAAAGTGTCTCAATGGGACAACGAAATGTTTTACGTGCGGGAAGGAAGGACATAAAGTGAAGAATTGCCGAAGAAAAATGAAGAGTACTATGGAAGAAGATAAAAATGGTCCCAAGAGTCCATTTACAGTCATTTTCCGTAAATGTAGGGGACCTGGCCATTACCCGAATGAATGTCCTATTCTATAGAATATTTTCTTGGTCAAAGAAGAATCTATGTGGAAATAAATGGTTGGAGAAAAATTTAAAAAGTATTAGCACTCCTTGTTGACGGGTTTGCTTTGGAATAATTTTCTCTTGTATTTGTAACCCCGCTGTTTTCCATGTGAGAATGATATTTGAGGAAGAATTGTCTCTTCACTTGTGGATATAGGTATAAATAACCATTTGGTTTTATATGATCATTGGGGTTTGAGAAAATGATAAGTTATTATAATTTGGGATGAAAATGCAAAGTATGATATAACATTTGTGGTAAAATTATGTTATTTTGAGGAATTTATCTCATTTTGGTAATATTATAAAATATAGTTTTTGAAAAAGGACAACACGTAGACCGTGTGACAACCCGTCGCGTCGGACAAAGCTGTGGGAATCGAACCCACAACCAAAGTGCGATTGGGATTTATCGCCTACCACTAGACTACGTGCTGGTTAGTGTGACTATTTTTTTTGTTAAATGATTTTATTGATCAATAATAAGATGATTTGGGTTCTTATGTCTTATCAAATGAATACCCTTTGTATAGGAAAATGATTTGGTGATTAAGTGATAAATGTTATTTTGGAAGATGTTCGTTTTGTTAGGAACACTATATGCCCAAGGAAAATAGAATACAATGAGGTTTCATTTGTAGAGTAATGGTGGATTTTTATCTACGTTTTTATTGTTGATTTATAGTGATTTGGGTTATTTATGGAAATGATTAACCTATAACAGAGAATATGTGATGATGTTAATTACTTTTAAGTATGTGACTTTAAGAGTATTTGATGTCATTTGGAGATACAATGTAACATGGGAGACTACATAATCAAATTCTTCTATGTTTTGGGTTTCAATATTAGTTTGGATTATATTAAAGGATTTTAAGTACAATTGGTTATTGAATGGTATCTATTTAACTTTGGGGTATTGTTGGTTTAATTTTAGAAATTAAGATTAGTACATATTTATCTCAATGAATATCCTTTTGGGGGATCATTAGATCATTCACTAACCATTTTGGTTTTGATTAATCTTCAAAGACAATGTAAATATATGGTTTATCCTGCATGGATCATGTGATTCTATAGAAGTTTATTCTAGCTCTTCCAGTGTGACCAAGTCTTCTTGAATACTTATCGTTTAAATAAAATTGAGTTAGTGGTGGAAATTTTTAAAGAATGAAAATATACATAAAATGTAAGTATATCTCATAATGTTCTTAGTCAATATCATAAATGAATTCCTCTTCCTTATGTAATGTAACTTTAAAAAAGAAATGTTGTCCTAGATGGTACCTTAAATCATCACTAATTTATGGCTTTGGGATTGTTGGCCTTTTCAGAGCCATGTTCTCTAACACTCTCCATCAGATAATTGATGGTTAGATTTCTCTTCCATATCTATATTTTCCTACATGGAACCCTAGTATGTGTTATTTTCGGTAATCTTCATACTTTCCACTCTTTATTTTAAATAGAGGCCTCATTAATTCATTTTTCGATGTGGGATTTCAACTAATATATTTTGAAACGTCAAAAATGTGTTATCCTAATACCCTATATTTTTTTGAACCGATGGTACTTCAAATCATCATAGATTGATGAGTTTAAGGACCTCAATTTTATACTTGTTTGTGATTGATGACCTCAATCACTACCTATAAATATTTACGTTTTTCCTCCAATTATATTTCTCTAATTGCCACCAATGTTCTCTTAATCATGATCATAATTTGGCCGTGACCCTTTCATTTCTCTTTTCCTCATATTAAGACTAAATTTTAGTAACCCAATTTCCGATGTGGGTTTTCCCACAAATATATTTTCTATTTTCAACCTTTTATTTTCGAAGAACAATTTCAAATTACGAGGACGCAATTTATTGAAGGAGGGGAGAATGTAACACCCCAAGATTTCATAGTGTGTTATTTCTTCAAAATAATTCAATAACTTGCACTACACGCAACACCGAGTTCAAGTGCACCATGACTTACCAAACAAGCCGTTCAAAAGAGGTTATGAATAGTATTAACTAAATTTTAAACTTTATATAATCCTTATAATTTTTGAATCCATATTATGAGTTTCTTAGACATAATGTAAGAACAAATTCATTTTCAGTATTGCAGTTTTACCAACTTTTAATAGTGAAACCTTTTTAAATAAAATATTTTAAACTTTTGACTAAATGGGGACATTAAAAAATTTAAAATAAAACATCCCAAGCTGCCATGGTACACTTTCCTTTGAATAAAACAGTAGCGTGTGTTGTACGCAACCTTGAGTTTTAACACACACCACAACCAATCAAACTAGCCATTATGAATAGTAATACCTAATTTTTGAAATTATTTATATTTTATATTTCCAAATGGACTTCATTTTTGGATTCGGAATATCTAATTTAGCCTAAGGTGAAATTTTGGTACTTTTCGGATAACTTTCATATTTTGATGAATAGTGAAAACTACTTTTTTAATCAAAATAATTAATAGTGATAAATTATGAATTTTAGTAGTTTTAAAGTATATTTAGAATATATTTTTACCATTTAATATAATGTTGGTCATTGGACATAATTTTACAATTAAACCGAACATAAACAAGTGTCAATCTTTTGATAGTTATTATCTCTTAAAAACACGCTTTTTGTTTTGACAGCGGGAATTAATTTTAAATTAATTTCTGCCACTTATGTGTTTTGAATTTAGGAAAATGGATTCCAAATTTGGAATCAGGATGTTCAAATTGTGTAAATAGGTAACTTTTATTTTTAGACATTTTGAATAATTACTGCGGTAAATATTTTATTTACCATGGTTAAAGGTAAATCCGGTAAATAAGGGTTAAACAATAATATTATAATAATACTAAATTACCCTAAAACGTCTCTTAACCCTATTGGTTGATACATGGTCGACCATGGTCATCTTTGGGTCGATTTTGGGACCCCATGGATCCACTTTTAAGTGATAATGACACTTTATTTTAATTAAGTTAAAATGAATACAAAAATGACACAAGCATATATCTTTTAGAACAACAATTTTTACATAAGGTTATATATGTTGGATTTTCGATTATAAATATTCATTAGAAAGATAAAATGATTTCCTACATAATTATAGTTTATTTATAATTTTTAGACATTAAATAATTTATTTTATTTATGACACAATGATGATGCATTAATTACTATAATAGTGAAAAATTAACATAATTGATATTATAAATACCCAAATAAATATAATATGAAACTTTTAATGAATTAAACTAATTTTCTAGGATAATATGATATATTAGGATTGATTTAAGCGACTTTGTTCGAAGTAATCAATCTGTTATGAGTTTCACAAAAATCAACTATTGAATAGTGTCAAAATTGACATAAAAGAGTTCTTAAAACAAATATTATATTATTAATTGATATTAAATTCTTAAAAATCTAAGGTTCGGCCAAGAGACTTATATCATGATAGGTTCATCATTAATGGACAACTTGGGGGTCACTTGGATGTATATAGTAATTTTATTAACCATATTATATAAAAATACAAAGAGACATTGTAAAAGTGAAACTAATTAACTTAGAGTTAATACTTAAAGATAAGTTTAATATAAGTACCCAAACCTGTCTAAATTCAATTGGTTGAGTGGTTTTCGACCTATCCCCACCTTAACCTTTGAATAGTCAACTTTTTAGCCACTGGAAACCGAATATGAATTTATTATAAACTAATATCTCTAGCTTTTCCAAAGGTGCCCCTCACCCCTCTTATAAAAGGGCACTCCTCCTTATCATTTCTTCACACCTTCAAAGCCTTTTGGTTCGGCCAAACTCTGCCCAAATACTCTCCCAACTTCCCTCACTACAACCTAGAGGCCTTATTTTGATCAGAAAGCCAACCTAAGGCGCCCTTTTGATCAAATCAAAAGGAAGAACCCGAAGAAGAGGTAATGTTTTCACCACCCCTTTTTAAGTTCCTTTCTTTTTCCACTTCCTATTTCTTTGTTATTACCATTATAAAATAATAACTCCAGTATCATATATATACTGTGATGTTATTATAAATATGTTACAACTATATTCAGTATTCTATCCATCCATTGAATAACATGTCACCATACGTGCGTACGTACGGCTTACCGTCTCCACGTCGTGGTGTAATTGTTATTCAATATATTATTATTTGGATGGGAATAATAATGATATGTAACTCATGTAAATAATAAATATAACATGATAATTATTCTGTATATATGATATAAAATCCAATTATATATTATTTTAATATCAAAAGAATGATATTGTCGCTCGTGCGTATGTACGGACTACCGTCTCCACGAACGCGATGAGATTCATTGTCCATCATATCCATTCAAGTATAATTATAATTTGATGATTTAAAAATAGTATCTAATGACTTGATATCATTCTGGATATGAATAATATACATCCCATTAATAATGAATATGGCTCACATAATAAAGAATATAAAGTAAAATGAACCCGTTAACACCCGAAATAACGATAATTCTAAGATATTATTAACAAATCAATGTTAAAAGATCATATATGATATCATATTAAAGTAAATGATTATTGTATTATTCGATAACAATTATTTCACCATTATACAGGAGGTAAACCTACCATCGACCAAGGAAAAAGTACAAGTAAGGGATTTTCTTATCTCACTTTCAATTCCGTGAGATTTCCATTGTTCGCCACTAAATTATTGAAAGTGGTGTATTGTGTACTTCAATTTGATATATATTATCATGATTATCTTTATATTCATTTTATTCTGTAAATAATTTGGTGGTTATTAACTTTTGGCCATATGACTCAGTTGATTAACGTGGTAAGGAGTTTCTTATCTCGCTCTTAATTTCGTGAGAATTCCATTGTTCACCACTTAATTATTAAATGTGGTGTATGTGTACTGCCCATGATTGTATTCATTGTGTAATATACTTTAATTTATGGGTATTTACATAGTCATGGTATGATCCTTATTTCATGGTTGTTTGTTTCGTAAGTTACCAAATCGATAAGGGAATTTGAGATTTAAATTTCCACTCATTCGGCTTTACGCATATTTCATTGATTATATTACTCCAAGATTATGTGTGGAATCACTATTCATTTGATTATGTCATAATTTCCACTCCCCTTCCTGTGTATATACTTTTTATACACATAATCACTCCATTGATAATTCTCAAGTCATTAATATGAATTTGATAAGAGTAATTTTAACTCTTTCACCATTTGTTGAGTCAAACATCCAATTCGTTGGTGTTGTTTCTACAAGAATATGTGGGAATATCCTTTGATTGTTTTACACTGAATATTCAATCATATTTAGTGTATTTATATTTCTTTTCACACATAATTATGTCGTTGATTTATCCTTAACCTAAGGATACGGCCTTTATGAGAGATTTCATCTCAATTTACATTCAACTGAGACTTCTATGTTGATATACACCAAATCACTTTTATGTGGTGTATATAATGTACTTTGACATAGTATATCATGAATCCCTTTATTCTCGTGATATTACAAATTTTTTATTACCTCAAATATTTGTATTCAAGTGTCTCTCTTTTGGTTAGAATCTCTAACAAAAATACCATTTTAAAATGTTTTAAAGACTTATTCTTCTATATCTTGCTCATTAATGTCCATGTTTTAAAAATGGTTTTAAGGATTTATTTATATGGACATTAAAGTTTTAAAATTAAAACTCCTTTTAAAAGTTTCAAAGTGGTATGAGACACTTTGATTCAAAAAAATCTATTTTTAAATGGCTTCTTGACAAATAGTGTGACTTTTAAATGATTTCAAGAAAAGGGGGATATTTCCCTCAAATAGTTTTGATGATTATTTTCATCTATGTCAACATCCTTCATTATTCATGATTGAGGTTAATGTGATACAATACAATCTTCCATATTGTATCAAATGAGTTATGTTTGACTGTGGATGTTCTATTTTTATACCATTCATGGTTTGTGGTTAAAGTATTAACATTTCGTATGCTAGTTTTAATACGAATTTTTATTTTATGTTTAAACCTATTCATATGAGGAATGAATTGGACTTAATAAGTGACGAGTGGAGCCCGCTATAGCTCCTCGATGCATCGGTAGGTCTCAAGAGACAAACTAGTGTCTTGGCACAAGGCCTTGGCAAAATCTTATTTGTAGTCTTGGCACGAGGCCTTGGCTATGTGGTTATGATAGTCTGGCATTATGCATTCCATCATTATGAAAGTGGTTATTGATATTGCATGTGATCATTCTACTAGTAGAATATCCATGTGAGTAAGTAAATGGCATTATTTCATTTTACCTTTGCCATTTTATGCTGAATTTCAAGTTTAAAAGGCTTTTGTTTTAGTTATAAATTGCCTTAAGTGTTTATGATTATTTATGAAAGCTTCTGCTATAATGTTATCCTTACCGAGCATCTGAGCTCACCCCTTTCAATGTTTTATTTTTTTCCCAGGATTATGAAGAAGTAATTTATGAATGACCTGCAGGGATAGTATGAGGGGATATGAAGACAAGATGTTTTTTTATGATGTAATGTAAAATTTATGGATGTATCTAGTTATTCCAAGGCTACTAAAATAATCGGTCTTTCGAGACTTGATCTTTCTCGTGATCATGCCAATATTATGTAATAATGCACCGAATCTAGGTAATTAGGGTCGGGCGTTACAGTATGAGAAGGAGGGAGTTATCCCTACGAGGGATATGGCCCACCTGGATTTAGAGGTGTCTGTGCCTCACCATCAACGCTTCCCCCGAGGGCCGAGCAGGGTGACGCTGCTCCCCACTCCAACTTTCAATCCTTTTAGGGGCCTCTCCCCGGAAATACTCGATGACTCCATGCCCTACGCCTATGAGGTAGGGGATGTTCATGCCGAACCAGCCAGAGTTAAGTCCCAGGGGTTCCCAGCGAGGGCCCCCACCAGGCCGCGCCAGCACCGCCACCCAGTTCCCCGAGCTGAAGAGCTGGTGGACTATCTACCTGCACCACCAGTACCGGTCTGACTGACCCGACACCAGCGTCGGGCACAGGTTGAGGAGGATGCACATCAAGGGGCATCAACGTCAGTGGCTACTATAGCCCGAGCCACTGCTGATGTGCATCATCAACCCCCTACATACGCCGAGTAGGGGAAACTATATGCCCGACTTAGATCGAAGCCCCAACCACCCCACGGGCAGGCTGGGTCGACTCTCCTAGTTACAGGCACAAGCAATGGCCACTGCGGACTAATCCGCAGCAATGCCACCCACTATCAGGGCCCTCCCCATGCAACCACCATGGGGGGCACAGGCCATTCCTGCTCCCAGGTCTGGCTTGGAGGTATGCCCCGTGCCACCTACGACCCGAATGAGGGCCTTCCCCATTGTAGAAACACCTCATATGGGAGCCTCTCCCACGATCATTACACTGGATATAGAGCCGTCCCTTCTACCACAGAATGCTAGGGCAGGGGCATTGCACATCCAGTCACTCTACTATGTGAGGACCCTCCTCTCGTCCTTGTAGCATCTAACGAAGGTCCTATTCGTCCTATCAACCGGAGCAGTGGAGATCAACTTCACTTCGCCAGCACCCAACATGTAGGTCCTACCCATGTTCAGTCTGATCAGTATTGGGACCTGCCTCACACTGACTTCACCAAGGGAACCAGGCATGGAGGTCCCACCTGTGCTCCAGTTAGTTCTAGAAGGGGTCCCACCCGTACAAGCATCCAGTGTGGAGGTCCTCCTCGTGTCCCCTTTGACATCTGCCCCGGTGCTCCTCGCACCCAGGCCCACTCAGGAGGAAGTACTCCCTACCCCAATTTCAGTAAGGCTGAAGGACTTTCTCGTGCTGATAATTTTCCTTTCCCTGAAGATCCATCTCGGGTCAGGAAGTCTGGTCGTCACAGCCACAAGAAGAACACCGAAATGCCTCAGACTGAGATCAAATTGGTCTGTTTCTCGAATTATGAAGTAGAGCATGACTCGGTGGTGGAACCCTCCCCTCGGTCCTCTATGTCAATGACTGGGGCAGGATTAAGGAATATCATCCTCATTCTACCAGAGTGTGAAGTCCACCGGATTTGTTCCTCTCTTAGTAGGTACATCCAGGAGGAGGATGTTTTGGGAGTCCCACAGGTTCCGATCATGCAGTCACCACCATCATCACTTGGAGAACCCTCTACCTCATCCAAAGATAATGGAGAGCTATTTTGGGGACCGATGGTGGTTGAACAATAGCGTGACCCATTTCTGGTAACAGCGATCCTTGTACTAGAAGCTGTGGTTGTCAGCCAGTCGTATCGTGACATTGTGGTCAGATCACCACACTCCTCGGAGGATGTCCTGGAATTCGGTGGCCAGTCGACTCATTCTCCCTATTCTCCGCCACCCATTTTACTATCTCAGCGGTCCACCACATTACTGCTACTAGTTCCTCAGCCGCCTCTGGTTGATGAGTGGGGAAATATGGGGCCAGACCCTGAATCCGAGCCCAGGAGCTTCTGGAACATACTTGCGGTAGATCACTTCGTGGAGAAGTTCTGGCCAGCGACAGCATCGAACATTCATGCACCAGAATCCCTCTCCCCATAAGAAGTTTAGCGCTTCTACAAAACACTATGGGATACACACTTCCGTCTTCTTTATCATCGGGTAGTGTACCCCAGGATCCAAGTGCAGTTCGAGGAAATTGGCGAGAAATGTCATCTGGTCAATTTGGCCGCACTCCCCGCGGCCCAGCGCCCTGATTCACCAGGTCTCTCGAGGGCCCTCCAACAAAAATGTGTTTAGTGTTTCAGGGTACTCCGCAAAATCATTCGGGATGCTACCCCCACGTGCAAGTCGATGGATGGGGGAAGTAAGCTACCCTCCTCTTCAGCCCTATTCGAAGGCAGCCTGACTTGATATGTGATATTGAAGACATGCCCCCGGGAAGGGTCACGGTCCATATGGCCAATGTCGTGGACAAGGAGAATGACCTGAAATTTATTGATGGAGATGTAACCCTTAAGGATGTTCCACCATTTTTAGACCCATCAGGGAGGATTACTCTCCAGTAGAGGAACCTCCTAGGTCTCCTTGTTCCCACCGAGTCGTTGGTGCTCAGTGGGAATGCCGGTAAGGGTAAAGAGAATGTTCGAGATGTCAAGCACTCCAACCTATCCGATATAGTTCAGAAGATGGAGGAAGACCCCGAGAAGGCCGCGTTGCGCCAATAACTTTCTGAGCAGAAGAGGTTGGTCGACGAACTTCTGGCCGAATGTGCTATAGAGCGATGACCTAACTATGTAAATCCTAGGAAGGGGCAGCAGGGGAAGGAACAACTCCCCCCGGAAAGATGCCTCTAGGCAACCCTGATCATACCACTCCCACAGACAAGGTTGAAGTCATAACTCACGACAACAGGGTGCGACACGTCTCACCAAACCCTCCTGAACGATGTGGTAATCCGAGGAATCCAGCCCGGGTTCCCCCAGGTGCACCACAGGCCATTCCACCAGTCGCCCCACGAGCTGTTGATCCCATCTACCATGTCGAAGAGCCTGACAATGCACTCATGGTTAGGGATCCCCGTCAAGAGAGGGACCCCCGCCCAGATGATGCAATGGCGGCACTCATCTTCCTCCTTGAGGTGTTGGAAACGCGGAAGGTGGTAGTCCCACTAGATGGAAAGCCATATCCAGCATGGGTGGATGATATGCTCACTCCCCTAGGATTTAGAAATCCCACTTTCTCGCCCTTTAACGGGACAGGGGACCTGACACAACACGTGGCCCACTTTTCCTCCAAGTGTGGCCCCATGTTGGGGACTCCAGCAGAGTAGGAAGCTACCAAGCTCTGATGTTTTGTACAGAAATTGGAAGGACCTGCATTTGTCTGGTATAACCAGCTCCCCATTGGATAACTGACCGGCTGGGAGGATCTTCGCCGGAAATTCCTATACCATTTCACCTACACCACATGAAAGACCAGCATCGCATACCTCTTTAGGTGCAAGCAATGGCCCGATGAGCGAGTCGCGGACTTCATCGCTTGGTGGAAGGGGCTCACATACTCCCTCAACATGCCACTGACTCAGGGGAAATTGCTAACTATGTGCATGGGTAATGTCAAAATAGAACTGGTCCTTTCCCTGATCACTCAAAACTACCTTGTAGGGTTCCAAGACTTCGCAGATAAGGCTCAGCGCCTTGAGGAATCTCTGCAACAGGCCAGTCAGGTGCGTCTGATTCCTCCTGTGATCCTAGCGTGATGGGATACCAGAGCCGAGCCCGCTGTAGTGGCGCAAATAGAAGTCCCCAGGAAGCTAGAATTTCTTCCAGTATCATTGGATCCGCAACCTCGCAGAGGCCCTCCACCTCAGGCACAACCTCCTACCCAGCAGTGACCGCCTCAGAATCGGAAGGGTCCCCCACGTAACGTGCCACTACCACCTAGGCAAGATAATCAGGCTCTGCCTCCTCGATAGGCTCCGCCGGCCCCTTGTCAGAGACAGACTCCCAGAGCCCCTTATCTAGAGAAAATACACCGGACATACTTGTTTAGAAAGGATCAGGTCCCTGGTTACTTCTGTAGCGCCCTAGAGCAGGGGATTGTGCACGTACCTGAGTGCCGAAGACCGATAGAGGTGAATCTCACTAATCGCCCCAACTACCACCCCTATCATCGGATTCTGGGGAACAACCTCAAGCAGTTCTACGTGTTTAAATACTGGCTCAAAGAACAGGTCGATAAAAACATAGTCAGGCTGGACCCGACCCCGACACAAGTAGCGGGTGTCTTTCGGAGGTCAGAAAGCGGTAGCGACGACGATGGTGAGTGGCAGTAGGTTGCCAGCTATGGATCCCATTAGTAAAATGACTGGATGGGTCATAAAACAGTCGCCCATTCCCATGGTATTATCCGAGCATGCCTGAATCAGCCAGATCCTTCTGAAGCTGTGACTATTGCCTATGCGTCATCATCTCAGCCAACCTCTTCCCAGAATAGTAAGCATCAGCGGCACAAGAAGAAGCAACGCGCTCCACCAATGCCATCGTTATCCCACACTCTCGGTGACTTCATGCCCCCTGATATGGGGATACCTCCCATAATCCTCCCCGTGGTGGATGATTCTTCATGTGAAAGTCAAGGGTACGCTTTGGTAAATACTATGGAGTTGGTAGATCCCTATATGACTCCTGACAAGGGGGAACGCCAAGAGAACCTCCCTAACGTCCCTAGATGACACAAAAGTTGGAGGAACCATGGACATATGGGTCATCAAGGCACATCAGCTGGAACTTTCATCTAGGCCATGAAAGCCAATGATACTAGAAAACAGGCTTAGCGCAGAGCTCAGCTCACACAACCTCCTCATCTGGTATCCTAAGATCTACCTCCACCACCGTTTGTGCTACTAGATCAGGAAGAGCTGCATCATCTGTACCGTAGCCAGTCTCTCTCTACTACAGGACAATCTTAGTTGTCCGGTCCTCATCTGGAATCTACTCTTCAGGACTCAACTATTGAGCAAAGGGACGTTCCTAGCACCAGCCAGCCATCGGTCCAGCCAGCAGGGCCCGCCATGCCTCCAATCACAGAGCGACCTTCGGTAAGCATAAGCTCACGCATGGCATGGAAGTATGATGTCCTCAAGAACCTTTTCGGAATTCTAGCAAGGCTTTCTATTCTTGAGGCACTTCACCTATCATCAAACATGCGTGAGGCACTTGCCGAGGCCCTAAGGAGCCCCCTCCAGTTTGAGACAGAGGTAGCATCTGTAGAAGCCTTCCACGCTAAGGCAATTGAGAATGTCGAATGCCAGGAAGTAAACTCATTCTTTGGTGAAGACAATGACCCTCCCATATAAGGGCACATTCATCCACTGTACATCATTGTCCAGTTCAATGGTGTGGAAGTCCGCTGCTGTCTTATTGACATGGGCTTTGGGATTAACCTAACCCCGACTCAGACACTGCGGATGATGGGGTTGTTTGAGGATGATTTAAATCCCTCCAACCTAATAATTCAGGGATACGACAGGACTGAGCAGACCTCGGCCTGCAAGATCTATTTGAGGACCCAGTTCTGTGGCCTAGTTTCCAGTACCGAATTCATGGTTGTCTCCCAAGACACCGCATACAATGCATTGATGGGCAGGCTATGACTCCACCTGCATGTGGCAGTCCTTTCATCGTATCACGAATGCCTCAAATGCTCCCTCAATGGTCTAGTAGGTGTGCTCCAAGGAGATGCATCTCTTTTATCCTCTTGTGAATCTCTTTATCTGGACACTGACTATTACAAGAGTAAGGATAAGCAGATTCTGTAAAATGAGGTTGAACCCGCCCCGGTAACAAGTGATCCCTGGGAAGGTCTGGATGACACCTATGTCTTCCCAATCCATCAACTGGAGGCCATGACCCCCAAAATGGGGCAGTGTTTTGTTGTTTTGGGTATGAGAGGAAGTCATATTCCCAGGTCCAAGCGATGAAAAAAAATCACCTCGTACGCCTACACCAACCTGGATTGAGTGATCCTGGAACCTCCTACCCCTGTATGGTATCGGGATTTCCACCCCATGGCAATGGAAATATATCATACGTGTCTATTTTTCTATGCTTGTATTAACCAGATTAAGCCGACATACCACTATTTCTTTGACATCATCAAGCATGGCCCTCTGGGACAAAGACCAGATGGGATTGGATCAACTACCTTCATCGCCATGGTCTCAGTGGCGCATGAATCTCCTGATGTGCTGACCACTGCCGCTCCAGCTAGCACCAGCCTCCCATCAGAGTCTGGTGTCTCAGAAGCGACTCCCCATATAGAAGATCCCTCCAAAAGTGGAGAAGTGGATCTAGAGGATTCTCACCCTGCCTTTGAAGAAGGCATCTCTACCACGGTCGATGAACTTGTACAGGTGAACCTTGGTAGCGAGGTAAACCCAAGACCCATGTTGATCAGTGCCTCCATGTTCCTCAAGGAGAAACAGAGGTACATGGACTTCCTCAAACAACACCGTGATATGTTCGCCTGGAGTTACGGCGAGATGCCAAGACTCGATCCCTAGGTAGCCGTCCAATGCATTGGTCTCCTGAAAAACCATCACGGATTCAAGTAGCCTCCCAGAAAGATGTACCCTTCTAATAATTCTATGGTTGAAGCCGAAGTTGACAAGATCATCAGAACCAACTTCATCAAGGAATTATAGTACACTAAGTGGATATCCAAAATTGTGCCATTCAGTAATAAGAATGGAATGATCAGAGTCTGTATCGACATCCTTGATCTCAACCGCCACTGGCCGAAGGATGATTTTCCCCTTCCCATGGAAGAATTGCTGATTGATTCTATGGCCGGGTTCCAATACCTCTCTTTCATGGATGGATACTTTGGATACAAACATATCCGAATGGCCCCTGAAGACAAGTAGTCCACCACTTTTAGGGCCCCCAAGGTACTTTCTATTACCATGTTATGCCTTTTGGCCTGAAAATTGTATGTGCCACCAATCAGCAGGCCATGCATCGCATATTCAAGCCAATCCCGGGAACATTGGTGGAGTGCTATGTGGACGATCTGGTGGTAAAATCTCACCAATGCCAGGACCATCTCAAGGACCTTGAGAAAGTTTTTGGTTTTCTCTGTTCTTACCACCTAAAGATGAACCCGTTGAAGTGTGCCTTTAGGGTCACTTTCAGAATGTTTCTTGTCTTTTTTGTTAGGTACCGAGGAATCGAGATCGACCCCAAGAAGATCAAGGCCATCAGCCAGATGCCTCCCCCAAGCAATATTCGAGAGCTTCGAGGTTTTCAAGGCCACTTAGCCTACATACTCCAATTCATCGCGAACATGGCTGAAAAGTGTAAGCACTTTTCTCGTCTCATGAAGAATGGATCCACCTATGAATGGGATGAAGAGTGTCAGACTGTGTTCGGGGAAGTCAAGATGTATCTTCTCCAGCATCCAGTCCTGATGCCACCCATCTCTGGGAAGCCGCTGATTCTCTATGTCTCTACACTGGATCGGTCTTTTGGCACACTTATCACCCAGAAGAATAATTAGGGGACTAAGAATAGCCTCTACTATCATAGCCACATGCTCCTCTATATGGAGGCTAGATACTCCCCTATCGAGAAGAGCTGACTTGAGCCCGTATTTTCTATACAGAAGTTCCGACATTACCTAAAGCACTACGAGGTACAATTGGTCTCTCAGTTGGACCCACTGATGTACATCCCGAACCACCCCATGTTGACTGGATGACTATCACGGTGGGCGGTAATTCTCCAGAAGTTTGACATCAAGTTCGTGCCTCAGAAGGCTATCAACGGGAAGGAATTGGATGACTTCTTTTCTACCCATCCAACCTCTACGGATCAATCCCTGGACCTTGATTTTCCTGATGAGGCAACCCTCTCAGTCGACTATGTCATCCCGTGTTGGAAAATGCACTTCGACGGTTGCTCCAAGAGTCCCACCGGTAGAAGGCTCAACAATCCTAAGATCAACAGAGTGGTCCTAGGTATCGTCTTCATCACCTCAGTGCCAGCAGTTATTCCATACTCATTTCTATTGTTAGAAGGTTTCACCAACAACGAGGTAGAGTATCAGGCTCTCATCACTGGCCTCGAGCTGGCCCTTGAGATCGATATTCCCCATTTTCACGTGAAAGGGGATTCCAAAATAGTCATAAAGTAAGTCCATAGAGACTATGTTGTCAAGAATCCAGAGATTGTGCCATTGTTGGAGGGAACCCTCTATCTAATGGCCCAGTCCCCTTCTCGACCGGAGGTTAACCATGTCCCTCGGTCATAGAATGGTCGAGCAGACGCTTTGGATGGGTTAGCTGCATCACTTGTAGAACTCACGAAGGATGATCTTATTATACATATGGTACACCATAATTTCATTGTTGTCATCTCCCCAGAGGATGACGATGGCCCGTGAGTAAGCCATCTTACCACTGGATCCCCCACATCAGGAGCCCTAGGTTCTTCAGATGCAGTGGTTGAAACGACTCCTGATTGGAGATCACCTTTTGTCGAGTATCTCTTAAATGGTTGCCTCCGGGATGATCGGGCTGAGCACGAAATAATCTGACGCCTCACACTGTACTTTACCCTCCAGAGTGGTCCCATCCTTGAGCAAATCCTCTACAAGTGCAGTTTTGATGGTGTTCTCCTCCATTGCGTTCCAGGAGTCGAGATTTCTCATTTCATGTAAGAGGTTCATGCTAGTTCCTGTGGTGCCCACCAGGCTAGGCTAAAGCTATCCCATCAGATCTAGAGATAGGGTAACTTATAGACCTCTGTGATCCATGATTGTATTGAGTTTGCCAAGAGATTTCACACCTGCCAAGTGCATGATAATTTTCTGCATCGTCCTCCAGAACTTCTCCACTCCGCCAAGTAATCATGGCCATTTTCTGTGTGGGTACTCGATGTCGTGGGACCTTATCCATCAGCGACAGCTCGCCAGTGCAGGTTTATCCTGACCACCACAGAGTTCTTCTTTAAATGGGCATAAGTAGTCCCACTTAAAGAATTCAAGGCTCGATCCATTGTCGATTTTTTTGAGCTCCAATATCATCTACTGATTTGGAGTCCCTCACGCTGTCCTCACAAATAACAACACCAACTTCTAACTAGGTGAGCTGATGAAATTGTATGCCAAGTAAAACATTCGCTCCAACCATACCCCCCACTATCACGCGCAGGAAAACAGGCAGATTGAGGCGTTCAACAAAACCCACTCTAACATTTTTCTGAAAATGGTTGGCTAGAACAAGAAGTGTTGGTCAGATATGCTCCCCAACACCCTCTGGGATTATCAGACGATGGCTGGAAATTCAACACAGGTGACCACATACTCCTTGGTGTATGGATCCAAGGCCGTCCTGCCCATCGAGATCCAGCTACCATCGTTACGCACTGCAGTCTATGATAAGAAGGCACTAGATAAGGTGGCCGAAATCCATCTAGCTGAATTGGAAGCACTTGATGAGAGTAGGCTACGTGCCCTGCACAATCTGGAAAGGCATCAGAATAAGATAGCTAGAGCCTTCAACAAGAAGGTTTTCCTTCACTCCTTCCTGAAAGGAGACCTGGTATTGGCCCTCCGAGAGCCAATGCTCCCTGGTAGGAAACCATGGAAGTTGGAGCCCAAATGGAAAGGACCTTACATCATTCATAAGGTTTACCCCAATGAAGCATACTCCATAGTGACCATGGATGGTGAGCGCATAACTCCACCCACCAATGCCACATTCCTCAAGAAATACATTCCTTGAACCCTATGGTCCGGCACGACCCTAAACTATATGTTCCGACACATCCCTATACTATATGGTCCAGAACGACCCTAAATTGTATGGTCCGACATGACCCTAAACTATATGGTTGGGCACGACCCTGAACTATATGGTCCGGAACGACCCTAAACTTTATGGTCCAACACGACCCTAAACTGTATAGTCCGGCACGACCCTAAACTGTATTGTCTGGAATGACCTTAAAATGTATGGTATGGCATGACCTTAAACTGTATGGTCCGACACGACCTTAAACTGTACGGTCTGGTACGGCCTTAAACTATACGGTCCTGCATGACCTTAAACTGAATAGTCCTACATGACTTTAAAATGCACATCGTCCTGCATGTCATTAAACATCATTTTTATAACTACATGTGGCTTGATTCCCATCCTCATGGGATATGTAGGAACGCTCAGACGCTTTGTTTTGAGCCCATCCCCATACTCTTCTCTTCGACTATCCCCCTGGGTATAGTTTTCTCATAGTATCCTCGCATGATATGGTGTAGGATTCCTTAGCCCCACTCATACAAGGATTATAAGGGTCTCACCTTTTTCCAGCTCTTATTCCTATATCCTCCCACCTCTTCACTGTACGACGTTAAACTGCATGGCCTTCCATAACTACGTGTGGCTTGATTCCCATCCTTATGGGATACGTATGAACACCCAGACATTTCGTCCGTTGGCTCAGCCCAAATGCCAGAATCTTCCCCACCAGGTTAAGATGTATGGTGAGGGTGCACTTTTTCCCCACTTCATGTCGATCTAACCTCAATCCGGCTGTACTTCCCACTCCCTGGAGACGTTCGCCTCTTTGAGAGATGGGTACAGATATGCTTCACCCGCTCCTTGATTGGGATTCTATCACATTCCCCATCCGGAAGGGCCCCTGAATGGTATGGATGCTAAGAATAAGGGCTCTCTCTTACCAATTTGGGCCAACACCCTCGAGGATGTCGAGAAACAAACTAATACAAATCCCGCATTTCAAATATGGTCAGAAGTTCAATGCTCATTTGTTGCTCCTAACGCTGTGTTTCGAACATGGTCAACAGATGTCATGGATCATTAGGTCCGCACCAACATGTCCCAAACATCACGTGTAGTGTCTCATCCTGCCCCATTGTATCTCCAAGTGACGAACTTCCTCCGGGTGATGCCAACCCCCAGTCCCTTTGGCCTTTTCGAGACCCTGGCTCAATTTCTCTCTCATGGGATTGTGCGGTGTGGTGCGGGATTATTCCCTCATTCTCATCGGGTTATTCTCCATTCTGTACACATCCCTGGATGAGATACCTTACTCCTCTTCCTCACTACAAGATGTTAAACTTCAAGTTGGTCAGGCCTTCCTGACCAAGGCCCCTTGGACTTCTCGGGGCCCCGGCCCTCGTCCTCACTCCATGATATTAAAATGCAAGTTGGTCAAGCCTTCTTGACCAAGGCCCCATGGCCTTTTCAGGGCCCTGGCCCATGTTTTCTCTCATGTTATTGTGCGGTGTGGTATGGGATTATGTCCTCATTCACATCGGGTTTCTCGCCGTGCCGTACACACCCCCAGAGGAGACACCTTATGCCCCTTGTCCTCACTACAAGACATTAAACTGTGAGCTGGTCAGGCCTTCCTGACCGAGGCCCAGCCTCAGTCCCCCTGGCCTTCTTGGGCCCCGACCCTCATTCTCACTTCAATACATTAAACTATAAGTTGGTCAGGAATTCCTAGCCAAGGCCCCTTGGCATTTTTCGGACCCTTTCCTAGGTTCTCTCTCATGGGATTTTGTGGTGTGGTACGAGATTATGTCCTCCTTCACGTCGGGCTATTCTCTGTGCCAAACACTTCCTCATTAGGTTATCTTACCCTCGAGTATCTTCAAGAACTATGTGTGTCTTGATTCCCATCCTTATGGGATACATAGGACCACCCGAATGTCTAGACTTCGGGTCCATCCCCACCTCCTGGGAATCTCCATTTCACCTTGGCACCTTGGCCTACCCTCTCATTCCTAGACACCTTCATCAACCCTCTTTGTAGGTTCCCTAGTGTGCTTAAGGGTTCTTTAGTTTAGTACTTGGAATGTCGGACTCTACTCAGACATGCTTCCACCCACTTTTCAGGCTTTGTGTTTCTCCTCATTCGGGATTCCATCACCTTTCACACCCAAAGGGACCCTAGAGTGGCATGGATGATAGGCCTAAGGTCTCTCCTACCATTACGGGCCAACACCCCCCAAAGGTCGCAGACAACAAATTGATACAAATCCTGCGTTGCGAATATGGTCAGCAGTCGATGCTCGTTTGTTGTTCCCATTTCAGGCTAAAGCGATATGGATACTGTGTTTCCACCACGGTTAACAGTTATCCTCCATCACCACACAAACCCCATTAAGCCCAAAATTTCGGTTACATGATTCACAGTCTTATCCACCTCATCATGTCCAAGTATAAATTTGAAACTCTTGGTACTATTCCTCAGAGCACGTCTTCACGTTAGGAAGTCCAGAGCCACGATAGGGGATCCACACCGATTGACCATTGGTGTGCATTCCATGTGTTGCAATAGAAATCTTCCTACCTTGTTTCCCACACTGAGTTTCAATCACATGGGCTTAGGGATTGGGTCGAGGTTGATGCTTACTTGGAAGGTTTCCATCCTCCGTGGTCCGAGCTCTAAGACCGCTAACTAAGATCTCTTCAGGACTATGTCTGGATTGATGCCCATACTCATGGGATACAAAGGAATGTACAGACCTATTGTCTTTTGGTTCAGCCTGAGTTTTGCTAATTTGTCTTTTTTGTCCCGCCTTCTGGAAATTGACTATGGGATCGTGTGGCGTGGTGTGAGATTATGTCTTCATTCACATTGGGTTTGTAATAGTCGCGCCACATGCACCCCTTTATCAGAATTATCCCTCCTGTTCCTAGTCTCACACGATGTTAAAAGGCACCCTCTAGAACTATGTATGGATTGATTCCCATATTTATGGGATCCGTAGGACCACCTAGATGTCTTGTTTTCCGGTCCAGCTCAGCTGGGAACTAGTTTCTCTAGCCCCTTTCCCCTCACCCCTATCTGGCCCCCATGGCCAGAAGTTCTCCTCTCAGAATTGCTTAAGGTGTGAAGTGGGATCATGTCCCCATTCATGTAAGTTATGTTTCATTCCACCGTACAAATTACCCACCTAGAATCATGTCTTATACGTCTGCACTGTGTGATGTTAAAATGCATGTCTGGTCCCATCAAACGACCCTAAACTGTGATATTATCGCCCTGGCCGCACGACAAAAAATGGCACTGCATTGTGATGACCTAACTGTAGAGGACTTCATATTTGGTATTGGTCATAAGCCATGCTATTTTTCAATGCCTACTACGGCTTGATTCTTGTGGTGATGCCAGGGCTTGGTACCCTAGGCTTGTCGCTTCAAAAAAACCACTTACCTTAAAGGAAAAATATAATTTATCAAATACCGCTTCTTTTGGTGGGTGGGCCATGCCCACACACCTCTTTTATCCCTAGAACTTGTTCCTCACCATGCCACCTTTTAGATAACTATATGCAGCTTGATCCCCATCCTCATGGGGTATGAAGGAACGCCTTCACATTTTTCCTTAGGCCCAGCTCAACTCTCGTTTTCAATCCCTTGACCTAAAACCTCTACAAGGAACACGTGGTGGTTGGAGCCCCCGGTTCCCATTCACATCAGGTTTTTGTAATTACTCACAATGAGTCTCCCACATTTCCTCCCATCCATGTTCTGAATTCTACGACCCTAAACTAAGATCTTCCTACGGAACGAGAATCGAATCCCTCTATCTAATACATCTCGTAGACGTATTCAGATGCGTTGATAAAGAGCCCGAAGTGTGTAATTTTCATGAAGACAATCCTCTCGTTCCATGCCCAAGCTTCGTGGGCTCGCTATTTGGATCCTCATCCTCTTCCACATCCTAAAGGGCCCTCAGAAGACATGGATTCTAGGCTTAAGGGATCTCTATGGATGTTAGGCCTAAGGGCTCTCTTACCATTTCGGGCCAACATTCTTAAGGTTCTTGGGTGACATTTGTGACAGGTCCCGTGTTTTGAACATGGTCAATGGTTGACCCTCATCTGTCTGTCCCCATTCCGTGCAAACATGATTTGGATGCTGCGTTTCCACCACAGTCAAAAGTTATCCCCCATCGTCACACCACCATCATTGTGATCCATATTTCGAGCGTCATGATTCACACATTTCCACTTCCTCACGTTCAAGTAGAATTATGACATACTCGGCTCTATCTCTTCATGCTTATAGGTGCGCTTCAAGGATGAGTTAGAATCATTGGGCCGGTATTCACCGATTATCCCTTTGTCCTATAATGCCTCTTCCTGTCTCGGGAAAGTCCCACTATTACTTCTTGTTTCCCACACCAAGCACGACTCACGTGGGCTTAGTAGTTTTGGTAGGATGTGTACCAACGGGGCCAGGCTTCTCATCATCCCGCATGACGTTAAAATGTGTTCTAAGAACTACATATGTCTTGATTCCCATCCTCATGGGGCATGTAGGAATGCCTGACCACTCTGCTTCTAGCCCTGCCTAATTCTCACTCTTAGTCTCTCAACCTGAAGAGGTTCCTCTAGCGGTACGTGGTGTGATTTGGATTCCAAGTCCTCATTCATGTTGGTTTCATAACTACCACACCAAATGCTCTCAGTGCTATTCCCGTTCATTCCATTTCCTATCATATGATGTTAAACTACAGGAGTCCATATGTCCTCAACACCTGACACTAAACAAAGGTTCTACCCTGAACAAGTTCAGGATGCCCCATGTTGATCATGGGATGCAATAGAGCCTCTTCCAGAGAGGATTTCACCTGTCAGTGTTGGTCTTTGATTACACTACGCTTCTAGAACTATGTACAGCTTGATTGCCATCATCATGAGATACATAGGGACACCTAGTCATTTCACCCCATGTCCAGCCTCAGGAATTGCAAGATCCTGTTCCTCCCCATTTCCAACCCATGTCCTGAACCCTTGTGAGGGACCATGTAACTGCAAATGTACCCCGAACAAGTCTGAGATGCCACAATATGACATTGTGAAGCAATGGTCCCTTTTCTAGAGAGGTATTTTATGAAATAAGGAATGATCCATGATCAAACCGATGAACCCATGCAGTGTGCTTCCGTCACGGTGGCATAATTTCAAGAGTGTTGGATTCTGTTCGAACAAACCCTCACTCCACATTACATGCTTTGTGTGCCCCTTATTAGGACCCTCGTCCTCTTTCATGTCTAGAGGGATCCCCTAACAGTATGGATGCTTGGCCTATGGCTCGCCAACTATCCTGGTCCAACGTTCCAGAAGATTAATGGATAGCATTTGCGATAGGTCCCGTGTTTCGAACATGGTCAACGATCGACCTTCATCTGCCTGTCTCCATTCCAGGATAACACGATGTGGATGCTGCGTTTCCACCACGGTCAACAGTTATCCTCCATCATCACACCACCCCCCATAGCATTCCAGATTTTTGGGTGTCATGATTCACACCTTCCACTTCCCTATGTTCGGACTAACCCCAACGCCCCTTGCGTTTCCACGCTCATGCACCAGAGTACATCAGAAGAACGGCTCTCAATTAGTCTGAGGTCTGAATCCTTCGATCTGGCCTCTCCCATGTCTTCCTGGATGATCCAGATTGGTTACATAAACCCCAGATACCCAAATTTTGGTCGACGCATTATATTCAGATGGAATAGCATGGTTTCCCACATCGGGCTCAACTCGCGTGAGGTAAGGGACTGACCACTAGAAATTTCACGGATATAACAGACGCATATAAATCCAACCTTGATGACGAAACTCATGCACGATATGACATAAAATAAATCAAAACATGAAAGTGAGTTTGAGAATTTTTGATCCTTATAGCGCTTGGGGGTTTATCCCTCCCATGGATGGGTTGACCCTATCAAATGAAAGTTGCAGTTTTTCCACCCTTCAACTTATGGCATCCATAAATTGCTGTCATCGACTCAAGTCCTGCTCCTCCTCAGTAGAGATGGGTCACAGTTCATTATCCTCAGTTTGGGCCCTCTTTACTTCATCCTGAATGACAACCATTTCTTCATAAGCTTTACTCATGTGCTCTTCTGCCTCTCCCAACTGGGCCTTCAATCACAAGATCAGCTCCGATTTTTCATTAAGAGAGGCTGAGTGATCATCCACTCGGATCTGTAGCCACTGGACTTCATTTCCAGCCTCTCGTAGTTTCTTTATGTTCGTCGTCTTCCTCTGCTTCCAGCCCACGTTGAGGCCGCGATCATACTCCCGAAACTTCTCTTCCATTAGATCTCGGATGAGCAGATGAGGACACTAGGCATCCACTCCCCTAGAACATAGAGCGTGTAGCCGTGAGTGAAGTTTGTCCATATCATCTTGCCATAATTCTTGGGGAGTCTTTTCAATAAAGCACATGATCAGCTTCCATGATCGGCGGTGGACTATATCAATGTCCTCTTCATCAGATGTCGTCTCGTCCCAATCCACGTGGTTGGCAGGTTCATATGCTGGGTACACCCTCAGTAAATCTTTAGCGGGATCTGCATTTGGCATTGGATCAGGTGTGGCATCTGGCGTCCGATCAGGTGTGGTGGGACTTGGGTCGACCGATCAATCATCATCGTCAGACCCCACCTCAATGACCTCGGGCATGACCCCGCTGGTGGTCCCGCCAATGATAGGAAGCAGTACAGCTCGGGTGGGCTGGGAAACTATCTCCATGATTAATGGCATGCCCCTGGGAGGGGCGCCGCCAGAAATCCCAACCATCCTCGCCACAACGGACCATTCCAGTCGAAGAACTGTAAGTGGAAAAGGGCATGGACGTCAGTTGGCACGATCAGCGTGTGGAAACAATGAATTCGGTGGAGAGGACGTATAGATATTGAACTCCTAGTGCTTCTCTTGAGTTGATATTGATGGGACCCCAAAGCATGGCCCTTCGTATAATGTCGAAAGTTTCGGAGATTCTGGAGGAGCCACCTCGGATGTCCCAGCCCCGCCAGACATAGAACTGGACGCGACTACAGGTGCGGGTCCTGAGGGTCTTGCACCATCACCCGCCGAGGGGCGAGAACGAGGTCTATGCACAAGGTCCTCTTGCACAGTTCAGATGTTGGTAAGAAATCCATAATGACCTGATAGCAGACCCTAAAGAAAGAAACTTGGGCTGTTACCTCGAGAGCCTCCGCAAAATCGTCGAGACCGGAGTCTTGATCACCAACATCGCCTTACTTCAATGGCCTCACTCCACCGGCCTCATCCCCCCAAGATGATTCATCTGATTCATCTGGTAGGGGGAAGTGCCCTCTCATCTCGGCAGCTGACAGCTGTGGGGGAACTGTCTGATCCAGCAGTACCCTCACCCGGTCTGTCATTGGATGCGGGGAACCACTAGAATGTATAATGTCCTCCAGATCATCCAAATATTGCTCCGCCTCTTCCAGAGACACTATGAAACCATCCCGGACAGGGCCAATACCCATTAAATCCATCACGAGAGGGTTTAAGTGTTTCCACATCTTGGGCGGGATGATGAATTTCCAGTTGACGCACCAGATGTCCCAGGCCTCTGGAGAAGTATCATCCTCTGGAATGTCGATATGGCACAGCCGCGTCCCCAGGGCCTGAGTGGATATCCTGCGGAATCCCCTCAGTGGACGCCGCTCTGGATGAATCTACTCTCCTAAGACTGTCGGGTCCACAGCTACTGTTGGATCCACCGCCACTGCCCCACCCTCAGTCGGAGCATGTCTCACCGCCATTGTAGCCCCGCCACTGCGAGAGGCCCTTTCCGTCCTCCGACCCCGACCTCGAGATAGGGAAGGCCCGCCATCACCAACTCAAATAGTTGGCTGCTTCAGCATTTTCCCCGGATAGGCTGCCTCCCAGCTTATGGCATACTCCTTCACTAGTCCAAAGACGATAGTAGGCGAGGAAATGCATTTCTCATTTTCCCATCTTCCCGTGTGAACATGAGCCACTATTTCCTCATCACACATGGGTGATCCTCATGGTGAACCTCCTAGTAGACCTGCGGGGTCAGCCACTTCATGAACTTGAATTGCCTTGAGAACCGGTGTGGTGTGTACAGATCACAGAGAGTCTCGCGATCCACCCTTGCCACCAAGACTCCACCACGAAAGGCTAGGAGATGGGCCTGATTTTTTTCCATACCCTAACTGTCGTTGGTGAATACCCCCATCGGCAATAGAAACAGGTGGAAAATAAACTCGTCTGTCTTCTACACCCATTTCCATAACAACAGTACGGTTAATTTGACTGGAAAGATCCCAGCAGCATTTAGAATGGATATGTGGAAGTTTGACCCCAGAGGAGATATGGGTTTCAGATATTCATAAACCCCCTTTATGTGAGCCGCGATCCACCCATACAGAATATGGAAGGGCCCGTATATCCTCAGCGGCCTCTTGCCCTCGCTAACATGCCGTAGCATCCTCTAAAATTTGGAGAGCATTAGAATCCCCAGATTGACCCTCCCTCCTATATCCAACATGGATGCCATGATGAATGAGCTGGGTCACACCCCCATGTTGGTATCCCTCACTGGTAGTTTCCTACCATAGATTAGGGCCGCGATAAACGCCGCCAGTCTGACTATCAGTTATTGTTCGGTATTGACACTAAAACCCTGGTCTTCCATTGGCTATCCTCCAAGAGCCGCCAATAAGAATTATCCTTGCCCCTTTGAGCTCCCTTCGGGAAATTTCGAGGCCTTGAGGGAAACTCTTGATCCTTCAAGATGTTCAGGAACTTCTTGAACCACTTATTGAAGTGGACATCCCTAACTGCTTCTTTATCTACTCAGGGGACCAGCCCCATTAGTGCTAGCGCCAGCCGCGACATCTGCTCCAAATCCTCCCACGCACTCATGACGGAGAGGAACTCATCATACATAGCCCCCAAGATCAACACCCCTGAAATATGATGGACATCCCACAGACTGTTTCCAACCTCCCCATAGTGTGGGTGAAAAGTGTTGGTCCTAGATGACCATCTTCTTAACAGCTCCGACATCAGCTGTTTCGGTTGATAAATGTGGAATTGGGAGGCCCATGCCGCCTCATACAAACCCACTCTCCTCATCTCGACTCCAAACTCCTCGCATGAGGTTCCTACCCAGTAGGCCCATGCCCAATAATTTGTGAAGTTACCGCCCTGGCGCAGATCCCACTCATCGGACCACCCCTTCTTTGAATCCCTCAAGGCTGCCTCCAGTATTGTGTGATACATGGGAGGGTACTTCTCTGGAAAAAATGGCTTCCCTTAAACATTGTTTAGATTATTGTTCAAGTAGTCAGTGGTGATAGGTGTGAAGTCTTCCTGTGTATGACCATTATCATCCCTGAACCATTGGCGCTAGCATAGTGTTCTACTGAACCAGTAAGCTGGTTCATCCCTACTCGCCCTAAGAATGAAGACGTCATCCCTTAGCCTGAATCCATAAAGGGTAGCTTCCTTCACAATAGATAATTCTTTTGGATCTCTGATAGAATCTCCTTCAATGAATTATAGTCTGAGTGGCTACAGAACAACTCTCCTAGGCCCAGAAGATTTTCCATCTCATCCCTCCGGGTGGCGTCTGCAAGCACCCCCAACACAGCTTCTTGATGGGCCATTGGGTTTCAGAACTCGGACAAATTCTAGGGAGGGTCATGAATCCTATACACAAATCTCATTCTCGAAGCCGAATTGTGAAGCATCGATTTTGATTGCAAGTACACATTCGCTTGGCGCTGTCACGAAGTTAGAGACTCGCGGTTCACCGCAAAGCCCGATTCGCGAAGAGCGGGCGCGAAGTACACGGAGCTTTGCGAATAGAGAGCACAAAAAAGAAAAAATCATGAAGCAGAGAAAGGAAAAAAGAGATGACTATACCCTTATTTATAGATGGTGGCCTTTGGAGCTTCGCAGTGCATCTAGTCCACACGGAGCATCGCGGCGTGCTAGGCCTGCACGACCCCAGTCTGCCTCATGCACCCTCTTCGCGATCGAGTACCACGTACGACCGATGATTTTGGTGATTTCCCTCAAACATCGACCCCAGATCCCTCTGCAACTCCAAGACTGAGGGGGGTAATTTTATGATGCCAAAATTTTTGAAGAAAATAATGAAGTGAAAGAGGCCCCATGGACGGCTTCACGAAACCCCTTCGCGGAGTCCCACTAAGAAACACAGCCGCCGTGAAGCAAAGGTGGCGGTACCCTCCGTGAATGCCCCTGGTGTTCGTGAGCCCTTCCCAAAGTAAAGGAGGTGGTACCCTCTATGAATGACCCTGAAATTTGTGAGCTCGCCACGAAGCAAAGGAGGAGGTACCCTCCGCGAATTCCCCTGACGTTCACGAGCCAGCCGCGAAACAAAGGAGGTTGTACCCTCTGCGAACGCCCCTGACGTTCGCGAGCCCACCATGAAGCAACCCAATCTCTCTTCGTTCCATGTAAACTCTGCTTCGCGGTGCCTCTTTCCTATAAATACCGAGCTCCCCCCTGAGCCCACATGATGTAAAATATGAATTTTCAGCTTCTCAGCTCTCAAATCGCGAAGCACCCTTTTCATTGCGAATCATGAGCTACACGAGGTATTTTTTCTTCACGAGATGCCTCAGCCTTGTCTCGTTTTGACCCATCTTCTGAGAGGGATGCCTTTTGCGAAGCCTAAGTACCTTCGCGATGGAAGGGGATCCCCAAGGGGACCGGGGTTGTCGCGGAGCATTTATGCTTCGTGAATCACCCATCACGTACATGTGATCCACATGCCAAGGCAGGATCACTATACTTAGCGAAGCACCATTCTTTCGACACTTTACTTCACGAGGTGTCTATGCTCCATGAGGCAGTTCTCTGTGAACACTATTCCACTTCTTGAAGCACCTCCCATGTGTACCTCTGCCCCATGCTAAGGCCAAGGCACCCCACATCACAAAGCACACCCCTTCGCAAGTGACCTTCACCATGCAGAGCAACCGAGCTCCACAACGCCACTGCCTATGGACTCCTCTGCATGGAAATTCATTTTCCTGTGTGACCCTCCAGGTTTGCACGATGTGACTTCAAAGTCCCCCAAACTATACTACCTGTGGCGTTGATTTGCCTAATTTTTCTTCTCATAGGCATGCTAATGGATATTGCTTCTTCGCATATCCATGATAACATGGACCCCTCGATGCTTCGCTCTGCGACCCCACTTTACCACGGTATTTCTAGTACCTTCCCTCCCATAAGGACCAGAGGGTACCGGTTATGTAAGTCCTAGGGGTGTGAAGTAATCCCACCTCTTCTGGGCTGCATGACGTTAAACTGCTAAGAACCCTCATGCTCAGCACATGACGTTAAACTGTGACATCGCCCCATGCCTCTCACGCAGGGTGCCCTAACCATGGACATTCTCAACGCCCCCCTTGGTCTCCACATGGGTTGATATCCTCCTTATGGGGGGCGCGTTTGTCTGTGGTGGAAGGGCATCCACCTTGGAAAAATCCCCTAGACTTTCTTGCAGGAGGCGGTACCTCTGCTCCTCCTCACTTCCTCGGTGCCAAGTCCAGCGAAGGGTGTGATAGGGAACCGGGCCACCATCCTAGTGTAAGTCCCAATCCCCCTCTCCCGCTGTGCTTTTTCACCCTCAGGCCTCCATCCTAGAGTAAGTCCCAATCCCCCTCTCCCGTTGTGCTTTGTCTCCCTCGGGCCTCCATCCTGGAGTAAGTCCCAATCCCTCTCTCCCATTGTGATTTATCGCCCTCAAGCCTCCATCCTGGAGTAAGTCCCAACACCATGGGCCTCCCAATGTGTAAGGCCATCTTCGTTTCCCATGGATGCACCCTCCACGATGTGATCATCAGGTCCCTACAACCTCTTGTTTCTCACACTGAGCATGACTCCTGTGAGCTTAGAGTGAGCACCGACCATGACACACCTTGGGCCTTCTCAAAGCGTAAGCCCAAAATGTTCCCCGTCCTACATGACGTTAAACTGTACACCCGAACTCTGTGGACTTTGATCCATGTCAAGGCATGGTACATAGGAAGCCTCCATGAGGTTCAAGCCCAACACCCATTGGACCCTCGATCAATATTCACGTTGGTTCACCAACATCCATTTTGAACTACGTTTTCTTGATCCATCTCAAGGCATGGTACGTAGGAAGCCTCTACGAGGTTCAACACCACCACTAGTGGACCCCCCGGGGTCACCTTCACATCGGTTCGCTGACAAAACCCTTCTGAACTACGTGGAATTTGATACGTGTCAAGGCATGGTTTGTAGGAAGCCTCCATGAGGTTCAAGCCTAACACCAACTGGACCCCCGGTCCATCTTCACGTTGGTTCACCGACATCCATTTTGAACTACGTGGTATTTGATCCATATCAAGTCATGGTACGTAGGAAGCCTCCATGAGGTTCAAGCCCACCATCCACACGGACCAAGGTCCATATTCACATTGGTTCTCTGACACACCCCTATCCCACATGACATTAAACTGCATCCCACTCCAGCGGTAAGCCGTTGCGATCCCACAATCCAGTTTTTCTGACACCCCTTTACGTCAGTTCAACAGCCCCTTTCCTACCCGAACTATGAGGACATTGATCCATGTCAAGGCATGGTACGTATGAAGCCTCACGAGGTTCAATGCCACCACCCACTTGGGCCGAGGTCCTTACTCAGGTCAGTTATCCGGCATTCATTCTGAACTACATGGTCTTTGATCCATGTCAAGGCATGGTATGTAAGAAGCCTCCCTGAGGTTCAAGCCCACAAACCATTGGTCCCGACCACCTCTGTGTCGGTGTGCCCAGATTTTATCCCAAACTATATAGACTTTGATCCTTGTTAAGGCATGGTACGTTGGAAGCCTCCTGAGGTTCAAGCCCACCACCTGGTCATTCCGATCTCTTTCACGTTGGCTCACGAACACCCGGGAAGACTAGAGTGTAAGCCCCACACATCCATTCTCGAACTACGAGTACTTTGATCCGTGCTAAGTCATGGTACGTAGGAAGTCTCTTCGAGGCTCAAGACCAAAACCATCGTCCATCCTGATTCTTACCCGGTCCACCACATCCCAGTGAGATCATGCCCCCCACATTCCTCTACACAGTACTCAGGACGCCTCCCACATGTTGGCCCCAATATCGGTGTTCACTCAAGGGAGTTCTTCAATCTGATCCACTCTAGCTAGTGTTCTGTTCAACCTGATTTGTCTCTGCTGGACGTTAAACTTGCGGCATACCCCGTGTTAAACATGGGAAGATGAGGAAAACCTCAGATACATGTCTATGTAATATTATTCCCCACGCTCGATGTGGGATGACTTGGGCCTCCGCACCCTCGGGAAGCCCTATAATAAGGGACAAAAGACAGAAATACCAATTCCATAGCATCCAGACATGTCAGTGATGCATCAACATGACTACTCCACCAACTGAAGGTTGCTGCCCTGACCGGACCCCTTAGAATGTCCTGAGAGAAGCAGCGTAATTAACTGGCGTCCATGAAGATATGGCGCCAGGAAGAGTTTCAAGAACAACGTATTAAATATATAAGGGAGACCCAGACTAGGTGATGAGTTTCGAGGAGGAATCCACAGAAGGAAGAATCGACATCCCATCATCTCATTTTGATCAAGAATGAAATGTCCCTAAATAAGGAATAGATGTCGCCCACCTTTAGAAAGCAGGAATGTAGGTTTACAAAATCCACGCCTATCACACTCAAGAGAACGGACGCACACACCCCGACGAAATCCTCGGTAACAGTACACATGAATGATGATTTCATTTTGTAATGGGTGGAATGAAAAGAATGTACATAATAATTCATCATTAGAGAATAATTTTTATATCATTTATATCTTATATATTCATTAAAACTACCATTAATGAAATACATGTAAAATGGATTGAAGAATGATTCAAATCACTTCATGGAGGTGGTAGTCCACACGTACGCATGAACGTTGTTGTTCATTTTTGAATCGATGGGAAGGATGAGGATAATGGATATTTCTTTATCAATATAAAAATTCACCCTATGTAAGATAATGAATTAATTATTATATAATTTATACCATGAGTTTATAGGATGTAGAGGATGATATAAAATTGAAAATACTCATTTAAGAGTTATACCTCTTCATTGAGAATCCTCTATTCGCTAACAAACTAATCCGTGAAGGGATGATCTTTTGGAAATATTATAATATCTAAAATGTTGTGAAGGAATATAGTAAATTATTATGGTGGGGAATGACAGATTTATATGGCTCAAATTTTTTTTTGGAAGAGACGAGAATAGGTTCCCTTTTATAATTGAGGTGAGGGGTAATCATAGAATTAAATAAAGTATTAAGTTATTATAAATTAATTTTCATTAAAATATAAATTCAAATTTATATAATTATAACCTAAGATAGGGAGTAGTCTAAAAACTCTCCTAAAATAAAATTTTGAATTTTTTTTGTTATTTTTTCACCCATATAATTTTTTTTAACCCCATCTTATCCTTTTTGACAATTATCCTGATATCAATGGTTTTTACTCATTTTGTTCTAATAATGTTACTAGAAATGGAAATTTGTCCCTTAAATGGACTATGGTAGATACTTTCAACAATAAAACATTCAATTGAATACATATAGTATTATAATTATTTTTATGACAATTAATAAATTATTGTTTCTTTTAAAATATCATTAATTTCATTTTATGAAATATTTATTTACTTTGACTTTGAAAACATAATTACAAGAAGGGAATTAAAATATAAAATATTAAATCACCTATAATATGTTATATTTCTGAAAAAATTATTATATTATAATAATGAAACAAAATTATGTTTCATTTAATATTTTTAAAATCATTTATTTTGTTTTCCTACTAATTGAATAAATAAGACACCATCATTTCATAATAAATAATGGTAATTATTTAATCACTGAACATTATAAATAAATTAATATGATAAAAAATAATTTATCTCTCTAATAACAATTTATAACTGAACATTCCCTCTTTTTATCATTTTGTAAAAATTCAACATATATTAATGTCAACAGATTAACATTTTCTAAATTAATATAAATGTCATAATCAATGAAAAATTCCACCAAGTGGCCATATATTTAGTAAATGGATGGATATTTCTTATAAAAACTAATATAATAGGATAAATTCATGTGTTAGATATATTTTCATTATTTATCCTAAAGTTTAATCTTTTTTTACTCATTTTACCCTTACTGAGGTATCAATAATTTACCAAGGTTAATATTCATAAAACCAAAAATAAAAGGCACATATTAAGAATTTTTGAATATATTGATTCAAAATATGGAATAAATTATTCAATATTAAACTGCTTAAAGTGTTATATATTCATTTTAAAATAACTCTGTAAATCATGATAAAATCATTTTTTAAATAAAATGCATTTTTAATCATGAAACTAGATTTATTTTTATCATATGCCTAAAAAAATAGATTACTGTCAAAAAAAATGATTTATTATATAATATATATATTTATTAAAATCATTCACCATTCATTATTATTGAAATTTATTATGATAAAATGCATTGTGCGTATAAAAATAGTTTCTTAGAGAAGAAACTATTTTATATTCAAATGATTTTTATTTTAATTTATAATTAATTGATAGGAAATGATTTAATTTTTTAACTGTGTTATGCATACATTTTTAATTATTTAATTTTTCATATTCAGAACTATTAATCCATCTTCTAGGTGATAACTATCATGTTAAATAATAATATTTCAATAATATATTGTGGTTTGTTTAAACTCAATGTTTCATGTAAAGAAATTCATAAATGAAAAAAATTATTTATGGATAAATATATCATAATATGAATTTTGTTTCAATAATTTTCTAGGTAACTGTAGTTTTAATTGTGGAATATAGTTCAAATAGCCTCATTCACTCCCAAACCTATCCATCGAGGGTGGGATATCATGGAATGGGGCTCTTGTGTGGTTTCCATGGAACTAGGAACTCTTAATCCTCTTTGAAATTGGAAAATAGTAGTCCTATAAAATATTCCATCATTTTTTTTCATGGTACTAGGGTATTATCTAATCAAATTCCTAGTGCATTTGATAAATAACTTGATGAAAACATTATTTTTTTGGGAAGTGGACATGCATAATTATATCATCCAACATGAAAATCAATTAAAATTTTAAATATGACTATTGATTTATAATCAATGTAGATATAGTGGGGTGGAGTAGAAAATATTTTTTATAAATAAAAAAATTTAGTGAGTGAATCCTTAGGGTTCATATTTTTCCTGGATGGTCTCTCCACCAGTCATAGATTCCACCATGTCCTTTTTTATTTTATAAAAAAAGATAATTATTAAAAAAAATTAATTTTACTCTCACTAAGAAATTTTTTAGGGCTCTATAAAACATAATTGGAAACTAATCATGAATTTTCACAATGTAAGAAACCTCTTATTCCACTAATGCAATGGGATGAACCCTAGTGATGCTCTTTAAATTTGGAATGATCTTAGGACATGGGATGGTCATGTGTTTGACTAATTCATAAATCCTCCAAATGTTCCTGGAGCCTACCCTATAAAACACAAAAGGGGTTATAAACATTAAATTTATAACTACATCTATATATGTGTGTGTCTTTGTAATAACCTTATCCCAGTAGCTGCCAACTGGTGCCCTAAGTTGGGTTTTCACATAACCACAGGTGTACCTCCCCGTATTCCAGAGGTTATCAACAAGAAACACAAGTTTATGGAGAAACATTGGGGACACTATAACTTATTATTATATTAATTTCACAGGATAAATAATGTCATCAGACATCATAACTAGTGGGAACCAATAAATGGAAAACATGTGAGAAATGCCAACAAGTGACATGTAGCACATGAAATAAAAATATTGTTCAACTCCTCTAGTTTTACTGCTCATAAATAAGGCTTAATTATGTTTTATTAAGTTAAATGTTGTTTAATAATGTTTACATAAACCCTTAAACTCTTTTTTAGTGCTTACCTCATACGATAGGTTAACAAAGTTTGGATAAGTATAACTCACTAATTCTTCACCTATTAATAGAAGAGAGAGTCACATATGAGTATATGTCAATGATTCTTAACCTATCAATAAATGAGATAGTCAATGATTATTATAATCCACTGATAAGGATATGTCACCGATGATTGACATACCGATAAATGAGACACCATTTCATTGAGTTACAATTAGATTCCCAGAATTTTCTCTAAGGATGAGTTAACGATGAAGCCTAAGTTACCAATGGAATGAGTCACTGATAGGTTGACCTACTGACATAGAGACTGACTGATACTCAGAATGTTTTCTAAGTATAAGCTACTGGTAGCTGAGTTACCATCACATCACCCACCGACTGACTGATCTACCGATCCCAGGACACCCTCATTCCTTCCTATATCATTTAAATTGAAATTACTTATAATGATTATATTTATCAAACATAATACTTCTTATTATATTAATGAGATCATCTATATTTTGTAGATAACATTTAATCGATGTTAGAGACAAGTACAATATATGAGGTTCTAGAGAACATTCTCTCTATCGGTTGCATTGTATAAAGATTATAATGGATCAAAATGGTTGAAGGGCGACTAGAGAAAATATATTGAGCTAATCATGCACCTTAGAGCACACAAGAACTGCTCATTATGCACACTATCTGATACAATTGATAGCGTGAAAGGAGTAACATTTTTCTATTAGAAGAAGAGATCATCCACAAAATCCCACATCTCACTAGAAATAGAGGAAAGAAGTACTCATAATACTCTGTTTTGTTATCTGTTTCTAGAAGTGAACTCCATCTTCACTTCTATCATCTTTAAAGAGTCCATATTCTGAAAAGACGACCACATAAAGCCTTCTAACACTTTCTATTAAATTTATGCTCTATTATTGTACACTTTTACCATTCCATCATTGTGTGTGTCATTTTCTAATAAACACACACTGTCTCTTATACATAACTTGATAATACATTGATATATTCACAAAACTATTTTTTTACACCTTACACTCCCAAAAATAATAGTGAAAGAGGATTATGTGTGGCCTATTTGTAATTTCAACTCCCATAAAAATTGTTCAAGAGGTCTAGTTGACATGGAGTATTTCTCACAAGATGATTCCCACTAACACTTGTGTTTAGTCTATTGGGATCTAGATTTTCCATAAATTTCATCTTTGTAACCAAAATCATGAAGAAATTAACCATGATTTTCTTTCTTTTGTTACTTCTACTACTCTGAGGAATTATGTGCTTGTTATTTTTAAGTGAAGACGGTTACTTAATGACTCAATCAACTCTTGACTTCAATGTTGTGTAGATCATGAAGCCTATCAGTAAATCAAGATAATTTTATTAAATGATATTTCTAAACATCTTCATGTACTCTGGTCTGATAGGAATGATATTATTCATAAAAACTAATCACTTAGTTTACATGAAGTTCTAATGAGGATCCTCATTTCCATTAGGGAAGCTATTGCGATTGAAATGGGATTTTGCATCAACACAGTGAATGAATTTGGCATTCTGTGCCGACTTGGGGTTAATGGTATTTACTCTCATCCTAGACACACTTTTGATGTGTTCTAGCAATCTCCTCTCCCAAGATGGATTAAATTAAATTTCAAAGGTGCTTTTAAAGGCAACTTGGGTCCTTTAGGTTGTGGCGCTATTTTTAGAAACCTATCTGGGTAGATTCTTGGATGTTTCTATGGAACTTGTGGCATCTCCTTGGCTCTAGAGGATGAAATGATGAGCATGATCTATGTTATCTCCTTCTCTAAGCAACATGGTTGGAAAAACATCTAGATTTAAAGTGACTCGACTACCATCGTTCATGATATTTGTAATGGTGTGATGAACCTCACGTGGTCTCTTACAATGCGTTGTATGGACTATCTTTATTCGCTCATGGACATCAACTACATTATTATGCATGCCTTTCGTGAATTGCAATTGATGACTGATAATCTTGCAAATATGTGAATCAACCATGTCACCACTTGGTTAGATGAACACCCTGTGGATTTACTTCCCCTTCATGATAGTGATTGTAAAAGAATCCAATATTTTAGACTCAAGTAATTCCTTATTTTAATAATAAAGTTTATGCTTTGTTCTTTGAACAAGGAACCACCTTTTTATAAAAAAAATTAGAAAACATTACTTCACATTCATAGTTAATCATAGATAGCGTTTATTTTAGAATTTGGTTTAGTAGATTTATTTCAAAAGCTAAAATAATAATCCATATTTTTTTTACTAAGAATTAATCAATGTTTGATAAATCTTTCAAATGATGAAAAAAATTATAAATATGCTACATTAGCTAACTATGTCATATTTATTTAAAATTGGGGGACTTTTAAATAAATATTTTAAGATAATATTTTTTCTAGGAACTAAATTAACCCCCCCTTAGTGTCATATTCTAACCAAAATTTGGTATCATAGGTTTTAAGTTTTCAATGTTTTTAAATCATTTAAACTGTGAATTTAGATGTGATTTTAAAGATATCTAAATTTATATCAGTTCAAAATGTATGGTTCTTTAAACTCATTAATTTTTTTAAATAGTCAATAAGTAGGAATGTGATAATACCAATAGGACACCCTATTTTAATGTCACAAATTATTCATAGTGGAAAATTAAAATAAAAATACATTTAGAAAGTATGGGTTTTGAAATTTGGACTGCAATAGTTGATGAAGATAAAATTACTGCTACTACTAGAAATACATAGGATGATGCCACTAAGGAAGCTTGTACTAATAATATAAAATCTATAAATTCTTTATAGTATTCTTTAGGTGATGAAAAAATCAATAGGATTTATTCATGTAAAACATTGTATGATATTTGGGATTCTTTAGATCTTTCACATGAAGGAACCACTTAAATTAAGGAAATGAGACTCAATACATATACTAATAAATTTGATAACTCTAAAATTAATAATGAAGAACCTATCTATGACTTGTAACTTAGGTTCAATGAGATTGTAAATACTATGAACTCTCTAGGAATGGATATTCCAACCAAGGAACAAGTCATGTGAATTCTCAGATGTTTATCAGAAATATGGGGAGGAAGCTAAATGTCAATAATGAAATCATGTGACATCAATAATCTACCAGTAATGTAGCTAATAGGTATCGAGATGATGTATGGAGAAGAATTTAATGTTAATAGAGAAGAATATGATGAACCAAAGAGAAAGTCATTGGATTTCAAAACCACTACTTCTAAACACAATGAAAATGGAAAAATTCATGTTCTTGATAAAATTTTAAGAAATAAAGAATCACCAAGTGATAGTGATTAGTAAATGGCACAACTATCTAGAAGATTCAAAATTTTCTATATAAATATGAAGTTATTTATAGAGACTTGTTATAATGGGAAATATGACAACAATGGAAACTATAGAAATGACTAGAAGAGAAGTGATAATACTACTGAGATAGTCTTATATGAGGGTAATAAAAAATGACATGTAAAAGATGACTTTCCAAAATTAAAGGTAAAAAATAAGTATGATGACAAATATAGAAAATAAAAGAAGGAAATGAAGTCCACCTAGAGTGCTTCTAAGGATAACTCTAGTGAATCAGAATTACCACATGATGAGAAGGATGGAAAATCCAACATATGTTTTATGACAAGAACATATCAGGTAACTTTATAATCTAATGTATAAAATTATTATTATTCTAAAGATGAATCTAATTTTAAAAATATGATAGATGAATAGATTTTCAAATAATATAAAATTCTTGAAGATAAATACAATAAACTAAAGGATAAGTATAAATCTATCAAGATGATATGTGCTCTTTCAAGTTCAAATAATTCTAAAATTACAATTTAAAAGGAAAATAATTCTTAGTTTCTTAATGAGAATATTGAACATAAAAAATCAAATGATAAATTAAAGAAGGATTTAGAAAAATTTAAAAATTATGAAAAAAATCTAACTAAAAATAATGGAAATATAATAACTCCAAAATACTCTTTGGGTATACGTTATCAACCATGGAAATGATATTTTATTAAAAACCAATTGTGTATAAAAATCTAAAAAATTTGGTTTTGTTTTTATAATTGAAAAATCTGCAGTAAGTTCTAGCACTAGAAATTCTTTTATTCCTTCAAGTTTATCTTGATCAAATAGAGTTTATTTTTTAATACCTCTAAAAATTATTATATAAAACCCAATAAGAACATTTGAGTTCCCAGAGATTTAATTACTAATTTTACTGGACCCAAGAAAATATGTGTACTAATGTATGTTCTTATTTGATATATTTTTGTATGAAGGCTATTTAAAGAGTTCATATAAGATCATATGGTACTTTGATAGTGTGTGTTCAAGATATATGATAGGGATCAATTTTAGCTTCAAAAAATATTCAATTTTGATGGTGGGCATGTCACCTTTGGTGACAATACGAAAGGAAAAATAATTTCCCTTGACCAAATTGGTAATAGTAATTCAATTTTAATTTATAATGTTTTTTTATCGATGGTCTAATTTAAAATCTACATAACATTTCACAATTATATGATTATGAATTTCATGTTAAATTTGAAACTGATTCTTGAAATGTTTTCAATTCTAAAAAATATTTAGTATTTATTGCTTTTAGAAAAGAAAATGTTTATTCTATTAATTAAGATTTCTTAGATTCTCAAAATATGTCTTTCTTAAGTGTCTTTCATAAAGAGTCTTAGCTGAGGCCTAGGAGACTAGGAAACTATAAGATTCACTCTCTTAGAAATCCTACTTGTAATGTACTATTCAAGTTTCTAAAAGACAAATTCTATAATCCCTATTAAAAATCGAACCATCATAAAATATATTTCAAACCAAATAATGAAATTTCAACTTGTCAACCTCTTGAGTTGGTTCACAAGGATTAGTTTTTACCTTATATAGTTAAATTTTTAAATGGGAATAAATATATCTATGTTTTAGTGGATAAATTTAATAGGTATACTTGGAATTTATTTTTACCTCACAAATGTAAATCCTTCTCTTATTTTTCTAATTATACAATATTTTTATAAATCCTAAGTGAAAATATAATAAAAACCTTATGAAGTGACCACATCCGTGAGTTTGAAAATCAAGATTTTGAATCTTTTTTCTCATAAAATGGATATAGTCATAACTTATCTACTCACAGGAAACCCTAGTAGGATAGAGTTTTTGAAAGGAGAAATAAAACCTTACAAGAAAAATCTCTGACTATGCCTAATGAATATGAATTCCCTGTTTATTTTTAGGTAGAACTTGGGAATACAAATTGTTATATAATTAATAGAGTTTTAATTAAACCTATCCTTAAGAAAACTCCCTTTTACTTTTGGAATAATAGGAATCCTAAGGTTAATTTCTTTAATTTTTTGGTTGCAAAGCCTATATATTAATACAAAAGATAATTTTGATATATTTTAATCCTAGTGTGATGAAGGAATTTTCCAATGTTATTAAACCCTTAGAAAAGCCTATAGAGTCTTCAATAAAATAACCAAGTGTGTGGAAGAATCTATACATGTAAAATTTTATGAAATAGATCCCCATGACCCTAAGAACTCCCTGCAAAATATTGGGTATGATTTTTATAATCTAGACATGAATTCTAAACCTTCTGACTCCATTGTAAAACAAGAAAAAAAATCTTCTAGTTTTGGAAAATTTCTAGATTCTAATCATAATGAAATCAAACATGTAATAGAACCTAAAATAAAAATCCAAAATTTTTATAGATCTATTAGAACCCTTTAGAATCATCATTTAGATGTTGTAGTTGGAGACATAGATACTGGGAAACATAAAATAGATTTTCATAGAAACCAAGTTGAACATCAATCTTTTTTGATAAAATTTAACCTAAAAAATCAATGATGCTATCATTGAAGAATTTATGGTGATTTATATGCAAGAATAATGGAATAAGTTTGAAATAAATAAATTTAGTAATCTTGTTGATGGCGCCAATGACACATTAACCATTGGCACTAAATTGGTGTTTAGAAACAAAGTGGATGAGGATGAAACTATATTATGAAATAAGGATAGATTAGTTTCACAAGGATATAGTCAAGAAGAAGTAATTGACTATGAAGACACCTTTTCAAGTGTTTCCAGACATGAATCCATTAAGATCCTACTATCATATATAGCACATTTGAACATCAAAATTTATTAAATGGATATAAAAATTGCATTCCTAAATAGTTATTTAGTTTAAGAGATTTTTGTTGAAAACCCCATGGTTTTATAAATACTCATTTTCCAAATCAAGTTTTCAAACTTAGAAAATAATTTTATGGTTTAGAACAAGCTCCAATATCTTGATATGATAGGCTCAACACTTTTTATATTTCTAAAGATTTTTATGAAGGGATTTTTTATCCTAATCTTTTCATAAAAAAATTTCTAAATAATTTTTAGTTGTTCAAATATAAGCTGGTTATATAATTTTTTGGATATTCTAAAAATTATTTATATATTGATTTTTAAAAAATATTGAAAAATAAATTAGAAATGTGTTTAATGGGTGAATTAAATTATTTCATTGATTTCAAATATTCCAAAATAACGAAAGTATTATTTCAAATAAAACTAAATATACTAATGATGTTTTAAAACATTTTAATAAGGAGATAAATAAAAGTAGTGATACTCCTATGATTACCACCTATAGATTAGATCTTGATGAAGATGGAAATTTCATACATCAATCCAATGTCATAGGTATGATTGGAAGCCTTAGTTACTTCACTACTGGATGACCAGATATAATGTTTAGTGTGTTCATGTGTGCTCATTTTCATGAGAATCCTAAAAATTCACACCATCATTTTATTAAAACACTTTTTAAATACCTCATGTATACAAAAAACTTAGTACTATTCTAACTTAGATGAATACCATTTTACTTTGTTAGTTATTATGATGCTGACTTTGGTTGTTTGAAGTAAGATTGAAAAAGAACCTCTAGAACATGTCACCTTTTGTGCATGTCTCTATATTCATGGTGTAGTAAAAAGGTAAAATTCTATTATGTTATCAACTACAAAAGCCAAATACATAGATGTTGGTTGTTTTTTGTGCTAAAATTTTGTGGGAGAATTAATCATTACCAGATTATGGATATCAATTGAGAAATTTCTCTATCAATTTTGACAACAAAAGTTATATTAACATTTATAAGCACCTATTTTCTCATATAAGAACAAAGAATATTGATGTAAAACATCAATTTTTGAGAGATCATTATAAAAAAGGTGATATAACTCTTTAATTCATTAGCATTGAACATCATGTTTCTGACATTTTTACAAAGACATTAAATTATAAAATAATGAGATACATAAGACATGAGTTAGGAATGATAAATTTTTGAGGACTCACCGATAGTAATCACCTATAGGACTCACCGATAGGAATAACTAATAGGACTCAATAATATGACACATTGATGTGTCTCACTGATTTACTTTTTCCTTTCTCTATTTTGAAGTTAAAATGTCACTATTTTATTTTTTTATAATATTTTAATCCTCATTTCGTATTTTATGATTTTAAATCACTAAATGATAAAATTTGATTTGATCCAACTCATTTTCTTACCCTTATACTCCTTCCCTTGCACTCTTTCCTTCGAAAATTTCTCTCCTAAACTCTGGATACCATTATCCTTTGAACATGAAACCTTTGAATCTCACCAATTAATCAAGTTAAGTGTCTCTCTAAGAAGAATTTAGATGAGTCACATCATTCTAAGAATTAAAAAGGTGAATAAAATTAACTTAAACCAAATCCTGTCCATCCCGAACTCGCAAGATGAATCTTCACTCCAGAGAAAGAAGTGGATTCCAAATGTTTACTACAATGTAAGTCCCTCATGTTGAATGTGTTTAAAACTAAAGGATGGTTAGAGTGGTTATCCAATAACAATTGACCATTTTACCTGAGGCTAGTGCATGAGTTCTATCTATATATGGAATTTATTCACGAAGGGTCAAAGGTATTTTGGATTACATCTATAGTAAATAGAATAAGAATTTATTTTTCATCCAAGAAGTGGGAAGAATGCTTGAAGATACCCCATGAGGGTGCGTTTGAAGATCATCAAGGAATTTCACCTCCACCCATTGATTTATTTAGTTATGTGGAATATTTTTCTAATCTTACTGGAAATGGATCTCAAATAAGTTTAATATAAATAGGAAATAATAGTGAATTTAGGATATTGTTCATGTTTATTCAACCTCAGTCATTTTCAAAAAAATGGGACTTTGCCTCCATGAAATACCAAGATGTGTATTTTCAAAAAAAAATAAAAATTTTCATAATATTATCTTGTGAAAGTATTTAATGGTGCATATGAATGATATTATAAAACCATACAACAAGAAAAATTCATTTTCTTTATTCCAATATTATTTCTACAATGCTGTAATTTAAAGGTCTGGAGAATGTGGGTAAAGAATTGGTAACAGACTATGATAGGGTTTTCATCAAAAAAGTAATTTTTAAGATGATTATGGTAAATTAGAATCCATAGAAGAATCTTTGGGCTGAAGACAATGATAATATTTTTGAATATTAGAATCCTGTTGAATATCCCACAAGGCCAAGAGACATGGATGACCCTAGTTTAGGACTAGATGTGGATATTGATTATTCTGATGGGGATAATGAAGATGATTAAAAAAAAGAAATGAATCACCTATAGATGATAGAATTGATACATATATAGTTAGAATTATAGAAGGTATGAACTATGGACCTGCTATCCCTCCATGGCCTCTTCCTTCAATGGAACCCCTCCAGGGTGAGTATGAGGAGGATACTAAAAAATCATAAAATGATGAATATATCAATAAGAGTGGAAATGAAATAAATGAGGATTTAAAGGATAAAAAGGAATAAAGTTACAATGAGGGAGAATAGTAGGATGGTAGTGATGGAGATGAATAATAAAATGATAAATTTGATGAAGAATCTAGTGAAGGAAATGCAGACGATGAAAGTGATGAGGAAGAAGAATGAAGTGGTCAATATGATAATGGATCTGACCATCCTAATGATGATCAAAGGTACGTATTTATAATCTATTTACTTTACTCTAGATCATTTTGAGCCTAAAAATCATATTGATACTCCTTTAGTGAAACATGCATCAGTTTTGGAATCCTGTGAAGCTCTTGAGTCAGTTGTGTTTGAGGAAAGATCTCCAAGTGTTTATCACAACACCACCCTCAAAATATACCCCTCCAGGTTCAAAAATATGAGAAGAGATATAATGACCCCATATTCCCACCACTAGTAGACCCCGAGATGGAAAATATTACCGAGTGTATAGAAAACACACTGATGGGAGTCATTACCATGTAAGAGAAAACTTGTGGAAGAGAGAGATAAAATAGACACCAACAAACACCTTCTCAAGCTACAATATAAAAGAAACCCATGTACAAATATTAAATTTTATGAAAGAACTACTATAAATGAATGAGAAAAACTACCAGTACCAAAATAAAGTAAAATGACAACGACCATGATGCCTGCATAGATCCAGCAACCCCAATCTAGTAGTAGACAACATGATCTCCATCTTCTGTAAGAGAAATAAAAAATAGTTTCTATATTTGTAGGGTGAGTATAACAGTATACTCAGTGCAATCTTCCATGGATCCTCTCATGAAAAAACAAATAAAGTATGCTAAAGCATAGTGAACAACAAGTGAAACTAACTCATAACCTAAACAGTATACTAAGTTCTCAACCTCACCATGGCTACTCCTACCTAGTGTCGCATACAAGAGTATATAATATAATAAATAATATCATGGTTACCCCGGTACCACTTCCCTATTGGTTTTACACTTTTCCCCAATGTTACACATCCTAAGAACTCTCTCCAAAAGGCTTTCTCATAGACACCTAACCGAATAATCACAACATGCAAGTTGTAAAACTCACCACCACAACTGCACAAAAACAAAGTAACCGGGTAGTTTCCGAGAGCCACCACAGATCACATAGCGTGTATCAAATATCATGTATTATAACTCAAGCCATTGCAGACTGTACACTGAGTAAGGATCCTCAAGCCATCACAACCTATACACGTTACACCTATAGTAGTCCATAAAAAACTATATACAGAATATATGTGCATGAAATAACCACAATCCATTACATCCCTCTATACACATATATGGGGAAAACTAACCATTGTGCATACCAGCACAAATAACTAAAAAGGGAAGAGAGTATGGCCAAAGCTGTTTGTCATCCATCCCCCCTATCATCGTGATGTTGGTGAAAACACTCTCTAGGGCTCCAAATCCCCAACCTGTTGGTTTTTCAAACCCAGAGGATAGAGTAGCATATATAATCATAAAAATTACAGATTATAATATATCTCACATCCACACTATGAGAATATCTTAGTCATATACTCAACAATATCTAACATCTATCAGACTCCAATCATCCACTACTAAGTCTAGATATCCTATAATCACACAACCATTTAAAGTGATATATTACTCTAATTTATCCAATTTCATTAATTTCATTTTTTATTAATTAATTATTTAACCATTAATTAACCATTAACATTTACCACATTACATCCCATTACCATTTCATCCAAGATCCATGCCCTCTAGGAATAACCAAACTCAGTCCATGGCTTCTCAACGTTATAACTCCAACAATACATCCAAAAAACCTCCAACTCCATGTGTAAACATCATTTATTCAATCATTTAGTAAAAGGATTGTCACTTTTCCATAATTCTAGGAATTATAAAAAGGCCTTCTAAGATACAAAACACAATGGGATCAACATGTTGAGTAGATTGACTGCTTATTGATTCATTTCCACATATAGTATGAGCATAGACTCATTGATACTCTAAAGGATAAACAAGGAACGATAGTTTCAGACCCCTCCTGTATTTACCTCTTTTGGAAGGAGGGTAAGAAAGATAATCATCCTCAAGTAGTGGGGAAGGTAAAATAGATAAAAAACAATAGGTTCAATATAAACCACTTTCACTTCGATGGTAAATCCCACCTTCTACCCATTCAATAATCCTTGGTGTCCTCCCCAACACCCACATTCATAACCTGATGCATCTTGACACTCCAGGAATCAACTGCTACCACCACAACCATTGGGCCTTTCTACCCCCACATACCATAAAAACCTTCTAGGCTCAAATAATCCAGGCTCACACCACAACACAAGTCATAGGAAACAGACAACATGGAAACTGGGCTCTTGGCTCTAAACAAGGAACTCAACCTTCACACACAACAAGCATTTACAACTCCAAAGCATAAGGTGATTGTACTTTACAGGAAATAGGGAAACTAAGAACCCTAGAAGGAATTATCTTTATCACAAAAATCATTCTTTATTTCATATTTCATTAACCAATTCAATTAAACTTACATAACTGCATCAATTTTATTATCATCAATTCACATCAACAATAACCAGAATCATTAACATGCCACATTATTTATTTATCCAATAAATTTAAAATTAATCTCGGCTTTACGTACTTTACCAAATTCCATCAATAATGACATACTAAAAAAATAAATCATAACTATCACACTATCTACAAAATCAAGAGGCAAACTGTTTCCACAGTATAAAGAAACAACACATGATCAATACCAATTCTTTAATCTGGTTCAAATATTTATTTCGTCAATTACATTTTTAGCTAGTGGAAAAATCAAAATAACACTCTTAATTCACATAAATAAAATAGAAAAGGAACAAATCCTCTACCCCAAAAGGTTTCTGATGTTCTTTCTATAAGAGCAGTCCAACACAGTGGATCAAAATCACCACTCCTGTAATGGATGCATCCACCCTAGGATGCCGCAACACCACCGTACCAACCCACAACCGAGAAATATCTATTAGAAACATGTAAATCACATTCCACCAAATGGAAAGGAGAAATTAGAGGAAACAAATTGAGGAACACAAAATACGGTGTAGAACATACCTTATATCAAAAACGGATCAAAATTCTTGGTTGCACCAAAATAGTGGGAGCACATGTAGCAAGAAAAACTGCAAGGGGACCATGATCAAAGGATTATAGTTCTATCACATGAATCCTAGGGGAATAATGGTTTGGTCATCTCATACCAGGGAGAAAAAATAAGAAAGAACAAGGCAGAAGGTATCATGGCATTTTGAAAATCTAAATAGAGCAACGATTTAGAAACGATTTTGATTTTCCATTAAAGGTAGATTTTTCAAGACTATGCAGTTTGACCAGGTAAAGGAACCCATGAACCTATTAATATTAAGATAGGTGTTATGTGATTGGAATAGTTCTTAAATACTTAAAATCAAGTCTTTGAATGTGTTTTATGTCAAAGATAACATCAAACAGGCGAAACTATATGATGCTAGAAACCCTATACACCTACTGAGGGTTTAAAAAATAGTATAACCATCTGATATATGACCTATAGACTTGGAAAAACTATAGAACCTATCAATAGTTGACCTAACCATAGCTAGGAACACTATATAACCTACCAATAATTAGAAACACTGTAGAACCTACTAATAGATGACCTACCAATGGATGGAAACAATGTATCACATACTGAAAAATGACCAGCTAATAGTTGGAAACACTATAGAACCTATTGATAGATGACCTATCGAAAGCTGAAAACACTATAGAACCTACTGATAGATGACCTACCGATTTCTTGAAACATTGTAGCACCTACCGAGAGATGGCCTATCAATAACTAGAAACATTATAGCACCTACCAATAGATGCCCTATCGACAACTGGAAACCCTATAACACCTACCGATAGATGACCTAATGGAAGATGGAAACTCTAATGTACTTACCGATATATGACCTACTGATAGATGGAAACACTATAACACATACTGATAGATGAACTATTTATAGGTAGAAACACTGTTCACAGAACAAGAAAATTTGATGTATTGGGTATAAATCACCTTGACCTCCGGGAACACATCAATAACTAGATTCCAGAAAATGAATGGACCAGAGAGGTCTGGGAAATTACATGTTCATATGCATTAAGAAGATTATGTGGAAGAAGAAGATCCAGTAGCTCTAGTACAAGCACTTTTATATGTCCAGAAGAATGCACCTTTTAAGTTGAGAGAACCTGTTGAGGGGGAGAAATATCCAAAAATGGTTAGAATTTATATTCATACTCACTATGATGATATAGTTTTTCATGAATAGTAAATGGATCTAGGATATGTTGATTTCGGTTTGGATTACCCTAATTCAGAGGAAGGAAAAACTGATCCTAAGGGATTTGAGGTAGAGGGAACAACTCCTATTGAAACTTATCAAGATGTACCTCCTACATGTATTTCTATGGCTCTAATTGATCTTATAGATTATTTCACTAAGGATGGCCTCAATATGTTTAAGGAAGAGTTGTGCTTAGTTGTCAAATCTGCCCTTCCACATCAACCAACTCTAGTGGAAAGTGTTAATGAAAGTGATGCAACTATGTTAACAGAAAGGGTTATTTCTCAAATTGAACATTGTATGATAATAGTCGTTGAATATAATTGTCACACATAATCAATAGATGTGTAATGAACTAGTTTTTATGGTTTCTTCCATCAATATTCTATCCATTGAATAAATATAATATTTAGACAAGGTTCTGAAAGCTCTAGGAGACACCACTTTTGACTCTTCAAAGGATTCCACTCTGTCACCTCCAATCCTTGTTTTGAATCATTTGAGAATAATAGTTCAAGATGTAATTAAATGTGACCCATCCTCAGTTACTCCTTCTATTCAGCCTATTGATGTTTAGATTATCAGATCATTAATAAGAGAAGATCATCAGACTGAGATGGGTGGATCAGATCAAGAAATTCTGTCCAAAATTATGAAAAATAGTGATCATGTGCATGATATAGTTATATTCTACACTAAGGGTGCCACTAATGCTCAAGAATATATAACCAAGAATGTATACTTCTAATTTAATAGGGTTTATATGAAGCATCAGATGGATATTTATTTCTAGTATTTGGTTGAGAATTTGAGACTAACTCTGTTCACTCAAGACTTCAAAAAAAATATAAATAAGATTAAAAAATTCACTCTTACTCTTTATATGTTTATAGAAAATAATGTGGATGTAAAAAAGGCTATGGACCATGGTGGCTTGATCATAATGGACTATATCAATCTATTGAACCCCTACCTGCATCATGAGAGTACTAAAATTATTGCTCCATCGTCTTCTCCTCTCAGACTTGTCCATCACCCATTTCCTTCTTCTTCTGCACCCTTGAAATATTTTTTATGCCTCTTGATAAGGCTCTTTATCAAATCAGAAATGTTTTTCTTTGGGAAATTATAGGACCTTATACCTCTTCTAACCTAAGTCTTTCTCCTTATGTGTTTACTGGTCTTCCTATTCCTTCCATCATTATGCCAACTACAACTCCAACCACTACCTCTTATATACCTACTATTTCTACTACCACTTCTCCTGATAAGGGCAAAGACATGATGGATTCTACTTTGGAGAAGCATTGATTTGATGGTTCCTTGATAGGGATCTATTGAATTTTTTTTCTATATCCTGTATTGGTTATTTAATGACATATATTATATCTTTTCATCTCATTCTTGGTTACTTATATTCATTTTTTATTTCATTTTATAATCCAAAAAGGGGGAGAATATTTATTGAATATATCTCAAAGAGAATAAGATTAAAATAATGATTAATAAGTGATCTCTATAAAATTTGTGTTTATATTAACATATCAACAATTATGATACATATAATATGGTAAAAATACCTTATTTTGATCATCATAATTCAATTGTTTTGGTATATAATTCCATGATTTGTGATAATAGAAAGGGGGATATTGTTGGCATAATCTAGTTTTAATAATCACAAATCATTATTAATTATCATTAATTATGTTACATATTATTTAATCAAGTTTACATATAACTATAATCTATTCTTTTAGTTTTTACCTCATAAGACATGTTAACAAAATTTGGATATGTATAAGTCTCTGATACTTAACCTACCAAGAGACGAGTCAGTTATCAATGAGTATAAGTCACTGATGCTTAACATACTGATAGAAAATATAGTATTTAATGAGTATTATTCACAGATAAGGATAAGTCACTGATTCTTGACCTACCGATAGACGAGACACCATTGCATCAAGTTACCGATAGGTTCTTATAATTATCACTAAGGATGAGTTGCTGATGAAGTCTGAGTTATCAGTGGAATGAGTCATCGACATCTTGACCTACCGACACAGAGACTGAAAAATACCCAGAATATTTGCTAAGTATAAGCTATCGATGGTTTTGTTACTAATGCATCACCCACTAACTGACTGACTGACTTACTGATCCTATGACACCATCATTCATTCCTCTGTCATTTAATTTAAATTACTTCTAATGGTCACATTTATAAAACTTATTACGGGTTATTATATTAATGAGATTGTTAGTTTTTTATAGATAACATTTAATGGATGTTATAGAATAGTACGAGGTATGAGGTAACAAATAACATGGTCCTTTTATTCTTCATTTTAAAAATCTAATACTGGATTAAAAAGGAAGAAGAGCGACTAGAGAAAATATACTGACCTGCTCGTGCACCAAAGAACACACATAACTACTCGCTGGTCACAGTATGCGATACTTCTGAGAGCCTAAAATAAAGAAACGTTTTCTACAAGACAATACAAAAAAGTGTCATGAGTTTTTTATAAAATAATAATAGATCATCCACCAAATCATATATATCACTAGAAACACAAGATAGAAGAACTCATGACACTTTGTTTTATTGTCTATTTATAGAAGTTGACTCCATCTTCACTTATACAATCATTAAGGATTACAAAAGCTCTAAATCACATCACACAAAGCCTTCTAACAATATTCAATTTAATGTATTTTTTACATGTGTAATATTTTACCTTTCGGATGTGTGTATGTCTCTATCTAATAAACAGACACTGTCACATTTTCATAACTAGAAGATATATTGATATCTTCAAAAACCGATCTTTTACACCATACACACCCATTAATAACTGTAGAAGGGGTCCCTATATGGACTTTTTGAAATTTTTACTCCCAAAAAAACTATTTAAGAGATATAGTTGACCGAGAAAACTATGTATGTGGCTATATACCCCGATCTAGGTTGCAGATCCTTGTATAGTTAAATAAATTTCGTGGTGGTAGGTGATCGCAAAGTGGAGAGGACTAAGTCTCATCTTAAGACTATCCCTCTTATTTTAAATCTGCCATGTCTTTCAAAGTTCCAATTTGACTATTTTATTTAATTCCAAAAAATTTAATTCACATTAAAATTTAATCTAAGATAGTTTTTATTTTAGAATTTGGTTATGTAGATTTATTTAAAAAGATAAAATAACAATACATATTTTTTTAACTGAGTAATAATCATTCTTTGAGAAATATTTCAAAATATAAAAATATTTATAAATATGATACCTTGGTTAACTTGGACATATTTAACTTTAATTGAGGATATTTTAAAAAAATATTGTAAGAAATAAATTTTTATAGGAACTCAATGCACCCCCCATCTTTACTGTCTTACTCCGACCAAAAAATATGTTAAATAAAATACTTTTCATGTAGTTACAAAAAAAGCTAAACTAAAACTAGAAAAAGATTATGATGTATGGTCCAAAGTCCTAAATCAGTCCATAAACACCATGATCCAACCAAATAGGCAATGAATAAACCAAACACTAGGTCTATGTTCCTAAAAACAAGTAACATCTTCTCGAGTACCCTTGTACCATGGCGGCTCAAGGAGGGTGTGAGTACAACTCATTAGGCCACCACCAAAGATTTCTAAAGTAATAAACAGTTTTTAAAATAGATAGTATATGTAGATACCTAAGGAATAAGATTATAAATAAAGAAAGGTTCCATTTATGAATTGGGGCCACCTTATTCACTTTCATCATTAATTACAAGGGTTATCCATTTTCATCAAATCCACTATAACCAAGGTCGATAATATAAATTATGCTTAAGGGGTCATGTTACCTAACTCTCAATAGAAATAATTGTAAAAACAATATTCATTAACATACCATGGAGACTCAATCCATGTCTATTACCTCAACATAGAGCTTCATTCCATGTTCATTACGTCACCTTGGAGCCTCAGTCCAGGTGAATTACCACTTGCATTCGTTGGGGGGCAATAGTTCCTCAATTTGACCCCCTAACCCATAAAATACATTGGTGGGAATAGAGAATCAATATTGTTGACCCATAGAAGGACCCTCAACCCAATAACCCACACTACATTTAATCCATGGGAACATGATTCTTTTATTAAATCAAATTTACCAATGAAACCCATAACTATTAAACACATTTATCATTTAGTTAATTTCATAACCATGTTATCATGCTAAAATAATATCTAGGGGACCTATCTCACTAACCCATATATAATTTTGTTGAATATGGTCCCAACAGACCTTTAAAAACAAATCATGGCATAAAAAAAATTCACAAATACTCATTTGAAATCATCTTCAAGCCACCCATTAAAATAAAGGTATTCTTAGTTGAAAACAAAAACATGGCCCAAGGATTTCATTTTCATTTCAACCATAAAAACAAGCATCGAGTATTTCAAAATAAGGGGTCCACACCCTTGTTTTGAATCATTTTTTAAAATATCATAGGAAAAACTCTTTTTTAATCACATTAAGGTCAACACATCTTTTGAAAACATTTCTAACTATCAAGGCATTCTATTCATCATTCAAAACCCATAACTAGACCAAAATAAAAACACAACATTTATGTAATTTCAATCCTCTTAATAATTTTACAAATTCAACATATAATAAATTCAATTTACCCTTTAACCAATCCCACATACATGTTTACAATTTACACCCATTCACTGTCATATTTACCCTACCTCAATTCTCATCAATTTATCTCTCCATTTCCTACAATTTGGCATTCCCCATGGTTAGCCATAGGTTTAGTCTCACTTTATTAATGAACACAATGGGTTATGTGAAGGGAATTTCACCTCAATATAAGGCATAATTCCCATTCCATAGTTAAGGATATTGAAACAAAACAATGAAGCACATTGAAACAACCACATACACATATAAAACATCAAGAATATAGAAAAATTCTTCAAGACCACATACCTCATGCCCATTAAGGAATTATTGCTTAACATCTGGCCATGATTGAAAATCAATGAGCCATGGATAATATAATGAAGAACACCATGTAGAAACAATTTTTAGGGATTCAGAAGAAGAAGATCAATTCCACAACCCATATTCTAGAAAATATAAGGAAGATGAGGTTTAGACACACCTGGAGGTTTGATTTGAAAAAAATGGCATTCCAAGAGCCTTTGAATCGAATGTGATTCATCTCTTGGAATTATACAGTGTTTTGATTCATCAAAAAATCTATTGGAGGAGGTATAAGGGAGAAATTCAGATTATAACCCTTAAATCTAGATGGGAAAAAATTGAATTTCCCACTTTTTAAGGGCCTCAAAGTTTGTCCGAACAGTTGGCCAAATCATGTGCCAACCATGCGGCTCTATTTTTATAGGAGGGAAAAATCTATAGTGGTTCTTGGGAACTGCCACAAGGTTTGGAAATTCATGTGAAGCCCATACACTAGCCTGTTTCCAAGACATGGCTCGACTGTATGGTTTCCCCTAACTAGGCGCCCGATTTTCACTAACTGTGCACCAACCATGCACTGCACACTTTTTGGCCTCTTTCCACCTCCTTCCATGTCCTAACCTCCCAGGACACACCCAAAACACCCAAAAAAATTAATTATCCAAAAAAGGAAGTTAGACAAAAAATTTAAACTTGGACATAACTTTACAAAAGTTTGTGATCTTATAACCTCCCTAAATTATAATGACTCATCCTTGATCCACTCTTAAAATTCGTACTGAGCCTCTAAGACCAATGATTGGAAAAAAAATCCCAACTTTCACCTTTAATTTCCCATGATTCCCCCTAGATATGGCCATCCAGTCACTAAATTCATTCATTTGATATATTAATACCCCTAACAAAACCCCCACTATAATCAACAACCACAAACCAATGATCCTCAATGTTAAAACTATATAAAAGTCATTATTACAAACATCAACATCAGGGAAGGTTCTGAGTAACACCACTATACTACCACAAAAAAGAAAGCCAACATGGTACTTCATTACTATAGGGGATTCAACCAGAACTCCCTCGGTTCGATACTATCTTCAATTCCCCACCCAAATTTCATGGAACCATATCACCTAGTTCTTTTCTATTCTCTGACTATGACCCAATCATAAAATCACTTAAAGAATCATCCAGATTCTGATGACATATTGGGACCTACCCCGGTCGACAACTTAATCCCCAATGACCTCATCCCATTTCTAAACATTTGAAAGGACCAAAAAAATAATAAACTTCATGTTAAGGTACTCAATAAGAGAAAACCCAATTCGAAAACTATTACCAAAACTATAACCCATGGAAAATGCTCATTTTATCCCATCTATATCAGACTATCTCTCAAATCATCAACTGATCAAGTTCCCACTATGGTCTCTCCTTCCATACACTTTATCTCTCCACCACCATTTTCTTGTTTTGGGTGCCTCGACCACTAGAATAGATCAAAAAAATCTCAATTCATATTTTTCAACTTACCCGTTGTGTTTCTCAACTCACCATGCCCAATATCCTTGATAACTCCACCCAACTCTAGAATTTATCCTTATTGTGAAAACTACCCGAATTGGTCACACATCTTCTGTCTATATCTCGACCAAAGGAAACTTGGTTCTTCCAAAAAAAACTATTCTCTTAACTAGAGAACACTTAAAATCTCAAATTAACTGAAGGTGTCTTGAATCCCACCACATCTGTCCCTTTTTCCCCCACATAGTTAATCAATTCTAGCTGACTCACTCTATTGGTTCCCATCGTCCACTAATGGCATGTCGCCCCTTACCTAGACATGATTCTTTATCACTTAATGAATACTTCTATCATCCACACGATCCTACCATATTTCATTACCAACATCTAATGAAACATTACCATCATATCATCTTCTAGTCTGTATCCTGTTGTTGGGATCTAAACACACCCCCAACACATCTTTGATGAAACCACATGGATTACCCCTAAAACTATCCTGAATCCGTTTCTCTATATGATCTACCACTAAAAATAAGGACCAATGAGCCTTTCCAAAAAGATCTAAAAAGAAATCATATAACATTCTCCATGACATCCTGATGCCATCACATCCACTCAACGATTTACTCCATACATCCATGACTGGCGTACAACTCCCCACCTTACGAGTTTCATTCTCAGTACATTCATCAAGAAATTTCAAACATCATTTCTCAAACTTCTACAACAAGATGAACCTAAAGATTCGATGTGGTTGTCTAGAGTTTGATGGAATAGAAAAACTAATATTCACTTTTACCCATTATCAACTTTCAAGAACATAACCCATGGAATTTCTTGACAACTATTTCATCCAAAGGACCACTCGCATAATCGGTCAATGGAGTATTCCCCATCATATGAATCAACATAAATCACTTCATATGTGTATCCTCAAAAATATCCATATCCATACAAAAAAAATTTATGTAGCTAAGAATGAAACCAGCGCCCCCTTAGTGTACTCAGGATGATGTTAAGATATATGACATGATCACCACTAGCTAAATTTATGCTAATAATTCTTTTACAAATGCCAGAAATAACTATCCATCACAAATGTCACCTCTAACCATGAATAAACCTTAATTTTTCAGAAGTATCATGCTTTCCTACCCACCAATGTCTCACCAACACTCAACAAAAAAAATTTATGTGGGATTTTAACCTAAACTCACTACCACTTGACGACCCTCTGTCAAGCGATCATGACCCAACATTCTCTTTTTGCACAACTATCATTACCCACTCGGGTTCCTCTAACACGACCATGGTGATTTTCACAAAACACAACAACGACCACACTAACCCCTAATCCACTATCTTGTACATAACTTTCACTTCCCACTATGATCACATGGAATTACGAAAAGTTATTATTATGAGTCCCATGTTCATCAATCACAAAAAGAATAATTCATTTCCAATATGTGGCCACATTTGGGACTCCTCAAGCACTCTAGGTCTCTATCTTTCCCACAACCACTCGCTAATCTAGATCATAGATCACATGAGTAATACATCACCAAATAGAGGCCCAAAATCCCTCTCACACAACTAACCTTGCAACCTGGCCCATCAGCCTCATTGGACTCGAGGAATTTTCAACATCCTCAGCCAATGACCCAACTATTCATGCATGTAATCCCAAAAACATTACCACCATCACATTGGTTTTCATTTCCACACCTATATTTCCCATCCATGACTTGTTCACCCTTTTCCTTTTTCCTAAAAACAACATTTATTCCCTCCTCAAACACCATCATAGCATCATTTCAAGGATCCTAACGACCTTGCCTCTTCCTAAAACTAACCTTACAACCAACCACAACCACTCTGATGCCTCATTGAGAAATAAACTAAGGCATAACAATGAACTATTAGCACACTTAATGACCCCAACCATTCATCAATTCCTCCTTTAAAGAAACCACTCATGTTTCACATCCTAAGGAAATTTCAACACATTGAGAACCCAGCTTGAGGCTACCCTCAATTTCCCAAAATTTTCAACTCGTAACCCTAACTCGTGTCACATTACCAAACCAATTCAACTTACCACTTCTCTTATAAGGAAAATCCTGCACTCTGAAACACACACTGCATGACACAGACAAGGTCTAAAATGTCTTCTTGTGCCAGAAACACCAAAAGGTACTAACAACACCAACCAACCACTCTCATAGGTTACCTACAAAGTTGATGATACCAACTCCCTAAACTAGAGTCATGTAAGAAAGGGAAATTGTATCTCCTTTTAATCCCTACACATCATGCCTCATACAACTCACTGCTCACGGGAGACACTCTTACCCCCAAACCAAAACACACTGTGTCTACCTCACCTCGATGGACATATACTCTAGGAATATCAATAAGGATTACCATACACACACTTGGCAATGGAAATCCAAAAACCCACTCTAGGTTCCATATCACAACTCACATAAACACAACCTAAAAGGGTTACCAAACACACATTATCAGAAAACTCATGACCCTTGGGCGACAACCCTACCTAAGGAACACAATAATATATTTTTTAACATACATCAAACCCCACATAGTCTCGTGAACCACAACCATTATCATAAACATGTCACTCTCACTACCCAAAACATCCATACATAGGGTCTGATCATAACACTAGGGATACCCATTTCCAATATCCTTATAGGTTCCATCATTTGACATATCCCTACTTAATTAATTTTTAACATTTATAACCCAAGATTTCACATTTCAAAATCTTCCATTTTCAGAACCCCAAGCATATATACTTTCTGAAATGTTTTTATTGACTGAAAATTTATAAAATATATGATTTATTCAATCTCAAATTTCAAAACAATTATTTTATAAACTATTTTAAGGGAAAATAACTAGATAAAAATTAAAATAATATAATTACACTATGAGTATTTGAATCCCAAGGAACTATAAATCACAAAAATATAAGGATTGCCTACCAATCATATCTTCCTAGAATGATTCATGAACTCAAACATACTATTGAAATTCCAAGACCAGATATAAAACACCGTAAATCAGTAAAAGCTCATCCATTTTAGATTCTTGAGGTGTAAATAACAATCAACTGTAAAATCTAAAAATCCAACATCAATACCCACCCCTGAAAACATTAATTTTTCCTCACACATGGGATTATAGGCACTGAGGTATGAGCTCATTAACAAGACCAAAAAATATCCTAATCACCAGACTACCATGACCAAATAGTAATAAAAAATATGGCTCTTATATAACATTTTAATGTCTCTATCTTAATAGTCAGTAACTAGTTCCCTGATTTAGGTCATCACTTAACATCAAGTTCTCCTTCCTATACCCTAGAGGCTATCAACTAGTATATAGGTTCTATGCAGAATCAATGGGGACACTATAACCACTTATCATTGTATTTTTATAGAAAAATGAATGTCAAAAATATAATAAACAATAAGATCCAATAAATGAACAACATGCGATGAATGAAAACAAGTGACTAGTAGCACAAGCAATAAAAATATGATCAATACACTACATGTCATACATCCATACAAATAAAAATAAACACCAAAACTACCAATAAATTATAAAGTCTACAACCAAACCCCAACCCATTCCAGACACATCATGATCCAACTAGATATCCCATGGATGAACTAAAAACTAGGTCTCTATTCTAAACATGTACCTAAAAGACAATAATATCTTCTTGGGTACCCAAGTTCCATGGTGTCCTGAGTAGGGTGTGAGTACAACTCAGTAGGCCACCAACAATGGTTTATAAAGAAAGAAAATTTTAATAAAATAGATAGTGTATGAAGGTACATAATGAATAACAAGTTAAAAAAACTAGGTATATTTATGAACAAGGGGCACAATAGTCACTTTCTTCATTATTTCCATGGGTTATCCATTTTCATCAAATCCCCTATAACCTATTTTGGTCATATTAATTATGAATAAGGGTTCATGTTCCATAATCATGAAAGATAATAATTCCACAAAACAATATTAATTAACTTACCTTGGAGCCTTAGTCTAGGTGGATAAATTCACCTTGGAGGCTTAGTCCTAGTGCATTACCACTTGAATTCATTAGGTAAATCGATCCTCAATTTGAAACCCTATCCTAATAAATACATCGGTGGCACTAGAGCATCAGTCTAGCCGACATGTGCGAGGAGCCTTTGTCTAATACCCCATACTATGTTTATTCCATGTGCACATACTTTTTAACTATTTTATATTTACCAATGAAACCCATAATTATTAATTATATTTATCATTTATTTAATTTTATAACCATGTTAACATGCCATAATAATCTTCATGGGTCATATCTTAGAATTACATATATGATTTCAATGACTCTGGTCCCAGTGGAACCTTAAAACCAAATAATGGAATAAACACAATTCAAGGATACTCATTTAAAATCATCTTGAAGCCTCATTTTAAAACACAAGCCTTCCTGTTTGAAAACTAAATCATTCCCCAATGATTTAATTTTCATTTCAACAGTCCAAAAAACTATTAAACATTTAAAGAAGGGGACACAACACCATTTCAAATCATCATTTAAAAAATCAATGGAAAACACCTTTTTAAATCACTTTGAGGTCAATAAAACCTCTTTTGCAAACATCTGAAAAATTCAAGACATTCAATTCATCATATAGAAACTGTAATCAGACTAAAATCCAACACAACTTTTAAGTCATTTTAATATTCATAGGAATTTCTCAAAATTTCGAATATAATCAATTAAATTTACCATTAAATCAATCCCACATTCCATTTTAAAATTTACAAACCATTCACCCTCATATTTACCCTAAAAAAATATTCACAAATTTATCTCACCATTTATTAGGATTTAAAAAACCCCATGGTTAGTCCTAGGTTTAGTCTCATACCATCAACGAACCCAACAATGACTCTGAACGGTCATTCACCTAAATCTAAGGCCCAATTCATGTTCCATGGACAAGGATATTGAAAAAAATCAAATCATAAAATGGGAATAAACACATAAACATATAAAACATCAAGATTTTGGGAAAAATCTTTAATACAACTTACCTCATGTCCATGAAAGAATGCTTCTTTATCCACCACCCTTGATTCGAACTCAAATGGCCACAAACACTAGAATAAAGAAAACCCTAGAAAACAAGGTTTAAGGTATTATAAATAAGGGGAATAATTCTACAAGACCTATTCCATAAAATAAAATGAAGATGATTGTTAGACTCACCCAGATTTTTAATTTTCACTAAATGACACACCAAACGCCTAATAATAAAAGGAGATTCATCCTTCGTAAGTCTTGAAGGGTTTGATTCATCACCCATGTTGTAAAAGGAGTAATAGGGGAAAATAATGTTAGAATCTAGAAGGAATGATGTGTAAAAACATGAATTTACCACTTTATAAGGGTTGAACAATTTGACCAAATGGTTTCCCAAACCATGCACTAACCGCGTGACAACCTATGTCTAAGAGGGGCCAAGATGCATAGTTTCCTGAGAACACTAGAATGGTTTCAAAAACCATGAAAATCTCATGCCCCAACCTCGGTCCAAGAGGGGGATGGGCTATATGGTTTCTCCTATCTAGAAGCACAGTTTTTACTAATCAAGCACCAACCGTACACTGCACATTGTTTGGCCTGTTTTCCCTTCCTTCTTTGTCCCGAACCCTCAGGACACTCCTAAAACTCCTCATACACCCAAAAAACTACGTCATTAGTCAAAAAATGGAAGTTTTTCAAAATATTTTACAATGAAATAACTTTATGAATGTTCATGATCTTACATTTTCATTACTCAATATAATTTGGCTAATATTGGTATGGCCAAGATGACCAATCTGTAACTTTCCAGTTGTTTTTTCATGATGAATGTAACACTTCAAGAATTTAGAATGAGTATATTTTTTAAAAAATATTTTTTAAAATATATTATGCTTTAGGAAATATTGAATTAAAATAAAAAATGATACATTTTATTGAGATAAAATATTACAATTCCAAATAAACATCAATACATTATGATGAAATAATAATCAAAAGTAAAAAAATATAATTGGAATAAAAGATAAAATTGGTAAAAATACAATGAGAATATAAAATTTATCCTTCTATTTTTTCATGATGATCATAACCTTGATCCCAAATATGGATAAAAGGATGATAAATATAACTATTATCATAATAATCAGTGAGAAGTAATGATTTTAGGGATTTATCAAAGAATATAAAGGATGTTTTTATAGTCATTGGGATTATATAGAAATTTTACTCGTATGTTAATTGGGACTGTATAATCATTAGAATTATATGACCATTGGGATTATATAGTCATTGGATATAATACCTGTAAGTTTTTTATTAAATGAAATAATTAAATATGATTAAAATTATATTTTTTAAAGGAATGATTTTAAGGAGTTATGTATTTTTTGATAATAATTTAATCACATTAAAAATATGTTTATGAAAATATGTGGTATATGAATATATTAAATAATATATTAACATTCATCTAATTCTTATTAATAGATAAATAATGAGTATAAATACATTTTATACATTAAAAAAGAAAAGTTTCTTTGAAAATTAGTTTTTTTATTTTGTGTATGGATATTATGATGAATTCCAATCAATTTTTGAAATTTTAATTGATAAAATTGAAATAATTTTTTTAATTCATTATTTAAAAATATTTTTAACAAAAAAATTTATGATTTTTTTAAAATGGATGGGTTTTGGTTGAATAGTGAAAAATAACAATTTTATAAAAAAACTGTGATTTATTTACTTGTAATCAAAGTAATTTCAAGTTACTACTTATTTTGATTTACTTTAAAGATACATAAGTTAATTTTTATAAAAAAATAATCAAATTAAATCCATGTGAATCAATATTATTCATGAATTTAGTAGAAATTATTTTTACTCTTAACAGATGAATTATTCTAAAAATAGTTTTCACTGAATTTTTTTAATTAATGATAAAATAATTTCTACCAATTCTATAAATTGAATCCTATAAAACTAATTCAATATCTTGTATAATCTTGTTAAAAACTTATTAGAAGTTCAATTTTTTAATCATAATAAATTATAATAACGGTAAAATTTTATCACCACATTAATAAGTAAAATAGGTTAAATGGGGTTAAACATTGATATAAGGTCTCAAAATCAATCCATAACATTCCACCACTTCATTGGATTGTTTTTTACAAATAGTCATATATTTTAATATATTTAATTTCGGTTCCACATTCCTTTGTTTACAACCCTTGTATTATTTTATGTAATGAATAATTGTAAAATATCGTTCTCCATCACTTATTATGTTTTGATGATATTAATACAGATAAAAATGTTATACAAATGAATATAGATGATATTTTTGATTAATAATAAACTAAATTAATGGTGGTGATTTATTTTTAATTTTTATTGATGGTATAATTATCGTGAATACTTATGTAATGTCGATGTAGGGCTCATGAAAGTAGTAGAAAATTTAAGTAAATTATTTTAAATAAAATTAAAAGTAATACTTTTTGGAAAAATTAAGGTGTTCAAAAAATTAAATAGATAATTATAATATATTATCTATGATGAAATTTTTTATATTTAGATTCCATTATACTCTTGATGCCTTTAATGTCAAAATATGTGAATAGTCATGAAAATGAATTTAAATATTATTTAATGTTAAAAAATAATTTTTAAATCATTTTAAAATAGAAAAATTATATTCTAAAATATGTGAATGGTAACATTTTTGTTCCCATATTTTATTTTATTTGTTTATTTTCCTCTTACTTTTTAAAATTTCTTTATTATCCTTCAAAAATGAAAAAAAATATGAAAATGCCATTTATTGTTTTCCTTTAAAAAGAAATTGACTTAAAACTTTTTAAAACACAACTCATGTTTGGTTTTATCTCAAACATATACCCAAATAACTATCAAAATATCCATTACCAATTACCAAATCCATTTTACTAACCACAAACCTCCCCTTCATGGGACTTAAGCTCAATCAAAAGTATGATTTTTAATGAAGATATATAAGTCTAAAACAATTTATTTTATGTTTATTTCTTCTTATACCACCATAAAACTAGTCAAAAAAAGTTCTGATATAATAGCATAATTATATAAAACAAATCAAAATTTATTATTTTTAAATTAAAAACATTTTTCAATTAATATTTTCATTTAATTGAAGATGAACCCTTTTCCCATATGTACATGTGGACTACCACATCCACGAAGCAATGTGCCTTTTACACTCTTTCAAAGATGGTTGTTATAATAAATTTAATGACTATATATTATATTTAGGACATAATTTTGATTTTGTAATGATAATATATTTTTTATATTCTTACGATCCATTAATTGGAAAATGACAATGTTTCTCGTGTGTATGTATTGAAAACCACCTCCATGAAGAAATACGATTGGTTTTTCCATGTTCAACATAAATGGATAGTTTTGAAATATTATTTAATGTATAAAATTGACAATTATTTAATGATTTTTATTCTTAAGATAATGTTACTGTGAACCCTTGGACACTATCTAACCTACCAATGTGGTTTTTGGATTATAAATCAAACGTTATCAAAATGTAAGACATGAAATTAATCAATTTAGTAACTATATAACACATTATAATGAATAAAATAAATGGTATTAATATTTTATAAAATATTTTAAAAAAAATAATTAATACATTAAATAATTAAGATAAGCTTATTATAAGGGGTTTTAAGATCATTTGTTGAGAGTTAGATTCGAGATAAGGAATTTCTCTTTAAAAATTTGTTTTAAATGTTTTCAAATATTTTTCCACCATATACATATACTTAAAATACATTCAATAATATCATTATATATACTTTAGTTATGTTTAAGTTTCAGCATAAACTATTCATGTCTCTTTAAAATTATTTTAAAAATGTAATATTTTTAATTTTTACCATACTGATCACTTTTCAATGGGAAAATTAATGTTTTTTAACATATATATCATGGAAATATTTTCCCACCATCATGAAAATTATTATTTAGGAATATTCCTATATATTGTTACTTCTGTTTCTATGAATTTTTTTTATTAGTTTTAAACAAAAACATTTTTTTTCTATATTTTTACATGACGCCCAATAGTGTTTTTATTTATTTTCTAAAAAGAATATTTTATTGTATTTTATTATAGAAATATAAGATTTTATGATTTTTATGTAATATATGGTTCATGGTTATTTTTTATTAATATGAATGAGCATGATATAACTCATGATTCCTAGTGAGCATAGTATTTCTCACTAATGCATTTGGAAAAGTGATAGAGTTAACAGTTGTAAGTTAATCCTAAGAGAATATTTGAATTAATAATGATAGTAATTTAATTTTGATGTATTTTTTTGTTGTTCATACTAAGGGTTCAATAAATATGATTTCCCAAGGTACCTACATGACCTTTCTATGATTTTAAAATAGTTTTTATTCAAAATCTTTTACCATCATAATGTATGTAAACATGATTATGTTTTGGGAAAGATTAGGAACCTTATATGGGTTAAAGTTATGTTTTTTATGAAATGTTTATTCATGGGTTATTATTTTTTTTAAAACCCTCATGATTAAATTTTTTCTTCTATTATTTATTATATATGGATTTATGAAAAAAATTCCAATAAAACTAATTTAATGAGTATGTAAACAAATATTTGAGATCAAATATTATTAGGAAACTGGGAAAATTTCTTATAGATTTCGTAATTTTAAATGGTACTAATAGTTTCATCGCCTTTTTATAAACAAAACAATTATTTTTTTATCATTCCATATATTTAGCTAATTTTATAAGGAATAAGGATGAATAAGAACTATAGAAAGGCGTATCTTTCCACTACGAGGATTATTCTTTATGGTAGAAAAAATATTTTAAATTAAATATGATTTTAAATTTAAGATTTCTATTTTGTTGGAAAAAGTGGTTATTTTGTAGAATTATCACTTTCTTTTTAACGGTTTGATATTTTTGTGTTTTTATTAATTCGTTAAGAATTAATCCAAATTTTTTTTTGAAATATTTGAAATTGAAACCCATTTTATAATTTATGTAATTATTTTCTATTTAAGTCACATAAAATTAAAGTTGGAATCAGAGGAAACTTTTATATATATTTAGAGGTTAGGATATTAATATGATTATTTTTTAAGAGATTTAAGTTCCGTAATGTTTTAATAATTATAGTGTTGATCATATGACTAAATTCATAAATAACCCATTTATTTTTTACATGATGGGAGTTCAAGATGAATAAGTTCGTTTTGGGAGACATTTACTAGAATATAACCCTTAGGTTTAGTATGTGTTTTATTGAAATGGATATTTGATAAATAATAACTTTTAATTTTTTTACCATAAGATAAAAGGAATTTATAACCTTTAGATTAAAACATTCTTTAATGTGGAAGTAATTATGGTTAATTGGGATCAAGGGTTATTACATTTTGGTAATATATATGATTTATCACATAGATAACCATTGGAATGAAAATTGATTTTGTAACAATGTGATTAAAAATATTTTTGAATAAGTTCACTATATTGGGATGATTTTATGATTATAATAAAATGAATTATTTTCTCTAAGATGGGATTTTATTAGAGGAATAAGTTTCAATTATCATTTAAAAACATATTGATATTATTTCAGTTTTATTGTTATTGAAGTAATTAATGGAAAATGTAATAATATTTAGAGATTATATGATATGGCCATATAAATTTTTGGTATCTAACTTCAGAAAATATTTATGTTTGTTTAGATAAATGTTATGTTGGTCTGGAATGAATATGTTATCAAATCATTCTAAACATTAGGTTTCAATTTGGGCCAAGAATATTTGAGTTGTTTTAAGGTTAGCTATTTATGGAGTGATTTTAGTTGAATTTTTTGGGTTATTTGATGAGGTGTTATATATTAATATATTTTTATTATATAGGATATTATATTTTATTATGTTAACCATTTTTTATTTTGTTTCAAAGATAGAAATAGAGGAAATAGTTTTTCGATCATATTATAGAACTTTAGATCCATTCAAAGTTAATTAGTGTTATTTGGTCATTAGAAATATTCATGTTTCATATTAATTATTTTGAATATGAGTAATGAAGAGGGGTAAAGTTATTTTGAACAAAACTAAATGACAAAAATTTTTGGGGTATGGAATGAAATCATTTACTTATATTTTCCCAAATTCTATGTCGTGATGGTAAAATAATTCCTCAACTCAAATTAGAAGAAGATAAATCTATAAAAACATATATGAGAAATATATCTTATCCGTAAGGTTTTCCTTATAAAACTCTTTTTATAGTGTGACTCTAATTATGGTAAATTTACAATTTAACAAATTTTTAGGAAATTATAAATCTTATATTGTAAACCTTATCTTTGAATTTCTTTTCAAAAGGTGAAGTGCACTGTGTTGCATTTGTTGTCAATGAGACATGAAGTTGTCTTGGAATGAATGGATGTCAATGAGTCAAGATGTGAATGTCAAAGGATGTGATGGTGATGGTGATGAAGGAGAATGACCATGGTACACAGATGCATGTCACTTAGGAGATTCACTAAGTGACATAGGAGATGATGGTTGAAACATTCTCTAAGAAAATCAGACGATTGTTGATCTGATCATTAAGTTCATAGAACTTGTATCATGATGATACAATGTCACAACATTGTTTGAAGACCATGCATTGTACTGACAATGCATGAGGAGAAGCAAGAGTTCCATCCACAACTACTAAGTGGATGATGTGCATTAATGGAGTCCATGCACTTTCACTTAGTGCATGTGAATTTGAAGTTGATCTAATTGATCTCTGATTAGATCAATGAAGCACATTAAAGAATTTAAGTGATTCAGGAACTCAGTTGAAGATGAAGACCCTTCGTGAATTCCATTACAAAGTGATGAATAAATGTTGAAGAAGAATGAAGGAATTCTAATGAAGAAGAAATAATTGATCAAGTGATTCGGCTGATGAAGAACCTTCTACAAATGTCTCATAAGTCTAGAATACATGATTGAAAGGAGTTGAGGATGTTTGTGGAAGAAGGATGAAGAAGAAATGGAAAGAATGGCTTAGAAGGAGAGGAGGAGGCATTTGGCATTTAGAATTGGTATTTGTTCATGGAGGACTTTGTTTTTGACAAAGTCCTATTTGTTACTTTGCCAAAAAATATGGCCAGCCCGTGAGCACCTTGTGGGTTCAACCCCAAGGCTCATGTGGGCCTAAGGCGCCACGCCCAAGGGGGAACCCGTGAGGCGAGCTCAGGGCGGCAGGGGCGCACCCGCAGACACCACAGAGGCGCTGGGGCACGCCCGGAGGAGCGCAGGGGTATAAGCCCCCGAGGGCACGCGGTGGTGAAATCCGCGCGCCGGAGGAGCATAGTGGGCGCTAGGAGCGCGCCCGCAGGAGCAGAGAGTGGGCGCAGAGCGCGCCCGCAGGGAGAACACGGTGCGGGGCGGCACCGTGGAGGGAGAAGTTCAACTGAGCATATGGCGGCAGCGGCAGGGTAATAAACCGCGGAAATTCCGCGAGAGAATTCGATGTGGGACGCGCATTTTTCACCCGGAGCGAATCCTGGCCGTCCGAGAAATCGCGCGCTCGATCTGGACCGCTCATCTAATCTGCTGCGCGCCGCGATCGATCCAGCCGTCTGATGTCTTTCGATCACCTGATCCGACGGCTGCCGCATCGTCTCCTCCCTCGAGCTCGACCGAAGCCTCCCGCGTACCTCCTTCGAACAAGAGGCTTCCCGAATATGGATTTCGAGTTCCCGGCCACCTCTGAAGGAAGTAAAACGTCCATTGAGATCGTCTGGCCACACTGAATTCATCCATGCCTTAAAATTGCCTTGCATGCAACAAATGAGGAGATTTCGTGATCGGCCGAGGCAAACGAAGCTGCCGAGGCCACGTGGAGAGCATGCTTTGCATGCATGAGCCTAAACAGAGGCCGTGCATGCGTTCTAAGTCGCATGCACGTAAAGAAGGCCGATAAATAAGGGAGCCCGCGTCAAACCGAGAATAAAACGCAAAACTTTGGAAAGATTTTGAAGATCCGAAATCTTCAGTGATTCAAGATTTTGAACGCGGATGATCAAAGGCATTCCTCTGCCTATATAAGGAGAGCTCTTGGCTCTCATTGAGTTTGCTGATTTTTTTGTTGAAGATCCGGAGTCCCGCGGAGCACTCTCTGCCTCGCGAAGCCGAAGCCCCGCGCATCCCACTTGCGCGGCTATTGTTCTCGGTGCCATCTGAGGCCCGAAGGAGTCCCTTTTGCGCATCCCTTGCGCGAAAGAAGTGAAGGGGAGACCCCTGCGCGCTAATCCTTGCGCGGCAGGAAGAACCCAGGGCCGCGGCACTCTGCGCGCCCACGGTTGAAGCCCGAGGTGCTTTTCACCCGAGGTCTTGCACGCCCCTGTGCCGTGCTCCTTGCGCGCTCGAAGGCTTGCACACCCGTGGCTTGTGCCTTGCACGTGTGCGCCTTGTGGCTTAAGCCCACCACACCTTGCGCGACTGCCCCTTGTACCAAGACACCTTGCGCGCCTCCTTTGAGATCAAGGCAGTATACCACACTCATTTTGTGTGTGTGTGAAGTGAAGGAGTTCGGGTTGTGTTTTACACACATTGTGTGTGCCAAAGAAGGCCGAAGCCTTGCGCGACAGTGGAGAAGAGGAGAAGCACATGGGCAGTGTGTGTGCAAAGTGGACATGAACACACCTTGGCCGAGACTTGCACTCTGTGTGTGCATTTGAAGAAAAGGCAGTAGCCTTGTGTGTGTGCTAAGTGAACAAGAAGACCACAACTAAACCTAAGTTAGTGTGTGTCAAAGAAAGAAGAGGTCATAGCCAAGATTGTGTGTGCAAAGTGCAAATACACCCTACGGGCATTTTTGTGTGCAAGATAAAGTGAAAGGCCAAGTGTGTGCCAAGTGGTTAGAAGACCACAATCATTAAGTGTGTGTATAAAGTGAGCAAGAAGTTGGCCGAAGCCTAGGTGTGTGCACAAGAAGGGAAGAAGGCCATAGGCATTTGTGTGTGCAAAAGAACTAAAAGGCCGAACCTAGTGTGTGCACTAAAAGTGTAAACACCTAGAAGTAAAATAAGGAGTGACCCACACTAAAGTAGAACACACTCTAAGTGTGTAAACAAATTGGTTAAAGTGTGTGAAGGAGAAAGAAGGTGTGTGTGCTATATTTGATTACACCCTTTGTGGGTTTATTGCACCAAGAGAAAGAGGAGAGTGCATGCATGCATGCATGCACGTGCACACGTGAAGAAAGCCAAATCAGTGGTGTGCATCTGAGACTGAGCCAGACTGAAGTTAAAGAGATTGGTTGTCTGAGTTTTCAGTAGATTGAGAAGATCCTGATCATCACAAGTGATCAGAGGTACAGAGCAAGGCCAGCAGTCTTTATCCCAGACTGCTGAAGATACTTGAAGACCTTAAAGTGAAGAAGAGCTACTCGTGCGACTCGAGGAGCCAAGAGAAGACCCTGTGGGACTCAGGGAGAAGAAGTCTTCAGTGGGATTCTGGAGCAGGCCAGTGGGACTCTGGTAACACTGTGGGACGCAGTATAAAGACCCTCCTGTGGGACTCAGGAGAGATACGGTGGGAAGCTGTATCGACCATTGTAATTCTAACAAGTTATAATGGGAGAATCCATGCTGAGAGAGCATGGCAAGGATGTAGGCCTTTGGTGCCGAACCTTGTAAATCCTTGTGTCCAGTGCCTTTATATTTACTGCATCATTCGTGGAAAGGTGAGAGATACAATAAGAGTGGATCGAGGCCATAACAAGCCATAGAGGTTTAATTGATTAAGAATCAATTAGTAAAAAGTTTTAAGGGATCACTGATTCACCCCCTCCCCCTCTTAGTGATTCACACTGATCTGGGCACTTCAATTGGTATCAGAGCGAGGTTACCTCTAAAAGATCCAAGGGAGTTTATATGGAGTGCAGATTTGAGGAAATGAAAGAACAGCCTCAAATGGAGATATCTGCCAAGACTCTGAAAAACAGAATGAAGAAACATGCAAAGAAGATGAGGAAGAAGGTTGCTGCAATCAGAGAAACTCCTTCTATGGAAAGAAATGTGAAAGTCACATCAGATGACAATTCCTTTTATCATTCTTCTGATGAAGCCTGCTCTAGCTATGATGAAGATGGAAGGAACAATGATCTTCTAAATGCAATCAAATATCTTCAGAAGAGAGTCCCCAAGTAAATTGCAATGTGTATAGCTACAGGCCTCCTTGATCTTCAAGAAGAAAAATTACAGCTAGAAGATGAAGCCAATTCTCTAGAAGTCCAATTGGCTAAAAGGGTTGGCATAACCAACACTCTCAGAAAGCTGGTGAAGGCTAAAGATGAAACAGTATCACTTTGCAATGAAATATATGAAGACACTTGTGAAGAATTGCAAAGAAGCCTTTCTGAGAAAGAAATCTTTAAAGTAATAATCAAAGATGTTGTCCATGCACTGGAAAAGAGGCACAAAGTGTCAATGGTTGTCAGAGATGCTCAACTAAAAGACAAAGTCAAAAGGGTGAAGGAGCTTGACAACTCATTGCTTGAAATGAAGCAGATGCATGAAGACCAGATGGAACCGCTGAAACAGAATTGGGAAGGAAGGCTAAGAACTGTTGAGGATGAGAAGAACTCCCTCAATATGAAATGCTTAGAACTAGAGGTGATATTGAAAAATCAGCAATCACCTAAAGCTGAATCCTCCCAGTCAGCTGGAAGAAGAAATGTTGCTACTCAAGTATGCATTGAGAAGGATGATTCTAAAAGAAAGACATCCTCTAGTGAAAGTGCAACAACTTCTAGAAAGAAGGTACCATCCATACCATCTTGTACTGATGCTTCTAATTGTGTTTCCACAAAAAGTGCAGGATGGAAAAATAATTCCAAACAAGTATGGATGAAGACAATGAAGAAAGAAAGCTCTCCTGAAGCAGCACAACAATTCAAGACAGGTACCCTACAATCAGAAGGAATCAAGAGGTCAAGATTTGTGGGTCAATGTTGGTGTTGTAACAAGTATGGGCATTGTGAAAAGGATTGTTGGTACAATCCACTAAATGCCAAAGCACAGAGGAAGCCCATGCCTAGGGGGAGCAAGCCAGAAGGAAAGAAGAAACATCCACAGGTCCAGAGACATCTGTTTACTGCAAATAGATTCGGATTACTTGACAACATTTGGGATGATTGCAAAAGTGGTCAACAAAAAGATACATGTCAATCTCCAACTGTATCCAGAGCTCAAAAGAAGAAAAGATCACAGAACCTGGCTCAAAAAGATTCCTTGGGAAGCAAGAAGAAGAAAGTGGAAAATGCTCCCAAGAAGTGTTTGAGAAATGAAGAGAAGTCCTTGGAGTCTGAGTCCAAGAAGGGTGATGCATCCAGAAGGACCACCAAGAAATGCTTCTACTGTGGAAAGAAAGGACACATCATGGACCTTTGTAAAGAAGCCATGAAACTAAATAGAAGCCAACTGCAATTAAACAGACAATCAATCCAGAAGAAGCAGAAGGGATTGGTTGAAAATAAGTTGCCTAAGAGAGGTAGCTTAGCAGCATCCAAAGAACCATGTGGAATATCCAGAACTGAGGCCACACTTCCAAGTGACTTACTAGTCATATGGCCAAATCAGTTGCAACTTGCCAAAGATCTACAAAGAGCTGAAGATGAAGTTCTGGCAATTGCTAAGGCAAAAGGGAAGAAGAATATTTCACATGAAGATGTATTGAGATCCACACCAGCACAATCATCAATGAAGATCAAATGTGCAAGTGTGAAGTCTGGTGAAAATGGGACATCTCGGTTGAGAGAATCTTCTCAACCTTGTTGTTCACATTGATGAACCAAGGAGGTTCCATCTTATTCCCTTATACTATTGGTATTTACATGTGCTGACATTGCAGGGAATTGAAGATGATGATCATTCTCATCTGGAGGATGGTTTGGATAGAATAGAGTGCACCCCTTGAGGGGGAGCAAATCTGAAGAAGATGATGTTCTAAGATTAATATCATCTTGAGAAAGTGAAGGTATTCCAATCATGCTTTCATCCCTTGTTTCTTAATTGAGTTTATCTTGTCAATTAAGGGGGAGTATGGATTGAAGACAAATGGATGAAAGGGGGAGCTTTATCATTGCACTGAACTTTCTAATGAGTTTTGTGAAGTATGTTCAGGATTTAGCAATTCATTGTTATATCTGAAAAATTTTCAAACCCCTAAGCATGATCTCACATTTGTAGAGAATGTTGGACAGCATTGAGTACCTTGGTTACATCACTCTTGTTTTCTACACCGGGTTAGCCCAAGTAGACTTAGAGCTGATTTACTAAAGGTTCATTGCTCAAGTGAACATGTGACATCATCCCTCTCTTAGTGATTTTGAAGAAAATGCTTTTATAAGGGAGGAAGAGATTTATAAAAGTGAACCACACCACACCTTTGCATTTGATTTCCAATAAGGGGGAGAAAAGATTGGGCACACATATTGACCCATTCATATGTGCTGAAGGAGTGTATTGACAACAAATACAAAGGGGGAGATTGAAGTGCACTGTGTTGCATTTGTTTTCAATGAGACATGAAGTTGTCTTGGAATGAATGGATGTCAAGGAGTCAAGATGTGAATGTCAAAGGATGTGATGGTGATGGTGATGAAGGAGAATGACCATGGTACACAGATGCATGTCACTTAGGAGATTCACTAAGTGACATAGGAGATGATGGTTGAAACATTCTCTAAGAAAATCAGACGATTGTTGAGCTGATCATTAAGTTCATAGAACTTGTATCATGATGATACAATGTCACAACATTGTTTGAAGACCATGCATTGTACTGACAATGCATGAGGAGAAGCAAGAGTTCCATCCACAACTACTAAGTGGATGATGTGCATTAATGGAGTCCATGCACTTTCACTTAGTGCATGTGAATTTGAAGTTGATCTAATTGATCTCTGATTAGATCAATGAAGCACATTGAAGAATTTAAGTGATTTAGGAACTCAGTTGAAGATGAAGACCCTTCGTGAATTCCATTACAAAGTGATGAATAAATGTTGAAGAAGAATGAAGGAATTCTAATGAAGAAGAAATAATTGATCAAGTGATTCGGCTGATGAAGAACCTTCTACAAATGTCTCATAAGTCTAGAATACATGATTGAAAGGAGTTGAGGATGTTTGTGGAAGAAGGATGAAGAAGAAATGGAAAGAATGGCTTAGAAGGAGAGGAGGAGGCATTTGGCATTTAGAATTGGTATTTGTTCATGGAGGACTTTGTTTTTGACAAAGTCCTATTTTTTACTTTGCCAAAAAAATATGGCCAGCCCGTGAGCACCTTGTGGGTTCAACCCCAAGGATCATGTGGGCCTAAGGCGCCACGCCCAAGGGGGAACCCGTGGGGCGAGCTCAGGGCGGCAGGGGCGCACCCGCAGACACCACAGGCGCTGGGGCACGCCCGGAGGAGCGCAGGGGTATAAGCCCCCAAGGGAACGCGGTGGTGAAATCCGCGCGCCGGAGGAGCATAGTGGGCGCTAGGAGCGCGCCCGCAGGAGCAGAGAGTGGGCGCAGAGCGCGCCCGCAGGGAGAACACGGTGCGGGGTGGCACCGTGGAGGGAGAAGTTCAACTGAGCATATGGCGGCAGCGGCAGGGTAATAAACCGCGGAAATTCCGTGAGAGAATTCGATGTGGGACGCGCATTTTTCACCCGGAGCGAATCCTGGCCGTCCGAGCAATCGCGCGCTCGATCTGGACCGCTCATCTAATCTGCCGCGCGCCGCGATCGATCCAGCCGTCTGATGTCTTTCGATCACCTGATCCGACAGCTGCCGCATCGTCTCCTCCCTCGAGCTCGACCGAAGCCTCCCGCGTACCTCCTTCGAACCAGAGGCTTCCCGAAGATGGATTTCGAGTTCCCGGCCACCTCTGAAGGAAGTAAAACGTCCATTGAGATCGTCTGGCCACACTGAATTCATCCATGCCTTAAAATTGCCTTGCATGCAACAAATGAGGAGATTTCGTGATCGGCCGAGGCAAACGAAGATGCCGAGGCCACGTGGAGAGCATGCTTTGCATGCATGAGCCTAAACAGAGGCCGTGCATGCGTTCTAAGTCGCATGCACGTGAAGAAGGCCGATAAATAAGGGAGCCTGCGTCAAACCGAGAATAAAACGCAAAAATTTGGAAAGATTTTGAAGATCCGAAATCTTCGGTGATTCAAGATTTTGAACGCGGATGATCAAAGGCATTCCTCTGCCTATATAAGGAGAGCTCGTGGCTCTCATTGAGTTTGCTGATTTTTTTGTTGAAGATTCGGAGTCCCGCGGAGCACTCTCTGCCTCGCGAAGCAGAAGCCCCGCGCATCCCACTTGCGCGGCTATTGTTCTCGGTGCCATCTGAGGCCCGAAGGAGTCCCTTTTGCGCATCCCTTGCGCGAAAGAAGTGAAGGGGAGACCCCTGCGCGCTAATCCTTGCGCGGCAGAAAGAACCCAGGGCCGCGGCACTCTGCGCGCCCACGGTTGAAGCCCGAGGTGCTTTGCACCCGAGGTCTTGCACGCCCCTGTGCCGTGCTCCTTGCGCGCTCGAAGGCTTGCACACCCGTGGCTTGTGCCTTGCACGTGTGCGCCTTGTGGCTTAAGCCCACCACACCTTGCGCGGCTGCCCCTTGTACCAAGACACCTTGCGCGCCTCCTTTGAGATCAAGGCAGTATACCACACCCATTTTGTGTGTGTGTGAAGTGAAGGAGTTCGGGTTGTGTTTTACACACATTGTGTGTGCCAAAGAAGGCCGAAGCCTTGCGCGGCAGTGGAGAAGAGGAGAAGCACATGGGCAGTGTGTGTGCAAAGTGGACATGAACACACCTTGGCCGAGACTTGCACTCTGTGTGTGCATTTGAAGAAAAGTCAGTAGCCTTGTGTGTGTGCTAAGTGAACAAGAAGACCACAACTAAACCTAAGTTAGTGTGTGTCAAAGAAAGAAGAGGTCATAGCCAAGATTGTGTGTGCAAAGTGCAAATACACCCTACGGGCATTTTTTTGTGCAAGATAAAGTGAAAGGCCAAGTGTGTGCCAAGTGGTTAGAAGACCACACTCATTAAGTGTGTGTATAAAGTGAGCAAGAAGTTGGCCGAAGCCTAGGTGTGTGCACAAGAAGGGAAGAAGGCCATAGGCATTTGTGTGTGCAAAAGAACTAAAAGGCCGAACCTAGTGTGTGCACTAAAAGTGTAAACACCTAGAAGTAAAATATGGAGTGACCCACACTAAAGTAGAACACACTCTAAGTGTGTAAACAAATTGGTTAAAGTGTGTGAAGGAGAAAGAAGGTGTGTGTGCTATATTTGATTACACCCTTTGTGGGTTTATTGCACCAAGAGAAAGAGGAGAGTGCATGCATGCATGCATGCACGTGCACACGTGAAGAAAGCCAAATCAGTGGTGTGCATCTGAGACTGAGCCAGACTGAAGTTAAAGAGATTGGTTGTCTGAGTTTTCAGTAGATTGAGAAGATCCTGATCATCACAAGTGATCAGAGGTACAGAGCAAGGCCAGCAGTCTTTATCCCAGACTGCTGAAGATACTTGAAGACCTTAAAGTGAAGAAGAGCTACTCGTGCGACTCGAGGAGCCAAGAGAAGACCCTGTGGGACTCAGGGAGAAGAAGTCTTCAGTGGGATTCTGGAGCAGGCCAGTGGGACTCTGGTAACACTGTGGGACGCAGTATAAAGACCCTCCTGTGGGACTCAGGAGAGATACGGTGGGAAGCTGTATCGACCATTGTAATTCTAACAAGTTATAATGGGAGAATCCATGCTGAGAGAGCATGGCAAGGATGTAGGCCTTTGGTGCCGAACCTTGTAAATCCTTGTGTCCAGTGCCTTTACATTTACTGCATCATTCGTGGAAAGGTGAGAGATACAAGAAGAGTGGATCGAGGCCTTAACAAGCCATAGAGGTTTAATTGATTAAGAATCAATTAGTAAAAAGTTTTAAGGGATCACTGATTCACCCCCTCCCCCTCTCAGTGATTCACACTGATCTGGGCACTTCAAAAGGAAATATTTTCAACATGGATTGAAATATATTTCTTCAAAATAATATATATTATTTAAAACTTTTTATATTTTATTATAATAATTGTTCTATATCCATTTCATTAGACATGATATAAAATTCTTGGGACAAAATTTTATTTGGTGGTGAAGAATGTAATAACCCATTATTTTATTGTGTATATTCCATAAAATAAAACATATTCTATATCTTTTTTTCATATATGATCAAACTAATATTGAAAGTGATATTTATTATTGAGATAATATAGTATAATACCACATAAAAATTAATACATGTGAGGATTATATAATAATAAAAAAACATAAGGCTAATAAGTAAAACTATTATTATATTTATGAGAGTGAATGATGATTTTAGGGATTTTTATGAGATTATATAGGATTAAATATATTAATTTAGAATATAGAATAATTTGAATCCTATGGTTATCTATATTATATAATAATTATATATATATATAAAAATTGGCCTTATATAGTCATTGCGTATAATACATGTAAATTTATTATAAGAAGAAATTATTTGATATGATTAAAATAATATTCTACAAAGAAATGTTTTTAATGAGTTCTTTATTTTATCATAATAAATTAATCAAATTAATATTTTGATTATTAAAATATATGAAATATAAAAATATAAAATAATATATAAACATTCATATATTTTTTGTTACTAGAAATGTAATGAATATAAATTTCTTCTCTACTTTAAAAACACATTTTTCATTAATAATGGGTTTTCTTGCATTTTGTGCATAGATATTATAATTCATTTCAACCACTATTAGAAATATTTTTGTTAAAATGGATGTAGTTTTTTAAATCATCATTTCATTGCAATATTAAGATATATTCTTTTGTATTTTTCTAAAAAGGCTGATTTTTTAGGTGAATAGTGAAAAATCACTATTTCTAAAAAACATCATTTCACTAATTTTAATAAAAGTTATTCAAATATTCCATTTGATTCTATATTTTTATAAACTCACATATTTTTTTTAAAAAAATTTAATCAAATTAATTCCAATGGGAATCAAAATTATTATTAATTTTTTATTAATTCATTTTTATGCTTAAAAAATCCATTTTTCAAAAAATGGGTTTTCAATGCATTTAATGAAATTATTTTAAAATTAGTTTTTACAAATTATAGTATTTGGATCCTTATTGATATATTACATATTTTTAATGATAATTTTATAATTTTATTATATGGTTGATTTCAATTTTATTCATTATGAATAGTAACTATCATAAAAAAATAACTATAGTAAAAGGAAAAATTGGTTAAACCGGGTTAAATTATGGGATAAGGTATCAAAATCAATAAAATACTTGTATTTATTTCACTAAATTAATTTTTTATGATATATTAATTTTATATTATAAAATATGGAATTATGGTGACACATTCCTTTGATTAAAACCATTATATTATTTTGTGTAAAGAATAATTACAAAACATCACTCTCTCTCCCTTATTATGATTTCATGATATGGATATTGGTAAAATAATATAATAATGTATATAGTTGATAAATTTTATGATAAATAATAAATATAAATGATATTAATTAATTTTTTATGTTTGGTGATGGTTAATTACCTTGAAAGCTTACACAACACCCAAACAACACCTGAAGAGGATGTAAAAAATTTAATTAAATTACATTAAATAAAATAAAAGTAAAAAAAAATTGAAACTTTTTTGTGTTACATTAATTAAATGTATAATTATAATTTGTTATTGGTGTTTAAAGTATTTATATTCTTATTCCATTATTATCATTATTCCTTTGATGTTAAAAATATGTAAACAGCCATGAAAACTTCTTTAAATGGTATTTAATGGTTAATTTTTTTAATATAATTATTAAATCATATAATTAATATACTAACACAAGTTGATGTGAAATTTTTTATATTGTCTTTTATAGTACACTAATGTTTTATTTTTAATTTCTAAATTACATTCATGACTCTTTAATGTTGAGAAATTGTGATAATGCCACTGAAATTTTGCCTATATAGAGGGACTCATATCAAACTTTTAAGAACACAAATAATTTTTTTTAAATATTCTAAAATACATAAATAAAAATAAATTTCCATTTCCCTAATCCCTTAGACTGACTATTAAAATCTCATTCAAGGGCCTTAAGCTCAATCAAATATAGGATATCGAAAATGGAGTTATAATTCTTAATCAATTTATTTTAATCTTAGTTCTTATTATAAATACTAAAAAACAATCATTAACAAGATTATATTAAAACATAAGTATCTAAAATATATTTAAATTTTATTATGGTTATAGTAAACCCCTTTTTTGAATCACCAGTTTCATCTAATAAATTATTTACACTTCACTAGTGTGTACGTTTGGACTAGCATACCTAGGAAGCGATGTGCTTTGTTTTAATCATTGCCTTAAAAGAATAGTTATTATGATATATTTAATGAATATATATGAAATATATAAAACATTTATGATTCAATAAATGTAATATTATAATTATATTTTAACCCTTACTTCTTTTGGAAAATGATAAAGTTTCTCATGACTAAGTGTGGAAAACCACCTCCGGGAAGCGATGTGATTTTTTTCAGGTTTTTATTTTATTGATATTTTTTAAAATTGAATTTAATGTGTAAAAATGATAATTATATCATTATTAATATTTTTTAGATGATTTAACCATGACCCCTTATACCATGGTCAACCTACCAAAGGTGTTTTGATATTATGAACCGAACATCCTCAACACATACAACATGAACTTATTATATTTAGTAACTATATAATATATGGTAATAAATGAAATAAAAGGTATTATGATAAAGGGATATGTAAAACCATTTTATTTCAATAGAATAACAATATTTTCATTTGAAAATATGATATTCCACACTAAGATTAATGGAACCATGAAATATTATAATTTAAATATTATTTTTGTATCCCAGTCATTGAATTGGAGGATATTTAAAGAAATAACCACATTTTTTAATATAGATTAAGTTCCTTCTTAATAAAAATATTTATATTAATTATTAGTAAATATTTATTTTTTAGTAAATTCATTTTATTATTCAAACATATGTCTCCTCAAAAAATATTTTTTTTTATTAGAAATTATTATATTTACTTTTTAACACTTTTATAAAATGTATTTAATAAATTTAATTTAATTTTTTAAATAAATATGTAAAAAATATCTTAGGGTTATTATATATAAATATTTAAAAATATTTTTTTTTCAATGAATATTAAAATATTTTAGTTTTATTTTGAAAAGTGTATTTTCTTTTCAAAAATTTAAAAATGAACATTTAAAAAAAATATTTTCAAAATAAAATAAATTATTTTTTGTTATTAAAATTATATTCTATTTATTTGAATAAATTTTATGCTTTAATTTGGTATAAAAATATTTTTTTCTACATAAAAATCATCTTTCAGACAAACTATTTTTCTCTGCATTCAATGTTTTTATCTTAAATTTATTTATTCCCCTTCTAGAAATTGAATCATGAAAAATGAATTACATATTTTGAATCAGGTGGCACAAATTATTACAATTTGTCTATTTTATTTTTTATTAATATGAGTAGTAACCATAGTATTGTTTTTTCACCTCTATAAGGGTATGACTGGTAAAATAATTTTAAAACATTAGGATAAAACCTTAAAATTTCTTTAACACTTGTATTTATCATATTTTATGGCTAGATTTCGGATATTTCTATCCATTTCTCCAATACATGGCCATTTTCGGCCCTATTTCTTGATTATGACTTTTATATTAATTTATGTAAAAGATAAACTCGAAAATATAACAATTTTGAGGTTAATATCCATAATATTTTTTCATAAGCGTAAAAATAGGTTATTTTTAATTGTAAATGATTATTTAAAATATATATTTTTATTTTATTTTTCATAGTAATTTATTTTTAATTTTTATTTATTTAAAAACTACCGTAAATGTTTACGAAAAGCCGACACGATATTTATTACACTAATAGAAAAATAAAATAAATTTATTTAAATTTATTTAATGTAATAAAATTTGGTTGAATTACTTTGTCACACAAATTTTTTAGATAAATTTAAAATATTAGATATTTTTTGAATATTTTAAATCAAATTCCATTAGTTTAAAGTTGTGTTCAAAATCAAATTATGTGTACAGCGTCAATAATCACATTAAATTGTTTTTTGAAAAAAAAAATATTATATATGATTATTTAAAATAATTAAAAACATGCATGTGTACATACACGATGTTAATAGGTAAAAAATATCATCCCTTGTTCATTAATGATCCAATTCTAACCTTATAAGTAATTTCTTTCATTATGAAAAATTCATTATCACAGTTAAGGTTAACATTTGTTAACTAAGGGGTTAAGCCCAATGATAAGGTTTAAAATAACATAATATTTTCAAAATATTATTTTTTATAGTATTTCAACTGTATCCTACTTTAACTTATAATCTCAATAAATTTTGGATTCTTTTTAGAATTAATATATAATCTTTTAATCTTTTAAAAAATTCGCAGGGTTCCCCTCTCCTCAATTATAAATGGTTACCCTTTATTTCTCTTAATTTAAAAAAATTAATCCATATAGATTGACAAAAACTTGAATATATAACTTATAGAAATCCATGTCTATTAATTATAGATTTTTTTTCTTCTTAAATACCATTCCAAGGGTCCTTGTAATGTTTTCTAAAAGAGTTTTACCGAAGTAGAGGTATTCATCTTACTCGAACACTTTCAATTTTTTAATATTATATCAACTCAAATTTTTTGATACTATTAATTAAATAATAAATTCTATATCCTAAATGTAATGGAATTTTATTACGATTATGAAACAATTCTATTCACTCTCTAGTGAAAGTATCAATTACACATGTGTAGTGCTTACCGTCTCTACATAGCGTTACAAACCATTTTCCATCACCATATTTCATGGATGGTTATTATAAGGGGTATAATGTTTATATATAATATTTACAACATAATTATTCATTTTTAAATATAATATCATATATACCTTCTTACCTTTCAATCAGTTGGAAAATGAAAATGTTTCTTGGCCATATGTGTAGACTACCACCTCCACGCAATGATGTACTTTTTTTATTCTAGATTTACATAGATAGTAATAAGGATATATATAATAAATATATATTTTATATATTAAATAAATATAATTTAATAAAGGTTAACTAATTTTTACATTTCCTTCATTCCTTCTATCAAAAAGTGAAAACTACATTCATGCATACATACAACCTACCATCTCCATGAACAATGCAATTCATTTATATATATATATATATATATATTATGGATGAATATTAATATATATATATATATATAATGGATATATATTATTTTTATAACGTGACGAAAATTTTAGGTATTATTGAACCATGATCAAAGCGTGTGGATTGGAGCTACCAAACAGAATGTCACATGAAAAACAAAGAAGTTAACAACCGAAATGTTTATTTTAAAAAGGAATTACTAATAAGTGAAACATGAAATGTCATAAGTGGGTCATATATTCTATTATAAGTACACACATGATTCTTATATAAGATTATAATAAATTTATATTTATTATACATGAGGTTAGAGAGCCTTTATAGAATATTGATCTTAAGGTAAGGGTTTACCATCTCAAATTGTCTTCTTTTGAACATATGGTATATTATGAACATATATTACTCTATGAGGTGTATATATAGAAATTTTTACATGTTATATCATTAATATTATTATGATAATGATATTTAATGATTAATTTTAATGTATTATTTATTTGGTATTATGAATCAAAAGTTACCAATTCGGTAAGGGATTTATGGTACTATCTCATTATTCATCAAGATTGTTTATGATTATGTTTTATATGATGTAATTTCATCATATATATCACCAAAATATCATGAATTACATTATAATTTGTGTATTTCATTAGAATTAATTTTTTCCTTTCCTTTTTCTCATTTTATATACTTAGGAGACTAAAATAATATTTTTAAGAATAACCAGCATCTAAAGACCCAGAAATTTTAAGGTAATTTTTTTCTTAATTTCTTTAGAATTTTTTGAGTGCACGGTTTTAGATGGAATCTGATTCTGAGGCCCGGTGTGCCCGGAATAATTTTCCGAAGTTTTGTTATGGTTAAATTAACGTGTGTAAGCAGTTTTACTGAAAAAGTGGAATAACTATTAAATAGTTACTCGGATCAGAAATCCAAGGGCACCGTTGCACTCAGGATGGCGGGTTTACCCTAGGCGCGACTTATGTTTAGTTGGCATGGGCCTCCTGTGAGAAATTCCAAAAATGGCATAACCGTAAATAAAATAATTAAATAAATTATTTTATTTTTCGAATGCTTATAACTCACAAACATTAGCACGGATTAAAAATCTGAGACCAACGATAGACTTGTGAGTTTATGCATTATTTAAGAAGATACTACCTTTGGCCGGTGCAGACCACCAGAAAAAGTTAGTTTTTCGGCCTCAAATAAAATAATTATGTGACAATTATTTTATTGTAAAATTCATAACATCTAAACGGTAACTCAGATTGAAATTATGAGAGTACCGTTGGGTTCGTTGGGACGTGTTTCACTTAGGCAGAGCCTAACCTCGACCGGTGTGGGTTGAGGGTGACTGATAATAATTTTCCAAACATTTTTTTGGGTATGTTTAGTAAACGTACATGCAGGTTTTTCTATCTTTTGCATCGGTGCAAGGAATTGAAATCTGAGGGCACCGATGAACTCGCAATGCCGGTAATTTCTTAAGGGACCTTTACCGCAATTGCATTTGTGCAAGATGAGAAGTTAAATTTTGTGGATTAAATTAGAAGTGAATAAAAATTGGGGAACAATTTTTATTTATATCTAACAGGTTATATCCTAAGTGAGGGAGTTGGGGTGGGACCCACTAGTTCCTAACTACCCATGTGTGGATAAATGTGAGGTGGGGCCTACAAAAGCTCCAACCTTTCACATTCCCTTAACTCACTTTTAACTCTCATAAACTCCCCCCTTACTCACCCCTTGTTTAATGCATGAAAACTCCCGTCATTTATTGGAGTGGAGCCTCTCCACCTTCTACCCAATTAAAATTTCCACCACTTATAATTAATTTAAGTTTTTTGAATTTTGAGTTTCTTTGGTGAATAAAATAATAGCTTATCTATTATTTTATTTTGGCTTTGTTGTGTTGGAACATTGGGGAGCTCTTGAGAAATAGAAAAGGAAGTGTTCTTCTTCGACGAAGAACGCCTCCGACGAAGAACGATGTGCCTTCCTTTCACTTCTCCGCAACGCCGTTCTTCGCAACGCCATCTACCCCGACATTCGTCTTCCACGGATCGACGATGTGCGACGTCTTTGAGAGGTAGGGGAATATTGTATATTTCTCATTTATGTGGTTTATACCCTCGATCTTGAGCATTTATTTATAGGATTTATCTTTGTGGATTCCTTACCCCGATTTAATTTCTCATGATGAACGCAAATTAAATAAATTAATTCACGGATCGATAAACAATTGATTGAATTATTTTCCTTCTCATTTTTCGTGAGATTGAAAATCATGAAGTGTGATAAATATTTATTTTCCAATTAAATCTGTTCTTGATTCTCAAAGATATGGCCAGACAAACATGGCCATCAATCTGGACATAGTCCATGACCCTTTTATATTTCATTATTTGCACATTCTCCATGCGTTCATTCACGGAAAATAATTAAGTGCGTCAAAACAACGATTTTTCGTTGAGCGCGGCATACGGACACGAAGATCCCGACCCAATGATCATGGATATGCGTTCGTATCTTTTTTCCGAGTTAAATCGAAGTCAGAATTGAGTGAGGAAGGATCTCGTGGCGCGTGTAAGGCGGTGCGGCGGTGCGACGACACGAACAGGAGGCTGGGACGGCGGTAGCCGGATGCTGCATATTCAGCGAAGCATCCAGCCAGCGTGAAGGCCTAGCGGGTAGGGTTTGGAGGCGCTAAAATGCGAAGGGATTAATAGATTGGAGAGAGAAAGTTTATGTTGGTGAAATAATAATAAAAAGAAAGGAATTAAATGATACAAATTGAGTTCGGCACCCAACAAGGAGCATTTGGGGAGTGGATTGAATTTGGAGAATAAAAATAAGCAAATAATTAATTATTAATAATAATAAAATATTGTTATTATTAATTTTGATGATAAAACACATTTTTGACGGTATCTTCCTCGTGCGACCTCGGTTTCACGAACCGTCAGTGGCAGTGCAACCCAGATTCCGAGACGGACATTCCGAGTCCAATATTGAATGTCTTTTTCGGGTTTTGGGATCGGGTACCCGAAACGCTCAAATAATAATAATATATTATTATTATTAAATATTCGACCCGCCACAACTCATGTGTGTGACGTCCGACTGGCTTGCCGTCAGTGGCGATGTAATCCTGTCATTAATACGGTCGATTCAAGTCTAATGTTGGATACTAAATTCTGGTTCGTGTCTCGGGGCCACGAAACACCGAATAATATTATTATTAATATTATTATGGGATCTTATATCAGACATATCTCTCTCATACGGTGTCGGAATGATGAACCGTCTGCGACGTTGCGACCCTGGAATTAAGATAGATGTTTCAAGACCAATTTTTGATATTTAAGTCAAGGTCGAGGCACGAGCCCCACCAGTCCCGGTTCGCGCGTGTTGCGGTGAAATGAAACTTTTTCACCGGCTATCCATTTTGGACCAATGGGTAGTCCATCTCATGTGTTTTTTCATATGTATCGCAATGGTGTGACCGGTTTGGTTAACTGGTGTCATTTGAAGTACGGTCGGGTTGGTTCGAACCCAAAACCAATCGGGCCCTCGGAGTGGAAATGCTTATAACTTAAGGACCAGATGTCCGACTGATGTGCCTTCAACTTTGTTGGATTCCTCTGGATGAGATGTAATTTTTGGCATACTTTTCCTGAGTTTTGGTTGCAGTTGGATAGTGGCTGGGTTGGATTGTACCCGAAATCCAACCGGGCCCCTGGAACGGAAAAGCTGATAACTTTCAGACTGGACGTCTGTTTGACGAACCGTCAGTGGTGTTAGTGATCACGTAGAGAAACGGTCCCTATGAGTATACCCTATGAGAGTTCGGGGTACAATTGAGATACGGACGGGTTGGTTCGCACACGAAACCAACCGGGCCCCTCGGACGAAAAGGCTAATAACTCATAGACCAGACGTCCGATTGACGCACCGTCTGTTGAGTTGAGACCCCTATGAAGAGGTGGTCCTTTGAGATACTTCTTCGTGGGACATTGAGATATTTGGAGTATCTAACTGTATCTCATGGAGCGGACCCTCCCGGAGATGAGCGTTCGGAATACGGAGACCGTGTAGCCTGCTGATACCTAACGACTGCTTGACCGACTCGACTTAGAGTGAGTCGACTAGCCTAGTGGATGGAGCACTACTTTGTTTGGGTGCAGAACCATGGAGGGCGGAGCACTACTGTGTGAAAGTGCAGACCTGCAGTACTCGTCCGGAGAGTACCTCTGCAGGCTATTAGGGGGTGTGCACTACTTTGTTTGGGTGGCATACCCCCGACGGGAAGCACTACTGTGTTTGGGTGGCTGACCCACGGTACTCGATAGGAGAAGTAACTCACCAGTCTTAGGTTAATGAGATGTACCTAGGAGTCGTGACAGGACCACTGTACACTCCAGAGACTGGGCTCTTCAGCAGTTACAGTTTCGATATTGAAAATCCTGGTTTGAGCTGAGTCTATGATCCATGTGTTCCCTCAGGACTGAGATGGGTCACTTGATAACTTAGGTATATGTATGGGCATATAAATGGGTAGTGTTTATCCATTTATTTCTTAAACTTTGTGTTTTATCATGATTGAGATGGTTTACTTGATAACTTAGGTATATGTATGGGCATATACATAAGTAGAGGTTATCTATTGAGATCTTCTTTGTGGTTATCCTTGTTGGTTTTAGTGATACCTTGAGGGTCTCGGGGTCCCTTCTGAGTATCGTATACTCACCCCTGCACTGGATATGCCCTCACCTCGTTGGGTTGGTTTCAAATGACGGGCAGTGCTGGCAGAGGCCGAGTGTTCGAGGACTGGACGGTACCCAGAGGTGGACCACACAACGAGTCAGCATCCGGAGGTGGACTTCACGACGAGACGACACTCGGAGGAGGTTGATGGGAGAGAGTGTTGTGGAGGCTATCTGAACCAACCCTTCAGGTAGGATCCATGGTGGATGATCCAGGATCTGCACTATCTGTACCTACCATTCAGGTTGGATCCATGGTGGATGATCCACGAGCTGTGCTATCTGTACCTACCCATCAGGTAGGATCTGAGGAGGACGACCCAGGAGCTGCTTCCTTTCTTCCATCTGTTTGTCTCTTTCTGTTGTACTTTCGTTCAGTTGTAGCTGTACTTTCAGTTGGGTTTGTATTCAGCCCATTTACTTTTCAGCACTTTCTTTTGTACTTAGTGTTTTACTTCCTCTTGTACTCTGTAGTGTTTTGTTTACTTTTATAAAGGAAATGCCTTCCCAGTTATCGGGATTTACGCCATTTGTGCTAGTTGCCAGCCCCTGGCCTATGGAAGATGGGCTTGGGGTAGTCACGGCACGGTCCCCGAGGACGGGTCGTGAAAAATTGGTATCAGAGGAGTCGGTTCTACCGCATAACTCATAACTCTGATCATTCCTTTTTGTGAAGAAATAGTGTTAAGGGTACCGAGTGTGGTCTTAAGTTCAGGGAGTCCAGTGTTGGTGCGGCAGACGACGTATCCATACACCAAGACCCTGACTACTGATTTCCAACTTAGTGCATGAAAACATTGATTGCGTGTCTGTTTCGAAAAGTTTTATAGTCAGATCAAACCAGGTTAGCTCACCAGGTATAAATCATTGACCGTGTCGCATCTGTTCAGGACGTCTCCACACAGACAGTCAGTTGGAGTTTCGAGAGAGTACTCGATGACGGCCCACCGAGCGGCGAGGCTCTGGTGCATGGCCATTTTTACTATGTTGGCACCCTCGGGTGGTGTACCAGCAGCACCACCACCTGTTGGGAAGCAGATGCCACCAGCCTTACTTGTGAACTGTGCACGCTAGCAGAGCGCGTTGCACGAGTTCCAGCAGTAGCGGCCTCTGAGGTTACGAGGCGAGGCAGATTCCCAGACAACAGAGCACTGGCTGGAGGTGATTGCTAGAGTTTTCCGCCTAACTGAGACATCAGTAGAGTGGATGGTGGTCTTGGCTACTAGTGTTTTCTAGTGAATGGCCATGAGGATGGTCCGTATAGTGATGAGGTTTCGGTACATGGAACGATGCTTGAGATAGTTCCTTCGGGTAGTGTGTCAGCTATACATCACTACCTGTTGGTCAGCAATTACAACTGGCAGTACCAGTAGATGACACATATAGGCTTACTACCTTACACATGTTCCAATATCAGATACCCTCAAGTTCCGAGGTGAACCTGACTCTCAAGCAGCTGAGTACTGGCTTGAGGAGGTGGATGAGTGTTTTCTAGAGCTTATACAGCTTCGGCAGGACGACGTTTTGGTAGCTGGGTATTCATCGAGGCATACCGAGCATTCCGGGTACTCGATGAATACGATTCGATCAGTGCTATAGAGCTCAGACCTCTGAGCGTGGTGTGTTTAAGGATATCCGAGCTAGCACCTTTCCTCTATGCATTCCTACATAGGCTAGGGTGGTAGAAAGAACCATTGTGGTTGAGAATTCTTTGCTGAATGGATGCAGTCAGTGAAGGCTAGCAGTGGGAAAGCTGGGAACTGGTGCCAGTCTCAGAGACTTGGGCATGTTAAATGTTTCAAGAATAGGATGTGTTAAGGAAAGATGAATCTGCAGAGTAGCAGACATGGAAGTAGATCTAAGAGTGCAGCATGAGGTGGTGTACATTTCAACATGTTACAACCACCCATCTTTGTAGTCCCCGCCAGGCTCAGGGAGCTGGAGAGTAGGGGAAGAGAATAGATACATGCGGTCACGGAGTGTGACCCAAGGGTCTAAGAATGATTTGAGGTACGGTCTGTGTCTACTACATGTTTCCATATCAATAGACATAGGTACCAATCATTCCTTCCTTCCACGAATCTTGTCCCAGACCTAGAGTTTCCAGTTAAACCCATTGACTTGACCCTCATGTCTAGAGATACCATTGAGAGGAGACTCGATAAACACACTTACGCCGATAGGTGTGATCTGACCCTTGAGGAGAGATTTTCGGTTGGAACCTCTTTGTGACAGCGTCGAGGCCTTACGACATTAGTTTGGGTATGGACTGGGCAATCACAGTTCACACACAGATTGACGGTACTAGGCAAAAAGGTTGTGTTTTACTTACAATGATGGGATGGGTTTTCCTTGGTTGGCGAAAAGGAAACCCCAGGCAGCACAGGAACCTCTAGGAGAGCACATGGGAGCGAAAGGCTCAGATGCGTGCTCTGTACCACTTTTTTTCCCCCTAGTGTGTGTTGAAGCTTTATAGGGATGTAAATCCCTGAGGTGGGAGTAATGTAAAGACCCAGAAATTTCAAAGAAATTGTTTTCGTAAATTCTTTGGAATTTTTTGAGTTCGCAGTCTCAGACGGAACCTGATTCTGAGGCCCGGTGTGCCCGGAATAATTTTCCGATGTTTTGTTATGCTTAAATTAACGTGCGTAAGCAGTTTTACTGAAAAAGTGGAATAACTATTAAACAGTTACTCGGATAAGAAATTTGAGGGCACCGTTGCACTCACGATGGCGGGTTTACCCTAGGCACGACTTATGTTTAGTTGGCGTGGGCCTCATGTGAGAAATTCCAAAAATGGCATAACCATAAATAAAATAATTAAATAAATTATTTTATTTTTCGAATGCTTATAACTCAAAAACGGTAGCTAGGATTAAAAATCCGAGACCACCGATGGACTTGTGAGGTTATACAATATTTAAGAAGATACTAACTTTGGCCAGCGCGGACCACCAGAAAAAGTTAGTTTTTTGGCCTCAAATAAAATAATTATGTGACAATTATTTTATTTTAAAATTTATAACTTCTAAATGGTAACTCAGATTGAAAATCCGAGAGTACCGTTGGGTTCGTTGGGACGTGATTCACTTAGGCAGATCCTAACCTCGACCGGCGCGGGTTGAGGGTGACTGATAATAATTTTCCATACATTTTTTCGGGTATGTTCAGTAAACGTACATGTAGGTTTTTATATCTTTTGAACCGGTGCTCAGAATTGAAATCTGAGGGCATCGATGAACTGTCAATGCCGGTAATTGCTTAAGGGGACCTTTACCGCAATTGAGTTTGTGCGAGATGAGAAGTCAAATTTTGTGCATTAAATTAGAAATGAATAAAAATTGGGGAAATTTTTTTATTTATATCTAACTGGTTATATCCTAAGTGAGGGAGTTGGGGTAGGACCCACTAGGTCCTAACTACCCATGTGAGGATAAATGTGAGGTGGGGCCCACACAAGCCCCAACCTTTCACATTACCTTAACTCACTTTTAACTCTCATAAACTCCCCCTTACTCACCCATTGTTTAATGCATGACAACACCCCTCATTTATTGGAGTGGAGCCTCTCCAACTTCTACCCAATTAAAATTTCCAACACTTATAATTAATTTAGGTTGTTTAAATTTTGAGTGGCTTGGGTGAATAAAATAATAGCTTAGATATTATTTTATTTTGGCTTTGTTGTGTTGGAACATTGGGGAGCTCTTGAGAAATAGAGAAGGAAGTGTTCTTCTTCGACGAAGAATGCCTCCGACGAAGAACGACATGCCTTCCTTTCTCTTCTCTGCGACGCCGTTCTTCGCAATGCCATCTACCACGATGTTTGTCTTCCGCCGATCGATGACGTGCGACATCTTTGAGAGGTAGGGTAATATTGTATATTTCTCATTTATGTGGTTTATACCCTCGATCTTGAGCGTTTATTTATAGTATTTATCTTTGTGGATTCCTTACCCTGATTTAATTTCTCATGATGAATACGAATTAAATAAATTAATTCATGGATCAATAAACAATTGATTGAATTATTATCCTTCTCATTTTTCTTGAGATTGAAAATCTTGAAGTGTGATAAATATTTATTTTCCAATTACTTGTGTTCTTGATTCTCAAAGATATGGCCAGACAAACATGGCCATCAATCCGGACATTGTCCGTGACCCTTTTATATTTCATTCTTCGCACATTCTCTGCGCATTCATTCACGCCAAATAACTAAGTGCGTCAAAGCATCGATGTTTCGTTGAGAACGGCATACAAATGTGAAGATCTCGACCCAATGATCATGGATATGGGTTCGTATCTTTTTTTTTGAGTTAAATCGAAGTCGGAATGGAGTGCGGAAGGATCTCGTGGTGCGTGTAAGGTGGTGCGGCGGTGCGACGACACGAGCAGGAGGCTGGGACGGCAGTAGCCGGATGTGGAATATTCAGCGGAGGATCCAGCCAGCGTGAAGGCCTAGCGGGTAGGGTTTGGAGGCGCTAAAATGTGAAGGGATTGATAGATTGGAGAGAGAAAGATTATGTTGGTGAAAAAGTAATAAAAAGAAAGGAATTAAATGATGCAAATTGAGTTAGGCGCCCAACAAGGATCATTTGGGGCGTGGATTGAATTTGGAGAATAAAAATAAGCAAATAATTAATTAATAATAATAATAAAATATTATTATTATTAATATTGATGATAAAACACATTTTTGAAGGTATCTTCCTCGTGTGACCTCGGTTTCATGAACCGTCAGCGGTAGTGCTACCCAGATTCCGAGACGGACATTCCGTGTCCAATATTGAGTGTCTTTTTTGGGTTTTTGGATCGGGTACCCGAAATGCTCAAATAATAATAATATATTTTTATTATTAAATCTTCGACCCCCCACAACTCTTGTGTGCGACATCCGAATGGCTTGCCATTAGTGGTGATGTAATCCTGTCATTAATACGGTTGATTCAAGTCTAATGTTGGATACTAAATTCTGTTTCGTGTCTCGGGGCCACGAAACACCGAATAATAATATTATTAATATTATTATGGGATCTTGTATCAGACATATCTCTCTCATACGGTGTCAGAATGACGAATCGTCTGCGACGTTGTGACCCTGGAATTAAGACGGACGTTTCAAGATAAATTTCTAATATTTAAGTCGAGGTCGAGGTGCGGGCCCCATGAGGCCCGGTTCCCGCGTGTTGCGGTGAATTGAAACTTTCTCACCGGCTATCCTTTTTGGACCAATGGGTAGTCCATCTTGTGTGTTTTTCCATATGGATCAAAATGGTGTGACCGGTTTGGTTAACCGGTGTCATTTAATGTACGGTCGGGTTGGTTCGAACCCAAAACCAACCGGGCCCTCGGAGCGGAAATACTTATAACTTAAGGACCGGATGTCCGATTGACGTGCCGTCGACTTTTTTGGATTCCTCTTGATGAGATGGAATTTTTGGAATACTTCTCCTGAGTTTTGGTTGTAGTTGGATAGTGTCCGGGTTGGATTTTACCCAAAATCCAACCGGGCCCCTAGAACAGAAAATATGATAACTTTCAGACCGGACGTCTGTTTGACGAACTGTCATCGGTGTTAGTGATCACGTGGAGAAACGGTCCCTATGAGTATACCCTATGAGTATACCCTATGAGAGTTCAGGGTACAGTTGAGATACGGCTGGGTTGGTTCGCACACGAAACCAACCGGGCCCCTGGGACGAAAAGGCTAATAACTCACAGACCAGGCATCCGATTGACGCGCCGTCTGTTGCATTGAGACCCCTATGACGAGGAGGTCCTTTGAGATACTTCTTCGTGGGACTTTGAGATACTTGGAGTGTCGAACTATATCTTGTGGAGCGGAACTTCCTGGAGACGAGTGTTCGGAGTACGGAGACCATGTATCTGGCTAAGACCTGACGACTGGTTGACCGACTCGACTTGGAGTGAGTCGACTAGCCCAGTGGACGGAGCACTACATTGTTTGGGTGAGGACCCATGGCGGACGGAGCCCTACTGTGTGACAGTGCAGACCCGCGGTACTCGTCCGAAGAGTACCTCTGTAGGCTATTAGGGGGTGTGCACTACTGTGTTTGGGTGGCATACCCCGGAGGGAAGCACTACTGTGTTTGGGTTGCTGACCCGCGGTACTCGACAGGAGAAGTATCTCAACAATATTATGTTAGTGAGCAGTACCTCAGAGTTGTGACAGGACCACTGTACACTCCAGAGATGGGGCACTTTAGCAGTTACAGATTCGATATTGAAAATCCTGATTTGAGCTGAGTCTATGATCCTTGTTTTCCCTCATGACTGAGATGGGTCACTTGAAAACGTAGGTATATGTATGGGCATATACATGGGTAGTGGTTATCCGTTGATTTCATAAACTTTGTGTTTTCTCATGATTGAGATGGGTTACTTGATAACTTCGGTATATGTATGGGAATATACCTAAGTAGAGGTTATCTTTTGAGATCTTTTTTGTGGTTATCCTTGTTGGTTTTAGTGAGACCTTGAGGGTCTTGGGGTCCCTACTGAGTATCGTATACTCACCCCTGCATGGGCTATGCCTGCAACTCGTTGTGTTGGTTGCAGACGACAGGCAGCGCTGGCAGAGGCCGAGTGTTCGAGGACTGGACAGTACCCGGAGGTGGACCACACGACGAGTCAGTATCTGGAGGTGGAATTCACAGTGAGATGACACTCAAAAGAGGTTGACGGGCGAGAGCATTGTGGATGCTATCTGTACCTAACTTTCAGGTAGGATCTGTGGTGGACGATCCAGGAGCTGCGCTATATGTACCGCCCTTCAGGTAGGATCTGTGGTGGACGATCCAGGAGTTGTGCTATCTGTACCTACCCTTCAGGTAGGATTCGAGGAGGACGACCCAGGAGCTGCTTCCATTCTTCCAGTTGTTTGTCTCTTTCTATTTTACTTTCATTCTGTTATAGCTGTACTTTCAGTTGGGTTTGTATTCTGGCCCATTTACTTTTCAGCACTTTCTTTTGTACTTAGTGTTTTACTTCCTCTTTTACTCTGTGGTGTTTTGTTTACTTTTATAAAGGCAATGCCTTCCCAGTTATCGGGATTTATGCCTTTGGTGCTAGTCACCAGCCCCTGGCCTATGGAAGGCGGGCTTGGGGTAGTCATGACACGGGCCCTGAGGACGGGTCGTGACACATCATTTTTTCTGTCCTCGGTCAAAAATATTTTTTCTTCTATATTTTTTTTAGATTTTTTTCAATATTATTTTTAATATTATCCTATGATATTTAAAAGTCATATTTTCAAAATAATTAATTAAAAAAAATATAAGGATGATTCTATTTTTTTCCAAATGATTTACTTTTTAATTTTTGCAGAAAATGTAAAAGGAATATTGTTTTTCAGACATAACATGAATAAAAGTTTTTACCATCAAAACTGGCGAATGAATTATATATTTTTTACATGTATCCAATGTTATTTTCGATGAAAAATTTTTAGATGATATTTTTATTTTTTTATATTTTAAGAAGCGATGTCAAAGTGGAATGGGAATTTTCCTCAAGAAATATTCAGTGTGATATTTTAAAATCATATTCATCAAAGAAGAGATCCTATGATAAAAATTATTATTTTTGGGGATATTATCAATTTATTAAATCATTATTAATTCTCTTAATAGTTAATTTTAGTGATGATAATATTTTTATGGAACCTATTTGTCTTCTATATGTTATGATATATGATGAATGATTTATGATTTTATGGCACACATATAAATGCATTGTGATTATGTGATGGGTGGGAAAAAATTATATAACACTAAAATGCATTGGGAAAATATGGATATCTCATTAGATATATATGTTATGCGTGAACCTGATTTCATGTTCTTAAGTTTATATATGTACTTGGTTTTGACATAAATAATATAATGAAAAGATCTAGTTTTCTTGTCCAAAATATTATACATGGATCTATTTTTCATGCCAGAAAGTTTATTCGATGACATAATTTTATGTCTATAACATAATTAGTGACCTTTTTTCTATTTATAAATGTTTAAAAAATCACAAGATTATGTTTCTACCACATTAATATATCTATGTTATTCTCTCATGGATCATAAAAATTTATTGATGATTGAACACTCTTATGAGTATTTCCTATTATTATTATGATGTGTTATAAAATGACTCATGTTTATGATCTATGATATATTGGGTGTGAATTTTGAAATTTATAATATTGATCTCAAACCCTTTGGATTTTCATAATATAATGTATAAAAATCGATTGATATCTTATATGTTTTCACTTACATAGCACTAGAGATCTCCCATTCTTATGTTTTTTATCACCATTTTAAGAATTTTTTTTATGTTGGGTGTACCTAAAAATAATTCTATATGGGATTGTAACAACCCTGAACCTTCATATCCAGATCCAGTGCTAAAAACATAAACCTTACATTTCTATGTTTGATACCAATAAATGTGACCTTATGTTTTCCATAAAAAACATACAAAATCATAATTAAATGTTGGGTCAATTAAATATCAATATAACTATTATGTTTAGAGTTTTATTGAATTGGGACTAAATCTTAACATCTTTGGTTCATAAACAACTTGTTCAAGAAAGATCAATACCATCTCCCACTATACCCATCTTTTTATATTCCATGTTAATTCATCAAAATATCCCATAAAATTCCTCACATATGAAATCATTATAATCATAAATCATTTAAAACTATTATTTAGAACCTTGGAAAAGGAAATGTAATAAATTTTGAGCTCAGATTCTCACTTATGGAAAGCATAGGAGACAAAAATAGATAATCATATGAAATAACAATAGAATTATATGGGTAAATATTATGACCATAACATAAAAGTTCATACCCAATATAAAAAATAAAATAAACATGAGTTATGGAATAAACCATAATCATTTAAAAACACATGAATCATAAGAATGATAAATCATAATAACTCAATAAAGAACCATAAGTTCCTTTTATAAATTTGTGTTGCATTATCATAAGTATGGAAACCATTCCATATATTATTGTTAAATACCAAGAAAATATGACCAGAAATTGACACATGTTTCCCATAAATAATCAAGAACATATACTTGTTTCCCATAATAGATCAATAAATTAGACTTTTTTCCTATAACATATCAAACACAATTACATTCTTCCAATACTGAATCAAACAATTCGACTTGTTTCTAATAACAGATCAAGAAAAATGAATTATTTCATAAAACTATCTCAATATATATATATATATATTATGTGACCCATAAAATTAGAGGGAGATATAATTCCAAGCCATAAAATTATGAAAACCATACATATGTTTTACACATGATCATAAAACATTTTTCATGTTAGAACCCCTAAAAAGATACGAGTTTCGTAAAAATTTCTTCATTCCATTATAAATATAAACGATCAAAAGAAATAATAAATATGTTATCCATAAATGAAATACATAGTAAATTATTTGTATCATCAAAGGGTGTTTGATTATATAGAACATTATTTTGGAAGATCAATTGGAATAATTCTTTGGGAAAATGAATTTTCTATTTAAAAACCAATTCTCTTTTTAATTTTTTTTCACTTTTAAATGAAAAAAAATTATTTTAAAATTAAATTATAAATGAAGATTAAAATTATTGAGGCATGATGCTTTTTATAAATTCCTTTCATTCTATATATGTTTAAAAACATTAATTCAGTATTGTTTCAAAAAATCCACAAATAACATCATTTGGAAAATGAAAATAAATTTCTTTTCATTTTTTTTTAAAAATAAAACACGGTTAAAGATTACATTAAATAGTTATATTAGAATATGGAAAAACATTCTGAATTTTTTTTATTAAACATTTAAAGTGAGTTTAAATATTCTCTCATGGAGACATAAACATAAAAAATCTGAAATAATGATGAGATTACGAAATATACCCTTACCGCTTTGGTAATAGCTAAATCTTAAGCTACATGAAAAAAATAAGCATAGATGGTTATATAAATTACTATAAAATTAATGATATTCATCTTAAAAGTAATTAATGTGTAGTATATTCCCCAAGAAAACACACATTCTGTGCATAAGGCATGTGTCCTACAGAAATAAATGTTAGGACAAAATCCCTTGTCTTAGGTCTGAGCTCCTTTGAATGTTTTTAACCTCCTATAAAATAAATTTAAAATTATTATAAATATATAGTAGAATAATTTACCTGATTATCATATCATATATATTTATTATATATATAAATATATATATTAAATATCATCCACAATTATAGAGATATAAAATCAAGTACATCATTTATGAAGACCATATGGAGTATGTAAACGTGAACACTTTATTCATTTTATGAAGGATGGGAAAAAATGAAGATAATTAATATTTAAAATTTAAAGAAACATTATTATATAATTTTTATCACATATATTCATCATATCCATCCTCTTTACCATCCATGTAAAATGGAAACTAAAAATAAGTCACATCGCTTCGTGGAGGTGGGAGTCTGGATGTATGAATGAGTTATAATATTATTTTTCAATAGTTTTGGAAGGTAAGAAGGTATATATTATATTTTAATTAAAGAAGAATAATTATGTCAAAAACATATTATATTATCATTAAACCCATCATATTACTCATTCATGAAATATTGTGAGGGAAAATGAATTGTATTACTACCTGCAGATGGTAAGTTGTAGGTACGCACACACGATACATTCACTTCTTGTTTGATGTTAAATATAGTGTATAATGGTTTACTCCTAATTATACTACAATTTAAACATATTAAGGAAACTAAATTAATTATTTTATGATAAATATCATATATTTTTAGGATTTAAGGAATAATATAAAAAGAGACTTCTCAGTAAGGGTGATAACCTCTTCTTTGAGATGACTCCATTATATCTCCTCTTAAGAGATATAGGGTTGGCCTTTTGAGAATACCATAACAACTATAATGATTATAATTTTTTATAATATATTTTTTAAGGTTATGGTTGAGCTATAAGTCTCCATGTAGTGTAAATAAGAGAGGGAGGAGGTTCACTTTTATAATTGAGTTGAGGTGCGCTTTTGGAATTTATCAAAAGATTAAAGTTTAATAAATCAATTTTAGATAAACATTCTTCCAAGTATACTATAAATTCATGTAGAGTAATATTTTTAACCATATAAAACCCCATTTTTCATTATTTATTATTTTTTAAATTTTTAAATAATTTAATATAATATGATTTTCATAAAATATCATTGTTGTTAATTTTGTCAATATTCATTACATTGACATTAATAAGATCAGGTAAACAATATAAATGAAAAAAAATATTTTAATACATCCCTAAAATTTTATGTTCACCTAGAAAATTCATAGACACATAAATTTAATCAAATAATAATACTATTAATGTTTTGAAAATCCTTTAGTTTATTTTACCATTAACAAATTAAATATTTCATTAGTGTGGTCTATCATTAAAGGTAAATATTTATTCACTAAAAATTAAAAACAAATTACAATGATTAAGATAAATATGTTATATTTAAAACGAATATTTATAGTTGAATATATCCTCTACATAACACAATTTTTGTGTGTAATGATTTTTCATGGAATCTTAGAAGGATTTTACGCATTCAAAAGGGATAGAATAAAATAAATTAATCTATTTCATCAAGATTAAGATTGCTCAACGATGTATAGATATAAAGGAATTTTATTTTTCCATGTAGAACACTATTTATGTGGGTTTCCACTCTATATATAACCCCAGAAAACAACATTTTTTTGGGTCCAAGGTACTCTCTTCAGGACCCTTGAAAATGACATTTCATTTGTGGGGTGAGGAGTTATATTCCAGCCACCCACAAACCAAAATACCTTGATGGTGGTTGTTTTTTATCACTTATTGTAAATCTAATCATGGTTACATACATACACCTATAAAAATCCCACACATGGATATATGAAAAATTAGAGATAAATAGTCCAAGAAAGATATGTTAGTAGGTAATCACTTACCGCATTTCATAAATATAGAAAGGGAACTCACCCGAAAACCCATACTAGTTTGGCCTCTTATAATAATCCATTTGAATTAAAAAAACCTTTATGGACATCCTTGCTCATATAAAAAACATTATGGATATACATCCCCATAGAAAAATCTTTTGCGGACCAACTTTCTGAGAACCGTATGTAGATGGAGTCTGTGCGAATCACCATCCCACATAGAAAATAGTATGAGAGATATAGTCATTCAGTCTCAGTGCCCATATTTCATGGAGAATTCGTCCTTACCTCAAACCGTCCATGAAATATCTTTCAAACACTCTGGCGAAGCACTAGGACCTATATGGTACCCTTTATAAACTCTCCAAGAGTAATGTCCACCAAGGCCTCTAGACTTGCATGATCAGGGAAAATGACACATCAACATATCTCCCATTTCATTTTGGATTCCCATAGTAAATGTTTTCCAACCCTTATTATACCCTTGGGAATATTACAATTGTGAATCCCCTTATTAATGATGAAAAAAATCATTTGAGGTAGTTCTAAGGACCTCCCAATTTTACATAGTGAGAGGAACCACTCATCTTCACCTTTGAGGAGTGTGAGTACCTTATCATTCTCTCAAATTCTCTGAATTATGGATATGTAATCCCTCCTGTAATAGGCCCATATTATTTCTTATAGGATTTCATACCCGTCCTTCCTTCCATACTTCAGGGCTTGAGAATAAAAGAGGATATATGCACATCAATTCCCTTTCTCTCTTATGTTTCCCTAGTCTTATACACTAGTAGAATGAAGATATTGTACTGATTGATGTATTATCTTCTTCCTCTAATTTCCCACACTGATAATGACTCATATTAGAATATAGGTTTTTGTAAATCATGTAATCATCATGATAAAATACCCTATATTGGAATACTATTTTGTATAAGTCCCAACCATGTTATCACCTCTTAAAAGGGCCACATTCCAAGTATGGAAACTCTATATAGGACTCCAATTTAGTATAATCCTCAACTGTGTTACCATACTCTCAAAGGGACATATTCCCCATGAGAAAAAACTTCCATGATACATATTTCTGATAAAGAAATCATGGGCCTCCTTTATAGGTGTAATCCCCAACATTTATAACTATGTGGGATTTGATTGTTATTCAAATGTGACACATAGAAAGCCTATATGAGGTCCTAAACTAGCACATGAAACTCACCCTAATTTTCACTAGCCCATATTTCTAATAGGGTAACATCCATAATGGTAGAACACATCCCTTCCAAGACCCTCAATAAGATTCAAAAAAATTCCCACACAATCCATTTACTAGGAAAAGTTTTCCTAGATGTTCTTACTGCATGACGTTAAACTATACAATTTGGTCCTCATCACATAAACATAAAAGCTATTAGGGGTCACATTAAGTGGAACCAAACTATGTGGTTTTTATTCCTTTTATAAGGACACATTTTATACCTATCTCATGAGCCTAATCCTGATATCACAATAACTCCCATCATCCTAGATGATGATAAATTTTAGAGTGCTACATTTTGTGGCCCAAAACTAGTATCATGATAATGAATTATATAAGAATACTTAATCCATTTACAAAAGGGTACCGTTGACTGAAAACCATAGATACATGCATATTTCTTCAATGATGAAAAATATTAGATACATATAAATGATTATTAAATCAATACATGCTAATAATTAATTGTTAATATAAAGGTGAAGTATTCTATATATTGTATTTAATAAATGATTCATAAATAAGTATTAAATCAATAATAGAGTCCCATAGTAGGCAATAATTCCACCCAAAAAGATGTGATGAGATCGACCTCCCATCCTTAAGATCAATGTGAGTCCCTATGTGTTATTGGACTATTTCCCATTAACCACCTTGCTTTGGACTTTTGGTTTCTGAAACATCATGAATAAGGGAATCATTGGGTGTTTACAGTACCTCTAAAAAACCAATTAGAATCTATCTAGAAAGGATGTGGACATGTGTTCTTGACATAAATTTTCATGCCACCACCATCACAAAAATTTCATTCACACCCCACATGGTTCATGGGGATGAAACAAAAATTGGAACCTGGTGTATAGGATTATTCAACCATTATCAACACCCAAAAATCGATCATATATGAACCATGTTTTTAAAAAAATAATGGTGGATATGAAATGAATCGTTAAAAAATATGACTTGTTTGCCAATATGTCAGGTCACTTTCACTCAAAAAAATTAAATATATCCAAACATGGTTCAAAAACAATTAATTACGCATGCATTAAATTATTGAGATGTTTTTTATGGTGGTTTCTTATTTGAGTTTACCATATTTACCCAGGAAGTTTGACAAGAACTCACCTCAATCCAATGGAATCCTTTCAACTAGCCTAGAATTATGCATCGTTTATTGCATAAGTAGTGTACATATCAAATTAAAGGATATTTTCATTAACCCAGAACCTTGAACACCTAGTATAAAATTCCATTATTCAAGAGTACTAGTTCAATGGTATAGTACCAACCCTATAAGATGCATGAAAATCATTACATCTCGCAAATCAACAAAAACCATTCACTCAATGAATACTTGTGGCCTAGAAGTCAACAACACTAGTTTCATTGTAAACCATTTTGGGTATATATCCCCAAAATGTAGTAATATGTTCCCCCCTATCTTAGCGAGGAAGATTAAGAGGTCACTAATGGACTCATCCAAAAAAATAAAAGGATCATTCCAACGGGGTCCTTCCAGAATCCACAACTACCAACAATGTACGAAAATGAATCCTTATTTAGATAAGGTTTCCACCCTCAATATTCCATAAGAGATAATTTATTCTCGGACACTCAGGAAAACCCTTTGAAGGAAATGTCCTATCAATAGAGATCATGATCCTAACTTTATGACCTCTATAGAATCTAAAAAACCAAATATTGTAGAAAAACATGGGCATGCACACTCCCCTACCCACATCTTACAAGCCATTAAACATTATCAGGTAGTGTTTAGAGAAAAAAACTCTCATATATCATCATAAAATAGGGGAACACCCCATATCTCTACCCCCACACAAGATGATTTCCATTATATCCCAGATATATGTGGAGGAAAATATTTGGAATACATCATTTCCCTATCCACGTAATGTGAATATATTCTTTTCCATCTACGTATGTCACTACATACATCCTGTAAGTAATGGAAGGATATGAATATATTCATGTCCATATTCTATATGTTTTCTAGGACATAATGATGATATAGGAAGTGACTATAAGTCAAGAACATGACCTCACCTCTATATAAAAAGTGACCTATCAACCGGAAATAATGGTCACTCAAGATTTGATGAATATTCCTCCACCCATCTAGGAGGGTCATGGACAAAGTCCCATGATAAATGGGCCACATTATCCGACCCATATCACCATTCAAACTAGTGGCTATCATTTTACTCCACTGGACACGCTTAGGACAAAACATATTCTTTCCAAAATTCGAGAAACCTTAACATTACAAGTTTTTTCAAATAAATATTGAGTGCATAAAACACCGAGTCTCTACAAAAAAAACACTTTTTTATAACCTAGCAAAAATATATATTTTTGTCACTTTTCTGATTTTAATTTTAAAAAATTGACATACACAGTTGCATTCAGTAAGATATTTAGAGTCTGATAGGATCAACATACATTTTTGGTGAATATTAAATTGAAATATATGAATAGTAACATACCATTTTGAATATTATTGAATATTAAGTCAACCAAAAAAATAGAATCTTAAGACATGAATGTATAAATACAATTTAGACAACTTATAAGTGAAAAATTGATCATAGCATAAGTATTGGCATTTTTGTAAGTCAATAATAATTTAAATAAACTGTTATGATTAATTCAATAATTTAAAATAGTAATATATTTTTATAAAATGGAATCATAAATTATTATTTTATTTTGTTGTGGTTATATGATAATTTTATGATCCCTTGATTAACTTTCCTAGGTGATATAAAATGGGTTAAAGTTTTAATGTTTTTTTGGAATAAATTATGATTTTATTTAAAAATTAAATTAAAAATACTAAAAAAAATTCAAAAAATTGATTTAAATTTTTAATTCTACATATCAAAAATTGGATGGGGTCAATATTTGGGATTTTTCTAAAATACATGAATTTTAGGTGAAAGGTAAAATATGATAATTTATAAAAAATGCTAAAGACATGATTTATTGAGTCATAGGTGACTTAAAAATGATGTAATTACACTTGTTTTGAACTCACATGAACTTATTACTATTTTTGTTATAATAATCAACATTATTTCTTGTTTGGAGAAAAATAATTAAATAATGAATTAAATATTCCAAATTCACTCCTCTCCTCCACTATAAAAGCCACCCTCCCTCCCTCTTTTCTTTAATCCTATAAGCCTTTATTCTAATCAAAGATATATCCAAATCTCCTCCCAAGATCCTCCCCCACGTCCTTTATCCCTTGGTATCATAAAAATACCAAAATCTCTCCCCTAAAGAGGCTCTCAAGGAAGATTACTTCAAGAGGTAAATTCTCTTTTCAATTCATTTATTTCATGTTCTTTTCTTTTCTTTTTCTTTACTCACTTAATTTCATCCAAATGTTATGATAAATTAATTACCTTACATGTACTAGAATTTTATTATGATAATTTAATAATTCATATTCATCTCTTTTTTCCACTTCTTTTATATTTGAAATAAAAACACCATCTGAGATGTGATAATTTATCACATTCAAGGACTAAGGGTATTAAATTTATATTATCATATTCAATTCAATCATAAAACCATTTTAATTATTGAACTAGACTATTATATATTTATTATAACTTATTTATGGTTCTGGAATATTTTTTTACACATGATATTAATTTATAAATTAGAATGACTTTTTGTGATAAAAAAGCGCTAATTAACGCAAATAATTACCATTAAAATTTTATATAATGATTCAATTCACTCCCAATAACCAAATTAAATTTATAAACATGTAAGATTAGTTTTTTCACTAATAACATAAAAATGTTATTTGGTACAACCATTTTAATTCTACAGGTTTATCCATACATGAATATAAGTAAATAGATCATGAAAACCAAGGAAGGAAATTCTCCCAAATAATGAAATTGAATCTCTTATCCCCTAAAAAGTCCATGAATTAACCTAATAAGTTTATTATAAATCCGTTAAATATATATTAGGTTATGAATTTTTTAATTAATGAAGCTAAATTTTATTATTCAGGTCATTAAGATCACGGGAAGAATAGCATGAGACATAAGGTAAGGGGTTTCCTCATATCACATCCCTTTTTGTGAGATATTATTTATTCAGTAATATTACTTCTGTATGGTGTATGTATACTTCCCATTTACGTATCATATTAAGAATCTATTTATTTTAATGTTATTCAATTTATCATTTGAAGTTTTTTAATTTTTGGGCATACGAACCTAATGATTACAAAGTGGTAAGGGATATCTACCTGAACATCTATTTTCAATCGAGTTACGCTTATTATCTACTTACCTCAATGAAACTATTATTTATTATTATGTAATCCAAAAAAATACTTTTTGAATGTTCTATATATTTTTACCAACCACAATCTTTCTTTATTTTATGGTTATTTAAATGTTTTAAAATGATCATGCAAAATTTTATGCCAATAAACAAACCTGATTCAAGGGAACTTTTGGAATCCTTACCTATTTTAAAGTTCAAAATGGAATATATTTTATTCCAAAAATATTTTTATAAATCCTATCATTTTATCATTAAAAATTATCTAGGAGAAATTTTAGATTTAAGGGAATAAACAGGCCTTTCCACATTAAAATTCTCTTTAATACTTTCTTTAAAATACTCTAAAATGTATTATTTCTAACGATTATTAAGGAATATATTTACTTGATTCCACATTAGTGGTACATCATTATTTTCTCAAATAAAATTTCAATTTTTTTGGACTTTTATTTTCTGCGATATACATGTCTACATTCTGATTTCCGAGAAAATACAAATGATTTTCCAAAAGAACTTTTCTTTCAAAAGTAAAAATAGTTTTTCTCATCTCACATTTACTTTTATTAAATATATTCCATTTCCCCACTCATTCCATTCATGTGGTGTATTTACTACCGATTTTAATATCATATCAAGAGTCTCCATATTTTCATGATATTATAAGAGATTATGATTTGAATGTTTCAAGGTAGAATGGGACACTTTGGAATTTTTAAGGATTATTTCCTCAAAAATTATTCAATGGACTTGTTTAAAAGTATCTTAACCTATATCAACATCCCTTATTGAATCTTGAACTTCATTTAGGTATATCGCTTATGATATCATATAAAATATGTCGTTAATGTTTTTCTGATTAGTTTGACTGTGGATGTGCTATATTGATACCATTCACTATTTTACTCTGAATGGTCTATATTTATATTAATTGATTTGGGAAAGTTATTTACATTTCAATTGTTAGTTTCAATATGAATGTATATGTTGATTATGTTCAAAAATATCATATAAAGAATGAATTTTACTTAGTAAGTGACACGTGGGTCATGCTATAGCCTCTTGATACATCATTATGTCTCATGAGATAAATAGATATGGACTTGGATGAGGACTTTCCCATTTTTAGATATGTTTTTGGTTGAGGCCTTAATTATCTTTAGATATATTAGATGAGTCCCTAAGGGTGATTTTTATAATGTTCAGTATATGCATTTCCCTCATTATGAAGCTAGAAATTCATATTTCATGTTTTTATTTGTCTATTAGAATACCCATGATTATATTTTTATTGTGGAAATATTTACTCAACTCATATTCCTTCGATATTATGTTCAGGTATCCTTTTAAAGGCATTTGTTTTCAATTATTCACTATTCTTAATGTTTATATTTATGATATCTGTTTACCCTTACTTAGTGTCTGATCTCACCCCTTCTTATGTTTTATTTTTCCATAGACATGAAGAGGTATATAATTCTTGACTTTCTGGGATAATCATAGAGTGGTGGATGTTACCAATTGAACTTTTATGTAGTTTTTCATTTCAAGGTGTAATGTTTAACTTATGTATGTATATGGTTTTCCAAATATATTAAACTATTCCTTACTTCAATATTTTTCCCATGAAATCATGAAAATGTATTAAAATAATGCCCTGACTCTTGGCTTCTAGGGTTAGGGCATTACAGTTTGTATCAGATGAATCTTAGAAGAAAACATTGAAACTAGATTTAGAAAACATATATTAGAGAACAAAACCCTATGATACACATTGAGGATAAGTATACATGAACATCCTAGAACATTATGAAGGATGGGATTATGTGGATCCTTTAAGAAAATAAATCCATATTTGGATACTACATGTGGATGTGGTTCTGGCAGAGATGTACCTAAGAGTAACAACTCTGATAAGAAGTTTTTATCTTGACCTTGGGTATCATAGTACACAATAACGGGCCTTATTGTGCATTTTTTTATACTCCCATGGGATATTCTTTGAATAATTCACATTCTATTTTCCCACCATTATGAATGATTAATTCTTCTAAATAGCCAAAATATATGGTTCTAGGGTTTACAATGAATTACCTTATTATATGTGTAGAGTTATAGATATTTAATTATGTTATGAGCTAATATACTATATGGAATTAATTAGAAATGACGCTTAGCCGAAGGAATGAGAGCTTCACAAATGCATGTGATACAAAGAGTAAGAAGGATCATATATCTTATGGTATTAAGCCATTATTTTGAAGGAAGATAGTCTCCCATGTATTTTCATCGTATGAGGAAATAGTATCATGTGTTAACAAGATATGTAAATAATTCTCGGAGTCATATAAATTTTAAGGGAAGCAAGAAAAGAAAAGGAAAAGGATATGTAAAAGGAGGAAGGGAAACAAGGGTTTTCCCATATGTGATAAATGTGTAAATAATCACCTGGTTAAATTATTGAAAGTAATGATAGTTTTTATATGTGTGGAGAGAAAGGACACTAATTTCATTATTCTAAGGGTAAGAAAAAGTTTTCTAATATATAATGTTTCAACTGTAATGATATGGGACACGATGTGAATCAATATCCCTAGAGTCCATGGAATATTCCCTAGATGATGTCACTTGATAATGAGTAACTCATGATACTGTCAAAGATGAATAGGAACGATTAATATGACTCATCAAGAATCATGTCATTTGAATATTTTATCAGCAATATACTAGTGATACAAATTTTAGAATATATATGGATTGTACTGTAGTACTATTTCATTAAGTATTTGAGTTTGTATGATGATTTCTACCAAGGATAAGTGACTTATTAGAAAGTTAATATATTGGAAAATAATATGGTTAAGGGAAATAAAACCCTAAATATTTCTTTGTGATTATGATAATGATGAAAAATTATTGATTTGGATAAGTACTGACTACCTTGGAACTGTTTATTGACTTGTCGAAAAGTGGTTTATACTATCATCAATGGAATTTACAACACTTTTGGATTCATGTAATATATCTAATATCATTTATTTTACATATGGAATAAAAAATAATGCGTATTTACAAAATGGTTTTATGGTAATTTGAGTTATTACTATTTTTCAAGAAGAAACATGATGAAGTTATTTACATGTTTGGAATGCGAAAATTGAGCGCTAATTCACATTGATTAAGGGTTGATGATAAGTTAGCCTTCGAAATTTAGATACCTTTCTTCCAAAGTGTTTAATCACTAGGGAATGTTTAACCATTTATGAATTTTTTAATTTGATCATTGTATGATATTTTATAGTATAATGAATTACATCACCACATGGCACAACCTATGCTAAGTGACGAAGTATAAATAGTTCAAGGTTTAGTCAAAAGATAAGATTGTGTTTAAGAAATAGTAAAGTATATTTGTACTCTAATAGAGTGGAATAGTTCCTCAACTCTTGGAAAAGAGTCTTAAATAAAAATGTTAACTTATTATTATAAATATATATTTTCATGATATCGATGAAAATTTTCATAACTTTAGTTTAGGATTTTTTGGTAATGATCTTTCATCTAATCATGTTCTCTATCAGTTTCCATCAGAACATGATGGCTTGATTATTCTTCCAAGACCATGTTTTCCAATTAGAATGTGTAGTTTTGTAGTAACCAATGCATTCCTCATTTCCTCATATTAAGAGGAAATTTTAATCGTATTCCTGATGTCGGATTCCCACAAGGGAATTTTCAAATATCAACCATTAACTTTTGAAGTTCAATTAAAAATTTCATGGGTGAAATTTTTATAAGGAGGGGAGAATGTAAATATTTAAAATAAATATTAAATTCATAATACATTGAGTTTCTACAAAACAACACTTTAACCTATTCAATAAACATAATTATTTCTCTTTTATGATTTGAATTTCAAAAAAATGACATATATGGTTGCATTCAATAAGTTATTTAGAGTCTGATAGGATCAACATACATTTGTTTTAATATTAACTTCACCTTTAGGAATATTAACATAACATTACGAATAGTAATGAATAGTAAATCTTCCAAAAAAATAAAAAAATCACCCCTTAATGTATAAATACAATTTAGACATCTAATAAGTGAAAAAATGATCATAGACTAATTATTGGTATTTTTATAAGTCATAAATATTTTAATTACAATATTATGATTAATTTAATAATTTAAAATATAAATATATTTTCATAAATTGTAATCATAAATTTTTATTTTTTTGTGTTATAGTTATCAGATAGTTTTATGCGACCCTGATTATCTTTTAATGGTGTTATACAATGAGTTATAGTTTCAAAGTTGTTTTTTTGAAAAAAAATAATATTTTATTTAAAAATTAAATTAAAAATATTTAGAAAACAATTTTCCAAAAATTTATTTCTTTTCATAATTCTACGCTTTGAAAAATGGTTGTTGTGATTTTTTGGGATTTTTCTAAAATACTCGAATTTTAAGTGAATATTAAAATATGATAATTTAGGATAAATGATAAAGACATTATTTACTGAGTCATAGGTGATGTAATTATAATGTAAGAATAATTTTTTTGAACTCACATGAACTTATTACAATTTTATGTCACAAGAATCAACACTATTTCTTTTCTTAAGAAATATAGTCAAATAATGAATTAAATATACAAAATTCACTCTTCTCCTCTACAATAGAAACCTCCCTTCCCACCCTATACTATTCAATCCTCTAAGCCTTGATGCTCCTCAATGTTCTATGAAAATATCCTACCAAGCTCTTCCCCCATGTACAACATCCCCTGGTCTCATAAAAAGACCAAAACATATCCCTTAAAGAGGATCTCATGGAAGATTACTTCAAGAGGTAAGTTCCTCTTTTCATTTTCTTTATTTCAAGTTCCTTTATTTTATTTTATTTCACCTCCTTTCATCCAAATGTTATGATAACTACAGTTCCTTACATGTACTAGAATGTTTTTATGATAATGTAATAATTCATTTTCATCTCTCTTTTTCCCTTCTTTTATATTAGAATTGAAAACACCATCTACGATGTGATAATTTATCACATTCAAGGATGACGAATATTCAATTTCTATTAACATATTCAATTATGGTTGTGAAGCAATTTTTATAGTTGAGATGTACTATAATATTCTTATTACAACTTATTTAAGGTTCGGTAATCTTCTCGTTCACATGTTGTAAATTTATAAATTAGAAAAAATTCGTTGGGATCAAACACTGCTAATTAACCCAAAAAATTATCATTAAATTTTTATATAATGATTCACAAAAACTATTAATAAAAAAAATGAATTTTATTACCATTTAATGTTATGTCTATTCACTAATAACATACAACTTCTATTTCAGACAACCATTTTCAATCAACATGTTTCTCTATACATGAATATAAGTAAACCGGTCATGAAAACCAGTGAAGGGAACACACCCAAACAATGAAATTGAATCTCTAAACCCATAAAAGGTCATGAATAAACATAATAAGGTTATTATAAATCCATTAAATATAGATCAGGTTTTTTAATTATTAATTAATGAACCGAAATTTGATTATTCAGGTCATTAAGATCAAGTGAAGAACACCATCAGATTTAAGGTAAGGGATTTCTTTATCTCACTTCCATTTTTGAGATATTCCTTATTCATTACAATTACTTGTGTTTGGTGTATGTATACATTATGTTGATGTATCATATCATGAATATCATTATTTTTATGTTATCTAATGCATCATTTTATGATTATTAATTTTGAGGCATACAAACCGATTTATTACAAAGTGGTAAGGGATTTCTTATTGAACCTCCATTTTAAATCAGGTTGCTTTATTCTATACCTACATCAATGAAATAATTATTTATTTTTATGTAATCCTGATACATTTTGTGTGAATGTTCTACATATTTTTACCAGCCATATTCCTTCTTTATTTTATAAAGATTTACAAGTTTTAAAAGGATATTCATAATGTTTTCCTGATAAAGAAACCTGATTCAAGGGAACTTATTGAATTCTTACCTGTTTTCAAGTGCCCAAAAAAATCTATTTTGTGCCACAATTATTTTAATAAAACCAATTATTTTATCATAATAAATTATTTTTGGATAATTTCTATATTTAAACAATAAAAAATCCCTTCCACTTTAAAATTATCTTTAATACTTTCCATAAAATGTTATAAAATGTTTTATTTATAAATATTCTTAAGAACTATATTTAGAAGATTTTACATAAGTGAGACGTCATTTATTATTAAATATAATTTAAATTTCTTAGCCTTTTATTTTTTGGGATATACATGTTTACAATCTGATTTCATGTCAAATTAAAATTATTTTCCAAAATAACTCTTCTTCTAAAAGTAAAAAGGATTTTTATCATCTCACATTAACTTTTATGAAATATATTCCTTTTAACAACTCATTCCATGCATGTGGTGTATCTAATTCCCTTTTGAGTATAATATCAAGAGTCTCCTTATTCTAATGATATTCTATGTTATTATGATTTGAGTGTTTCATGGTGGAATGAGACACTTTGAAATGTTTACGGATTATTTCTTCAATAATTTTTTGATCATATCATTTAAAAGTATCTTCATATATGTCAACATACCTTATTAAATAATTCACTTTATTGAGGTTTATCTCTTATGATATAATCTACAATATTTTTTCGAAGGGTTTCTTGATTAGTTTGACTATGGATGTACTATCTTGATACCATTCACCATTTTACTCTGAATGGTCGGTGGTTATATTAAATGATTGGGAAATGTTATTTACATTTCAATTGTTTTTTTCAATACGAATGTATATGTTGATTTTGTTCAACCCAAAATATGATGAATGCATTGAAATTAGTAAGTGACAGATGGGTCCATCTACATCCTCTCAATGCATTAGTAGGTATTATAAGAAAAATAGATATGGACTTGGCCGAGGCCTTGCCCATTTTAGATATGGTTTTAGTTAACGCCTTAATAATTTTAATATTTCTTGACTGAGGTCTTGATTGTATGTTTCAAAATGTCTGAAATATGTATTTCACTCATTATTACATTATAAATTCATAGTTCATGTGGTTATTTGGCAATTATAATACCCATGATTATGTTTTATTATGGAATGATTTTCTCATCTCATATTCCTACCATATTATGTTCATGTTTTTTAAAGGAATATGTTTTCAATTATACACCATTACTAATGTTTATTTTATGATATCTTCCACTGTATGGGTTACCCTTACTGAGTATCTGATATCACCTATTCATATGTTCCATTTTTTTTTCAGGACATAAAGTGGTATATTTTGTTTGACTTGCTGGGATAATCTAAGAGTGGTGGATGTTATGAATAAGAATTTTATGTTGTTTTTAATTTCATGTTATAATGTTGAACATATATATATATATCTAGTTTTCCAAATCTACTATAGTATTAATTGAAATAGGATTTGATTCCTTTTAATTGTGCCAATGTATTAAAATAATTCATCGACTCTAGGATTCTAGGGTCGAGGAATTACAAAAACAATCGAAAAATTACAACAGTGATTTGAGAGATACTAAAAATGGTCCCTATATATAAAAGTCCCCACCAATATTAGACATCTCGAATCACCTATAAGAAAAATTATAAAAACAAATCTCAACAAAGAAGATTAAAAATTAATTGTTGGTCTATGAACTTAATCTACTAAATAATGGTGTTATAGAATCGCTAAAAGTTTTACCTATGAAGGATCGATATGCTACTCATCTATTACCAAATTATAGAGATAATAGATTCAATTTCCGAGGTCGTCTTGTAAATTTTCATCCAATAGTTCTATAGGTTATCTCCATACATCTTACTATGAAGTTTTATTTTATGTCTATAATACAGTTGATCAAAAGATTAATCCCTTGATGAGCACCATGGTAACCCTCCTCATTGCCAAAAGATTATAAAACAAGAAGGACCTCCCCATTTTACCATCCACCAAGAAGGTCTTTCAAATGGTCTACTCTATATAATTTCTCCTTGAAATTGAACAACATTATGTGATGGTCTATCCCCATGAGAGAATTCACTGTGAATGTCCTCCCCTCACAGACCCTCTATTTCGTCATGAAGGTCATCCCCTTGATGAATCAACTCTGAGACAACCCTCCTATCAATAGGTTCTTGGGAAAATGGGTATTTTCATGTATGATTCATCATCATTAAAAAGTGATATTTATTATCCACTAGAATATAACCAAAGGAAACAATTATGCACTAAACCACAATAGGATCTCTTACCTTCCAATATAATTGAGTAAATCCCTTCCAAACCCATTTTTTAAAATAATGAAAAGCGGTAGTGTAAAATTTGGTCAGATATAGTGGGTGAACCTATTGCTGATGTTAAAGAATACATATTGTTAATGAGGAGATAGTTGGATATGGAAAACATTCCAGTAAGGTTATTACATTATGCTACTCCCTAATTCATCATTCCATAGAAATTTTAAGAAGAATATGTGCATGATATTAATTGAATATATAGACATCTATTCATTATTTAAAAACATAAGTATTTCTTTATAAGAAATATCCAAATCACATCAAGTTAATAGAAGATATGTGTTATCAAATTGTCTTGGTGTACCTCCTAGGTACCTGGAGCCCAAAATTTGGAAGAAAACAAGGATCCCTTTAGCATGATTATCTCAATATATTAAAAGAGTCACATCAGCTGATCATCGATTCCCCATCCAGTGTTCATATTAGGGTATGGGGAGAACACATGGAGTTTTATTTCACCCATCTCCCCAATATAAAAATCCCACAAAATGTGACACCATGTAATTTCATATCTTTAGAGTATCTTTAAGAAATAGACTATTCCCAAAAAAGATGGAATGCACAGTAAGAACTAGCCCATAAAAATCTCAAAGATATCGGGCCATAAGTGATCGATCTATAAAAAGACTATTGAATCAAGATTCTGAAAATAATGAGAAAGACTCCTGCTTAAGGGAATCCAATCATCAGGAAGTGCCAACATATTCGAAATCTGGTTTCTTAGGTAAAAATCATAAAATGCACCCAACACAAGTTTGAACAAACCTCTGAAAAAATAAAAAAGTGCAGATCTTGCAGTTGTATCCATGTCAGTATAAAATAATCCCAATCCTACAGGGATGGAGGCATTATTAACATGACCTTCGAGGCTAAAAAATGAAACATGAATTTTTTAAAGGGGAATAGGATCATCGAAACCCCATAGGGATGGGGTTATTTTTACATCATCCTCCTCCACATCAAATTTCAGTATTTTTTCAATTATGAGGATTTCCAAAAAATATTTTTTCCCAGTTAATAATGTCCCATGATACTATTTATTCATCAGTAATATGAAAAAAATTATCTAGAGGTTCTATTTAGATCACACTTCACCACATGGAATTGATGGGATCATTAAAAAAAGTATGAGTTACCTTAACAATCACAAACACAAAAGAATTGTTAAGGGAACAACCACTCCCAAGAATCATAGATCTTCTGGTGTATTCTCACATATAAATTGGTTATCCCATTATTCATATACTAATGAAATGCTCGTGATGTATTGCACACCCATATGTTTTATTTGAACTTCTTCTGAAAATTATGTAGAACATTAGGTCAATGTGGGAGAATAAGAGGAAGAGATGTTCATTCAAAATATATCCACATTGAAATGACCAAATAAGGTGTGCATATCAAAATTCATCTAAAATTTTTTATAAATTCCATAAAATTCACAAATTTCCTCATCTCGACAAACATTAGTCAAAGAAATGTGTAAGGCTATAATTCATTCCCAACTATTACATAAAGGTGTTGAACCACTCACACTCAAGGAAATATTATCCTAGTAGAAGACATAAATAAGAAAACTGAGAATGATTAGTGTTAAATTACTTTGAGGGTAATATTTCTACTCTATGTGTTATCTAAATAGAATATAAGTTTCCTCACCAAGCTGATGTCTCTCGATAATAAGATCTTATCATATTGAAGAAATTTGATGTATAATTTTCTCTCAATACAGGAGAAATGAAACCAATTTATTTAGAACCCATGATAGTTGAATATAAAGAAATACCTCTATTCTCCAAATATCTATACCAATTTCAGTTAAGTTACTGTAACACCCCAAGCTTCCATGATACGTTTCCCTTCGAATAATGCAATAGCGTGTGTTGTACGCAACCTCGAGCTCTAACACACACCACAACTAATTAAACTAGCCGTTGTGAATAGTAATACCTACTTTTTGAAATTTTATAAATTTTATTTATCAAAATGGACTTAATTTTTTGATTCGGAATATTGAAATTAGCCTATGTTGAATTTTTGGTATTTTTCTGAGAACTTTTAATTTTTTATGAATAGTGAAAAATACTTAAAAACAACTTTTTTAATCAATATAATTTATAGTGATAAATTATACTATTTAGTGGTTTTAAAGTATAATTAGAATATATATTTACCATTTTATCCAATGGTGGTCATTAGAATTAATTTAACATTGAAATTGGACATAAACAATTGCCAATCTTTTGATATAAATTGTTTCTTAAAAACACGCTATTTGTTGTAACATCGGGAATTAATTATAAAATTAATTAATGCAACTTATATGTTTGGAATTTTGTAAAATAGGCATCATTTTTGAATTCGGAATATCAATTATAGCTTAGGGTGAAATTTTGGCCTTGTTCTGAAAAACTTCAATTTTTGATGAATAGTGAAACCACTAAGTGGTAGTTAAATAACTGATTTTTCGTTTAAATGAAATATTACCACTTCTGTGATTTTATTTTCAAAAATCCAACATACATGGTTGTCATTAAGAAGTAAAATTTGGTTCAATGAGATTAAAATAATATTTGGTGAATAGTAACTTTTAAGTTCTTAATCACGATTAGAGGTAATTAGTGTAGTTTAAGGTAAAAAATAATGTTTTAATAATAGAGATGAGATTGAAACTTGTCCTACTCCTATTGGATGAGTCATGGCCGACCAAGACAACCCATGGGTCAACTTGGGGACCCCATTGAGCCACTTTAGTTGGAAAATGACATTAATATATATTTATTTAATGTTAAAATTAAATTGACACAAACATGAGTTGTTTTACTAAAACAGTTTTTAAGTGGGGTTACACAAGTCCAAATTTTGACTATGAATATTCATTAGAAATATAAAAAGATTTCCTACATCATAGTATTTTTTTTATAATTTTTAGACATTATATATATTAAATTATTTATGACATCATTATGATGCAGCGATGACCTCATTATTTAACGATTTAAATAAAATGAGAAGATAATGAAACATACAAGGCTTACACTTGTCCAAAGCCTATTGGATGAGGAGATTTCGAACCCTTATCACCTTATCCACGGATTATATAAGTGTGGGACCTTTATAATCCGAATAGTATTGTATAATAATGTAACATTTCAATCTTTCAAAAGAGCCCCTCCTTTCCTCTTATAAAAGGCCCCCACCTCTACCACCTTATTCACACATTCAAGCCTTTTGGTTCGGCCAAACTCTGCCGAAATACTCTCCCAACTTCTCTCCATTCATCCTAGAAGCTTTAATTTAGTCAGAAAGCCATCCTAAGGAGTCCTTTTGATCAAATCAAAAGGAAGAACCCGATGAAGAGGTAACATTTTCATTGCCCTCTTTCATGTTTCTTTCTTCTTCCACTCCCTCTTTGTTTATTATTTCAATTCTAAAATTATAACTCCAGTATCTTCTATATACTTTGATTTTATTATAAATATGGAACAACCATATTCAGTATTCTACCCATCATTTGAATGACATGTCACCATACGTGCGTACGTACGGCTTACCGTCTCCACGTCGTGGTGTAATTGTTATTCAACATATTATTATTTAGGTGGGTATAATAATGATATGTAATTCATGTAAATAATAAATATAACATGATAATGATTCTGTATATATGATATACTATCCAATTATATATTATTTTAATATCAAAATAATGATATTGTCGCTCGTGCGTACGTACGGACTATCGTCTCCACGAACGCGATGAGATTCATTTTCCGTCGTATCCATTCAAGTATAATTATCATTTGATGATTTAAAAATAATGTTTAAGGACATGATATCATTCTGGATATGAATAAGATACAACCTATCCATGAAAAACACGACTTACGTAACAAAACATATAAAAGAAAACGAGTATGTTAACACCCGAAACAACGATAAATCTAAGATATTGTTAACAAAGCAATGTTAAAAGATCATATATGATATCATATGAATGTATATGATTCTTGTATAATTTAATAACAATTCTTTCACCATTATACAGGAGGTTAACCTACCCCGACCATGTAAAAGTACAAGGTAAGGGTTATTTCACAATCTATTCATTATCCGAGGTTGTTTATACGTAATAATCTACTGGGATCTCTTTATCATCCACATCCATGTTTCTTCAAAATGTATTTCAAAACATTTTTATTATTTAAAAGAATATGGGTTAAAGTCATTTATACCCTTTTTTGACTTTTTATAAGAGGAATCTTTCCGTCGTTTTCAAAACAAGGTCCTTTTTAACCTTTTCGACAGAATTAAGGTAAGAATGTTTTTTTAACTTATACGGCGGGTGCTGTTATTTTCCACCGTTATAAAATCTTCAAAGCTTTCCTTACAAGATTATAAGAATATTTTCAAGAAAATGTTTTATTTTAGATGTCTCTTAAATGATTTCAAAAATAGAAAGAGATATTTCTCTAAAAAGTGTTTTGATTTCACCTATGTCAACATCCTTTGATGGATTTTACGCTTATTTGAAGTTGATTTATTATGATACAAAACTTCTATATTGTATTGAAGGTTTTGTGATATGTTTGTCTGTGGATGTGCTATTTTTATACCATTCATAGTTTATGGTGAAATTATTGACATTTCGTATGCTAGTTTTAATACGAATGTTTATTTTATGTTTAAACCTTTTCATATGGGAATGCATTGGACTTAATATGTGACGGGTGGAGCCCGCTATAGCTCCTCGATGCATCGGTAGGTCTCATGAGACAAAATAGTGTCTTGGAACAAGGCCTTGACAAAATCTTATTTGTAGTCTTGGCACGAGTCCTTGGCTATGTGGTTATGATAGTCTCGCATTATGCATTCCAACATTATGAAATTGGTTAGTGATTTTGCATGTGATTATTCGATTAGTAGAATATCCATGTGAATGAGTAAATGGCATTATTTCATTTTATTTATGCCATACAATGTTGAAAGTTAAAGTTTGAAAGGATTTTTTTTTAGTTATACATTGCCTTAAATGTTTATTCTTATTTATGAAAGTTTCCGCTGTATTGTTATCCTTACTGGGCATTTGAGCTCACCCCTTTTCTATGTTTTATTTTTCCTAGGAAGTGAAGAAGTAAATTATGAATGACCTACAGGGATATTATGAGGGGATAATAGTGTGGACTATGGAGACATTATGTTGTTGTAGTAGTTTTTCATTTTATGATGTAATGTAAAACTTATGAATATATCTAGTGTTTCCAAGGCTACTAAACCAATCGGTCTTTCGAGATTTGATCTTTCTTGTGATCATGCCAATGTTATGTAATAATGCACCGACTCTGGGTAACTAGGGTCGGGGCATTACAGTTGGTATCAGAGGAAGTTTAGTACAAACCTTGGAAGCTAGATTTAGATAAACTCTGATTAGAGCACGTAGACCTAAGATGAACTTTGAGGATTAGTATAGAAGAACTTCCTAGAATTTTGGTATTGTAGAGATTTTGTGAGTTTTCAGAGCAATACATCCATGTCTGGATACGAGCAGGTAGAGGCGGCTCTGGCACAGATGTTCCTAGGGGTAAAACCCGAAAAAACAACTTTGAGCTAGACTCGAACGGGAACTGGTGCACGACAACGGGCCTTGCTGCACTCTTGGTTACGACACTCCCGGGGGATATGCTTAGGATAATTCCCATTTTCTTTACAAACTACTATAAACGGTTATGAGTATATACTTCCTCAAATAAAACCTTTTTATGGTTATGGATTATATCCATAAATAGTTAAATTTATGTTAAGTATTTTACAAGTATGGAATTATGTATTTTGATTCATAAACTAATCTAGTTTATGCCATTGTTTGGAAATGGAGCCTAGTGGAAGGAATGGAAACCGTATCAATGCACGCACTCTGTGTAGGGATTTCCCTCCTGCTCAAGATAATTATTGTGGATCTGGAGATACAACTGGTGGTGATCAACTTATTACCATACTGGGACAACTCACTCAAGTTATGAATAATAACCTTACTCGTATGGATCACCCTGATCCACAATGTGGAGGATCAATGTTAGACCGCTTCATGAGGCAACAACCACCAACATTTAATGGGGGTAAAAATCCATTAGTAGCTGAGCAATGGATAAACTCCTTTGAGAAAATATTCCATGCCTTGGGGAGTAGCAAAAGGGAGAAGGTTGTCATGGCAGTTTACCGCCTCACTGGAGATGCCGATCAGTGGTGGTCGCTGATTCAAAACACAAAGGAAGATGATGACGTATCGAATATGGAATGGAGGGAGTTCAAAGATATGTTTTTAGAAAAATACTTTGATCACGACCATCGAGCAGATATGGAAAGGCAATTTCTGAGTCTGAGACAAAAGGAGGATGAGAATGTCACAAAGTATGAGGCTAACTTTACAAGGATAGCAAGGTATGTTAAAGATTATATACGTAACCCAAGAAGTAAGATTGATCATTTATTTGATGGGTTAAAACCATTTCTTCGTCGAGCTTTAGTATCACAATCCTTCTCATCATACGAAGATATTGTCTCGTGTGCTATCAAGACAGAAAAGGAATTCTCTAAGTCTTATGACAACAAAGTAAAGAAAGAGAAGAAGAGAACGGTGGAACAAGAGACAGATAAAGGGAAAAAGGGAATGAAGGATTTTCCATTATGTGATAATTGTGGGAAGAATCACCCTGGTACTTGCCTAAAAGGAATGGGAGTTTGTTATAAATGTGGAGAAAAGGGTCACCAGGCTCGTGATTGCAAGGGAAAGAAAAGGGCTATCAATGTTGAATGCTACAATTATAGGGAAATGGGGCATTATGCAAATGAATGTCCTAAGCGTCAAGGAAACTTACCTCAGAAAAGGCCAAGGGATCAAGGACAATCTTATGTTGTTACTACAGTTGAAGCAGAATAACTAATGTATTGGTGCTTTTGGACTCATGGATTATATTCAGGTTATAAGAATAATATGATATATATAAAGATTGTACTGCAGTACTTTTTGATTTCAGTAAGGTTTTAATATGATTAAGGTAATCATATTTTTAGTATGTGACAATAAGAGAAGCTTTTCTTTGTTTGAGGAATCTGATGTTACAATTGATTTTGGAATTTAGAGACCTTTTAGAGAAAGTCTGGACGGAGGTATTTTGGATAACTATTAAGGTTTGAGTGGATTAAGTTGATCTTTGGATAGTATTGTTTATGGTTAAAAATTTATGAAGATTATTTTTGGAATATTATGATACTATAGTTTTAGGAAAAGGACAACCTGCAGGGTGGGGCATAACCCGTCACGTCGGACAAAGCTGCAGGAATCAAACCCACAATCAAAGTGCGACAGGCCTTTATTTCCTACCACTAGCCTACAGGAAGTCCCTGGTTATTACAAAATAATTTTTCCAATCTAAATTTTATGTGTTAACATTTGGAACCTTATACAATTAGGATAAGTATAATATTTTTGAGTTTTATTGCCTTTTAGAGTGAAAGATGGGTTTGTGGTAAAAATTTATTAAAGAATGAAAGTCTACATGAAAAGTATGTATATTCCCTTACGTTCTTAGTAAATCTCCTAAATAAATTCCTCAACTTTATAAAAGTTAACTCAAAACGAAAATGTTGTCGGTTAACTTTTCCTACTGGGGAATCAATGATCGTTTAACCAGTCACAAGTTTATGATTTTCTTGTAGTTAAACTTTCTCCTAGTCCTATTTTCTATAACTCTCCATCGGACCTTGATGGTTTATTTCTCCTCCATATCCATATTTTCATAGAATCCTAGAATGGGCTATCTCGGGTGACCTTTGTACTTATCTTGCTTTCTTTTAATGTTATATATATATATTAACCTTATTTCCGATTTGGGTTTTACTCAAAGGTATTTTCTCTTTTCAACCTTTTTATTTTCAAAGAAAAATTTCAAATTGCGAGGACGCAATTTATTGAACGAGGGGAGAATGTAACACCCCGAGCTTCCACGATACGTTTCCCTTCGAATAATGCAATAGCGTGTGTTGTACGCAACCTAGAGCTCTAACACACACCACAACTAATTAAACTAACCGTTGTGAATAGTAATACTTACTTTTTGAAATTTTATAAATTTTATTTATCAAAATGGACTTCATTTTTGGATTTGTAATATCTAAATTTGCATATGTTGAATTTTTGGTATTTTTCTGAGAACTTCTAATTTTTTATGAATAGTGAAAAATACTTAAAAACAACTTTTTTAATCAAAATAATTTATATTGATAAATTATACTATTTAGTGGTTTTAAAGTATAATTAGAATATATTTTTACCATTTTATCCAATGGTGTTCATGAGAATTAATTTAACATTGAAATTGGACATAAACAATTGCCAATCTTTTGATATAAATTGTTTCTTAAAAACATGCTATTTTTTGTAACAGCGGGAATTAATTATAAAATTAATTAATGCAACTTATATGTTTGGAATTTTGTAAAATATACATCATTTTTGAATTCGGAATATCAATTATAGCTTAGGGTGAAATTTTGGCCTTGTTTTGAAGAACTTCAATTTTTGATGAATAGTGAAACCACTAAGTGGTAGTTAAATAAATGATTTTTCGTTTAAATGAAATATTACCACTTCTGTGATTTGATTTTCAAAAATCCGACATACATGGTTGTCATTAAGAAGTAAAATGTGGTTCAATGAGATTGAAATAATTTTTGGTGAATAGTAGCTTTTAAGTTCTTAATCGCGATTAGAGGTAATTAGGGTAGTTTAAGGTAAAAATAATGTTTTAATAATATGAGATGAGCTTGAAACTTCTCCTACTCCTATTGGATGAGTCATGGACGACCAAGACAACCAATGGGTCAACTTGGGGACCCCATGGAGCCACTTTAGTTGGAAAATGACATTAATATATATTTATTTAATGTTAAAATTAAATTGACACAAACATGAGTTGTTTTACTAAAACAGTATTTAAGTGGGGTTAAACAAGTCCACATTTTGACTATAAATATTAATTAGAAATATAAAAATATTTCCTACATCATAGTATTTTGTTTATAATTTTTATACATTAAATAAATTAAATTATTTATGACATCATTATGATGCAGCGATGACCTCATTATTTAACGATTTAAATAAAATGATAAGATAATGCAAAATACAAGGCTTAAACTTGTCCAAAGCCTATTGGATGAGGATATTGCGAACCCTTATCACCTTATCCACGAATTATATAAGTGTGGGACCTTTAGAATCCGAAAATCATTGTATAATAATGTAACATTTCAATCTTTGCAAAAGAGCCCCTCCTTTCCTCTTAGAAAAGGCCCCCACCTCTACCACCTTATTCACACTTTCAAGCCTTTTGGTTCGGCCAACCTCTGCCCAAATACTCTCCCAACTTCTATCCCTTCATCCTAGAAGCTTTACATTAGTCAGAAAGCCATCCTAAGGAGTCCTTTTGATCAAATCAAAAGGAAGAACCCAAAGAAGAGGTAACATTTTCATCGCCCTCTTTCATGTTTCTTTCTTCTTCCACTCCCTCTTTGTTTATTATTTCAATTCTAAAATTATAACTCCAGTATCTTCTATATACTGTGATGTTATTATAAATATGTAACAACCATATTCAGTATTCTACCCATCATTTGAATGACATGTCACCATACGTGCGTACGTACGGCTTACCGTCTCCACGTCGTGGTGTAATTGTTATTCAACATATTATTATTTAGGTGGGTATAATAATGATATTTAATTCATGTAAATAATAAATATAACATGTTAATGATTCTGTATATATGATATACTATCCAATTATATATTATTTTAATATCAAAATAATGATATTGTCGCTCATGCGTACGTACGGACTACCGTCTCCACAAACGCGATGAGATTCATTTTCCGTCGTATCCATTCAAGTATAATTATCATTTTATGATTTAAAAATAATGTTTAGGGACATGATATCATTCTGGATATGAATGAGATACAACCTATCCATGAAAAACACGACTTACGTAACAAAACATATAAAAGAAAACGAGTTAGTTAACACCCGAAACAATGATAAATCTAAGATATTGTTAACAAAGCAATGTTAAAAGATCATATATGATATCATATGAATGTATATGATTCTTGTATAATTTAATAACAATTATTTCACCATTATACAGGAGGTTAACCAACCCCAACCAAGGAAAAGTACAAGGTAAGGGTTATTTCACAATCTCTTCATTATCTGAGGTTGTTTATACGTAATAATCTACTGGGATCTCTTTATCATCCACATCCATGTTTCTTCAAAATGTATTTCAAAACATTTTTATTATTTACAAGAATATGGGTTAAATTCATTTATACCCTTTTTTGACTTTTTATAAGAGGAATCTTTCCATCGTTTTCAAAACAAGGTCCTTTTTAACCTTTTCGACAGAATTAAGGTAAGAATTTTTTTTAACTTATACGGCAGGTGCTGTTATTTTCCACCATTATAAAATCTTCAAAGCTTTCCTTAAAAGCTTATAAGAATATTTTCAAGAAAATATTTTATTTTATATGGCTCTTAAATGATTTCAAAAATAGAAAGAGATATTTCTCTAAAAAGTGTTTTGATTTCACCTATGTCAACATCCTTTGATGGATTTTACGCTTATTTGAAGTTGATTTATTATGATATAAAACTTCTATATTGTATTGAAGGTTTTGTGATATGTTTGACTGTGGATGTGCTATTTTTATACCATTCATAGTTTATGGTGAAATTATTGACATTTCGTATGCTAGTTTTAATACGAATATTTATGTTATGTTTAAACCTTTTCATATAAGAATGCATTGGACTTAATATGTGACGGGTGGAGCCCGCTATAGCTCCTCGATGCATCGGTAGGTCTCATGAGACAAACTAGTGTCTTGGCACAAGGCCTTGACAAAATCTTATTTGTAGTCTTGGCACGAGGCCTTGGCTATGTGGTTATGATAGTCTGGCATTATGCATTCCAACATTATGAAAGTGGTTAGTGATTTTGCATGTGATTATTCGATTAGTAGAATATCCATGTGAATGGGTAAATGGCATTATTTAATTTTATTTATGCCATACAATGTTGAAAGTTAAAGTTCGAAAGGCTTTTGTTTTAGTTATACATTGCCTTAAATGTTTATTCTTATTTATGAAAGTTTCCGCTATATTGTTATCCTTACTGGGCATTTGAGCTCACCCCTTTTCTATGTTTTATTTTTCCCAGGAAGTGAAGAAGTAAATTATGAATGACCTGAAGGGATATTATGAGGGGATAATAGTGTGGACTGTGGAGACATTATGTTGTTGTAGTAGTTTTTCATTTTATTATGTAATGTAAAACTTATGAATATATCTAGTGTTTCCAATATACTAAACCAATCGGTCTTTTGAGATTTGATCTTTCATGTGATCATGCCAATGTTATGTAATAATGCACCGACTCTGGGTAACTAGGGTCGGGGCATTACAGTTATAACCATCCAGATCAAGAGCAAGTGCAATTAAGACCAACACAGTCATTTTAGCCTATTTTCCCCCCTTCTCAAGCCCTTGCTAAATTTTCCATCTTCACAGGACATGTTGACATTATTTAATCAAGGAATCTGAGATAGAATATATAAAGGGATAACATGAAACAATATGACAAGAAAGAAAACCTTACCCCAAATTGGTAGATGCGACACTTCTCCCATGTAATTTTCAAAATCCAATATTTCCAACAATCGACGTTTTAGTATATTCAACCCATAATCTATTTCATTACATATCCCAGTGTATCCCCATAATGGAAAAATTGTTTCAAAAAGATATTCCAAACTCTAGTGTTTTTTATAAACCATGTAGGGACCAACCTTCGTATAGTACATTAGTTTTCCTACAATGTCGATCAATGGATGATAAGACATTCACTGAAAATTTCTTTATTATTTTTTATGAACGTTAGAGAAGACGACATCCACGAACCTCTATAAATAAAAATAATAATAAAATGAGAGAGTCTCAAACTTCATTACAGGTGGAACGGTCTAACATACTCCTTGAATTTTTAGTTTTCACAGGATGATCTTTTGGGTCTTTGCATAGAAAAATTATATGATGAGTTTTCAATAGTACTTAATCTTGTAAAATATAGGGGTAGGTTATGAGACCTTGATATGGTTAAAAAGTATTTGAAGACCCCATCTTGTAAACAAGATAGAAATCTATATTAGTACAAACAACCAATGAGAAGAGGATAGGAAAAGAAAAAATTGCAACCTTTAATCTAAAACTAGCTATGGAACCAACTCTTAATCAGAATCTTGAACCTTATTATGTGGAACCCCCTCCAGTGTCAAAAATAGAAATTAAATCCTCATGATGATGAATGTTTATAACTACAATTCACAAAGTTTGAAGGCCAAAAAAGGAAGATGTATTCATTTTGAGATGAATAGGTTCCTGGCTACTTCTTAGCAGCCTAGAAAAACAATTTGTTTACAATTAGAAAACCTAAGAGGATTGTCCAATAAATCCTTTAGGATCCAAAAAGTTATTTACTCTTTCACCCAAAATTGCATTACACCATTCATAATTATTTTGTTCTCAAATATGAACTGAAAAATATGGTTGATTCTGTGCAAGTGAAACTACGAAAACCACTAACATTGGTATCATGTGTTTATACCTCCACTTTGGAGGAAGAGAGTGAATGATAGGTAGTTACCATAAATAATGATCATAAGTTAAATTATTCTTTGAATACAAAAATAATCATCTGAACTAATTCTATCATTCGAGTGTAGTATAAAAACAAATTTTTCTCCTAGTTATTTTTGTTATTTCACAGCTGACTCCTTTGACTCAAAACCCCCCAAAAGACAATTTACTATGAAAATGAAAGGATGGAAGGATGTGAATTAAACATAGGAAGATACAAAATTCCTTTTTAAAAATCAATCCTTGAATCTCTGAGACACCATTCATTCAATCCCAAGAGAACGAGAACCACCCCACCAAATAATACAATGGCCTTCGACCCATTAAATGGTGTCCTCATCAGATGAAGAATTGATCTTTAGATCTATTAATTTCATTTATTCAGTGAATATATTATCTAATTATGAGTGCTATTATAAAGCTAATATTCTCACAAAAAATTACAGAGACATTAATCAATTCAACAGGTTGCAAAAAAACAAAGGGAGGTGCAATTTTGGTCAAACACAATATGTCGGCCACATCTGTACTAAAACTAACTTTTCTTTTGAAACCCATAGGAATTCCCTTCGATGAGCTTATTAAAAGTATAAATATTCCTATATACATGTAAAAATAATTTGTAACCAATAATTTTGGAAGAAGAATTGGTGAATATTAAACAAAATGAATAGCCTATGCTAGTGGGCAGGCCTTGGTGTCCCGATACAACATTATATAAAATTCCCTCTACATCTACTCGAACACATGAATAGTATACCCCATGTAATTAATCTCCAAAAATTGACTTCTAGGGAATATATCCCCATAGGGAATCATAGACCCTTGACCCAAAATTAGAACATCCTAATTCAATTGGCTATAGTTTTTGAAAATCTGTCAATTAGGGATTCTATCAATTTTTCAAAGGATTTACAAGAAGCACTTGTAGTCTCTATGATGTTACCTTATTAGTTCTAAGATGAAGTTAATGTTGAGGGGGTATATCATACAAAGGTTGATCATACAAAATTTAATGTAGTTATATCTTTCACTAAGGAGGATAATGGCGATGTTATATAGGTACACAACATGCCATTGTATCTATTGAGAAGATTATAAAAAATTGGAATCCCTCAAGAATTCATTGAAATTAGCTTAGGAATAAACCTCATTACTATCATAATGCTTCTCCAACTGGCATACACTTATGTTTATTTTTACCCTTATACTCTAATTATTAAACTGTATGATAAATTCTAATAAAAATCCATCAACCACGTTAGGCCCAATTATCTATTTAGAAATGTGGTGTACGACTCTATGTTCTTGTTCATCCAACAAGATACAAATTTTAATGTCTTAATATGAAGGACATGGTAAATCCATTATGTAGTTATCCCTTCCTTATATAATAAATTCTGTAACATATTGTAGTAGTGGGAATATTGGGACATTATATAATGAAAAATCTACATTTAAGTCATCGAAATATCAATATAATGATGCCAAATTATTCCAAAGAGAAGGATATAAAACCATAACTAATGGTGTAATTGGGGTTAGTGCTACAAAATTTCCCAATATAACCCATTTAAAGTCCTTGGGTAAGTATATGTTCTTCCTATATATTTGGTTGATGAAATCATCTCAGATGAAGAGATGTGCTCACTGGACTTCCTGATATCATACATGTTAGTTGAACTCGAGGGCATTAAATAAATACTTAATTCATGTATAGGAAGAAATTCCTTAGATAAAAATGATCTAAACTGATACTCTGAATACTATCATGCCCCTATATCATCAGCTAAACCTGTGAAATTCATGATATCTCCATTGGAAGCTACCTCCATGAACAATGACCTTCACTTTAACTATAATTATTCCCCTCTATCTCTCATTCATTTCAGCATGGTCACAAAGGAAGTAGAGGAGGAAAAGAATTAAGAGAAATAAAATCCCTCAAATACACTCCTCTATAATTCATGGAAGTATTATCCACCATTGTTGATGAAGTATGACAGATAAATCATGGTACCTAGGATGATCTGCAACCAACGTTGATCGGAGAAAATATTCCCCATAATGATCAGGAAATATACTCCTCCTCTCCAAATAAGTCCTGGGATTTTATTACTTTGAATTAAAATGATATTCAAGGACTTGATCCTAACGTGGCTACTCATCACTTAAGATTACCAATATACCCACCACATTTACAAGAAAGAATCCAAAATAACATATTTGACTGATGCTATAATGGTTAAAGTAAAAATCGAAAAACACCTTAATTTTAATTTCATTCGGGCTGTCGAATACCAATAATACCTCACCAAAATTATCCTCATCAAGAAAAATAATGGGAACATTAGGGATTTCATTTATTTCATAGTCCTCAAACTACAGTATCTAAAATTTTACTTCATGGTTCTGATTAAATAACTTTTTATTGATATAACAACTAGCTATCAAGACCTCTCCCTTCATGGATGGTTATTAAGGGTATAATAAAATCATAATGACCCCATAAGATGATTAATTCATGTACATTAATTTCCCCCAGGGAGTATTTTTCTACCAATTTTTTTCTTTATGTTTAATGAATGTTGGTGCTACATATCAATGTTCAAAGACTCACATCTGAAAAACCCTTCCTAATAAAATCAGTTGAGAGTTATGTCGATGATTTGGTGGTAAAATCAGGGAACCATTATGGTCAACATTCCTATTTGGAAATAATTTAAAAAAAATAAACCACACAATATGAAGATGCATCCCATCAAATATATTCTCAGTGTTACATCAGGAAAAATTTCTCAACTTCTTTGTCTCCCATCCTTGAATCGAAGTCGACCCAAAGAAGGAAAATGAAATTTTAAGTATGTAATGCCCTTAAAATCTCAATGATTTCAAAGGGTTGTAGGTTAAAATAACCTACATTCAATGAATCATAGAAAACCTCAAAAAATTATTTTTCCTTCATTAGGTTTTTGATGAATGGTGTATTGTTTTAGTGTATTGATGAATACAAAAAATATTTTGACAGCCTTAAAAAATATCTCTTGATCCCACCAGTGATAATACATACATTCAATAGAGAGACACCCATTTTAATGTCATGGATATAAAGAAATACTTATGTGACTTACATACAAAAAATATTATGATTGTTGGGAAAAAAATCATTATTATCTCAATCACACCATTCTTGAAACAAAGACTTGGTATTCAGATATCAAGAAGAAATGTACTGAATTGATTTGTAAAATTCAGAAATTAAATCATTACTTGTAGCACCATGATGTCCATTTTATCCCTCTAAATGAACTACTCAAATATATCCTTAATATTCCCATGCTGACTACTTTTTTGTGTGATGGGTTGTCATTAGGAAACAATTTGACATCAGGTTCACACTAAATCAATCAATAAAATCGTAAGCCTTATAAAATTTCAGGGTTGAACATTCCTCTGTATAAGAAGTGTCAAAGAGTAAAGACCAACGAAATGAATAAATATTCTCTGTTTGGGACACTAAATTAATGTGTAAAATGTACTTTGATAGTTCATTTATAATCTCAATTAGAGAGGCAATGGAAGAACCCAATCTCAACAAATTCAGGTTGGGAATTTTTCACATTTAAAAAATAATTAAAATTCTATATTACTCATTTATATTACCAAAAGGCTTCACAAGTAATGATCAAAATTACCAAACACTAATTACAATCCTAGAGCTTGAATTTCCAATTCTAATTACCCACTTTGGAATCAAAGGTGATTTTATGTTAGTATTGTAGAAGATAAAATAACATTACACCGTCAAGAAAGAAGATTTTTCCCCTTTACTAATTAAATTTTAGTGTTTATGGTAGATTTACCCTATGATCCAATTCTAACTCATGTCCTATGTTCACAAAATTCATGATTAGATTAATTTAAAAATGTTGTTACAGCCTCAGTATATCCTCATTGAAATTATATAGTCATCAACATTTCCCATCACATACTAGCATCTTCGTTTTTTCATAGTGGTATAAAGAATATCAATGAGATTAATTATATCACTAATCCAAATAATTTTACAAATGAGTGGATGAATTCCACCATGTAATTTCTCCAAAATGGATCCCTTCCCCATACCATAGCTAGAAAAAAAAATTTGATGACATATAGTCAATTTCGTAATCTATGATAGCCTAGGTGAAAAGATGGTTCATTATAAGTGATGATTTAATGGATGTCTCCATAGATTCATTGATGAAAAGAATATTTCCACCACTATGTAGGATGTTCATTCTAGAACGTGTGGTTTACATCAGTCATGGAATATGTTTTCCCACCAAACCATGAGGCTTGGGTATCATTGACTGTCAAATACAAAGGATCTTACATAATTCATCAGAAAGTTTTATTCATTCCAAATTCAATCAAATATCATCCAACAACCCCAATAGTTCTTACATATAGTTAAATACTACTAGATGTTTACTATGAAAGGAATGGATGTTATAGGGTCATACCCTCTGGCAATGGCCATGAATTTTAAATATTTCCCTCCAAATACCAACATGGACTCTAAAGTGCCTGAGGTGATACCACATTTGGAAATCAGGACCAAAATTATCATCATTTGTTTGAAGTTAAACATCATCAACAAGTTTTGTGTCCCTTACACAATACTAACATATTAAGGCACCAAATATTATTCATCCAAATTAAGGATGTTATGCTAGGATTAAAACATCAAATCTATCCATTCTTCCAGTGAAAATGTAGTCGATAATGGATATAGATTGTATTTCAGTAAAACTCAATAGAAAATTCTCTACAAAATAATGGATAGGGGGAATAAATCGTGGTCTGACAAGCTCTTTCATTCCATGTAGTCATACTAAAACTAAAATTGCGCTACTACTCAAGCAACCTCATATTAACTATTTTATGTAACAGAGGCAGTAATCTCATTGTGCTCAAATTACCCCCACTCAGAATAGATAAATATAAATAACTCACCTATGATGAATGAATCATATAATTAGTTTTAAAAGTTAGAGAAACTCTATGAGAAAATTGTATATACCCTACATCATTTATAAATACACCATAACATGATAGCATGGGACTTCAATAAAAAAGTTCTCCTTGATTCATTCATTCATGGAGAATTGGTTTTGTCTATAAAGACTCAAATGATACTAGGAAAACACACACAGTCCTTAAACTAAAATAGGATGGACCATACATCATACATAAAGTATATGTTAGTGGATATTACTCATTAATCACAATGAATGTGGAACACACAACACCCCCTACCAATGCATGATTTTAAAAGAAATACTTCATGTTATAAAGGAACATATTTCGTATTTTCTATAATATTTTATACTACAAAGCATAATTTTTTCATGTTTTCATAACCTTAAAGGGAACATATTTCCTTCTCTTCATACAATGATAAACTACACGACATTTTTTCTCGTATACATGACCATAAAAGGAATTTATTTCATCTTTGATTCCAGATTTTAAACTCTGTATTATAATTGGTAAGGTATGAAATGCCTTAAAATGAAAATATTTTTCCCCTATCCTATGATTATAAACTTCATGACATCTTGTTTTGGATTCAAGACCATAAAAGGAAAGATATACTGTCCTAGTTTTATAAACAAAAACTACAAAACATCATAGTATGAGATGTAAGACTCTAGAAAACGAAGTCTAACATCCTAGAATTATGTTAAATTGTATGAAAACATCCTTACCACATGAAATAAAACTACATGGTGCACGTCCATGTTATATGATATAAAACTGCAAAACATTTCGTTCTATACATTGGTGGATCATAACCCGTGGTGTTGGTCTCCCACCCAACCCCCATCGAATAACTATATAGGGCTTGATTATAACTTTGACAAGATAAAAAGTGACACGTAGAACTAATGTCTTGGTACTATCCATAAAGTAATGAAAATGACTCTTCTCATTCTTATAAACCAAGATGTATTCAGGGAACTTCAAATTCTATGACAAATGTCAGATGAAATGCTTCATTTTTGCTAAAATACATTCCATACAAACATTATACTCATTGTAATGAGAAATTTTGGATATCCATAAGCTTTATTTGTCCATCTTTGATAGAATTTCTGATTCAAGAGGAAGCATTTTCTTTGATAGTGAAAAATATTCCCCAATCTATCTCTAAAAATGTCACCATCAAAAGGCCTTTCAACTAGATGCACATTCATTCTCAAGAGGAACATATTATTTCTATATAAGCCTCAAAAACATCATTCTAGAAAACTATTTTTAGACATGGCCCACCAACAATCCTTGCATACTTTTCCTATCTCACTTTTTCGGATCCAATAACTCACATGATCATGGTTTACAATTTTCTTATTAACATCTGAATTATGTTTGAACATCCTTCCCTTGGTATGCCCTATATCACCCATCATTTCTATGAAATCAGGTAACCATAATCAATTTAATATGATGTTAAAGTTCATGGTTTCCTATAACTATGTGTGTCTTTTTTCTTATTCCACTGAGATATATAGCGATACCCAAATATTACATCCTTGTACATCCACCACATGATCAAATACCCCTTTATATTCTTCTAATACCCTCTATGTGGTGATGAAAACCTCTTCCACTCCTTGTTTCTCACACTGAGAATAGATCATGTGTGCTTATGTGTTTCCAAAATTTATTTCCCATGCATCAGTTCATGTAATGGTTTACATGGTCCTAGATAAAAGACCTTAAAAGGGATAACAAATGTATGTACTTCATGGAATTAAAATTAATGGTTGATGTTTATTATAGGGTGTAAACATATACATTTCGATATACCTCACCTGAGAGTACCACTATTATGGGTGTTGGTATCCCAACACCCTTTATCCAAGAACTACATGTGGTGAGATTCTCACTTTGATGAGATACATAGTGACACAAAGATCCTAAATCCTTATCCAACCACATCATAAAAATTCCCCCACTCTTTTATGTACAAAATTGATATGCATATAGTTCTAAATATAGGTTCTTACCCTACTCATGATCCTGTATTCAATGAAAAATTCAACCTATCTACAAAAAAATCAATCATAATTGGGAATATTTTCCATAACTACATACATCATAATTCTAACTTTGATGATATATGTAGTGACACTTGAAACCTATGTCTCAATACCATCTACAGTATAAAAAAATAATTTCTTTGTGTACGGTTTCAGTTTTCATTGGAAGCATTTCTCCCCATTATTTAGTGATTTTGACATGAAATGCTCATTCCATACTAATGCACCTTCCTTCCAAAAATCAAACTCTATGTGTAGTAAAATCCAAATCTATATAATATCCCATTGTCCATTGGTGATGGAATGTCTAATTACTGAGGAAACATTTATTTTGACTATTCATAATATTCCCCAATTTGTCTTTGCATAGGTCTCCCCTAAAAGGTCCATCAACTAGAGGAACATTCCATATCAAGAGAAACTTATTATATATCTCTAATACCCTACAAATTTATGCTGGAACCCACTTTTCTAACATGGAATGTAGTAATTCCTTGAAAACATGTCCCATTTTACTTTTCAGAAATGAAATCTTCCAGATTACATCTTAAAACCCTCCATCTTCATTCTTGAAGGATCATGAAACATTCTTAGTCCTGTCCCCATTGAATGGGAAAGCACTAATATTTTTTTTCAAAGATATGTACCTTTAAAATACAACAATCATTTGAACCTACATAATGGAATTAAACTGTGTATCCAATTTCATTATCATAGTGACATTAAAATGTATGAAACTCATATGAGCTATAAAACATTAAACTATAAGTCAAGGTTCCCATCATAGTACCCTATACTATATACCAATCATGTCCTTATAGTCTAAAATTAAACTATGTGACACATGGTCAATTCAATATGATCCATTACCTACATGAGATCTAGATCAATGAAAATTTACTAGATTTGGAGACTCACATTATTCCAATCCCATACCAGGATGAAATAGAGAAATTCCTATCATTTATGTAATAATTCAATCTATACATGTTTCCCATCATTTCTCAAGGATTCATTAATCATGTCTATTAGGACCAAACAAGAGTTTTCATTGACTTCAATCATATGATCCATGAAATATGATTGATGTAGAAATACTTCTACCCACTCCTGTTCATGCACTCTAGTTTGAACTTAAATGATTTCCCAAGTTTAAATTTGTTTTTCATACCAAGTATGACTCATGTGGGCATAGAGTACCTAGAGAGTCACATTAATTAGAAGAATTTTGTTTCATCTTCTATATAAAAATAGAGAAATTTTCCAAATGGAATGACTTTAAATGAGAGGTATAATCCCACCACAAATGAATCAAAACTGCTCGATTATCCCATTTATTGTGGCAACATACTTTTCTATATGATATCTCGATTCATGTAGAAGTCTTTGGAAAAAATACCATATATGCCTCAGAACACTAATACCCCATTTATTATGTATGATTTTGATCTGCAAAGAATAATATAGGGAATATTCCATTATTTATGGAAACATACTAAGAATAAAATCCTTATCCCTCTACACGTGAGTCGAATATATGTAGGGAGTTTCATATTCATGTCTTGAAAGACTTTTGGGATTATTACACTAAAAATTATCGGTCAAGGTTGTTCAAACTGAAACACCACCTGTATTGGGTTGGTACTGTAAGAACCTATAAATGGTAATGAAAATAGTCTTAACACTCATCAAGTTAAAAACACAAAAAGGGAGACTTGGGTAAAAGTCGATTCTTGACATTCGGGGTTATGTGTTCCATAAAAAAATTAGAACATTTTCCAATTCCCGTTATTTCATATTAAACACACTAATACATGGACATTATAAGAAGAGATCTAACTCATGTATTATTATTAAAATTTCAACATAATACTAGAATGTAAAGATAAAGGATTTATAAAAATTACCTTTCTGTTTCATATATCATGGATAATTATGATAATTCATAACTGACAGTCTCTCCATATATATGAATCATTATTCTTACAATATTTTCTCGTAAGGTTCATTGAGCTGAATCATTACATGGTCAGACACCTCTACTACTTGAGGTAACTTTAAGAACATCATGGCCTCTATTTCTAAATCATCTTATAGTGCTTCTTCCTTATCAATAACATCTATCTTAACCTACGCTACGTCTTTCACTAGCTACATATTTATATTATCCACTGATTTATCACAATACAATTATTGATTTAGCTAATCAAAATATTGACAGAGCTATTTTTCCATGGTCTACTATTCGGTCACTCGGATTTGGTGTTGGGATACTGCTCCATATTGTTCAGAGGCCTCATTATGTAGGATACTGTTGTTGTAGAAAAATGGTTCATATACTCTATAGTAGCGAGTTCAGGATAGAGTGGGGTTTCTCTCTCTTAGATGGTAACCACATATTTTACCATGGTATATATGGAATGGTAGTGAAACCCCCCATAACCATTCACTAAGATCATATGATGCATATTAGAAAATTTTGATCAATGAATTGACATAGGGGATTGAGAAATCAATTTCCATATATCCCTCTATACTATTTTTTGGGAATCACAGAATTTTTCACGGGTATCCCTATCTACTTATGAATCATTCTCAAAGGGGAGAACTTATTTTTGGACAAAATCAACATGATAATTCCTTTCATTAACATTCTCAACACCAAAAGGCTCTATAATAGTTGAAATCATAGTAACATCAAATGATTAGGAATTTCAAGCATATAGGATCTCATATACATGTACATATTCTCTTAAAAAAGGTATCCAATAATCAATAAAAGGTATGGAAGGAGATTATATAATCAATAATTCTAGATAAAAAACTTCATAATCAAAGGAACTTCCCACCTCAGTCGGCATCACATCACTAGAAGTAATTACATAAACCGTATCTTCAGTTTGTTGGTCAGCCTTAGTAGATTACTCTTTTGGGGAGGTACTCACAACGTATGTATGTTTGGTTAGGTCATTAAATTACAAAATATAACTCAAAGACACTGATCCAATAGGATAAACATTAGAAAACTTTGAGATATAGTAGGAATCAATGATTCTTAGGCCTGCACAACAGCTTTCTCCAATGTTGCAATATTTGGGGGATGAAATTCCGTTAGCCCTGAAGATAGAGAATTATCTAACTCTCCTATACTATAGAAATGAAACATGGGAGTACTAGATCTTCATTATTTATTATTTCCTTGGAATCTTCACTCCCTACCACATCTGGATACATAGGCAAAGGATACATAGGCACTCGAGTAGTTGGCACCCCTGACTTTTTAGACTAATTCCAACCCCAATGAAAGTTAATTAATTAGCATTGATAAAAAAATATAGACATGTGGTGATATAAAATAGCCACATGGTGTCCCCTATTGAATTTATATCGTCATATTCCTCACATACCCATGCCTTAGGATTTCCCATGAGGATAGTATTGTTGGGAGAGTAGTGGGTGGGAGAAGAGGTGGAAATGCTCCTGTAAGTTTTGAAAGAACTTCATGTATATGCTAAGCTACCCCAGGGGAACCTTATTTAATGATCCCCTTTACCATAGAAATGTTTATCTTAATATCATTCTAGCATTGGTATATTCTAATGAAGGAATACGTGATCGATTACCTGTAGCCTCTTACAAGTATAGTAAGTGAGATTCATGATCATTAAAATAATGGAAATAACAGTTGATATAAATAATCATATTTCCTATTCACTAAAATATACATATTCCCCCATCACCAGATATATATATAACACTCATATTGATATATTAGTATTACCCTTGAAATAATGAATGCAGGTGTCTATCTCTTCATGGTATGCACCAAGCAATTTGAGATTTTCCTCCAAACAGATAAGTTTAATTGAAATGATGAGCCTGACTATAGGAAGATAAATTTACTCAACCTAAAGAACCACTAGATAACTTTAGCATATGCACTCTTCCTATGGTAATCCCTCTACCTCTCTAGGCTATTGGGAATTCTGTAGTAATAGGAATGGATAGCCCTATAAAATCCACTCTTAGGATGGTGTGAGATCATTTTTATATACTTTCTTCAACAAAATTTAGGGAATTATGGAACCCCATAGAACCTAGTTCTTATAAGTAACCAATCATAAATAATAAGTAATAACCTTTTGGTCATTTTTAGTAAAAGAGATCCCCATTAAAGCCTCCCCATAGGCATGGATATTAACCACTTTCTCTCCCTCACTTACACTGAGCCTCAAAATTTTGATCACCCGTCGTGAATATATGTGTTTACCATGAAGCTAATATATGTAGAAATCAAAGTATTGAATATAGTGTTAAACTATCATAGGTTTGTCATTATAAAAAATATTTTTCGGTGCTGATTTGCATCCATACACACTCAAAGAAATTTTATTTCCTTGGAGATAATTCCATATTCCCTTAATAGGAATGGAGTTCCTCTATGTATACCACTACATTTGAAATGTGGGATAGTAAACCTAAAGGGTAAAAATAATAGTTTTCCAATAACTATATTCTACGAATAAAAACTAAGGTTTATGGGGAGTAAACCTAGGATTATCAAATTATTCCTTGTATTATTAAAAAAAAGATAATTTATTGGATCCTTATCAGGACAAGAAACTATAGTTGTCTTCTCCCACTACAAATGGACATGGGATAACCTACAAAAAAGGTCTTATTTCTCAATCTGACCATATAGGTATGAACAAATACAAGGTTTAAAATAAGATTTTTCATGTTCAAGATGAATATCAGAATATAGAATCTCAATCTAACAATGTGGTTTTTCCAAGGTAAACAACATCCAAATTTACTGATATGTTTCCAAATTAATCTATTTAAACTCACAATTAATGACGGGGTACACCTCTTCGGAACACAGTTGAACTATTTCACAAATCTTTATGGTAAATACCCCACTAATTTATTTTTCATAAATTCTAGAAAACAATATTTCCACTTTCCAAGGAGATGAGATACCCTCAGTTTTCACGACCACCATATGTGTCATTCACCATAGTTCTAGTATGTCATGAGTAAAGATCACAAAAAATTTGGTCTTAATGGTAGAAAAATCCCGTTAAATCATGTGATCCCAAGGCTAATTGTTGCAATAAAATTATACATTTTAGGTAATGATAGAATCAAGTTTTTAGGACAAATTGTTCATTAATGAATTCATAGCCTCCTCTATGGACTAATATCCACCCACAAACAACTTGAAATGGTCTCGTGAGATGGTAAGGTGATTTAACATTCTTAAAAATCCTAAAAACAATATATATTCTCAAATATAAAGAACACTAGGTTGACATTTCTTCTAGTCTTTAATTGGGATTCGATCGCAGAGGCCATGAATCTGACTCTAGTGCTTGATTTTTTGACTACTCGTAACAACTATAATGAAACATTGAATGAAATGATGACTATAAAACCAATAAATCAACATCATATACAAATTTTCATACCAATTGAGTTAACCAACTCTCTTAAATTGTTATCTAGTTGGCACAAACACATCTCCTATTGTTAAGTTTTAGACAGGTCTTTAGCCATATTGCATGAGGTTCATGGCCTCATGTTGTAGAAAAATTATAAATCCAATTGGAGAAGTGAACATCCATCTTCAGATGTGTTTCGGAATGTAAAATATCCTTTTTAATTTAGACAAGATTCATTAAATGTGTGGGTCCTCAATGAGTTATCCCAATCTAAGGAGGGAGGAAATAATTTATCATACCTCTCCCCCATAATAGGATACCCGAATATCAGCCAAAAAATCTAAAGGATAATACCATATTTCCAATGAATTGTATGGAATTCATTTGTGTTTATACTCCACCAACTATGAAATTAATAAATAATGGATATTTTTCAATGATACAAAGTTTGTGACACCAAGATAGATTTATATAGTTCTGTGACCATCAATTTTTCCTTAAAATCTTCAAATCTTTGATGAACCCATTAATTCCATCTGTGGTCTATACCGAATGAACCACCGATGAAAATATACCATTTAGATGACCACCTTAATGACTCCTAAGATGTTTTTCCATATAATGGTATAATAGAAATGGAAATTTGATTATGGTGCTCATACCATTTGATATAATGAAATAAGGGTGTAATTCAAAATAAATTCCTTAGTGTAGGTCTCTTGGATAAAAGACCCCTTCACTGAGATATTTTTCCATGGTGTGTTTCTACACATGATTATCTAAAAGTGGTTTATATTTCTGATGTGATACTAGGATAGAGATTTCTAAAGGAATCCTAGATTCATAAAGATATATCATGTCTGAGATAGAATACCCTTAATGTCCATCACCCATATGTCTAGATAAAATTGATAATGTGGGATGATGTCATGTTTTTCATTATTGTCAATACATTCAACCATAGAGTTCCTCTTTCATTAAAAATGGAATAAACTTATGGATGATCTATTTATTGTCATTTGGAATTTAGAAAAGTAAATTTTTGATACAAACAAGCTCCATAAAGCATAGAAAATTCAGAAGGACCACATTTCATGTTATGTAGGCCATAAAGAACTTAAGTAGAAATTTGTAAAATTTTATCACTATGAATGAATAAGTAAATATTAAATTAATGTGGATAGTTTTTTAAAGTTACCTATTTAAGGATTGTTAATCTTTGCTATACATGAATGTCCATCAGTAAATGAAACTGCTATGTTAAGAGAGTCAAAAGTAGAAATCTCAAACTGGATTGCAAAGTGCTTAATTTAGTATGTTCAAATGAGTTAAGAAACTAACACATTTTATTGGTGTGGGACCCCTATCGGTCTATATTCAACTAAAAGTCATTCAAATAAACTTATAAATCCCCATAATTAACTCTTATTCATGTAGATTAGACCCAAATTTATTTTGGGGAAATTCAGTGGGTTGGAAAAAGTTTTCATGGACTATTGGAATTATTTTGTGCATTCTGAAGGGATAGAATAAAATCAATTGTTCCATTTCATGAATATTAAAAAAAATTAATGACATAGAGCCATAATATAATTTCATTTTTCTACATATCATGCTCTATATGTGGGCTTTCATTCCCCATTGGACCCCTAAAAACAACACTTTGTTTTCATCCCAAGGAGTCCTCTTTAAGACCCTTACAACTGAAATTTCACTAATGAGACAAGTGTCCTCTTCACGGACCCTACAAAAAAATTCACTTTTAGCATAAGGAATCCTCTTCAGGACCTAGAAAAAAACATTTTCATTTCATGCCAAGGCATACTCTTCAGGACCCCTATATATAAAAATTCATTTTTACGATGATTTGTTGTCTTAAGGAAACCTGAAAACCAAAATCCCTCCGGAATGGCTGTTGTTTTATTACTACTAGTCAAACCAAAAATGGTTACATGTGTACCCCTATAAAACCCCACATAAATATGGATAAAAAATAGATAAAAACATACTGAGAAATCAATTTTAGAAGATAATAACTTATCACATATCTCAGTGTTAGAAAGGAAACTCGCCCAAACACAACAAAGGGGTGGCCCCTTTCAAGAACCTATCCATATATAAAACTTCTTTGTGGAAGGAAATCCTACTATAAAAACCTTTTGTGAATATCCCTCTATGTAAGAAAATATTTTATGATCCACTACTCCATGAACTTTATGCAGATGGAGTCATTTAAAGACACTATACCACATAGAAATAGTATGTGGGATAGATTTATTCAATCTTGGAACCCTCCTTCGATTTATTATTTGGCCATAAATCTTCCCCTCTATGAACCATCGAAATAACACTCTCTATAAAACAATTCTGCAAAGTTATAGGACCCATATGGATCCCTTCATCAACTTGACAAATGTATCATCCACTGAGGCCTCTACACATGCTTGATCATGGATATATAAACATTCACATTTCTCCCATTTTATTATTCATTCCATTGGTAAATAATTTTACACACTTATCCAACCATCAGGATGTTTAAAATTATTAATACCCTCATTAAAAAAGAGCCCATCCTTGGAGGTAGTTCCAAGGAACTCTCAATTTCAAACAGTGAGGGGAATTGCTTTCCTTCCCCTCTGATGAGGGCTTGTGACTTATCCTTCTATTAGCTTCTTTAAAATATAGAATAGTTCATCCCAAATTGAGTAAGACCCTAGTCGTTATTATATGATTTCATAAAAATACTTCCCTACATATCTCAATGCTTGAGAATAAAATTGGAGATAAGAACACCAAGGACCGTTCTATCTTCTATCACTACATCCTTATCCATAAGAAGAATGAGAAGATTGAGTTGATTTTCAGATATTCCACATTCTCTAGTTTATCACAATGATAATCACTCATTTAGGATTAGAGTATGATTTTGATAATGTGATCAGCCTAATAAAATACCTTATATGGACCTCTTATTTGGTATAAGTCCCAAAATTTTCATCACTTCCTCAAAGGGACATATTCCCAATGTGGTAACCCTATACGGGCCTTCTATTCGAAATAAGATTCAATAATGTTTCCATCCTCTCAAAGGCCCATAATCCCCACAAGACATTCCTTCAAAGGGATATATTCCCAATCAAGAAACCATGGGCATCATCAGTAGTTGTAATCCCAAACATTTTGAACTATTTTCAATTTGACTCATGTCTGAATGGGATACATTGGAATCCCCCCAGAGGTCCATACCTAGTACCCAAAACTAACTTTACCATTATTTGGGTGATATTATCGGTTGGGTAACATCCATCCTGGGAGGCTACAGCCCTTCTAGGTCCCTAGAGCAACATGAGCATATGTCCCACATCATCCCTTGACAATGCACCTTTCACCTAGACATCCTTATCACATGATGTCAAAATGAATGGTTTGGTACTCATCACATGACATTAAAAGGTATGATTTATCCCATTAAGAGTAACAGAACTACATGGGTTTTGATTATTTTCATATGGATACATAGGAAAACTATCTCATGGGCCTGATTTAGACATCAAAACAACTCCCATCTTCCAAGATGACGATACATTCAAGAGCTACCAATTGTTTGTCATAAAACCTTCATTATGATAGTTAAGATATAAGAATCTCTATTTTGTTTACAAAAGGATACCATTTACAGAGAACTAGGGATGAATATATATATATATATATATATATTTGTGTGTGTGTGTATCCATCAATTAATAACCTCGTATATATATAGATGATTCTGAAATAAATACAGGCTATTAATTAATTGATAATATAGGGGTGACATGTTTTATATTTGGATTTAATAAAGGATTCAAAAATATTTTTTTAGTCTATAAGAGATCCCTAGAGTAGGTAATAATTCAACCCAAAAGGGTATGATGATCCAGAACTCCCATCCTGTTTACCAATGTGAGTCCCTGAGGGTTATTGGACAATTTACCAATATCTTCCTTCCTTTGGAAAGCACATTTGTGAAACAACATGAACATGAGAACTATTGGGTGTTATTGGTTCGGTGAACAAAACCAGTTGGAAACCACATGGAAAGGACATTGACATATGTGTCTGATATAAATTTTCATTCCACCACCACCGCAAAATGTCATTCACACCCCATGTGGTTCTCACGGATGAAAAAAAATGGTGAACCTAAGTCAAAATATTGGGAAACCTTACTCAAAACCCCATAATAAATCGTATAAGCAACATGATTTTTCATTAGAAACAAACATTTTAAAAACATCATACTTATTAAAAATAAGAGAGTGAAATTATTGAAATCTATTTAAATAAAAATAATATTAATGTCATAATCTAATCCCAGTGGCCCCAAAATGCCAAAAATTTAACTCTTGGAAGATTTAGGTAAATCTATACTCATCCAGCAACATTTAATTATGTGTTTAGGTTATTTAATAGTTCTTATCATTTCTTTTAACAAAAATTACCTAATTCACCCTTTACCATGGTATTAAAAATTACTAAGGTTATTATTCATATTGTCAAAAAATAAAAGGGACCTATTTATTAAATTTTTACTCACAAGATCCAAATATATAATCCACTTTTCAAATTAAAAACCTAAAATTATATTTTCAGAAAAATATAATACATAAAATTTCCTTTTTAAATTGGAATATCACAAAGAAAAAAAGTATATTTTCAGAAAAATACTCTTTTAAATATAAAACTTCATTATATTGTATTCAATTATATAATCAATTTCAAAAAAAACATACATGGATTATTTTAGATAAAAATGTACCATTGATAATTAAAAAATAATAAAAAATTTATTTTTACATTGTAAATAATTTAAAATATAATATAGTTTTCAATAAATAGATGCATTTTTATATATTCATTGAAAATCAATATTATTAAAAAATGAAGAAAAATTCATCCTAAGATAATTTTCTCATGATGAATTTAAAAATTAAATTCATTTCTTGAAATTAAAATTCTATAATTTTGAAATTAATCTTTTAAATTAATATTATAATAAATGAGTTTAATAAAACCATTTCATTTTTTACAATAATAATTACTTAATATATTTATAATGGATATATGAACATAATTATGAAGTAATAATAAATATTAAAATTAATTTTCTACCATTACCTAGGTTTTTAAATTCTCCCCCTCTTTTAGAAAATGTTTTCTTATAATTTTGAACTCTAGCTTGGTATTAAGGACATCTAGATCAACACATACTTGGTTTTAAGTATGTTATCATAAGTGGTAATTAAAAACAAGGATATAAAAGAGAAAATTAACACCTAAGGATTGTTAGAGAGTTATATAGAACATAGTTATGGGAAAGTTAACCACCACAAAAATAATAAATATACGATGGGTTAAAAGGACATTTATTTTTTTATTATAAAAGTAAAAAAAATATTGTTTTTATTCTATAATTCATCTCCTTGGTTGTGGAATTTAATTACATCATTATCTACGAACACATCAAAATATACTTACATGATAAGAAGAATTTTATTCCTTAATAAATTTTCACCACAAACATATATTTTTCTCTTGATGATGAGTATTCAAGATAAATTATTTTTCTTAAAGCATTAGAATAACATATATAGATCAAAAAATACATTATAAGATCACAATATATTCATCCTCTTTTTATTCATTAAGTAAAACCAAAATGGTAAGTATAATATTAGATAATTCCTAAAAATAATGACCTTCTATATAAGGAAAACTAATTTAATATCCCAAATTCAATAGTAATACCCAAAGTTCAACATAGATCATTCAATATATAAATATCCTTAAAATTTATCAAAATATTTTATACTAAATTTGAAACGTCAAAATTAGAAGGATTTGATCACATCATAATTTAGGATAAATTTTCTATTTATCTTCAAAAAATGTACACACACTAAACTTATAAACTCCATGATATTCAAACCATTTACACAAATAAAATAAATCACCATAAATCTAAAATATAATCATATATTACTATAGAATACAATGAAAACATTATTCCTCAAATAAAAATAAAAAATATTGGGTTCCCAAAATAGAGAACATATTTCAAAATAACATTAATCACTTAACACCAAATCTATTTCCAATCCTATTGTTATATATATAATAAAAAATATATTACCAAAATAAAAACAAATTTTTCTATCATATACTTTAAATAAGAAAAAAATGTTGAAATATCCAGGACTTCACATAGGCTAGTGGTAGTTGATGTTCCTTTATCGCCCTTCAATTGTGTTTTCTATCCTCTCTACCTTCTATGATGTGATATGGAGTCTTATGACCAATGATTTTTTCTTTTTCAAAATTTATATTAATATAAACATTATAAAATTTTCTAAAAGGTGAGAAAAATACTAAAATAATCTTCATATTTTCATAATTAAAGAAATGTTCTAACCTCAAATGTTATCTCATACCTTTCATTATGCATCCCAAAAATTCAATAACCCATAAATACCTAAAAATTAAAGATATTATAAATCATAAATTTTATAAAAAAATTTAAAACTTATTTATAAAAAATGTAAATTCATTTTTACTTCATTTTAAATATATGGTTTATATATAACCATCCCAAAATATCACTAGCCTCCTTAAATTTCAATAAATTAAAACCTTAAAAGGAGTGTCTAAGACTCTTATCATATGGAAAACATGAATCTTATATACCCATGATTGTATACATAACTCTTAATATAACTTCTCATTAATGCATCATAATCTCTAAATTTATCTAAACCCTTGTTTGATACCAACTCTAATTTTCATGAACCCTCACTTCAATGTATGATGAAAAAAATATAAAAATTACATATTTGGATTTGATATTGATAAATGTGATTTAATTTTTTCCATAAAAAAACATAAAGCATCAAAATTAAATATTATATAACCTATATAAACATGGACCATTAATGTATAAACTTTTAAAGAATTAGGAAAAATTAATAATAAATTAGTTTCATAATGAACTAGTTTATAAACATGAACATAATATACCACTATTCATAGCTTTTCATATTCCATTTTAATTCCTCAACATATTCCATAAAATTATTCACAGTTGAAAACCTTTTAAACATAAATCATTTAGCATCATTCTTCATAAACTGGGAATATAAAACATAAGAATGGGTGATATCTAATTCTTATTGAGTGTTAGACCATGAGATATCAATCAATAATAATATAAAATCATGATATGATCATATGGTTATATAATTAAAACCGTATCTTAAAACTTTCATACCCAATATGAAAAATTTAAAAAACTTGATTTATGGAATAGAACATTAATTTTTCAAAATGCATAAATAATAAGAATGGGAAATCATGATAACTCGATCATAAACCATAAGGTCGTGTCATAAATGTGTGTTGAATGATCATAAGTATAGAATTCATTTCACATGATAAGGTTAAATACCAATACCATTTTATCAATAATAATCACCTTTTTCCCATAATGGATCAAGCACATAGACATGTTTCTCATAAAGGATAACATACTCTGACTTGTTTTTCATAATGGTTCAAGCCCTTAGACTTGTTTCACATAATAGATCAAGCCCTTAGACCTATTTACCATAACTATATTAGGAGATATAATACATTAACCAATTAATTGGAGGGAGATGTAGGTACTACCCATATTGTAATGAAAACCATACATATGTGTGCCATATTATCATAAAACATTTATAATTTTAGAAACTATGAAATGAAATGATTTTCATACACATGACAATTTTATAAAATTAACATAATCCTTCCAGATAAAGAATAAAGATGGTATCCTATAATAATATACCAATTTATGTATTAGTAACTTGAATGGATTTCATCTTATATGAAAAATTATTTTCAATTATCACTTCGAAAAATTATTGAGGAAAATTTAATTTCTATTTTAAAAGAAATATATTTTCAAAAATTTTCCTACTTATAAATAAAAAGGATTCATTGAAAATAAACATGTAATATTCAAAAGAAAGCTTCAAGTAATTGGACCATCATAACAACTTGAAATATTATTCATTAATTATAAGTTAAAAAATTCTTTCTATATTTTATAATAGAAGTTAAAAACTACGTCATTTAAAAAATTATAAAAAATTCCTTTCAAACCATTTTGTATAAAAATAAAACATCAGTGAAAATAATTTAATTTTTTTATTATAATAGTAATATAATGTTTGAAAAAAATTGAGAACATGAACATTTAAGATAAATATTCTCTACCAGACACATGGACATAAACAATCTCAAACAATGATTAGATTAAGATATAAACCCATAACACTTTGGAGATATTTGAATATTAATCTCAATGAAATAAATAAACATATATGGATATGTAAATTACACTAGAATTAATAATATGTATCTTAAAAGTCATTCACTGGTAGTAAATACTTCGCAAAAAATTAGTATTTCATTAGATATGTGTCTCACAGAAATAATAGTGCGATGAAAGTCCCTTAAATTAGGTCTGAACTCCATTAAATGTTATTTAACCTCATATACGATAAATTTAAATTTATTATATATATATATATATAATAATTTACATGATTATTATATAATATCTATTCATTATATATATATTTATATATTTAATTCCATCCATAATAATAGAGATAGAAAATTTATTACATCATTTATGGAGACGGCAGGTCGTACGTACGCATGAACGTTGTATTATTTTTTTGAAGGATAAAACTAAAGGAAGATAAATACTAATTTAAATTTATAGAAACATTAATTTATCATTGATATCATATATATTCATTATATCCAACCTTCTTACAATCAATGTAAAATATAAACAAAAAATGAATGACATTGCATCATGTAGGTGGTAGTCCACACGTACGTTGAAGCAACGTGATCATTTTCTGTTAGTTTAGAAGGTACAAAATAGATATTATATTCTAATTATATAAGAATAATTATTTTATATATATATAATATAATATTTAATCCCATTATATTAACCATTAATGAATTATGGTGATCAAAAATTAATTGTATCGCTACGTGAAGATGGTAACTCACATGTACGCTCAAGCGATACTTTCACTTCATGTTTGATCAGAAATAGGGATTATATTTGAGTTTTAATATTCAAAATAAAATTTCAGAATATTTAGGATATTAAATTTATTTTTTATTATAATTATATAAAAAAATTATGATATAAATAATAATATAAAAAGAAAGTGATAAGTTTGGGTGATTAACTTTTCTTTGAGATGACTCTATTGTATATTTTCTTAAGGCCTCTTAGGTTTGTATTTTGAGAATACCAAATGCACTAGAATGTGTATATGTAATTTTATAAGAGAATATTCAAGAGATTTGTAGATATATAATTATATAAGTTTTGTAAATAAGTGAGGGGGGTCCCTTTTATAATTTAGGTGAGGGGGGACTTTGGGATTTCCCGAATGATTAAATTATAATATGACTATTCTAGAGCCAAATGTGTCAAAATGGACTTTTAATACCAGTAGAAAGATATTTTATACCTTTTAGTGTCCATGTTTTCCTTAATTAAGATTTTATTATTTTTAAATAATTTAATAAAATTTTATTTTCATAAAATATCATTCTTTTCAATTTTGACACTATTATTAAATCGACATTATTACATCAGGACAATAATATAAATTTGATCAAAATCATTTAATTCATCCATTACATTTTATTTTCTCTTATAAAATTTATGTATCACATGAATTATCTCAAATTATAATACATTTAGTATTTTTAGTATCTTTTATTTAATTTTTCCATTAGGTAATTAATTACATCCTCAACGTTGTGTAGAACTCAAGGTAATTATTTATTCACTAAAAATTAAAAATAACTTAAAAAGATGAAGATTAATATTTTAGATTTTAAAATAATATTTATAGTATAATATATTCTCTAGATAACACCATATTAAAAATATTAAACGTACTAAAAACAAGAGTGTGACATGTTTCACGTTTCATTAAATAAAATAATATAAAGGTTATAATCTAACCCAATTGGCTCTAAAACGTCATAAATTCAGATGTTAGGATATCATAGACGATTTCTACTCATACAATGATATTTCTATATGTTTTTTGATCATTAAATATGAATTATCCGTTTTATCCTAAATTACTGTATTTACCCCTCACTATGTTAATAAAACTTATTTGGTTACAATTCAAATTTTAAAAAATATAGGGGAAAACATACAAAATTTGGATCCACTGATTCCAAATAGAGAATCTATATTTTAAAATTAAAAAAATAGAAGTTGAATAATTTAATTTAAAATTAAACAAGAAAAACACCAGAGAAAAAAAAATTTTATTGGAAAATACACCTTGTATATCACACCTCAACTCTAAAATATTGATTATTTTTAGTAATTTAATTATTTTTATCCTTGATATTTAGTTTTTATGATGTAATAGGTTTAAATTTTAAAATTTTAGGTTTTTATCACTAGTTCATAGTTGACGCACGGTTAGTGAAAACCATTTGCAACCCCTACGAGCTCGCCAATTGTTTTTTTCAAATCCAAATCGCATGGTCAATGTATGGTTTGAAAAAATATATAGAATTTAAATGCAAGGATATCCATGGTCCTAATGAGGGGAACCCAATTAATACATTATTTGGTTATCCTTGCATCCAAACCGGGCATGTTATGCAATTAAAAAAAATTAAAAATAAATTGAAAATGAAAAAATCAATAAGTATATTTCAATATCCCCCAAAGCACGTCCCATACCTCTCCCCATTCCCTCTCTTGCTTGAATCCATGCCCAGTAAGGATATCGTACACTACCGCCTCCCCTCCTCTCGGTATCGGTGGTTGATTCTCCTCCTGAACTTCAGTGAAATCTAATCTAGAAACAGTCTTATCTCATTATCCTCCATCCTTTCATAGCCTTCTTATCATCCATGTTTTATTCATGTCTTGGGAAAACCCAAACGTTATTTTCTTGTTCTTATTGGTAGTTTCTTATTTTTTTGGTTTTTGGGCCTCAATTAAGCTCAGTTTTTTCATGTTTGTTAATGGAAACATGTTTTACATTGGTTTCGGGTAAGTGTTATTTGGCTCTTTCAATTTACCTGATTTTAATTTTGTTTTTTGTAATTTTTTGTTTTTTATATTTTTCTAGAGTAATTTGGGCCTCATGGAGGTTCATTCATGACGCTTTTGTCGACGGTGACTTACATGTGTATGAATAGATAGGCATATACCAATATAAATTCCCTATTGATATATATTCACTTGTGGTACTATGAAGATATATATTCATTCTACTTGTGCTTATATATATATTAATGTTAAAATGCATACATGTGTATGTGAAAAGGGGTATATGCATGTATAGACATATATATATAGACACCCTTGTATATATTAATGGCCATGTAAATAAGTACAATGAAGCTAGGTATCCTTATATATATGTGAAGGTGATTATTTTTGTAACAGGAAAAGGGGAGATTCTAGTTCCCAACATAAAAAACCAGTGTGTATTAAGGTAGAATTCTTATGTTTGATCCTTTAATTGGAATTTCGTAATTTTTTCAATGATTTAAAATTATTATTTTAATATTAAATATTATGTATGTTCTATGAAAATTTGTTGTGGTTCTTAGAAATGGTATTTTCAGTTATTTTTCATAAATTTCCTAGGCTTCCAATTTAGTATTTCATGTTAAAATATGATTTCCACCTAATTTTGGATAATGTGACATATTTAAAATTTTCAATCAGTTTCATAAATTAAACTACTTTATAATTGGTAAGGCTTAGTTGGAACTCCCAATTATTGTATATAAATGGAAACCCCCTTAAAGAATTACCCTTCAAATGAAAATGTATCATTTCCACATTAAATGTGTTCTGTGAAATTTTTTCCTGATAATAGGCTAGTACCATTTGTTTTTCTATCTTGGAAAGGTGATACAATTAAGGAGGGGGTCAAGGGTGAGACTATGAATGTATTTTGGGTAAATAATATGATATATATATATATATACTATCTTGAAAAAACTCACATTTATATGGGAATGATTGATGTGAATCCTTGTTATCTAGGTGGGAGGACTATGTCTATTATTTTAGTTGAGTTTGTTCGGTCGAAGATTGATCTCCATAGTAGGATTACACCACAACAGCATCTAAAATATTATAATTGGGATTGGTTGGCTTGAGTATGAGATGAAATTTTAGGTCTATGATTTGATCACTAAGATAATTAATATCCAAGGACCATACTAACCACATTTTCTTTGGGATTTCCCATGTTTCTTTTACTTTTTCACTATTTATTTGATGCACTATTTATTAAAAAATCACTTTTACTAGTGTCCTTTTCATTACTAAAATAATTAAAATCATGTTTAATTTCTTCAATATCAATCATATATGTTGACTCTCTTAGTTTAATATGTTTTGATATGTATTTTAAATATTTAATGGAAAATTTTTTTACTTAAAAATGGAATCTTATTTGTTTTCTTTCTTAATGATTAGAAAACCATGCATTTTTAAATTTTATTTTCAAAGTTGCAAGGCTTGATTATACTTTTAATAGTATGGAAAAAGGAATAGTTTATTTGGGAATTCCTACTAACTTTAAATACTCAAAACTATAACTCTATCTCTATTTCTATCTCTAGTGTTGGTTCCTGATCAATCTCCATCTTCATTGAGCGATGTCGGTTTAGTAGATGATGGTGACCCATGAGGTCACATAGTGGTACACCTGTTCTTATTTATTTTTTTTATTCTAATTTTTTCTTTCTTATTATTTTTGTTTATTTGTCATTATTTTACCTGAAAATTAATTCTCAACTTAGTCTTCTCTAATTCCTGTCACTAGTTTCTAGCACTAGAGGATTGGTTTCACCTCGAAATTCGAGCATCACTCATGGGTTTTTTGAGGGTTTTGATCTTTGGTTGAGTCTTTCTAATTAAAATCAAAATTTATTACATTGTATTGTGAAACTCCAAAGACTTTATTGTTAATTTAGAGGGAATTAGGGGTTTCATGGTTGATGTGACCAGTCTAAAAAACCATGCACCGATTATGAAACTACTTTTGATGATCATTGATGTAATCAACCAGTTGTTTCACGACCTATCAATCCTTGTGGCCAAGTCATGTGTAGTGATTGTTCCTCGTATATTTTTGTATTTTTAATTGAGTATTGGGTTTCTTATATTTTTTAATAGTAGTGGTTTGATTTATTTTGGTGTGTTTTCCTTTTATATGAAAATGGTACTTGGTTAATTGAAATTGGATCTCAAAAATAAAAATATTGGGTTCTATGATAGAGAAACAGGTTTTTTGGGAAAAGATATTTTTTTGGAAATTAAATCTTATTGAAAATTTTTTGGTGGATGTTGGAAGTTTTTTTTTAAATAATATGGATGTTTTATTAAAATGGGGAATTTGGAAATTCTTTTTTTGGATGATAAACAGTGGTGTCAAATTGGTTGGGAATTAGAATTTGGGATGAATATTTTGAATTTACCTTTGTTATTCCTTTGAACAATAACATATATAGATATCTACATATAGAGAGTGGATAATTGGTTATTAGTTTCTGTGGATGGGTTCCTGTGATATCATAGGTATATATGTATATGTGAGGCCTCATGGAATACCAATGGTGGGTATATAATGTTTTAATGTTTTTTCATAAAAATGGTTACAAAAAAAGGGATTTTATTATTTTGAATGATGGTAGTGGTGTGGTTTTTTATTTTTCTATTTGGAGTTTACCATTTTGGATATTTTTTGTTTCGATGTGTTGGAAGTTTTTTTGAGGTATTGTTTAAGTTGAGTGGTTAATTTTCATCTATGATATGGAATTTTGGATTGTGATGTATTTTTATTTGGTTTTGTCTTTTGTGTATTTGGATTATTCACCATAAATGTTTTGGTGAGGAGTAGGTGGTTTATCCTGGATGTTCCTTCCTTGGTAGTCTAAGTGAATGTCAATTATGGGAATTCATTTTGGTCAATTTTTTGTGGTATAATCCATTGAAATTATTTTTGGTTAGATTCACTGAATAAATTATCAATAAGTCTTTCTATAGGTATTCCAATTCAAAACTCTACCCATGCTATGAATTGAGTGGTGGATCCAGATCCTTTCCCGATATTGGACCAAAAATTTTATTCTTGGTTTGTCTCCCACATTTATAGTTGAATAACACAACAATACATCATTATTATTTGAATTACATGAATATATTTATTTTTTGGGGCCTCTTGGGGAACCTGAAGAGGTTTCTTCAATTTGTGCTGTCAAAAGATGAATTTTTGGTTGGAGATTTCCAAATTTGTACTGGGGGGATAAATATTCTTCATGACACAAGGGATCCATCTATAAATCTTAAAGTGAATTTTTTCACCCAGTGGAGGAGCTTCTAAGTGTGGTGTATGTGAAACCAATATATTGTCTCTAAAGATGAAGTGGAAATTGTTTACATTTCCCCTTGATATGGTTGATCATTTTTGAAAAAATTTATTAGGAGATCATTATAGACTCATTTTATTGGAATTTCATTAGTCGTGCCTTATGTATGTGAAATATTGTATGTTTATAATTCTTTTAGAGTGATTTTGTTATTGGGTGTCACATATTTGGAGATTCTATATCTTGGGGAATTATGAATTGTAATATGGTTATGACCGTTGTGCTAATTGGTTCTTAATATATTTAGAGACCTACCATGTATCTTCTCCTTATTTTCCCAATAGTAAGTTATGTTTGGCTTGGGAGGCCAAAATTCCAGACTAGTGTTGTCGTCTTTCATCTATTTTGGGTTTGAGTTAGTGTTTTTTTCATATGGAATGTTATGGTTGTGTTACTTATTTTGGATAATTGTTTTTCATGGATACATTTTTCCCTTCACCATTTCATTGAAATTAGGGTTTCAATTGAAGTATATTTTGGGAAGGAATTTTTATTCTTGGGGTTTTCTATATAGTTATTTCTTGTCTTATTCCACATATTTCTAGAATGTATTCTATCTTGAGGAAGCTAGGGTCAACCAAAGTTATAAAATGGTGTTGAGACCACCATATTGCATGTTTGGGGTAACCTTGATCTTAAAGTAATTCATTATGGGGAAATTTCTTATTTTTACTCTGCTTTACCCTGATCATTGTAATTGGTTTTCCCCAATAGTGGTTCTTGTAAAGAATGTTCATGGAGATCCTAAACAGGCCCTCATGATATTTATGTTAGGGTTAAAGGTGTTTTATATTGAGGTTGTGTGTGAGGATTTAATATTATTCATTTAATCTTTTTTAGGAGTCATGAGTTTTTGGGTCTTAGTTGTTCTCTCTTCAAGTATGGGTTTGTTTCTTTTTACAAAACCATTATAGTAACCTTTTGGGATCATAGTCTCATAATAAGGGTGAGACTCAACTCTTGTTCTTCATGTTTTAAGAACCTTATATCCAATATTGTAATGATTTCATCTAATGCTGTGACCATAAAAATTCCAGGGACTTTCTGCGGGAACAATTTCTCATTGTGTGGAGAATTGTCAAACCACAACACAAATATATTAATAATTTTTAATAATTAAATTATTTTTATCCATGAAATTAATTTTTGGGTTGGTATATGTTTTAATATTAAAATTATTATTTTTATCATGGGTGGACAATTGGCCCATGTTTAGTGAAAACCATGATAAACCTATGTGCCCATTTCTATTATTTTTTTATAGATCCAACTCACACTACCAGTGTACAGTTTTGAAAACTATATTTCATGTCCAAGTGAGGAGCTCTAGGTTCCCAGTGAGGGGCACATGGTTCATGTATAGTTTGACCAACTAGGGGGCCAAACCATGCATGATATCTAGTTATCATAAAATTATAATAAAATTAAATAAATAATTAAAAAAAACCAATTCAATTTCTTTACCCACCACGTGTCCCAGCCCTATCCCCACTACCTCTATTACTCGATGCCATGCTAAGTAGTGCACCCGAGTGGCACAATATCCTATCTTATTTTGATCAGTTCCCAAGTCTTCTCTCGATTCTAGGTATGATCTTCTCTAGTAAACATTATCTCTCCTCTTCCCCCTTATTTTTTGGTTTTCATCTCTTCCATGATGTGTCCATGTCTTGGTTGAACCCTAACTTATTTTGGGAATTCATTTTGGATTTTTCTTATTATTTATGGTTTGTGAGCCTCAATTAATGTTTTTTTTTACTTCACACATTGATGGTAGTTATTTATTATTGGATTTTATGTAAGGTTTATTTATTTCCTTTACGATGTCCCAATTTTAATTGAGGTATTTTAAATTTTTGGGTTTCTAAAATTTTCCTAGACTGATTTGGACCTCGTTGAGGAAGATTTGAACCACATTTTAAGGCAACTTACATGTGTATGCATAGGTGGGAATATACATATATGAATTCCCCCTTTACATATATTCACTCATGGAAGAATGAATATACATATTGGTGTGTGGTGTGCTTATATGTGTGTGAGTGTGTGAAAAATTCTTATGTGTGTATGTGAGAATGGGTATATGCAAGTAAATGCACTCACTCACACACACACACATATATATATAAAGAAACATGTTTTACATATTCATGGCCATGAAAATATGTACATTGGAGCTAGGTGTACTTATATATATGCGAAGGTTCATATGCATGTAACCATAAAAAGGAATATTTGAGTGGGATTTTCCAAAATGCAACATGTATTGAGATCGATTTCCTATGTATGGGATTTTAATTTTTATTCCTCAATTTTTTTAATGTTTTAAATGTGTTATTTTAAAATTAAGTTGTGTGTATATACTATGAAAATTGTTTGTGTTATTTAGAAATGGAATTTTCCCCTATTTTACATAATTTTCCTAAGATACCAACATTGGTTTTCATTTTAAAATATTCTTTCCACCTTGTTTATTAAAATGAAAAGTATTTTCAATATTTATTATGTTTTTTAAATAAAACATCTTTAAAAGTTGAAAGTATTGATTGTAACATTAAATTTTTGTATAGAAATAGAGATCCCCCTTAAATAATTCCCCTTCAAATATAAATGTGTCATCTATGTGTTAAATGTTTTTGTGCTAAAAGTGTGCATGATAATGGGATAGTGCCTTGTGTATTCGTGACATGGAAAAGGGATCCTCTTATAGAGGGGGATTGAGGGGAACAATTTGAATGAGTTTTATGTAAATAATATGTTTTATATATATATAAATATATATTCTAGTTTGATAAAACTCACCTCTATATGAAAATTATACAGAGAAATTCTAGGTATCTATGGGGTAAGACTATGTATAGTATGCTAGGTGAGGTCAGTAGGGATGGGGACCAATCTCCCTAGAAATATTATTTTACACCATTAGCTAAAATTTTGTGATGCATATTCATTAGTTTTAGAATAAGAAAAACCTTCGTATCTAATATTTGATCACCAAGAGTAAGAGAATCCTAGTACCCGACTAACCGTAGTTACTTTAGTATTTCCCATAGTACATACACTCTTTCACTCTTATTTTTATGTACTATTTTTTAAAAAATTATCTTTGACTAGTATACTTTTCTTAACTTAAATAATGAAAATCATATTTATATGCTTCACTATCAGGAATCTATGATGACTCACCTATTTAATAATATTTTAATACCTATTTTAAAAGTGTAATGGAAAATAGTTTTACAAAAAAATGGAAGATTTTTACTTGAGTTTCATAAATTTTAGAAAACCATACTTTAGTATATTTTATCTTCAAACTATCATGGGTCAGTTTTCCTTTAAAATATATTGAATTGGGAATATGTTATTGAGGCATGCATACAATGTTTTAATACTCACTCTTATATTTTTGCCTTTTTTTAGCTCTGGTGCAACTTCAACCTCATTCTTGGTCTCCAAAGAGCAACGTCGGTTCATTGGATGATTGTGACCTATAAGGTCACATAGAGGTTTTCCTAGTTTTATTTTATTTTTTGTATCTAGTTTTTTCATTATCTTTATTATTGATTAATTATATAAATTTTACATGCATTATCCTTCCCTATTGAGTCTTATTTGATGTCCCACACTATTTTATACCCTGGAAGGGTTGAGAACACCTCTAGGGCCTTGTTGCAGGTCATCTCTGATGATCAGTTTGGAATGACCTAGGTCGGTTCATGAAATTTTAGATATTAAATTTAATTATACTAAATTAATGTATAAAATACATTTCAAAAACCACAATTGGGTTATTTTAAATCAAAATTGAAAAATTAAAATTTAAAAATAATAAAAAACACAACTTTACTTTGTAAATAATTTAAAATAAAATATTCTTTTCCATAAAAATTCATAATCTTCATTATTCATTGAATATTCAATAATTTTAATAAATTATAAAATATTAATCCTAAGAAAAAATTTTATTCTAAATTTAAAAATGAAATTAATTTTTCACATTAAAATTCCGTAATTTAAAAAATAAACATTTAAGAATATCTTATATGAAATGAGTTTAATGAAACCATTTCCTTTTTGATTTTATGAATTACTTAATATCTTTATAATGAATATATCTACATAATTTAGAAAAAATAATAAATATTAAAATGGATAATTCAATCATTACCTGAGTGTTATTGGTAAAAATTTAATATATTTTATACAATATGTGTACTATGTATCTAGACTCAAAATACACTAAAAATTTATAGTTATGGAATGAATCATAATGTTATGCACTGAATCATCATCTAAAATGTTGTAACATTTTTTATAAAGATTATGGGTTTTGAAATAATTGGTATCAGGGTAGGGTTTAGTTAATATTTGAATATTAGGACAAAGAAACATTAGTGAGAATTATTAAGATAAGTTTAATTATGGGATAAACTCAAAATGTTTTTTTAAGAGAAAGATTATGTGGAATTTCTATAAATCCAACTTTGTACGGATGCATCATCTGGACATGGTTTTGGAACATATAATTCAAAGTGTAATAAAATAAAAAAGAGTTCTTCGAGTATATATCAACAATCATTTTGGTGTATGTTTAATGTTCCCTTATTACAAACCATCTTTTACACTCTCAGAGGATATAATTAGATTAACTCACAATTTCATCATAAACCATTATGATAATTTTAAATAGTTGATAACCAAATATATCTTAGGTTAATCTTATGGTATCACATATTGAAATTATAGTGTCATGATTTAGAAATCCTATAAATGATTTTTCATGATTATATTTTTTTCATTATGACTACTATTTCTCACACTATACGTTTTTCTTTTAGTCAATGGATGTAACCTAAAAGACGTGTGGAAAAAAATGTGATGTTCAATGAAATGATCATATTCATGATCAACCAAATGTATTTGGATTTGGGATAAAAAAAATTTAGACTATGCTCACTCAACTCCCTCATGTTATGAGATGTATCGTAAATCATATTAAACTTCCAAATGCACCAAGGAGGGAGAAAATTCCATTAAATATTTTATACAAAAACATCCACATTATTTCACTAGGCCTTCTAATACATTGGTTGGTGAGGAATAGATCAGTGTGATGGAAAATATATTTTCCATTCCTTAGTACTTGGACCATGGAAAATTTGTCCTATCCATTTTTAATTTGGAAGAAAAAGTAGATCAGTGGTGGAATATTATTAAGAGTATAAATAAAGAAAAAGAAATTGAATCAATTAAAAGGGGTGTGTTTAAGAGGATATTTTTTAATAATCAGTTCCCACATATTCTATATAAAAAATGAAGATGATATTACATTAGCTCAAAAAATGGATGATAAATCCACTGGTACATATGAGGAAAATTTTATAATACTTTCAATGTATACTTATGTTTTAATAATCAGCCCTAAAACTAAAATTGATAGATTATTTAGTGGATTGAAACCAATTAATCTAAAAGAATTATCCATATGGTAAATTGGATGCTAATAAAAAACATTACATGTGTACTCAAAGTGGAAATGTAATCTAAATACCATATGGTTCTAGTGGTAAGAAATGTATTATGGATTTACATGTAATATATAGTGGACTGTAACATTGATTAAAAAAAATATTCAAACTCTTACTTACTAAAAATTTTGGAAAGACCACTCAGGTGATTACCTATAGAGAACAATAAGTTTTATTATATGTGGGAATCAGGTCCATTTATTAAAATAATGTTGAAGTGATGTAAATTTGATGGTTAATGAAATAAAAAGAGAGATAAATCTTAATATAATACACCACTCACACATTAGTGCTATATATGTAAGGAGTTTTAGCATTGCCAAAATCAATTCCTAAATCTGATGGATAATGAGGATAATACCAATAATAAACTCTAAAGTCAAAGGAAAAAATGAAAGCTTATTAAATAATAAAATTTGAAGTGGATCCTGATAGTTAGGTTACACTTATCCCCCACTAAAGAGTTAGTGATTCCCAATTAAATTTTATATAAATAATATTTATGAGAATAATATGATATAATGTAATTTTATGTGATTATGATAACTAATTATCTCTATCTACAATGATTACATATAAATTTATTAAATAAGGAAATCATGTTTAATATTCTCAAGCAACCTATTATTTTCTATCAGTGCAAGGTTAAATCCAAACCACAAATAATAACAATTTTGGAAATGATTGGAGCTTATTTAAGTAATAATTACTGAATTATCTTTTGGAAACATTTATGATTTTATTTTGACATTATTTTTTTAAAGGATTGTTATATTTTAGTGAATACATGATCAAGGTTTATACTTTTTTGTATGAGACTTTATGAGTGACAAAAATTATTTTAAGATAATGGTAAAGTTGAAAATGGAAATATATGATAACAAATAATTTCAATATTTGGGTTTGAATCATGGTCAATAATATTTAGAGGAGCCTTATGGTTAAATTTTTATGGAATGGATTAAGATAAAATTTGGGTGCTATTGTTGGGGTTTTAGAGATTAATACATATAGGAAAAATTTATCTAAAAAATTGGCTTTCTTAAATATTTTGAGAAAAAGTGACTGAATTTTAATTATTTAATGGATCTTAAGATCTATTAAAAGATAATTTTATTTTCTTATTCCTGAAAAATTAATCTGGAATATTAATTTCATGATATAAGATATGAAGCGTATATTAATTAATGCATGACCAAAGTTTGAAATTGTTCTTATGATGTCAAATAAATTAATTAATTATATGTTCTCATGTTATCTATAATAATAGTAAAATAACACATCGACTTTACAAAAAGGATCATGAAATAAAAATTTATACTTTTACCTTTATTTCATAATTATTGAGTGTCATTTCTCTAATAATATATTTATAGTTTTGTGTTCATTACATTTATCATGAAAATGATCCCTTTCACATTATATTAGTCTTTAAACATTAGTTTTTTCCTTTATTTCTTTACAATTCTCACTTATTTTTTCTATTTTGGAATAATAGTTATTTAAATTTAAGATGACCGTCATATTTCCCTTTATTTTTAAAATGGATTTTTATTATCCATTTTTATGATATGTTTTTTTATAAAATAATTTTCAAGTGTAAAATCCTTGATTATAAAGAAAAATTTCCAATTATTATGATGTAATTTATTATAGGAGGGGGAATATAACACCAAGAGATTTCAAAATACGAACATGATGTTTAGAAGCTTATACATCATTCAACATAATGTTCAAACAAAGCACACAATATTATTATTTTTTTGTGATGTTATAATAAAGTCATTGAATTGGTGAGTAATAACAAAAATAATAAAATTATAAAAAATATGTAAATATTATACTCATTATAGATTTTTTGATTAACTCTTAGTATATAAGTATTGAGTTTTTTTATTAACGTCATATTATTCTTCAAAAATTTGTTTCATTCAAACATGATTTTTTTATAGGGTAATATTATATTTAATTGTTTTTATTTTTTAAAAAATTATTTTATATAATTAATTTAATTTTTGAGATCAAGAAGTCAAAATTGGCAAAGGGTGATTTTTTATTAACTTTTTAAATGGGTTTATTTTTTTAGGAATAGTAAAATATATTGATTTTTGTCTAACACTGTATTTTCATTTCAAGAATTTAAAATTTTATCTTTTTATTTAAAATGGTTTAAAATTAAAATTAGTTCTATTATATTATTAATAATTAAATTATTTTCATTTTAATTGTTTTTATTATGAAATTTAGTAAAAAAATCTATTCTTAAAATGAAATAATTTGAAAAAACGATTTATCGTTGTGTTCTGTGTTTTTATATTAAATTATTGTATTCTAATTATAAAAATTAAATCATCCAAAATGAATTAATTATTTAAAATTACGTGGTCTAATCTTTTTAATAGGTCCATTTTATTTTTGGTCAATATGAGTGGTAACCATAACAAATTTTTGTTACATCGGTTTGTGTAAAACCAATAAAATAGTGTTAAAACATTGGGATAAGGCTTTAAATTTCCCTAAAAATCATTTATCCAATTTTTTGAGAGGATTTATTATATTTATAGGTATGTCTCTAATACATGGCCTCTTTGTTCCATATTTCATTAACTATGAAAATTATATTAATTTAAGTGAAAGAAATTTTAAAAAATGTCACACTTTTTACTTTAATATATATAATATCTTATCATAGGTTTGAAAGATTTTATGTTCAATTAAAAAAATTCCCATTCAATATAAATTAATTTTATTTATCATATTAATTTATTTTTATTTTTTAGTTATTGAATAATTACCCTATTTTACTACACAATTCTAAAATTGTGTTTACCATTTAATAGAAAAATAAAATAAATAATTTTAAAAAAATTAAACGTAATGTTATTTGGTTCATTTTTTTTATAATTTATAAAGGTAAATATAACATATTTGAATTTTTGAAAAGGTTAATATTCTAATTACATTGAATTTATTTTGTGTTTAATGTCAAATTATTTGATTAATGTAAAAAAGGTCATAAATCATATTTTATGAAAATTATTATTTTATAAAATTATTTCAAAATAAGAAAAAATGTTGAACAAGTTAAAGTAAGATAATAAATCATTAAAAATACAATACCTCTTTTATTTATTGACCAATAATTACCATATAAGTAAAATTATGACCCTTTAAGAGTGAATTTTTCTTTATCATAGTTGAGGATAAAGTTGGTTAACTAAAAGGATAAACCAACAGATAAATTTTATAACACCAACTAAACCTCTCAAAAATTTAATTTTTTATGATATTTATACCAGATTCAACATTATATTCAAATATATATCCATTGGAATTATTTTATAATTACTTTATTTTATTTCAATATTTTTAAAATTCTAAGAGTGCCCCTCTCCTAACTTATAAATGAGAACCCATACTTTCAATTATCCACACCATGTTTATCAATATAGTAAAAAAATACATAGAAAAATATCTTTTAAACTTCAATATATATGAATTATAGGTTCTTGTATTCTTATAAGACCATTCCAAGGGTCTTTAATAAAGGATCTAAAATAGAAACACATAAGAAGATGTAATCGTCTTACCTTACCCCAATCGATTTGTTTCTTTTATAAAAATTATATAATTATGTGATATTATTCATAAAATATTTACTTTAATATAGTTAATATATTTAAATGTTTTTATTATTATGGAACCATATTTATTTACCCTCTATTCTTTTAAATGAAATTTGTAAGTATCACTCCTGCGTATGTAAAAATGACCATCAATACGTTGTGATAAAATTATTTTTAAATTTATATATAGTATTTTTATGAAATAATAGATCTTAGGGAATTATAATTTCATATATACCTTCTTAACTTCCAATTCATGTGAAAAAAATAACAATCCTCCTACGTACATGTGGATTACCACCACCCCGAAGCGATGTGATTTTTTTGTTTATGATTTACATAGATGGTAATAAGGATAGATTTAATGAATATATATTTTATATAAAATAATATAGTGATTCTGTAAAGTTAAATTATTATTTAAATTTCTTTTACTCTATCCATATAAAAGTGGAAAAAGATTCCATGCATACGTGTGACATACCATCTCCATTAACGGTGTGATTTATTTTCCTATCTCTATCTTTTATGGATGAATATTAATATATATATATATATAATATAAAATTTTTATATTTATATCACGATTAAAATTATTTATATTATAGAACCATGATAAATGTACATGGATTTAACTACCAAACTGAAAATCTCTTAAAAACTAAATAATTTAAACCCCAAACAAGGATTTTAATAAGGAATTATTTCCAAATCGGTGTGAAAATTTCATAGGTGTATTATATATGATACTAAATGTATTAAAAAGACATTTTCATTTTGATAAAATTAATATAAATTTATTATATTGTATTTTGGAGTTCCTTCAAAGAAAGTTAACTTAAGGTAAGGGTTTATCATTTCAATCATCTTCTTTGAGACATATATAATTTCATTCACCTATATTCATTTGTCAACTTTATATATAGACCTTTTTACTATTTATATCCTGAATATACTTATTGTATTGATATTTAATTTTTGATTTGAGGTTATTCATTGATGAGTATTTTTATTAAAAAGTTATTAAAGTGGAAAGATATTTATTTCGTAATATTGTAGTTTTTTGGGATTGGTTACAATTACATTTTGGATGAATTAATTTCATGATATATCTCTCAATAATGTCATTAATTATCTAATAGTAAGTTAATTTGTTGATAATCAATATTTCCATTTCAATTTTATCATTTTAAATACTCTAGATACCAAAATAAAATTTTTATGAAAAATTAACTTTATTTCTCTATTCAGTAAAAAATCCATTTTCTCCTATATCCATGTTTTCTAATAATGTTTTGAAGATTGGTTTTAATTTTACACAATTACTTTTCAAATTCATTTTTACACATGATATAATTTTTACAAAATGGTTTGAAAGGAATCTTCCTTTCATTTTTTAAATGAATTAATTTTTATTTTTTATCAAAAATATTATAAGAATAATTTTTTACCCATATAAAAGTAATGGAATATCCTGTCAAAATAACCAATCAATTAACTGAAGATTACTATACAAGTTTCTATTGTTCTGTCCAATGATTTCTTTCCATAATTTCTTTTATAAATTTCATGATTTTTTTGAAGTGATTTCAATGTGAAAAGGATATTTCCCCCAAGAAATATTCCATGTGATCCGTTAATATAATTTTTATTGAAGATGAAATAATTTGAATTTACATATTTATTACTATTTATGTGATCTAATGATACCATCCTTATTCATTCTCTATATTATTTATGATAACAATGAAGAGATGTTTATGAAACTCACCCCCTTAACCACATATTGTGATATATAATGAAATATTTATGATCATGTGGCACAAATATGAATGCATTATGCTTATGTAATAGTTGATCCCATAATTATATATACATCCAACTCATCGGGTAATTATGGATAACTCAAGATATAGATATGTTATATGTGAACCTGGTTTCATTTTCACAATTTTATGTATGGTTCTCTTTTACATGTATATAAGATTATTTGTGGACCTTGTTTTCAAGCCCAAAATATTATGTGTGGACAAGGATTTGTTGTCCATAAGCCTATGTGAGGACTAAATTTCGTTACGTTAATATTTTTAGTGAACCTATTACTGTTTCTATATTTTCCCTATTTTATATCATTATGTTTGGGCCATAATTATATTTATATGATATACTCGCATGGATCATGACTGATTATTAATGATTCCACACTCCTATGAATATTTCTTGTTATTATGATACTTGTTTTTTCCATGAAACATTTTTATAATCTAAAAAATATTAGGTATGAAAATTTTAATAAACATTCATGATCTTGTGCCCTTATTATTATCTTATGCTCATGTTTTATCATTTCTTGATATCTCTTATGTTTACCCTTATTGAGCATCTGATCTCACATTTTCTTCTATTTTACCTTCCTTGAGTTATGAAGAATGAGTATAAGTAGGGTATACCTAATAATTTCCTGATATGAGGATCATTGAAGATATTTCGTTGAAAAATATTATTTTATTTTTAGTCTCTAATGACATTAAACCATTATGATTATTATGTGGTTATTAATGTTGTATAATGAATATTAATTTAGAATTATGTAATAATTATGTATCAAAAATATGTGTATATATATAATACAACTAAAAAGATCGTAAAAAATTAAAATTTTAATATTATTTTATTATATATGTGTCAATAAATGTTCATTGAGAGTCTGAGTCAATGTAATATATTTTTCTTTAAAATATTTTTTAAATGTTTTGAGCTCTTTTTTTGCCATTTCAATATTCTTCAAAATGTTTTAATAATATTATTTTATATTCTCCAATGATTCTATATTGTTATTTTCAACAATCATTGAATTTTTTAGAATTTTTTAAAAAGTAAATCATTTTAACCTTTTCAAGGCATTACACTTTTATCATTTTTTACCAAAGAGAAGAAGAATGATTTTTTAATATATATGGTTTGATCACCTTTTCCATACATCCCTACTATTATTCTTTAAGAAGATTAATTTTTAATTATTCATGTGTTTTCAATATATTATATTATTTTACATTTTTTGTGAATGTTCATTTTAATATTTTTCAATGAAAAATAAATTTTTATCCTTATATTTATGTGATGATTTATTGTGTTTCTGTATATGTAAAAAAATATTTTATGATATTTTATATTTGAAATGAAATTTTTTATGTGTTTAATGTATGTTTTTGTCTGTGGGTATTTTTTATTATAGAAGGTGCATGTGATATAGCTCATGATAATGGGTGAGCCTCAAATAGTTATCCAATGTGTTGGGTTATGTGACAAAGTAAAATATTATAAGTTACTCCTAAGATAACTTTTGGAATTAGTCCGGATATGTTTCAAATTCTTAATAGGTATTTTAAGGGTTCAATAAAGATCATATCCTAGGGTCCGTACACAAATATTCTCTACTAGTAAAATATTTTTTTTGTGATCATTTTATATCACATAGTAAGTAAACAATATTATATTTTAAGAAAGTTTATATATCTTTTTAGGGTAATAAGTATATTTTTCAAGACAATGTTTTATAGGGTTATAATTTACTCTATGAGACACTCATGATTAAGATATTTCCATCATAATTTTTTTAAATTTTTTTATAATTTTTTTTTGAAATAAATTATCTTTCATTATCAGGAAAACAAATATTTGTTCCCAAAATTTAATATGAAAATGGAAAACTATTTTATGGATTTTATAGTTATTTAGATGGAATAATGGTATCCTTTCTTTTTTAATACCTTAATTAAATTTTTTAGATATAATTATTTTTCAAAATGAAAATTACAGGGCACTTGTGTAAGTAGGAATTATATTAAGTTTCATATTTCCAAAATGTAGATTATGATTAAAATAGGAGGACATGTTCTGAATAAAACATATTTTTAAATTTTAGAAATCTATTTTTATTAAAAAATAGATATTTAGTGAAAGTTTACACTTTATTTTGTAATTGATTGATATTTATGTGTTTTTAAAATTAATTCAGGTTGGGAAAGAAGTCTTATTGATATTAAGGATGCTTTTATGCTTCAAAAATCCTACTACGATAACTCGGTTGGTGACTTAGTTATTCTTCAACGGCTTAGAATCAAAAGGATCTATAAGTAGCTGAATCTCTTTTTTGAAGTGTTCTGGCAGGCCCTGATTCATGGCTAGATAAAAATAAATGTTGATGGTGCTTCCAAAGGAAATCCAGGTCTCACAGGTTGTGGGGCTATTTTTAGGGACTCTCTTGGGCATTCTCATGGCTGGTTTTTTAGTGGTTGTGGGTTTTCCACATCTCTTGAGGTTGAGATGAAGGAAGTGATTCATGAAGTCAAATTTGTTAAGATAAGAGTATGGAATAACATTTGGATAGAAAGTGACTCTACCACCATCATCCAAGCTATCAGGAATGGTGTGGTTTACCTTGTGGGGTCCCTCACAGTGCTTTGGAAGAAATGTCTGAACTCGCTACCGGAGATTAGATACAATGCCACTCATGCCTATTGGGAAGAAAACAAGGTGGTGGATGGACTTTCCAAGAAGGGAATCAACCAGGACATTACGTAGAGTGATGACCTACCGATTGAGCTCTACCCTTTATATGAGAAAGATTGTAATAAAATTTCTTCTTCCAGGCTCATGGAATCTTCCCTTTCCTTTTTAATAATATTTTTGTGTCTTGGTCTTTGACCAAGGCATTGTCTTTAAAAAAAATAAGGTTTAACCCTTATTATAAATAAAGTAATTATGGGTTTTTGAAGGCATCAAGTACTATAATAACTATTTTGGTTCTTACACTATTGTTTCACTTATACACTTTTAGATGATATCCACTGATGAACGTTATGAGAAATTATATCTGGTATAATTTCATTAAAAATCTGAGGATTATTTTCAATACCCACTCACTATACCAAAATTCTTCTAAAATTTGATTATATGTACTCAAAATTATACGAGTATTATGGATTAGGAAACCTCATAGCTTTATTATCTTTTGATATGTGCCATTCATTGTAATAAAATTATCATATCATGTAGAAATATTGACATCAATGAATGTGTTTAGGTTCTTATTATTGAAAAATACCACCATATCCATTAAGCCTTATCTAGTGGTGGAGTTTTTTCTATGTATTCCCATTTAGATGTTATAAGGGAAATCCATCACACATATCACCTAATATTGGATATCTACAAGTCATATACAGTTTCTAATGGATGATTAAAACCTCTTCCTATATCAAATGAAATTTTTTGGTGTTAAGGATCAACATTATAATCAAATCCATAATGATATTATTATTATCATGTGATAATGACTATAAGATCCATACATCCACATATAACCTAAAAACCATCAACTCTCTCAAAATAATCATATATAATTAGAATACCCAGTGAGGATAACACCAATTTATCTTGAAGAAAATTTTGATGAAGGGATACCAAATAAATTCCTCCACATCAATTTACATATCATGGCCTTCTGGAAAATTCATGTGTAATTATGGTATTTTGATTCTAATATTTCAGGTTCCTGGTTTTGAGGGAATAGTGTGTTCTTTGGGAAAAAAACACATCTCAAACTTTATCCTCTTTAATAAGTTATATAGTTAATGACAAGTTATCCTAAAAATTTCAAAATATCAATAAACCCACTTTTTAATACTTATGAATATAAAAGGTATATATTGGGTTAATTAGTATGCTAAATACATAGATTTGTATTCTTTATAATGAAAAGTACCTTTTCAAGATTCTAATAATTTAGTATATGAGATTTTATTTTATTTGGATGAACAATATGGTGTTAGTAATAATTAATGTTGTTTCTCATAGCCCTCCACCGCTTAGTGGAATATCAAATAATATATTCTATATTTGTTTCTACAATAAAATGAATGAAAAAGTAAAAAAATTGAGTTTGTTCTTAAAACGGGGTTGAAAGGAAGAAATTGTGAAAAAATGGAAAAGTAAAAAATATATATATAAGGTTTGAAGAGGATAATTCATGTAATTCATGTATGGTAAAATGTGAGCTATATAAAAGTTCATAGTAGAAATAATTTATCTTAAAACAAATATAGCTACCTTTTTAGTAAGAGAACCATCTAAGTCTTATGTGTTATCATTCTATATAGTGAATATATACCCAAACTAGTTAATTTATGGTAAATAAATAATTGTCTTGACTAGTTCATGAAGTGGATATACCCCCATTATCACTCTATATATATGGTTAGTGGTTAATTTTAGCTACCCATTTTTTTTGTAAAAATGGAATTTATATGAAAGTATTTATTTTTCACTAGATATTGATACGTTCTATTCCAAGTGGATCCAATTCCAAGGGGATAACTTTTTATTACTTATAAAAAATATTGGTAAAATATTTATAATATTATGAAGAATATTAGTAGAAAATGAGGTGAAAATATTCACTTTGATGTCAACCATGTTTAGAGACCACATAGAAATTAAATGATCTATGAGGTAACCAAATATATTTATATATTAATGATTATATATATTTTCAATGAATATTTTAAAAATATGAAATATAATGTGTGTAAATGTTGGGTGATGGAACCAGAATCAACCCAATGAATAACTTGAGATGTTTCCCATGTATTATAACAAAATTAAATAAATATATATATATATGATTGAATACTCAAACACAGATTCATATGTTTTCAAATGAGTTTTGAAGATATGTATACTATATATGTGGCTTCCAAATTTATACAATTGATAAAAATTAACCACATTGAAAACATAGGTTCAAATAAAGTTGAAAAGTTATGTATACTACATTTTATAAGTGTGAAGTTCTGGTGTAACACCCTAATATTTTTTTGAATTAATTTAATATTTTAGATATTTTTCATTTCATGAAAAAAAATGGAAAGGTTTTATTTTATAATAAAGAACTATGTATGGATTGTGTTATACAAAAAACCTAGTTAATCATGCACTAAAATAAACATAAATTTAATCTTTTTCAACACAGAACATTGATGTTAGCTTATGTTATAAGTAAGTATGACTTTCTTCGATATCTTGTGTAACACACAATACCGAGTTTTACCGAACAATAATATATTATTAAAATATTATTATTTAATATAATAAGATGTAACCTATCCATTAAAATAGAGGTTAGGAATATTATTAAATAATTTATGAAAATATATTCTATAAAAAATTATAATATAAACTAAAAGGGTACAAATTAATTATAAATGAATATGAAAAATCATTAAATATAAAGAAAAATATTATCATTTTTATGATCACAATTTTTTTTACCATAATAAATTAAATTAATTAAAATTAGTGAGTTATGTAATATATATGTTATATAGTAAATGAAATATTTTTTATATTTATTCAATATATTTGATATATATAATACTAGAACAAATCCATTTTTTCTTAAAACCAAGTATTTTTATTAAGGCATTTTTACCGCCTTTTAAAAGACAACCTATATTAACTCCAATTATTATAAAATTTATATATTTAATATTTAAAAATAAACTTCATATTTTAATGTTTAACATAATAATTATTTTGTAGTTAATTTTTGGTATTTTTCTATAATGTTTCATTTTTTATTGAATAGTGAAAATTCCGAATTTTAGTTCAAAACTGATTTTTCTTCTAATTTATTTATAACACTAAATTAAATTTTAAATTGATTTAAAAGTTTAATTATATCATGTTTTAATAAATATACTAATTTTTTTTCATTGCAATCAATTTCATTTTAAAATTTATTGCAAAAGCATAGTAAACTTTTGAATGTTTTTACCTTTAAAACCCGTATTGTCGACCAAACTATGAGATTAAATTTAAATTAGTTTCTGCAAATTCTGGGATTTTAATTTTTAAAGATGTATTTTATATTTTTAATAAGATTAATTTATAATTTCTAATATTTTCAAAAATTATTTTGACCAAAAATACTAGTGAATGTAATTAAATCTAATTACATCGATTACGGTAAAATTAAGATTAACTAAGGATAAACCTTAAACAAAAAAACCTAAATAACCTAAACACTAGTCCAAAATCCATTGGATGTCCATATTTAGAACCTATAATAACTTTTATCTAATATTTACCATTATTTTACCCAATTTTCCTGGGAGAAATGTGGGTGGAATTCTATATCCAAAAAATTACAAGAGTGCCACTCCTCTTCCACTATAAAAAGGACTCCTCTCCTCCCACTTTCTCACAACTCTCAAGCCACTTTGGCTCAACCAATATCTACCCAAATAGATCCTTAATATACCTAAACACTTCATAGATGATAACACTTTGGATGAAATAAATCCAAGGAATCCCATTGGTGATTGCTAGAAGGAGTTACCTGAATAAGAGGTAACATTCATCCTCAAGTTCTTTTATGTTATTTCCATTCACTACCCCCCTGAAACAACATATTCAATACATTTATAACAACAACAGGGTCCTAAATATACTATTATTTTGTTATTATATGTGTTATAACTAATCTTACACACACTTTCATCAAATGGGTAACGAACATACTGTTTATGTGTATGACAGACTACCACCTCACAAAATGATGATTGTTCGTTCTTCCTTTACCGCCTCTCATGTTGGTAATTATGTTGTAAAATGTATTTATATGTTATAAATATGATATTTATAATTTATTTAATCTTTATTAATTATTTTATAACACATATATTTATACATTCCATTTCGTGTAAATTCGATAATTTCGTTTCAGGAAGTGTGGACTCCCACCCCTCAAAGCAATGTGATTCATTCACACACTAAATGGAATGTATTAAAGATGAGTTTAGTGAAATTATATTATAAAAATATGATATAATAATTCTAATTCAATAATTATATATATACATATATATAAATATAATTCATTTACTCTCTTTCATTCAATATTACAATAAAATAAAATCTGAATTTATGCATACGTACGACATACTATCTTCATGAATGGTGTATTCCATTATATAATTTTATGTTCAATGGATTATTATAATAAAAATATAATTAATATAATTTAAATTTATATCAATTTATACATTTTTTAAATCATAATATAATTATAGGGACCAAATATATAAAAAATTAAGACACATGCAAAGAACAAAGTGGATATTACCTGAAGTGGAACCTTAACAATGAATTGTTAACAAGAAGGTAATATAAAGTTATAATAAAACCATATATGGTATTATATATAATAATATTTTCTGTAAATAATATTTAATAAACTTAAATTTATTATACAAGAATTGTTTTCTAGTATGAAGAGAGTCACGACATAAGGTACGAGAATTTTATCTCACTTTTTTTCATGAGATATATTCTTTATTCACTACCCATTACTTTTGTGTGGTGTGTTTACATACCATTGATGTATTAAATGAATATTATACCTAAATTTATGGTTATTTACAAATTAATTTTATAATATTTATTTAATTGGGTTTATGTTTCAAAAGTTACAAAATTGATAAGATATTTTTGTCTGAATTTTTCTTCTTTGAGGAACAAGTTTTATTATGAAACTACCTTGTTTCTCAAGGTGTATCTAAAATGTTATATCAGGAATATCCTTATTTTAATTTTATTTTAACCTTAATGTAATTTTATTTTCTTACAATATGAGTATAATCCCATGTTACCAAGTTGTATGATTTTATTGAAACAATCTCATCCCTTTTTTAGATTGTAAATGATTATGTTTCATTTATGAAATATTATGATATAAATATCATGAACTCTAAATATTTCTCATAACCTCTAGTTATTCATTTTATATCCAATTAATTTTACCATTTTACCACTATTTGGTATAATAGATGATCAATAAAATGTTTTTAAGAAATCCCAATATCACTCTATCTTCAGTCAGAAATATGTTTTCCTTCAAACCATGTTTTCCAAAAAACAGTATCCAAAAATATTCTAATTTTATTTTATTATCTTTAAAATAAATTTATACCAATGTTTTAACTATAAAAGTCTTCTTAAAAATGAATCTTATTTTATTGGTTGAGTAACTTTTCTAACATTTTTTTCGAGCCAAAATAATATTTTGAGTGTAAAGATTATACCCACCATCATGATCGACATTCCTTTAAGGCTTCCTTTTTTAGATTAAAATTTTAGTCTTTTCAAAAGAAAATTATTTCCTAATATTATTTAAATTCATTTTTTTTTAAATTTGTTTTCAATGAAAATGTTTTAAAAATGTTTTTTGGTTATCAATGCATCCTGTAAATTTTTTCAAAGCTATTTTTTAATAAAAATTTTTCCAAAAAAATGTTTTACGTTTTTAATCATAATTCATAAGTTTTAGAATTATTTTCAAAGATATAGTTTTCAAAATGTTTTCAATATTTTCTTATAATTTTTAAATTTATTTCAAAATAAATGGTTTTCATAACATTTTCAAGATTTATTTATATGTTTTGAATGTGTTTTGAAAGAATTTTTTTTAAAATGTATTAAATCATATTTTATAAATTTTCAAGGAAAATGGGTTTCATCACGTTTTACAGATACTTTTATATGTTTCCATGTAAAATGGTTTTAAAAACATTTTCAATATCCTCTTATAGGTTTTCAAGGAAACAAGGTTTTCAAAATGCATTCAAGTTTCTTTTATAAGTTTCCAAGGTAAAAGTTTTTCAAACTGATTTCAAGCCTTCTTTATGTGTTTTCAAATTAGTTTAAATGGAAATGTTTTTCTAAAGGTTTCATGCTTTAAAACAAATTATCAAATATGAAAGTATAGTTTTTTTTCAAGAAATAGTATTAAAAGATATTAAAAAATTATTTTCACTCCAAGATGATATCTATTAATATTACCCATAGACATGAATAATAATAATAACCCCAGTAAATACTTACGTATAAGAAATCTCGGATAAAAATGATATTTGAAAAATTATCGCTTACCTTATGTCCAATTTCTTCTGTATGTGTCCGAGACTCCTCTTCTTCGACGCGCCTCTTATAAACCTCCTCATAGGGCACTAAAGTTTGTCTTTAAAGAATACCAAGACCTCTAGTATGTTGATAGGGAAGTGGAGAAGAGAAATTGGTAGGGGTTGGACGATATTGAAGGCTCAATGTGGTTTGAGGATGAGAGGGAAGAGGTTCCCTTTTATAAGGGAGGAGAGGGGGACCTTTGGAAACATAAGAAATATTAATTTATAATTATTTCAAAACCCACTTAATAAAATCCGAAATGACTCACATTAGGAGATGAGATTATATAGGGTTTTAATCTCATCAAAAAATAAAATTTATACATTATTGAAATTTATTTTAAACCTTATCAATTTGATTTATCCTTATTTAATCTATGTAAATTTATTTATGGTAACAAAATTCTAATTTCTAAATTGTTATAAATACTTATGTGCTTTAAATTTCACATAATTAGATAAATTTTTACATTTTAAACCATCTAATTATCAATTTTTAATTTTTAAATATTTTTTTTATTTTTAAACAATTTAATAATATTTTATTTTTAAAAAAGATCAATAGTGTCAATTTTGACACAATTCAATTATTTGAATTTAAATAAAATCCACAGAGAAGATATATTCGATCCAAAATATTAAATAGATTTTTAACATGTTATATGGATCTAGAAAATAAGTTGAGAACATTAAATAGTTCATATAATATTTATTTTAATATTTTTAAAACCATTTATTTGATATTTAACTTAATAAAATAATTACTATATCATTTTTGTATAATTATTTAATATACTTATTTTTTTCATAAAAATTAAAAATAAAATCTAATGATGACGCTAAATCTATTACCTTTAATAATAATACTTTTCCTAGAATTTATCACCTTAAAATCACAACATTTAAATTTTTATATTTATTAAGTTATGAAGGTGACAACATTGACATTATTAAAAATAAAATAATATAAATGCCATAATCTCTTTTATACGGTTCCAAATGGTCCCAAAGATGACCCTTGGAGGCTTCTGGTATAGATATACTCGACCAATAGGTTTTGGTCATGTTTTTGGGCCTTTTGATGGGTATTACTAATTTAATAAAAACTATATTATTTATTTTTCACTAAGTAGATAATTTCTTGCATCATTAATGTATATTCTATTAAGGTAAATAAATATCACTTAAAAATTAAAAATAAATTACCATAACAAATAAAAACACATTAGATTTAAAATTAGTATTTATAATTGAATTCATATTCTGTATAACCTTATATTAAAAATACTTTAATTATTAAAGTTTGAGTGAGACATATTTCACTTTATTTAGAATAAAATAAATTAAAGGTCTTAATCACATCCAAGTGGATTCCAATGGATTCCATTTCGACCCAAATATGTCCTAAGATGAAATATAATCATATATTTATATTAATAAAAGTTTTAAGGTAATTTTATTATATTATATTTACCCTTAATTAGCAGATTTACTTTTAACTATGGTAAATAAAATTTACCGTAGTTACTATTCCTAGTGCCCAAAAATAAAAAGTAGCCTATTAACATAATTTGGACCTACTGATTCTATATATGGAATCCATTTTTTCAAATTGAAATCATATAATTTTTAGAAGTTAATTTAAAATTGATCCCGTTGTTAAGAAAAATAGTTTTATAAGTTAAAACATTGCAAAAGATTGAAATGATTTTACCTATGATTTCAATGTAAAATCAATGCTAATGACATACATTACATTAAATGGAAAAAATATATTATATTTATACTTTAAAACTTTTCAATATTGTAATTTAACCATATAAATTATTATGATGAAAAAAGTTGTTTTTAATTAAAATATAGCATGTTTTACTATTCATTAAAATATAAAAGTTATCAGAATAATATGAAAAATTTATCCAATGTAAATTTTTATATTCTGATTCCAAGGAAGAATTTATTTTGTAAAATTGAACTTACAAACATGTAAAAAACTATATTTAAATTGTGTGTTCCATCAAAAGTCATCAAAACTGCATTTTTTTTAAAATACTTGTTTTACCCGAAAAAATTATTTTGTTCTCATACCATGTTCTAGAAAATATGTAAGATGAATAATAATGTTATAAAATTTAAAATTTAGTTAATACTATTCATAATGGCTAGTTTATAATAATATTATAACAATATATCGTTGTTTAGAAAAACCCGGTATTGCATACAACACAAGCTATTGAGGAAGGTCGCTCTTGTGTGCAACACAAGCCAAGAATAGTGTTTGTGTATACTAAAAGCTAATACAGTGTTACGTATAGTGCAAGATTATCTTGGTGAAACATACAAAATAATATTTCAAAGAAATTGAAAATAATATTTCTCATAAAATCTTAGGGTGTTACATTCTACCCCCCTTAAAATGAATTTCACCCACAAAATTCATTAGGGTTATAAATCGTTTACTACTTGAAAGTTTCTTTAAAAGGAATACTAAAACTTAATTTTAAAAACTATAGTATGAAACGTATTGGTTACCCAAATTAACTCATCACTGGGTTTCCACATTGAATAACATAGGTGAAAATATGGATATGGAGGAGAAATCTTACCGTCAAGTTCTGATGGAGAGTGGTAGAGGACATAACTATAAAAAATCCAATAATCACCAAGCCATAAATTTGTGATTATCTAAGGTACTATATAATTAATCAGATATGAGGGTACTAGGACAATGTTTTTGTTTTCAAGATCATTTCTCTAAAGTTGATAAATTTTTTCACAAGGATATACAGTTACTTGATTTCAGTGTAATATTATCATTGGCCATTCCATGAAAAATTTCCTCTTCATCTATTATTGAATGAAATGAAGTTGAATTTTTCATTCTTGAAGTTTTAGAAGATCATATTATATAATGATGGGTCATTCCAACTATCTTGAACAAAAGGCTAGAAAAAGTTATCAAATATACATAAGTCCATCTTTGGTGAGATTAACCGTATATGATTCAAAAAATGGACCTATACTTCATCTATCATACCGCTTAATAAAATAAAACTAATTTCTACTAACCAGGGAATTCTTGTAGGCTAGTAGTAGGAGATAAAGTCATGTCACACTTCATTTGTGGGATTGATTCCTGCAACCTTTTATGATGCGATGGGTTTTCATCCGTCCTGCAGGTTGTCCTTTTTCTAAAACTACACTATTATAACATTCCAGAAATAATATCGAAAAAAGGCTCTATCCATAAATAATATTATCTTATGTCTAACATAATCCATTTCAAATCTTTACGCTTATCATAAATAATTCTATCCAAGATCATAGTTTAAAGAAAATGATTACTAGAAATTTCATCAACTAAGCATGTGAATACTATTATTTATCCCCCATATATCATAAGATATATCTTGTTTTTGGTCACATTCCAGACATTTGAATACCTTAATCATGTATTCTCATGAAAAATGAATACCCATAGAACCTTAGTGAAAACATGAATTCTGTCAAAAGTTAACTCTTTCCACATACAAAATTCCCAAAATATCTATATATTCAAACCATGATGTCACTTTGTCCTTATATCAGTCATGAGCTGATTAATACTATAAAACATTTCATTGTCTCCTTATCCCTTCATTATGCGCATATGATTTTCTTTCCAAAAATATTTCAATCACCATTCATGGTTACCGGTACCATATAATTATTGAAAACCACAACAGACCAATACATAGATATTCCATTATTCCGCGATATTATAAATGATATTCTATAACAATATTTTGGAATCTCGTTACATAAACACTTAATCATTCCACCAATTTGTTTTCATATTCAACATCTCCAATAGTGATCGCATGTGACTTCCCATTTTCCGTTTCCTTAAGAGTTTTTTATTGTTTATCATCATTAATCCTTGTATTAGGGAATTGTTTAGAATAATTCCCCATTTCTCAGCACTTGTAGCATTGAAGTGTTGGTGGTGCGTTCTCTGTAGTCTTTTCTCCATTCAAATCATTAGATACCTTTTTCCCATTACTTTGGAACTCAGATGCTCGATGACCATCTTTTCACCACTTAAAACATTTTCTTGTCCCTTTAAGACAATCTCCTCCATGCTTATTTCCCTACTTTGAGCATAACGAAACATTTTTCTTCTTTTCCCCATAGTTTTGAGATTTTTCCTTGAACTCCATATTAATTTTCTTGCCAAAACCATGAGATGGATATGTAACACCAAATTCCAGTTCTACCATGATAGCACAATGCACAATTTCTTCACATCTATTTATGTCTCTTATAGCTAATGCCCTTCAAAGATTTGGTTTTAATCCACTGAATAATCGATCAACTTTACTTTCTGGTTGGATGATAAAGCTAGATGCATACCTTGCAAGCCTTGTAAAATTCACCTCATATATACCAAAAAATTCATCATCCTTTTTCTTAATCTCAAGGAACTTATTTTCCATCTTCGTTTGAAGAATACAAGGAAAGTACTTATTTAAAAATTAGTTCTTGAAATCTTGTCATTCAATGGATTCAATTTCATCTTGGGGCCTCATATTCTTAATTAGAGTCCCCCACTGGTTTTCTTCACTTTCTAACCGGTAAATAGCCAAAATGAATTTTTCATGCTCTGAACAACGAAGTATGGAAAATATCTTTTCAATGGTACTGATCCATTTTCACCAAAAAGTGGATTAAAAGACCCACTGAAAGAAGGTGGGCGTTGCCTCATGAAGGACTCAATAGAATATTGTTCCCTTCTCTGGTCATTTTGAAGTCCAGAATAATTCATAGCTTGTGTAAGTATAGAAATAAATCTTTTCACTCCATCTCCCACAACATTTGTTTGTTCAGGCGGAAAATCATTGCATTTTCCATTACATTGGTCAACATAGTTCCTTCGGGTTCCATCCATCATCTAAAACCCAAAAGGAATAGTGTGAGTGGTAAAAATCATGCTAGGAAAATAACATAAAAAAGTAGGAGTACCTTGAATATCTAACATTTTAGGATTAATTCTAAGATTGTAATTTTAATTCTAAGACTATAAACAATAATTATACTTTACCATAGGGACATCCCTAGAAATAACTATAAAATATCTCTAGAGATCTTACTAAATTTTCACATCCTAGTTTCCAAAGGTTATGTAAACCTTTCCTCCGATACCAACTGTACTGACCCAAACTTGACGTACATGGACATTACATTACTTTTACGGAATACTTAATGCATAAAAAACAGACATCCAAGGACCGTAATAGTTTAATGTATTTGGAAACTTGGAACACAATCTTCTAATCATGGTGTATGATCTTCAACATCTCCCATAAAGATATTTCTATTTTTTTTTCTTACCTAAAACCTTTGTTTATATCTTGGGGAAAAGAAAACATATAAAGGGTGAGCTCAAATGCTCAGTAAGGTTAAGCATGGAGAAAATAAAACAAACCATATACATATGAATTTAAAAACATGAACATATTGTTTAAAAATCAAAATCATGAGCAATGACATAAAACATAGAAGTACGTAAGGCATAGATCACAATGGAACATCAATCATGCTAAAATAGCATGGGGAATAAAACATGTAGTTTTGTAAAACCATTAAGCACATGATATTATTTTCATAGTATCAGAGCCATTGCTACCAAGACCATCATAGTGGAAAATGTCCCTCATTGAATCGAGTTCACTCCTCATTCCAGTCCTGTATCACTGAACTAGATTAACTTTCCATTCCAGCCATATCTATCTCATGAGATATAAATCTTTACCCAATGCATTGGAGGGAGATATAGGTCCCACCATTCTCATAATGAAATCATTATTTTGTGTGCCAAAAAATAAACACACATCATTCATAATAACCCAACGAATAAAATGGGTTTTATAAACATCATCCTATAATAACATAATCCATATAAAAGAAATGGATAGAATTTAATCATAAGAAAAATCAAACCATGTAAATAATAAGTACATTATAGTTTAAACAAAAACATACTAAATAATGTCATCTTAGATGGAAAATAGTTTTTATATAACACTTGAAATGAATTCTTGAGGAAAATATCCTTCCTTCTTCAAAATCATTTTCTTTTCTAAAAATTCCATGAAATTATAAAAGAAAAGGATTATGTTGAAAATAATCATGAATGTTTGTAGAGGAAGCTTCATTGAAAAAAGTCGTTATGAAACTGTAAAAATCCATTCATGCTGCATAATTTAAAAAAACATTTTTCTCATACTTTTTCCAGAAAAGTCAAAAGAAGCTTATATGGTAACCAAAGGAAATATTCCTTCCATACAATGTGGTAAAAAGTCAACAAAGGGTAAAAATGGATTTAAACATACATGGGAGAATAGTAAACATTTTATGAAATCATTTTTAGAAAAAATGGACATGGATGATAAACATAACCCCATTAAATACTAACATAAAAGAAATATTAGATAAAAATGAGATTTGAAAAATTATCCCTTACCTTATGTCCAATTTCTTCTGTATGTGTCTGAGACTCCTCTTCTTCGACACGCCTCTTCTAAACCTCCTCATAGGGCACTAAATTTGGTCTTTGAAGAATACCAGGACCTTTAGTATGTTTATAGGGAAGTGGAGAAGAGAAACGGGAAGGGTTTGGTAGAGATTTAAGGCTCAAAGTGGTGTAAGGAGGAGAGGGAGGAGGTTCCCTTTTCTAAGGGAGGAGAGGGGCACCTTTGGAAACATAAGAAATATTAATTTATAATAAATTCAAACCCCACATAAAAACATCGAAAATGACTCCCATTTGAAGATGAGATGATATAGAGTTGTAATCTCATAAATGAATAAAATTTAGGCATGTTTGGAATTTATTTTAGACCTTATCAATTTGATTTATCCTTATTTAATCTATTTAAATTTATTTGTGGTAACAAAATTATAATTTTTAAATTGTTATAAATACTTACCTATGTGTTGTGAATTTTACATAATTAGATAAATTATTACATTTTAGATCATATAATTTTCAATTTATAATTTTTAAATATTTTTGGCATTTTTAAATAATTTAATAATATGTTATTTTTATAAAATATCAATAGTGTCAATTTTGACACTATTCAATTATTTGAATTTAACTAAAAGACACATAGAAGATATATTAGATCAAAAATATTTAATATATTTCTAAAATGTCATATTGATATATAAAATTAGTGTATCATATTAAATAGTTCATATAATATTTATTTTAATATTTTTAAAACCATTTATTTGATATTTCTCTTAATAAAATAATTACTATTTCAATTTTTATAATTTTTTAATATACTTATTAGTTGCATAAAAATTAAAAATGAAATCCTATGATGAATATTAATCTATTAACTTTCATAATAATACTTTTACTCGAATTTATCATCTTAAAATCACAACATTTAAATTGTTATATTTATTAATATACGAAGGTGTCAACTTTGACATTATTAAAAATAAAATAATATAAATGTCATAATCTCTTTTATACGGTTCAAAATGGTCCCAAAGTCGACCCTTGTATTCTTCTGGTATCGATATACTCGACCAATAGGTTTTGGTCAAGTTTTTTAGCCTTTTGATGGATATTATTACTTTAATAAAAACTATATAATTGATTTTTCACTAAGTAAATAATTTCTACATCATTAATGTATAAGCTATTAAGGTAAATAAATATGACTTAAAATTTACAAATAAATTACCATAAAAATGGAAAACATTTTAGATTTCAAATTAATATTTATAATCAAATTTATTTTTTGTATAAACTTATATTAAAAATACTTTAATTATTAAAGTTTGAGTGAGACATATTTCACTTTCATTAAAATAAAATAAATTAAAGGCCTTAATCACATCCAAGTGGGTTCCAATGGGTTCCGTTTTGACAAAAATATTCCTTAATATGAAATATAATAATAAAATTATATTAATACAAGTGGTAGGGTAATTTTATAATATTATATTTACCCTTAATTTCCCGATTTACCTTTAACTACGGTAAATAAAATTTACTATTGTTACTATTCATAGAGCCCAAAAATAAAAAATATCCTATTAACATAAATTTAGACCTAGTGATTCCAAATATGGAATCCATTTTTTCAAATTCAAATCACATAAGTTCCTGAAATTAATTTAAAATTAATCACGTTGTTAAGAAAACGAGTTTTATAAATTAAACATTGCAAAAGATTGAAATGATTTTACCTAGGAATTAAATGTAAAATCAATGCTAATGACAAAAATTATATTAAATGGTAAAAATATATTATATTTATACTTTAAAACCATTAAATATTATAATTTAACCATATTAATTATTATGATGAAAAAAGTTGGTTTTAATTAAAATATAACATGTTTTTACTATTCATTAAAATATGAAAGTTATCAGAATAATATGAAAAATTTATCCAAAGTAAATTTTTATATCCTAATTCCAAAGAAAAATTTTATTTTGTCAAATTGAACATATAAACATGTCAAAAACTATATTTATAGTTGGTGTTCCATCAAAAGGCGGCAAAACTGCATTTTTTTAAAAATAATTATTTTACCTAAAAATTTTATTTTGTTCTCATACCATGTTCTAGAAAATGTGTAAGATGAATAATAATGTTAAAAAATTCAAAATGTTGTTTATAATATTTATAATCTGTAGTTCATAATAATTTTATAACAATATATCATTGTTTAGTGAAACCCAGTATTGTGTACAACACAAGCTATTGAGGAAGGTCGCTCTTGCGTGCAACACAAGCCAAGAATAGTGTTTGTATATACTACAAGATAATACGGTGTTGCATATATTGAATGTTAATCTTGGTGAAGTGTACAACACAAGATGTCAAAGAAATTAAAAAGTATATTTCTCATAAAATCTTGGGGTGTTACAACAAAATTATTATACAATTACTTTCCGCAAATAAAAATGTTGAAACTGTGGAATTAAATCCAAAAAATGACCCCAGAAGATGATGAATCATCTTTGGGGACATTCGACCAGTTTAAGGAAATAAATCAAAAGTGTCCACAATATAGACTAGATGTGGGGATGTAACTTCAATCATTTTAATAGGTATTACAACCCACTTCACAGACCATGGTTGATTCTACCTCTAATAGAACACATTTTCTTAAAACAAAATAACATAGTCGAGAACTTATGGAAAAGGTTTCACAAAATGGAAGTCTTTGTGAAAAAGATCAAGGGCCTCCAAAAAATGGAATTCACCAATTATAATAGGACACAAATATTGTATCTCAAGTTGATTCTCTAAAGAGAAATCTATAAAACATGTTGCTAACTTCTCCACCACCCCCATCACCTAATATTGTCAAGAAGATTTAATCATGTGAAATGTATGGTTTCCTACAACTATACTAGGAATATCAAGTAGGCAATGAAGAACTAAAATTATAGGATTTAAATTTCATTAATTTCAATAAATGAATATAACAATTTCAGTAGTCTATTAACCACAAATATCACTTCAACAACCAAAAAAACAAATAAAGGTTTTTACAAACAGAGGGGTGACAAAGAACCACCATGGATTCAAGGGAAACTAGGGTATCCAACACAGTTTATAGCCGCTAGACTACAACAACCCTTTACCACTAGGTCTCTACATTTCCACTCCCTTACTAGAAAAAACCAGCAAGTTCTAATGATGGAGCCACAATAATTCCCTCCTCAACATTCAAATCATTAAAATATTCTTATAGTGTTACTTGAAAAAGTTTTTTAGTGCATGACTAATCAAGAAATAGAGATGAAAAAACAAAGGTATCCACTTCGGAACCTTGATCACCAAGTATGGAAGATCCCTAAGACCTTATTAGACCGATTACCTAGTACTATTCCAGGTAATAATGAGACAAACCTAAGAGAAGAGGCTAACACTATTATTTATTATACTAGAAATTATTTTAACTTTCATTAGATATAAAAAAATAAATAAAAATAGTATATAGGAACCTAAATAATGTTTGAAAATCATCAGAAAAGATAAAGATGAGGGAATCCATGAAGTTGATAAAGAAAAAAATTTGGAAAGAAAGACAAATGAAAAATATCTCGTATATGAGATACTCATAAAATAATATTTCTATATGGAACCACCACCATACAAACCCACTCTTTCATTCAAATCAAGGCATGGATGTTGAAATAGAAAAAAAACTAATTTAATCAAAGACTTTCCCAAACCCACATCAATGAAATACATACATAGTTTTCTAGGACCAGTGTGATTTTATCATCACCTCATTAAATAAATTGAAAAAATATCTTGACCACTAACACACATACTATATAGGATCAATTAATTTGATTTTAGTGAAGAATTGTTTAGGGTATTTAATACTCTGAAAAATAGCATGGTAGCCACTTCTATCATTATATTTCCTGATTGGGAAAATATAATGAAATAATTATAATGTTGTTGAATTTTCAGTGGGAATTATTTTTGGAATGTCAGGTGTACATATATTTATTTACATTTATTAATCCATCCATACTCTAAATAAATCTCAGACCAATTGTACAACCACAGAGAAAGACCTGCTTATTGTAGTTTTCACAATTAATTTTTTTTCATATCTCATGCTCTCCAGAGTAATAGTTTACACTAATCATGTAACACTAAATTTGTCTTCTAAAAAAGGATGAAAAACCATAGCTGATATGGTCGATCCTACAACTATAATAATTTTATTTTTTCCTCTATAATACAAGTGGAACTAAAAATTTCATTGATGACCATTTGTTCAGACATCTGCTTCTCGGTGTTTAGGATGATGAAGAAATTAATATTGAATATGATTTTGAGGATGGGCCATTTTTTCATATGGATATACATGAATGACCATGGTTCTCAGATATCATGGGCTATCATTCCATATTATCACTCTACCCACACTTCTCTTATAAATAGAGTAAAAAGTTATTTATTGATGCTTCACACTATTACTGGGATGATCTACTAGTATTTAAGAACTTTTCTGATGGTTTAGTTCAACGCTACATTCTAGAGGATTAAATTGAAAGTGTTCTTGAGCTATATCATATATAACTAACTGGTGAATGTCATGAGATTGAGTGAACTACGGCTAAAATATAGTGAATTGTAATATTTTTTTTACACTCTATTTAGATGTACAAAGATTTGTACAATGTTTTGATCGATAAAAGTGGATAAGAAACATTTGAAAATACAAGGAAATTCCCAAAAATCCCTTCATGGTCATATATATATTCAATGTTTGGGGGATTTATGTTATAGGACCATTTCCACATTCCCATGTAATGTTTTATATAATGGTTTTAATATAATACATTTCAAAAATTGACAATGTAGTAATTACCACCCATGATGCAACCAATGTAGTCAATCTCGTCCTAAAGAAATACATAATTTCACGATTTCGATTCCCCAAATTACTAAATATTATTCAGGGGACACATTTTTATAATACTTTCATTAATGGTTTTCTTAAAAAATAAAGTATTCAATACATCATTAGCACCCATCCCTCCCACATACTAGTGGGAAAGTGGAATCATCCAATCAGTAGATCAAAATGATACTGTAAAAGACAGTTAATACATGTAGGAATGACTAGAGTTTCAAACTTGATGATGCACTTTGGGAATTATAAACGACCTATAAAACATCAATCTACACTACTCCTTTTTGATTTGTGTAAAAAAACTCTATCACTTACTAGTGGAACTATGACATCTATCATACCGGGAAATCAAAAAGCTAATCTTGGGTGCTCAAAATCTAGGCATTAAATATATTTTCAAATTAATAATATAGAATAGATTAGTAATGATTATTATGAAAATTTCCATATGTATAGATTAAATAATGTAGTAGTAAGACCATCACATCACAATATGGATATTCACATTGGGGAATGATATTCTATTGTTCAATTTCTATATAAAATTATTCCCCAAAAAACTAAAATCCCAATTTTTGAGACCATTCAAAGTTGTTATGTCAAAATAGGTGATAGTCCATCCATTAAATTCAATAGTAATCATTTGAGAATTAAGAAAAAATATTAATGTTTTTTATTCTAAATTCATGGAACAACAAGAAAATCCTACCACTCCCAAGAACTCGGTGCATGATATTCACCTCCATCAGTAGAACCTTTCCACAACCATCGACATCATGTTGTGATTCTCAAAAACCTCCCCACCTTTATTTTTCTCCTTTCAGCCATTTATAGTATTCCACAATCCATTCCCAAATCACTAAACAATGGTTTTAGGTCCACCTACTCCTCCAGTGTTCCTAGCTCAAGCCTCGTGTTTGGTTTCTCTATCTTCAGTCCAAGCCCAAGGGGGCCAATAAGATGCTCGACCTTGTCATGCTTATGAATATCCTCATGGAATACGAAGTCATGGATCTCATTGGATGTGTAAATATTTAATAAATAATTATGGTATATGAAGAGACTTACCAATAGATATTTCATGAGTTCTTGGATACTTTGAATATGGATGTTATTCATGCCTCCTTCTAATTGGGAAATAGGCCATGAGAGCTCATGGTGGGTGAGTTCGAAGTTGGACTGGGTATTTATTCTTCCAAATTTCTTCCCACACTATCCTATTATACATTGATGAAATACATAAACATGATAGACACCCTTGGGATATATTAATTGATATTCTGTGTCTCCTAGAGGTTCCACATTCCTTGTATGATGAAGAGAACCTAGTTGAGGGGTTCTGCCCTATGGATTGTTCATCAAGATTTGTCCTATGAATAGTGGTACTGAGGTGACTCTCATTGGACCCTCATCTAGATTCATGTGGTCATTTTATCTTCATACATGGTAAGCCCTGGTATGGACTTGTAAGGATATTTCACTCACTATTATGTTCCATGAATAAGGGGAACCCATGAAACTTTTATGGGTGGGAATTTTATTAACCACCTAGCTCATAATTTGGGAATCATCGACTCATCTGAATCCCAGTGAGCATTAGGATGAATACAGTCTATTGATCTTTTGTTACTCCACAAGATAAAGATAATTTTGAAGAGAGGGAGGAGTTGTGATTGGAGTCTAGAGTATGTAAGAGAAAATGATGATTTTTAATATCCCTATGCTCTAGATCCTGATGCAACAACTCCTATTTCACATCACACAACCCTTAAACCTCTTCCAACTACTGATTCCAAGAACACCCCCACCTACCACTACTAACCCTTCATCCGAGGTTCCACCTTCATCCCATTCTCATCTGACCCTACCCTTTCTATCAGATATATGTGTGGTGGTCCATATACATGATAGGTTTCATTACTAAATTCTAGATAACATGATGTGGATCTTCCATCATTTCAACATCTACTTTACTGAGATACCATAGTTACCCGCCACTACCCTATAGATTCTAGTTAACACCCCTTCCACCAACCCTCCTTCTGCTATAACTGAGACAACTTCTGGATATATATACCAACCCATACTTCCATAAAAACATCGACAATATTGGTTGATCTTCCTCGACTTCTTACTAAACCTTCTTCCCAGATTTTTTTTATGGAGCAAGATCGATGGGTGAAGGACCCTGCCCTGTATTCTACATCATAGTTTCCTTTATTGATCCCACTTTGAGACATTTGGCCTTTATATGGATCATTACCTCACAAAATTCAGTTTTCAATAACTGATCTACCATTACTAGAGAACCTTCCACTACTTCTATAGAAAAAATTAATATGGAGGAGCAGCTTCATCCCAAACTATTCAGGAGTGGACCCCCAATGCTGCTAACTGAGATTCATCCTGGTAAACTTAGTTTTCCCCTAGTATAACCCTCCATTATTTTAATCATTATCTATTATTTTTTTTGTGTTTAATGTATTTTTTGTCCTATTTTATCATTAATATTATGTAATTGATGGGATATGATTTTTTACTTAAATTGTTTTGACACTTTACACTTCATATTTTCACATTTTGTAACTATTTAAAAAATGTATTCTTATTTTTTCACCTATACTGGACCTCCCAACAAACCATATGGCCTTCCCCATTAGGAATTTCCTTATACCTCTAAAATACATAAACCTACCCAGGATCCCTATTCGTGACCTAATTAGATGCTTCAGTTACTGCATGAGATGCTGATATGGCCTATTTATGAGGTGGTAAACCCCACAAAGATACCATTAGAGATCAATAACACTTCTTATTATTCATGAAATAGGAAGATGAAATCAAATCCAATAAGCTACACCGATTGATCCTTGTCCGTCCATATATATGATGGTATCTTGTTAGAGTTTTATGGATGTAAACTCTTTTTTTTTTTGAGTTTTTATTGAGTCATTTAGGTCTTATTTTTTCTTTTAAAATTCTTACCTTATAGGTATTTTTTGGTACCTACTCAGCATTATACCCCATGAATTTCTATCATAGATGATATATATTTTTTTCTACTGTGTTCACAGTCCCAATTTTCTATTAACAGATTGACTATACTAGATGAACTAAACATTTCTTTAGTGGAGGTATATTTTTTTTCAAACATCTTTGTGGGTATCCCAGTTTAAAATTAATATCCATAATTTTTCACCATGTTTGTGATTTTTTTATAGGTATCTATTGATTCCATACACTACTTTCAAACATTCCTTTTCAATTTTATTTCTACTGACATTGTTATATCTCCCATATCACTTCCCAAAATAGTAAAAACACTATTTAATTTAATGTATGGGGGAAAATATTAATATTAATTACAGTTATACATGAATTTTTTCTTATTTTCATTAGTCTAAGAGATAATCTCTATTTAAAAAATCTTTAAGTTAAAACCTCATTACACCCATATAAATAAAATAAAAAATTTGGGTGCAATGTTTTGAAATATGTCATCTAATTTTTTCTTATAATTTTATAATGATTACAAAGTTGAGTAATTTCATTTTGATTAAAAATTTAGGTAATTTATTTTGATTTAATTATTATCAATTACCATTTCGTATGTAATTTCACTATTTATATGTCTTCCAATTTTTTAAGTGGATTGTGTGCCAACCTTTCCTATATTTTTTTGATCATATTTTGTGAGAGATACTTAGGGAATGTAAACCTATAAAAACATACATTAGAATATTATCAAATTTATGACTATATATATGCACTTATAAAATCATTGATTCATTTTTTTGAGTGGTATTTCATGAGACCCACCTATACATTTATATTTCTTGATACCATAGAATCCATGAATGACCTTGTTTGGATTAATCCTTCTTAAAAATCTATTTTATCCCTTCATACCTTGATATTATTATGATTCCATGATTATAGAATAAATAATTGTTGGGGAAGAATTGATACTAGTGGGTACATGATGTTTTTTATTGGGGATATGTGCAGTGAATTTTTCACAAGATACGTGGGATGCGATCTATGGTTCATTTTTATGTACTTCATGAATTCCATATTTTTTTAAGAAAATGAAAAAATAATTTCTGTATTATGAAGGTACTAAATCTTCATTATCAGAATCATGTTATCATGGTAAATCATATGTGGTTAGGTGGTGGATGTATGATTTTTCCAAACCATCATTTTCAAAGAAATGAGAAAATGAAAAAAAATGGATACTTTCATAAGACTTTTATTGTACATCCATGGACATAACAAAATATTTTAGGAGTGTGGAGATGATATATTCTAACAAAGGATCTTTATATCACTATTCGTTATTATCTTGTATTGTACTAGAGTGTTTACCCTCTTTTTAAGATTTATTTTTATCATGTATACACAAAAACCTCATCCTCAGAGTCATTTTAACCTTATTGTTGAATACATTAACATTAATTGTGAATTTGTCATTATGGAGTGTAGGTATTAAAACCAATTCAAGCCTATGGTTAGGAACATGTATTCGGGGAATGAGAAAATATCATATTTGATCAGAGAAAATTCATGTTCAATTAAGATTCAATATTGGTATAACCTCTATGGAATAGTTGAAGAATTAAAATTTAAGGAATAAAGTGATTTGAATAAAGAAAAAGATTATTATGCATGAAATATTTTCTTAGTTGCGGTGATTTTAGAGGACAAAATTTTTTCACTATTACTTTGTTTTATTTTATTGTTTTTAATGAACATTTATTGTTATGAATTGATTCTTTTTGAATCATTATTTAGATTATTTTTTTGTGAGGACAAGAAATTGATCATGATTGAGGGAATTTGAAAAGATAAATTCATACATATATATATATAATTTATTCGGGAAATTATTGTGTTTTGTAATATGATTCAATGGATTTTTACTTTTTTTTATAGAAAATAAGAGTTCAATCATCACATTTTCTGTTACATAAAAATTCATCAAGTGTAGAAAATTCACATTGTAAATCAAAATCATGAGGTGTAATCCTTGGATACAGGTCCCCTAGAGAACAAAATTGAATCCTTGAAACCAATTCAATTAGTGAACGTATCAGATAAATAATTTTAGGATGTAAATCATTTAAATTATATTACAAACATTATATATATTCACAAATAATTAGATATAATCCATGAAATGTTCCACAGTGTTTAGAATGTATGGAATTATCGATGATTTGAATATCATATTACATGATATGAAATAAAAATACATACCATTAATGTTTTTATCAATAATTAATTGAATTACAACTCACAACATGAAATTTTTATAGGTTATTAGTTAATCATCATTTTTTTTATTCCAGCACGTCCAATGTTAGATCGATCTATCAAATTTTTCCACTTTTTGGATATTCTCTTTTTTATGAACGATTGTGAAAATGTTTTTTCTTGTGTTATTTATTGTTTTTTATACATTCATAATGAACTGAATTCCATTTACATGATTTTATTGATTTTAATTGCTTTAATATTAAATTTCTTTAATTTTGAATCCATTTATAAACAAACCAATCATTATTCAACTATTTTATTCATTTAATATCATCACTACCGTGTCAGGATATCTTTCTTAGGGTTACAATTTAAGAGTAGGTATATTTTAAAACTAATGAAATCATAAATCAAAACATTGGTAACCCTTTGGTTGCGAATTATAATTAATATGTCACAAATACACCTGTTGAGGTCTGACTTGTGATTACCCCACGCTCTCCTCTAATAGGCCAGGGGTGGGGGACCATCACTGAGTATAAATATCCCATTAATGATAGGAATTATCCTAAAGTACCTATAAACATACACACATCTCCAATGAATGCATACCTAAAACATCCCATTGGGAAGTACGACAGTACAGTACTGAAAGGGGAAAAGGGGGACAAATACATGCCCAAAAAAACTATAAAGAGTCCAACCTACTCCAAAGTCAAGGACTAAAGTCAAATGAATGCTCCTAGTAACTAGATATGTATTACAAGCTCAATATGTGATCCACCGACTCCATGCCCTCACACGACATCGTTAAATGGGCCCTCATCACCATAAGACATAACACATGTGGAAAAATCCCATTCAAGGGAATTTATATCAATACCCAATAGAAATCCCCAAAATCACTATACCCAAATCATCATGTATAGTTGTGTCAATAAAAAATTCAGAAATCAATGTAAAACATAAACACTAATATATACTCAAGAATGAAACCACACCATCAGGTCATCATAACCAATCACCACCCACAAGACTATTTTGGAATAACTTCTCATTCCAGGAGAGTTAACTCCATGATCCATTATATCATTAGATACACTCAATGAAGAGGCCTATATCATTGGTCACCACACAAGAAATCTCACTGGTCTAGGAAGATCATGATAATCATATAAGGGGTCACATCTAGAACCGTTGGGTGACAATATGAATCCAATCTTGGTGAATTACCTAAATAGGTGATTTTATGTAAAATATACCTGAAACCTACCAATATGGCCAGCTAGATGGTGGATCATATCCCTGCTTATGAATGTCATGTTAATTCCACAAATACCACCTAGGAAAAAATAGATGATAGAGGATTTCACTCGAGTCACATTGGGACACTATAACTCTACTTGAGACTTGACCTCTTTAGGGGGTCATAATCCAATGATGTTGATTTATTGACACACTATACCCTCATAGAAATTGACCAAGGGAATTTTCTCAACCCAGAAATTTCCAAACTATGAAAATGAAGAGCTATAAACAATCACGAAGGGGGTACATTCCATGCATCAAGGAGTATATGACATGTAAAACTATCTTGAAATATACCCGTGTGTTAAAACCTCACATTTCCTGTAAGTATCTAGATATATGATATGTAGAATAAGTAAATGTCATGTATAGAAACTTTAAATCCTACCCATGTCAACTAGTCGTGTATTTGTACTCTGGCCCTGTCTATATACCAAGAAGGGTACAATTGGTCGTGCACGTTTCAAATAATACAACATGACACCAGCCATGTACTTTTTCCCATTTTCATGTACTCTATGAAGTACATGTATATATATCACGGATAGGGTCACATAGTGTGTGATATTTAACTTCTTCTATAACACTCAGGCCACATCAAGGGGACCACAAGTTTTGTAACAACGTATTACATGATGCGCCGATCGGGAATTTCCATATCTCTCTAGATATATCCTGTTTCACCCTTTTCATCCCTAGAACCACCAGTGTCATTGGAATCTATAGATTCGGGGTCAGCTGGCCCTTTCTAACCTCAATCATCGGGATCCGAGTTTGAATTTTCTCAAAAAACACCACCTTCGATGCATATATCGTTGCATGTCGAATCCCAATAGAACGGAAACCAAAAAAACATTTGATCTACCTCAAATCATCCATTTCCATAATCACACCTCAACTACACCATTGATCCTAAAACACACCCACAATATCAATCTATTTGATAATGAATGGTTGTGTAATGATCGAATACCGGGTATTCATTGAACCATGGGCCAATAGAAATCACCCATGATAAACGTGTAAAGAATGTGTGATGAAACAAAAAGGCCCAAAATGCGATGATTAAACCTAATATATAGTTTTTTTGAACTCAATTTATTTCATAGAATAAGATGAACGAAGAGGAATAAATCAAAATCAACAAATAAAAATTCTGTCGAATTAATTATACTGATGATGTGTATATCAATTCTATCAGTGGAATTGATCCACATTTTTTAGGGATTGATAAATAGTGTTTACATTACAAAGAAATACATCTTTAATTTCCATCATTGATTAGATCTACAGAATTTATTGGCACAAAGATATATGATTTGGTCTTGATCCATTTTCATTCACTAAGAATCTCTCCAATGGTCATTTCAATGTCTAGGTTTTGAGTGGATAATAATACAGAAATATCATTACCATATCATTAAAGGGTAAATGGGATATCTTGGTCAAAAATAATAAAATAAATTATTTATTTCATTTATTTCATTCATTCACACCTGTAATGATTTTTCACAAATATCTTGCACCGACAAAGATAATGTCGCACTGAGGATGAAAACCTCATTTTGAAAACCACGGTGGCCTTAAATTTATGATTTGGGTCCCAATTTAGAAGTTATTCAACTATTTCCAAATATATCAATGTATGATATTTAATATATTTAAAACATTTATTATGGGCACATCAGGCCTCAAAATCACACATAATCTTAGTGTCTCATCTGTAAAATATTCAATATAATATCCAAAAATAATACATGGAAAATAAAAGTAACTAAATTTTCTCCACCATAGGAATTTTCTCTTTAAAAAGGGAAAAAACAACTTAAAAAGATGAGTGTATTGGGCTCACATCTAGGTATCCTACTCCTAGGCTCCCTCATAAAGATTCTCATGATACCACCAGACACACACAAGGTGAATAAATCACCCAAGAATGGTCCTCTCATGTTGATCCTCGATCTCTACCGGCTACTCTACCGGGGTAGTTACATCCTCGATTTCCATCTCACCCCAGTAGATAATTTGTGATGGGTTTTTCACATACGTCATTAGCTATGACATGTGGAATAATTCATGTACCCAGTCTAACTAAGGTAGTAGAGATATGAGGTATTCCACCTCACCAACTCTATGATGTATCTGGAAGAGTCCAATTAATCTCAGATATAACATGCCATTGTGTAAAAATATACTCAATCCATGTCAAGTTGAAACCCTAATGAACACTTAGTCTCCATCCATAAACTCTATAAGTATTCATCCTTGATCCTCATAAGAAATTTGATGGCTCTATTCAACCCTCATAATCCATTTTATGATCTTCACCTTCTCTGTAGTATCTTACACCAAATTTGGGTCCATGAGTGCTGACTCGCTGGGATTAGTCCAAAAAAGTTATGACCTATAGGTTTTCCCATACAAATACCCAAATGGTACCATATGAATGGTGTAAAGGTAGCTATTTTTGTATGAAAACTCCACAAAGGGAAACTGATCCTTCCATATATAGCCCAATTCCCTCATGTAATCCCACGATATGTCCTCCTAGACTTGAATGGTCCGCTCTATTTAGTCATTATTTTGTTGGTGAAATATTGTACTCCAATGTAACTGAGACCTAAAGGCCTACTGTAATCCCCTCCATAATCGAGATGTGAAGTAAGTATCATGATCAGAGTTGATAATTGAGGTAACTCCGTGGATTCAGACTATCTCAGGCATGTTGATTTTCTCCATGATCTATATTGGACTCTACTCTTAGATAGCTAGGAAGTGGGCCAATTTGGTGATTCAGTCTACAATCACCTAGATAGTATCATTTCCTCTGTCAGTATGTGGTAAGACTATCACGAATTCCATGGATATCACATCCCACTTCCACTATGGATCCTCAAGGGGTTTATCTAAGCCCACTAGAACTTGGTTATTTTCCTTCAACTGCTGACATGTGTGGCATAAATAGAAAAACTCTACAACCCCTTCTTAATGTAGGGATTCCAAAACTGATGACATAGGTCCTGGTAAATCTTTAATACACGTAGATATACCATCAAATGGGATGTATAAAATTTTCCCAAGACCGTATCCCTTGATTTCATAGGTACCATCATCCATTCTATAAAAAGTATTTCATTCTCCCCACCTTCAAAATATATATCTTGAGAATGTCTAGTGGATATCTGTGAACATATGGTCTCACAATAGATATATCCTTGTTGATCATACCTAACAAGATATAAAAGCGGTGGGGTAACAACCATCATCTTAAGATATGAATCATTATTATTTTTTATAAAGGGAAAATATAATGAGGCTAAGTACTCTAACACCTTAAACAACAACTAAGAATAAGATCTTCTACTGAGAGAATCATCCACCACATTCGCTTTCCTAGGATTATAGAGAATCTAAAATACATATTCATAGTGGAACTCTATCCATCATTTTGGCCTCAAGTTGAGATAATTTTTTTATGAGATATACTTGAAAATCTTGTGTAACGAGTAATCAATAATCCACTCACCTGTCATGTAGGGTCACCACATCATCAGGGGGAAGACTATCACTTTTAACTCAAGATCATGGGTAAACTTGTATTTCTCATATTGTCTCAAACGACATAAACCATATGAAATAATATCCTTGATGTCCCCCATAACACAACAAATTCTGATCCCTAATGCATCGCAGAAAACTAAATACTTGACACCCACCTCTCGCAATCACAATATTGGAGCACCCATCAACCTCTTCCTCATCACCTAAAAGAACCGTTGGCACCGTTCTATCCACATGAAAGGATAAACATTTCAAATAAAAGCTATCAAGGTTGATTCCACTCTGAAGAAATTAGGTAAAATCCTCTTCTAGTACCCTTCCATGCCAAGGAAACTCAACACCTCATTGGCACTATTTGGTGGATCCCAATAAAGCACTGCATCAACATTCATCGAGTCCACTACAACTTCAACCTTTTAGATGAAGTGTCCTAGAAAGATGAACAGTCAAATACAAAAATTGACACTTCAAGAGATTACTATAATGTTGTTTCTTTCAATGTGTGTCTAGAACCATCCTCAAGTGTCTCCCATACTACTCATCAAACAATAAATACACTAGGACTTCATGGATGAAGACTACCATGAAATGATCTATGAATGTATAAAATATTTATTTCATGAGTCCAGTTAACACTATTGGGGAATTATTCGTGCTGAACAACATCACCATGTACTAATAGCGGGCAGTAGTGATAGAAGAATTTCATATTCAATATATCCTTGTCGCATGCTTGTAGGTGGTGATACATAAATTTGAGGTAAATATTCAAGAACCATCATACACCTCTTAAATAATAAATGAGTTCATCAATCCTTAGTAATAGATATTTGTTCTCATGGTCACTATATTTAAGATCTGGTAATCCTCACATAACCTCAATCTCATGTTTATCTTCTCATTGAACAACACTAGGGATGACCAAGTGGAAACACTAGGTCTTTCAATGCCCTTCTTCTACAAGTAATCCAATTGCACCCTCATCTATTGAAGCTCGATGGGATCAATTTGATATGACGGTACAGATATCAATGTCGTCTCATGATACTAGTCAATATAGAAGTCTGCATCTTAGTGGGGAGGTAAACCTAGTACATCCTCAAGAAATACATCCTCATACTCTTCCACCACTGTTGGAAACAGATAGACCAAATCATCCACTACTCCAAGAGTCATGTTATCAAATTTTTTATAATTTGGATTCAATATCCTATTCCTGAGATCATCTTACTCTACCAACATTTTCTTTTAACTCCCAGAGGAAAACCATGTTCGGTTACTATGAACACACCACATACACCACCTAATTCTCAATATAGGAATGAAATGTGGATAGCATTGACATACCTAAGATAACATCATAAGGACTCATTGCTACCACAAAGAGACCACATACAAAAATCTCAAATCCAAGCATCAGATCACTCTATGGACATAATTTTACCATCACTAAGCCCCTAACTATTAGATTCTCTAACTACAAGGGTCGATCTAATAGATCAACTAGAATCTATAAGTTCCAAACCATTTTTTTTAAATTGAAATAAGGACTCCAAGTTATGTATATTAGTACTTAAACTAAAGTAGAAATGACATAGATCATAAATTTTATCTTCCCTGGATCCTTGGGTTCATAGGCCTCCATAGCTTACAGTTGGCCTCATCCCAGTCCACTAGCTCCTTGAGCCTTACACAGACCACCAGGTGGTGGTGGTGGTAATAGGTCTAACCTATTACCAAATCCTACTACCCCATCAACCCCTCTTTAACATCCTCCTCTCTGAGTAACACCCTTATATTACCTCTATATCTATATCGGTGTTCCCTCTACCATCTCACAATCAACTACATGATGGGATAGGCTATCCCAATCCAGATGTCCATGACCGTCATTGGAGAAACAACACCTCTCCCTTGGCTGATTCAAGACAATGTGAGAGCGCTTCACTATGGACCTTGTGTATGGGGACTACCTCCAAAAGAATATGACAAGATTGGGTCCCTTTTACTATCATTGGATTTGTTCTACCAAAGTCTCAGATACTAGATTTCCACTTGTATCTCCCACTTTATGTGCCTGCTCTTCTAGAAGGCTCTCCACAAACAAGGATCTCTCAAGCACCCCCAATATATTTGGGAATTAAAATGGATACCACTGAAGCCTTGATATCTTGACACAATCCCTTCTCAATATTCTGAGCTCTAATGAGGTAATATCACACTATGTCCAAGGATTATTTCAAGAGATCAGTATACCTCATTGTTTATTCTATCACCATTGTACGTCCATGCTACTGATGTAGAAGCTCTAATTTGTGTACTGATCATAACATGGATGGAAAAAATAATATATAATGAGACACACAATGTATTACAATGAGATAGATTTCAGGTCTTGTGACTGAGTTACTAATCTCCACCATCACCTAGAAGATCACTGAAGAAAACTCTCTCTAAGGACCTCAATCTGATCCATAGGTGTCCTCACAAGGTAGAAAGTGTTAGGGATTGCCTCTATCCAGTCCTCAATGACTTGGGGGGTCTATCTTCCCCTGATAACTAAGATTTCACTAACTCTAAAACTCAACCAACACACTTAGACTTTGTTCATCCTCATTTGGTGTCGACAACAATAACTGATTCTCAATGAGAAGTGGTATAACTGGTAAAACACTGAGAGATATTATCTATGGTACATGACCCTATACTAATGTCTCATCACAAGGGGGTCCATCCTCATGTTCACATAGTGTCATCCTAGGTGGTTGTCTCGATAAAGGTATCCTAAAATAAAAATTATGTACCACAATCAAAGAGTATATCTAGAGATATGACATAACAAGGACATAGAAAACACAACCATTTAAATATGATTCATGTAACAAAAAATTTCCCTACAACCAATGATTACATTGTACATAGTGAAAAGGCATGTGATCAGAGGCCTAGTGTTTTGATAAGTCAGTCGTTGCACCAACACTAGAGTTCCTAGTTGGAATGACACACTTGAAACACTAAACATTTCTTCCCCAAACCAATCTTATTGACTCCAGGCCTAAGGTACAATTGTATCTTCTAATACCACTCTATCATGCCCCATCACACAGAGTTATGACCTGTGACTACCACAAGCCTACTTCCAACAGGCCTGGGGCTGGTGACCCACACCGAGTGGGAATATATCAAAAATGGGAGGTGTTAGACTAAAGTATATGTAAACAGGAACACATATATAAGACCACACAATACCAAAATGTAAAAAAATTGAAACAATGTATACATACATCTATGATACACAATATAGTACGATAGTAAAGTACTAAAAGCGGTGCCAAATATGTCCGAGCAAAAACTGTAATGAGTTAGACCTGCTCCAAAGGCGATGAATAAAGTAAAATGCAAGATCCTAATAAGCACCTCGGTTTTACAATCTCAAGCTATGATCCACCATCTCTATGTCCTCTAATGACACCATCAAATGGTTCATCGTCTGTATAGGACACAACGTATGCAGAAAAATACCATGTATGTATGAGTATAAAAATACTCAATAGGATACCTCTAAATCACAAAACAAGAAGCACCAAGTATATTTAGGTCAATTAAATATTTAATAATCAATTTATAACAAAAAAACAAGATATATTCAGGAAATAAACCACGCCATCTTGTGGTCATAACCAACTACTTGCCACAAGATTATACACGAAGCAATTCTTGTTCCAAGAGAGTCCACTCCATGATCCATGTTATCACCAGAGACATTTGTTAAATCATTCTAGATCATTAGGCCTCAACCAAGATATCTCACTAGTCTAGGAAGACCCTGATATTAGATAGGGGTCACGTATAAAACCAATGAGGGACACAATGAACTAATCTGCATTAATCCTATACGTATGGGGTTTGTGTATCAATGACACCACAAGACCTACTGAAATGGACTAATAGATGTAGGATTAAAGCCTTACTTAGGGAGCCCATACCGATTCCATAAACCCCACCTATAGAACAAAGTTTATAGAGTATCACACTCCAGTCTCACAGAGGGAAACATAAATAAATCTAAGACTCAGACTCAAGATGGGATCCTAATATTGTGATGTGGATGTAATTCCACAATGTACCCCCCAAGGATTAGATCCAGGGAATACGCTCAACCTAGAAAAGTCCAAAATAAGAAGATAAAGATCCAAAAACACTATTTAAGGGGTAGATGACATGCACCAGGGGGTACACGACGTGTCCAGCTATCCCTATGTTAGCCCATGTGGTAAAGCCTCACATGGAATGTAAATCTAAACATACATGGAATTTAGAATAAGTAATGGGTGTGTGGAGACATATGAAATCCCTCCCATGTCACCTGGACATGTCCTTGTACAATGGATATTTCCATGTACTAGCCTACATTCACCTGATGGTGTCTGTGTCCAAGAACACGGGTTCCACTTTCCATGTACTTTTTCCTATGTCTATGTACATTTTTAAGAGCATGCGAAGTCATCCTAGAGGGGGCCCATGGAATGTGACCAAGCCACACAATGAGTGATATTTAACTTTAGATGGAACCCTAGCACCGTAGCCAGAGATCCATATGTTGTGTATTGATGCATTACATGATGTATTGATCAGGGATTTCCATATCCTTTGGAATTTATTTCAAATCACCCTAAATGTCTTTGGAATCACTAATCTCGCTAAAATATGTAGATTAAGGGTCATATGACCCTTACCATCCTAGATCATTAGGATTCAGGTTTGAATCCACTCAGATATCACCATCATCAATCCATACATCATCACACATCCAAAATGGGTAGAAGGAATCCTACAAAAGAATCTAATCCTCCTCTGATCATCCACCTCCACTATCACACCTTAATAACACCATCAATCATGAACCTCACCTTTTTTATTGATCTATTGCGCCGAATAATGGTCATTCAGAGATCCAATACAGTGTATTTTTCATGCCATGGGACAAAATAAAACACTCTTGATGAATGTACAAACAATGGGGGAAGAAATAAAAAGCCACAAAATGATAGGAAAAAACCTTGGTCATATTTAATTTGGCCTTAATCCATTTTCATAGAAGAAGAAGAATGAAGAGGAATAAATAAAAATGATTAAATAACAATTCCTTCAAATTAATTATACTAAAGATTCAAATATCAATTCTATTCATAGAATTGATATGTGCTCATCTGGGATTAATAAATGGGATGGAAATAACAAAATAAAAACATCCTAATTGGAGTTTCTATCAACCATTGATGAATAATTTTTGTGTTTTCATCATTTAATAGATCCAGATACTCTGTTTTCATAATGATCTATGATCTAGTCCTGATCTGTCATCATTTAATTAGAAGTTAATCAATAGTTTTCTGAATATTGTTTTTTGAGAGGCCAACCATGAGGAAATATCATGACCTTATACATAAATGAGAAAAATGGTATCCATATAAAAAATAAAAAAATTAATTATTTTATTTTTTTTAATTTATTTACTCCCATGATAATTTTTTCACAAACATTATGCACCAACAAGGATTATGTTGTTCCTATGGTAAAGCTTGCGTTCTGAAATCAATGGGAGCGTTATATTTCTGAATTTATCCACCATCTGGGACTTATTCAACTTCTTTAAGAAAACTATGTGGATGTGATATTTAATATATTTAATATATTTCATGAATTTATTCTAGGAACACTAATCCTCAAAATTCCACATTTTCTGACTACCTTATACTAAAAATAATTAATATAATATCAAAAAATAAAACATGGAAAATATGATTCATTACATAATAAATCACGTTTATCATATTATTTTTTATAACCCTGATACAGGGAATTGAATAAAATGATAATGACCACATTAAAGTTAAAAATATTGGTACTAATAGAATATTATGTGTTCTACCTTTTATGTTAAGAAAAATGTTCCCAGAATAATGGCTACCTCTAGATTAAATAGTGGTTTCCAATCTAGGATGATAAAATTGGTTTGAGAAAACTAATTTGTGATTTCTACACTACTTCATCCCAAATCATAAGACCAAATAAAGATAGATTTAGGAATTAATTTTTCGTAAGCTCCCTAAACATAATCTTGATCCCTCCTTTAACATATGAAGTAAATTAATCTGATTATTTTTTGAACCCAAACTCTAAGAATATCATGCGGAATCCACCATCAGGTTTTAATTTCTAGGTCACAATCCATTTCCAGTTCTCCCTATAGGATCAACACCAAACATCCTCTGTTTAGAATTGTTATTTCGTAGTCCTAGTTGGGTTTAATATAAATTTATAATCTCTTCATTCCTTTGTGGTATCCTTGATGATGCATGGTCCAATCACTAAGATATACCAAACCAAGTCTTTTTAGGGTTATTACCCCAAGATGAATCTATAAGAAAATCACATCGATTTGTAGTATCTAGATAGGGATTTATTTTCATAAGAAACCCACATTCATTTCATTAATATAAACTTGGATATTATAATTTACTGAGGCTTAACCTAATGGTTTCCACTAATGTTTTGTCATTATAGTTTCCAAAAAAACTAAACCATTTTCTGATACCAATAATATCAAACCCATAAATTCATACGTAAATGATACATCTTATTAAAAAAATATTCGTTACATATCTATATGATCCACACCAAATCCATATAGGTTTAGTATATTTAGAAATTTTTTTATATAAACATATGGTACACTAAATATATACATTATTTACCCATTAGGTTCTTCACAACTAGAAACCTTGTTAGACATATATTATATGAAGTCATTATTCATAACCTGGGGAAGGGAAACATGAGAAAGGGTAATACAAGATTCTCAGTAAGGGTAAACATAAGAGATAACAATCAAAGAGCATAAGAAAATCCTTATGGTTTGATAAAATAATCATAATATATAAAATTCACATCGAAAAAGTCAAGTATCTTTATCATGAATCATGTTAAAAAGTTTTTTGATAACAAAATACATGATTTCTATGAGTATAGAATCATCAATAATGATTCATGTGCCCTAAGAAAATAAAATAGGAAAAAAGGTTCATGTTTTTGGAATTAACATAATTATATAAAATAACTAATTTAGTCAAGGTTAACTCCCAAGAATATAATTGTGGATAAAGTCCTATAATGGAAATTATTATCCCATCATTTCCAATATTCAATTATAAATAACTTTCATCAAGTCAACTCCATCATCCTCTAGGTGTTTATAATATCTATTATATCCTCGGAGTTTGTAAAATACATAATCATAACTCAGTTCATTAGAAGGCTATAAAAAACTCACCCATAATTTTGTTTTTTACATAACCAACCATCCTTGGTTTATAATATAACCACATTTCATATAATCATAATCTATTCTTACTTATTCTAAAAGATCATGTTAAGATTTATTATTACATTAAATATTAACCATGGAAAAAAATTATTTCATAAATATTTCCTCATAAAGAACATTAACTATCTATAGAATGGATAAATATATTAACATTTAATCATATCACTAGAAAACCATATGAACAATCAAAGATGTTGTTTTAGATGAAAAATATTATTAAATAACACCAAAAAATGTCTTCAGGAAAACAACATTTTCCTTTAAAATCAATTATTTGAAATCAAAAAATATACCCATTTAATTAGAAAAGAACCCTTAAAACTTATGAAGGGTTATTCAGTGAAAATTTCATTCTAAATGGTGGGGAAATCCATTCGTGCATTTTACATTAAATAAAAAAACCCCATCCCATTTTTCGTAAAAAGTAAAAAGTGCCATGTTTGGAAAATAATAAGAACATTAAATTTAAAACATGTTAAATAAATCCAAATATAGGTAATAGTAACCTAAAAAATATTTGGTGTAAATTAAAAATATTCTTAAAACCATTCAATTAATATATTGATATAGAATAAAATATTTATGAATGAAGAGAAAAACATGATTGGTCTCCCTTAAAAACATTTCTTCATTATATTGGGTACTTAAAGAGTGAAAAATTAAAGGAAATCATGTTATATTTAGTAAAAATCATATTAGAAGAAAATAAAAACAAATTGGTAGATATAGATCATAAAATTTAATCATTGGAATTTAAGCATAAACAATCTTGTTAAAAATGATATTTTAACATAAAATATTTACCATTGTGGTAAATATTGACTAATAATCCCATTAAATAAATAAATTAAAATAAAACTAGGAATAAAATTAAAATTACTATATATATAAAATCAAAATTTTAGTAGAAACACATCATCAAAGAATATAGTTGTATATCACGACATATGTCATAAATAAGACAATTTTTGATGAAAAACCCTTTCCACTTTGGTTATATTCGAATCAAAACCACATGTATAAAATAATATTAAATTATTAATTTATATACCAATAATTAAGAATAATTTTTGTTATAAATTTTCAAAGGATTAATATATAGACCTCATATATATAAATAGGCTCATAACATTAAACATGTATCTGTAAACTATAATTGATATAAAAAACCCTCACGACTCTAGTAATTTTTTAATCAAAAGTAATTTGATTATTGAATATAATACTATTATATAAATACGTTTAAATCATATATTATTATAAAATACATTACTATGTAATATATAGATGGCATAATTAAGAAATTGGTGCATAACATTAAATCATATGTCAATGAAGAGAACTTGAGATGAAACCTTTACTTTATATCCCATTTGATTAATAAGCACTCTAACCTCAAGTATAATAAATTTTTATTTATTAAAATTCTATGAAAACCCATATTAATATTTATAATATCATATATAATTAACTTATAACTTTCCAACACCTATTTCTTAATAGTTTTATATTAAAGTTGTCATTTTGGGTTATATTTACTTTATTTTTCATGTACTTTTTGGTTTAAATGTTAGGGTCATTAAATTTGGATAAATTTTTATCAATATTAGAAAATTAAATAATTATTTACACATCATATATATTAATTATATAAATATTTTTAACAATTTATATTAATTGGTGATGAAAAATGAGTTACATCACCTCATAGAGATGGTAATCTATACATACACATGAGGGATGTTTCCACTTTTTTATAGATGGAATGAAAGTTAGGTAAAAGATAATTAAGATTTGAAATATCATTATCATATAATAAATATCAAATATTTTCATTAAATATATTTTTATTACCATCTAATGAAATAAGAACTTGTAAAAAAATTCATCGCTTCGTGGAGGTGGTACTCCACATGTTCGTATGAGCGATGTTGTCGTTTACCATTGGATCAGATGAAAAGAAGGTAGATAATATATTATAATTAAATAAGCATAATTATATTATAAATAGAATACATAAATATTAAGTCCATCATTATAACAACACATTAAGGATAGTTAGGGAAAACGAATTGTATCAATGTGTGGAGGCATTGGCCTACACGTACACATGAGTGATACTTTTGTTTACCATTTGATTGATAAGTGCTGCTAAATGGTTGTGATATCACAATAATAAAATCATAGTATATTTATCATAATGTTTTAATAATTATTATTATATATATATACTAGGTTTTTTGATGTTTTATGAGTAAGTAAAACAGAAATGGAGTGGTTATGATTTATATATCTTCTTTGAGATACCTCCTTTGGATTATACAGTAATCATTGAAGGATTGGTCTTAAGAGAATAAAAAATATCTAAGATGAAGGAAAATAATCTAGGATAATTTTTTATTAGGGATTTTTTGAGATATAATTCTCAATTTTTTTAGATAATGGATTTGGAGAGGATCCCTTTTAAAAGATAGGGGAGGGTCAGACATGGAGTTTTTTTAAAGATCTCAATTACATAATGTTTCTTTCATGGGAATGTTTCTCCAAATGTAAAAGTTTTTTAATATGATAATATAAGATTAAAATACCTGTTGGTCAGAGTGGATACTCAAGAGGGGGGGTGAATTGAGTTCCAATTATAAATTTCTGTTAAAATGGTTTTTATTAAAATCCCCCAAATTAAATAATAATCTAAACTTTAGTGAATTTATAAAGCTTGAAAGGTTTCAATTAGTTTTTCAAAGATTTATTATTTTCTTAGTTAACTTATTCTCATGATTAAGTTAGATTTTTGAACTAATTTACTAGCTACAAAAATTAAAAAAACATGCTAGTTTAACTATCAGAGTTACTTCAAAGTAGATTTGTATTTAATGTAATTAACAGCAGAATATAAAATATAGGTTTAAATAAAATAAAAATGAACATCAGTTTTAAAAAAGAGGTTCAGTCTCAGGTCGAGACTTAGTCCTCTGAAACAGTTTTATATAAACTATGATCTACACCCTGGATCGGGGTAAATAATAGTACAAAGACTGGCCGTGTACTAAGACCTCCACTATAGTTCTTCATGGGAAAAACAAAATAATAGCACAGAGGATATCCAGGTCACACTTGACCTCTACCACTATCCACAGTGGGAACTAAAATGTTTCAGAAGGTTTTAGTGAGGATTTTAGATATCCTCTAGTTATGCTCAGGAGTCAGTGTGTGTCTAAGATGAACAGAATCACACAGAGTACTCGAAAAGTAAATAATCATATCACAATAGAGCTAGAAAGATATGAGATGGGTTTATAAGGATCTATGTGATAGAAATGTAGCTCTGTACTCCTTTTGGATTGAGCAGATGTTTTTTGAGTCCTTCTCTAAATTTTTCTGAGAAACAGAGTGTTGTAGTTCTGTTCCTTGACTTCCTTGTATTGATGTTTTTCTCTTGGTTGTAGTAGGCTTTACAGCACATCAATGTATCTCAGTTTCCAGAAAAAGTTCTTCTCTTATTCAAGCTCTGGTGAATATTATCTTTTTTGTATCAGATGAGTATCTTCATATATCACCACACCCACCCTTTTTTCACTTCTTTTCTACACACCTTATGTGCAGTATTTGTCATTCCTTTTATAGCTCAAGTGGTCCAACAAAAAGCATGATTTTATCTGTAGGTACGAGGTACGATTCCCTAACATTCAGCACACATTATTTAATTAATATCAGTTACATTAAAAGCACCAAAAATGACCGTTTCTAAATAAAAAAATATACGTAGGGTTTAGAGAAATGGTGACTAGTTTCCATCAGCATCTCTCTTCATTAGTGAGCTTGTAACGGTGGACTTGAATCAGTAAGTCTTGTGTCGGTAGCTGTTACTCTTTATAACAATACCTCTATGTATCGGTAGCTCTTTCCATCAGTAGATCCTTTTATCGGTAGCTCTTTTGTAGCGGTATCCATCTATCTATATCAGAAAACTTGTATAAGTATTTGTCTGTCGGTATCTATCTGTATCAGTGGACTTTGTCTGTATATATCGATGGCTATGTAGTTGTATCGGCGGACTTCATATAGGTAGTTTTCTGTCTGTCTATTTGTATCGGTAGCTTGTATCGGTAACTATGTACCATGGACCTTGTGTCATAGGAAGCTTGGTCTATTAGTGAACATTACTTATCAATAGACTATGTACCGGTAGGTCCATATCAGTTGACTTGTGCATATCGGTAGACTTCTATACCGGCGTACATAGCCTTATTGGTTGTTGTTTGTATTAGTGACTGACAAGCTTAAAACTTATCAGTTCTGTGAAAATCATATCCAGACTGAGTTAGAATTATTTCCAGGCATGTATAAACATATATAAACGTTGATTAACATATTCAAATGATTATTTTGATATTTTTTTCAACATAATTTAACATATATATAGGAGTATAAACACATATTAAAACATAATAAAGATTATCAAAATAAGTGAGGTCAACAATTTACCCCTTTTTGATAATCACAAATTATGGTATTACAATCTAAAACAATCATTAAGATACCAATATAGAATAAATTGAGCCTAACTTCTTATTTTGAGTAATGACATTTTTAAATGTATCAGAGAATAGAGGATTACATGCAAATGTATCAGAGGTATGAAACAACTGTATAAAACAAATGTACCAGATGTAGATTTATATTATGGTAAAATTATATTATGCTCATATTTCACATATTTCTCATATTTCTCATATTTCTCCCCCTTTTAATTATTTCTCCCCCTTTGTATTATTTCTCCCCCTTTGTATTATTCCTCCCCCTTTGTATTATTTCTCCCCCTTTGTATTATTTCTCCCCCTTTGTATTATTTCTCCCCCTTTGTGATTAGAAATAAGTTGGAAAGAAAGGATGAGTGAAGTAACAAAAGGTGAAAGATAATAAGATCCTAGATAGTCTTCTTAGGGAAAAAAGATATAGAGAAATACATAATTGAGACAAAAGGAGTACAAGTGATTCCTATCAAATGTATTATCCACTATTCAATCCACCTCTTGAATGTCCACTTTGTATTTGCATTTGGGTTCAGAGGTAGACACGGGCTTGGGAACTCTAGAAAGAAACAATGGAGGTTGAGCAACATAGATTGTTCCTGGCCTGTGGTGGGTACTTCTCGGAGTAATCAATGTTATCAAGATTCAGATAGCTTGAGCCGGTGTCATTTGAGGAATGGAGGCAGACTGAGCAGAGGCAGGTAGAGCTGGATGTGCAATGATAGGAGTACTGTCTACATGCAAAAATGGAAGTAACAGATTCCAAAAGTCCATAATGATTCCTCCTCCTTATTCCATAGTAGAGATAAAGTCATCCTTCTTCTCCATAAACTTATCTAGAGCAAGAGTCAACTCCCTGAGCTTGCTCACTTGTTCTCTGAAAGCTTGAGTGGCTGGAGGTAGTTTCATGTTCTCTAACAGAATCTTGAAATGTTTGTTGAGCTGATTCTTGGTATAAAATTTCTAAAATTAGAGATCAATATTATCTTTGATTTATTGTTGGGAAGTAGTAGAATTCATCATATGCTCAAGAAAAAACTTTCTGATATCTCTTGAGGTAGACATTACCTGAGAATCAGTTGAGCTACTCATACTAGCCTGCCCAAGATCCTCCTTCATCACAGTTCTAAACTGATCAATATCTACTAAAGAACTGGGTGCACTAAGAGGTTTGACAGTGAATGCAACAGGTTCCTTGAAATATTGGGTCAAACTACTTATCAGCTTCTTGACAACCAAATCATGTGTACTAACATGCTCTTTGATATTCTGTTTAAGGGCTTCAAATACATCCACAAACTGCTTTACTACACTCTTGTTATAATTTATGTCAATAGAAACTTGGGTTTGGGAACTATCCAATGTATGGAATGAATCAATAGATTTCTTTAAAGCACTAATAGCCTCTGTACAAGTTTCAATATGAGTAAGACACACTTTTACTTCATTCACCATCTCTGCCATAGTGGATGACATAGTACATCCAAGAGAGAGTTCAAATGATTTTTTCATTTTGCGCATCTCTTCAAAAAAATAGTTCTTTAAGTCTGCAACAGATGCAGTCTAAGTCTCCTTGAACTCAGCCTTTAAAGATTGAAGATCAGCCTTAGTAACTAGACTTTCAGGCACAACTACTGTCACAACTCGTCCTCGGGGCCTGTATCGTGACTACCCCAAGCCCACCTCCCCTAGGCCAGGTGCTGGCGACTAGCAACAAAGGCATAAATCCGATAACCGGGAAGGCATTGCCTTTATAAAATTAAAAAAAAAAACATCACAGAGTACAAGCGGAAGTAAAACACTAAGTACAAAAGAAAGTGCTGAATAGTAAGTGGGTCAGAATACAAACCCAACTGAAAGTACAACTACAACTGAACGAAAGTACAACAGAAAAAGACAAATAGCTGGAAGAATGGAAGCAGATCCTTGCTCATCCTCCTCGAATCCTACCTGAATGGTAGGTACAGATAGCGTAGCTCCTGGATCGTCCACCATGGATCCTACCTGAAGGGTAGGTACAGATAGCACAGCTCCTCAATCGTCCACAATGGATCCCAACTGAAGGGTAGGTACAGATAGCCTCCACAACGCTTTCGCCTGTCATCCTCCTCCGAGTTTCTTCTCGTCGTGATGTACACCTCTGAATACTGACTGGATCTGAGGTCCACCTCTGGGTACCGTCCAGTCCTCGAACACTCGGCCTCTGTCAGCGCTGCCTGTCGTCTGCATCCAACACAACGAGGTGCGGGCATAGCCTGTGCAGGGGTGAGTATAACGATACTCAGTAGGGACCCCAAGACCCTCAAGGTCTCACTAAATCCAACATGTATAACCACAAAGAAGATCTCAACAGATAACCTCTACTTAGGTATATTCCCATACATATACCCAAGTTATCAAGTAATCCATCTCAATCATGAGGAAACACAAAGATTATGAAATCAATGGATAACCACTTCCTAGGTATATGCTCATACATGTACCTAAGTTATCAAGTGACCCATCTCAATCACGAGGTAAACACAAAGGTCATAGACTCATCTCAAACTAGGATTTTCATTATCGAAACCGTAACTGCTGAAGAGGCCCGTCTCTGGAGAGTACATTTATCCTGTCACGACTCCAAGGTACTGCTCACTAACCTAGGACTACTGAGGTACTCCTCCTATTGAGTACCGCGGGTCAGCCACCCAAACACAGTAGTGCTTCCCGCCGGGGTCTTCCACCCAAACACAGTAGTGAATCCCCCCTAATAGCCTACAAAGGTACTCTCCGGACGAGTACCGCAGGTCTACACCCAAACTCAGTAGTGCTCCATCCTCCATGGGTCTACACCCAAATAAAGTAGTGCTATGTCCACTGGGCTAGTTGACTCACTCCAAATTGAGTCGGTCAAGCAGTCGTCAGGTCTCAGCCAGCTACACGGTCTCCGTACTCCATACGCTCATCTCCGGGAGGGTCCTCTCCACGAGCTACTGGTCGATACTCCAATTATCACAAAGTCCCATGAAGAAGTATCTCAAAGTACCCACTCGTCATAGGGGTATCAACTCAACAGACAACACATCAATCGGACGCCCGGTCTGTGAGTTATTAGCCTTTTGTCCCAGGGGCCCGGTTGGTTTCATGTGCGAACCAACCCATCCATATCTCAATTGTACCCCGAACTAACATAGGGTATACTCATAGGGACCGTTTCTCAACGTGATCACCAACGACGCTGACGGTTCGTCAAACGGAGGTCCGGTCTGAATGTTATCAGCTTTTCCGTTCCAGGGGCCCGGTTGAATTTTGGGTTCAATCCAACCCGGCCTCTATCCAACTGCGTCCAAGCCTCAGGAAAAGTATTCCGAAAGATCTGTCTCATCAAGTGGAATCCAACAAATTTGACAGCACGTCAATCGAACGTCCGGAGATCATGTTATAAGCGTTTCCGCTCTGAGGGCCCGGTTGGTATCGTGTTCGAACCAACCCGTCCATACACAAATTTATCCAAAACCTTGAGTGTAATATATAGAAACGACCGTCTCGATCAAAGGATTTCATCTCAACTGACGGTGCGTCGATCGGAGGTCCTTATCCCATGATATGAGCATTTGAACAAAACTGTCCAAAAATAGGGGGTTCAGGCCCGGTCCGACCCGGCCCGATACCCCCCCCCCCCCCCCCCCCCCCCCGGGTCGGCCCGAACCGGGTCCGAGTCCGGCCCATTACGGTGTGGCCCGACCCGGACCAGCCTGCACATGGCCTGATCCGGCCTGGCGCTGGCGTGGCGCCCATGTGGACAGTGAGAGCGGGGGGGGGGGGGGGTTACAACCCCCCCCCCCCCCCCCCCCCCGCGGTCGACGAAACCGGCACGGCTTTAAGCCGCACCGCTCGGCCTCCGGAATGGCTGAGCCATTCCGGTTTGGCCCGCCTCTACGGCTGAGCCGCGGAGGTTTTGTTCTGGCGGTGCTCCGGTGGTTCGTTTTGCTCACCGCCTTCGCCAACAGTCCTCCTGGGACCCGACCTTCACTGTGGAGGCTTCAAAATGACTTTGCGGCCCCATTTGTCGTTGCTCGTCAATCCGCGCACAATGATTAACCAGTGGAGTCTTCGAATCGCTTCCGCGGCCCCAACTTTGGTCGTGGTTTCGTTCGGCCTCAACGGTGCGGCGCGACGGCGCCTCACTTCTTCGCCGCATTTTCCTTTGTTTCCACGCGGTGCGATGGCACCGCATTGCTTCCAATTCAAGCCACGAAGATAACCATCAAAAAATAAAAAGGGGAGGAGGTTCGGCCGTGTTTGTACGGTCCGACCTCCTCCATTATTTTGATAACAGTTGGCCGTTAATATCGAATAACGTCCAATTAAAGAAAAAAAATCTGAATGTAAAGACAAAACCCCTACAGTTTTCCCGCAAACAGGAATTTCCAACCCGCAAACATATTCTTTCACGAATAAACTTAATATTTAGTTGATCCCCGTTCTTTGTTTTAGATACAAATAAACATGGGCTCATAAACATTCATAAATTAATTCCCTACCTCGAAAATGACATCGCACGTCGTCGAGTCACGGAAGTCAAACGTCGCGGAAAAGAGAATCGCCGGCGTCGTGTCGTCGACATCCGAGGATGGCGTCTCTCACCAACTGTGGAGAGGGAAGAAGATGGTATGACGAACTCCCCTTTGCGGTGAAGGAGTTCTTCATCGAAGGCTCATTGTTCTTCGCAGCGACGGTGCGTTCTTCACATTCTTCAAGGAGGAAGAACAGTCTTCGAAACATAGAGATTTCCTCTCCAAATCCCCTCACACAACGAACTAACCTCCCACGAAATAAGACTTTGTCTTATTTAATTAACCCACAAGCCAAAAATTTCATTTTAAATTCAAATGAATCTACGAATTAATTACTTTGAATAAGTTAACCAATTAATGAGTTGACTTTTCAATTAATGGGGGGTGCGGGTGTGTTACCGAATTAAAAGAGGTGGTTTGAGGAAGTTGAAAAGGTGGGGCTCATGTGGGCCCCAGCCCAAAAATATCATACCTAGTGGAGTAAGATATAGTGGGTCACACTCCAACCACTTAGCATAGGTTAAACTACTTTAAATAAAATAAAATTTGTTGCACCATTTTATTTTATTCTTTTACTTAACCCAAAAATTTTAATTACCACACCCGAGCAAACACAACTCTAGAAAAGGTGTTTTTAAGCAATTACTGGTGCTGTGAGTTCATTGGTGCCCTAAGATTTCAATTCCAAGAACCGGTTCAAAAGTTAGAAAAACCCGCTCGTTCGTTCACTGAACGTACCAGAGCCTAATTTCAGAAATTGATTCTGGGCACACCGGGCCTCGGAATCAGGCGCCGTCAAAAACTGCATTCTTGTAAAATCCCAAAGAAAATTAAGAAAAAAATATCCCTTGAATTTTTACGGGTCTTTACAACTATAGTTTCTCTTTAAAACACAATACTAGCCACATAATCATTCATAACAGATTGAATGGATGATATTAAAGAGGTTTTCATTCTTCTTATCTCTTCTACAAACGTGGTCTTAAGATCAGACTTCAACTAGTCTAGATCAGTTTTTCTTACAACATGCTCAGGTAAAAACTCAGAAAGGATATTATAGTTAACTATTTGTCTATCGATGTGTGTCTCATCTTCAAAATCAGGGTAGTCCAGCCCACAATCTATAAAACCTGGGTCTACTACGCAGTCTTCAATCTCAACACACTATAGGAAAATGGTTGTTTCACGAAGGTTTTTAAACCGCCGTGAAATGTCTAAATATTTTTTTAATAATTTTTTTAATTTTATCCAGGATTAGCGGTGTTTTTCTAAAAAACCACTGTGAAATCGTCATGAAATGAAAGGAAAAAAATAAAAAAAACATGAGAAACCTTGAAATCACTAAAACGACCATAACTTTTGATTCAGGCATCAGTTGGAGCAGCACGACCAGTCAAATCGAAACTCATGAAGAGATCTAAAGGAATGTATAATCAAAACCATGAGACAGTCTAAGTTGCGGAAGATATGATAGTTATAATAAAGTTGAAAAAATTTCTCCAACTTCAAATGGCCATAACATTCGCACCAGGTGTCCGTTTGGGCTCAACCACATATCAAATCGAATCTAGCAAAAAGAGATACGCACCAGTTTGACACAATCAAGCTTCTTTCATGTTTTCAACCCCAAAACACCTCCAATGGCCTCCAAAACCCCATTTCTGTCACCGATGTCCCGTCGAACTTGTCTTCAAACGGACATGAATTTTGATCCGTGTGTCAGTTCGGACCCCTCTGCTTGCTAGATCGCAGTTCATTCAATGATCTTTAGATTGAATGGTTGCGGCGCCCACAAGGACTCAGGGATCATAAGTTATCTCCTTTTTAGTGGGTATCGGGTTTGTTATGTTTTTCGATGCCTTGTTTCCAGCACCCGTTCCCCGTCAGTTTTTTTAAATGGTCGTAACTTCCGATCCTCCAGTCCATTCGGTCTCTTTCACCTATCAGCTCGAAGATCATTTTAGGGTCTTTGATTTGACTGGTCACAGATCTCGAATGTACTCTCGGATCATAAGTTATCTATGTTAATGTGAGTCCAATGTTTTTTGTCACTTTATGACTGTTTTGACGGGTTTTAACGATTGATCCATTTATTACTGTTTATTTGAGTTTCCATAATTTGTTATCTTTATCAATAGTTTTTTGTGGGTTATTATGATGATTATGTTTAATTCTTAAGGGGTTTTCTAGAGATTTCACGAGTTTTCATGTGTTCTGATGCTTTCTAATGCTTCCTTCTTCATGCTTCTCCATCTGTTTTCATGCGTTTTCATAATTTTTCATCCCTTATCATGCCTTTTCATACTTTTTCATGTGTTTCATTTATTATTTATTATTTATTATTTATTATTTATTATTTATAATATACTTTAATTTATTTATTTTCTATTATTTTTTACTACTTATTTATTATTTATTATTTATATTTATTTATTATTTATTATTTATTATATATTTTTTATTAAATATTATTTATTATTATTAATAATAATATTTTATTTTTTATATATTATATATTATAAATTATATATTATATATTATATATTATATATTATATATTATATATTATATATTATATATTATATATTATTTTTTATTATTTTTTATTTTTTATTTATTATTTATTATTTATTATTTATTATTTATTATTTATTATTTATTATATATTATTTATTAATTTATAATTATTAATTATGTGTTATTTATTATTATTATTATTTATTATTTATTTTTTATTATTTATTATTATTATTTATTGTTATTATTAATTATTATTAATTATTATTATCATTTATTATTATTATTATTTATTATTATTATTTATTATTTTTATTTTTTTTATTATTATTATTATTATTATTATTTTTATTTTTATTTTTATTTTTATTTTTATTTATTATTTTTATTTATTATTTATTATATACGTATTATTATCTATTATTAATTATTGTTTATTATTTATTATTATTATTTATTTAATTATAATTATTAATTATGTGTTATTTATAATTATTCTTATTTATTATTTATTATTTATTTAATAATAATTATTAATTATGTGTTATTTCTTCTTATTATTATTTATTATTTATTATTAATTATTACTTATTAATAATTAATTATTAATTATTTATTATTTATTATTTATTATTTATTATTTATTATTTATTATTTATTATTTATTATTTATTATTTATTATTTATTATTTATTATTTATTATTTATTATTTATTATTTATTATTTATTATTTATTATTTTTTATTTGTTATTTTTTATTTTTTATTTATTATTATTTATTATTCTTTATTGTTTATTATTTATTATTTTTTATTTTTAATTTTTTATTTTTATTATTTATTATTTATTATTATTTGTTATTTTTTATTTATTATTATTTACTGTTATTTATTATTTATTATTTATTATTTATTATTTGTTTATTATTATTTATTATTCTTTATATTTGTTATTTGTTATTTGTTATTTATTATTTGTTATTTATTATTTATTATTTATTATTTATTATTATTTATTATTTATTATTATTTATTATTATTTATTATTATTTACTATTATTTATTATTATTTATTATTTATTATTTATTGTTTATCATTTATTGTTTGTTATTTATTGTTTTTTGTTTATTATTTGTAATTTATAATTTATTCTTTATTCTTTATTATTTATTATTTATTATTTATTATTTATTCTTTATTCTTTATTCGTTTAATTTCGTAATTTTATTATTTTATTATTTTATTTTCATAATTCTATAATTTATGTAAATATTATTATAATTTATTGGTTATTTATTATAATAAACATTATATAATAATAAATAACTCAATAAATAACTAATAAATCAATAATTATTAATTATTAATTATTGGTTATTAATTATTGATTATTTCTTATTGTTTAATTATTATTGAGTTTATATCTATTAGTTATGTATTATTTGTTTTTTCGATTATTATATATAAGTATATTAATTTTTGTTTATTAACCACATGGCGAGCTTGCTGGAGTGGTAATGTCTTTGGAAAATATGCAAGGGGTTATGGGTGAAATAATATAAATAAAATAAATAAAAAATAAATAAAATAAATAAAATAAAATAAAGTAAATACAAAACAAATAAAATAAATAAAAAAATAATTTAAAAAAATAAAAAAATCAAAAAAAATCAAAAAACCATCGTGAAACATTATACGACGGTTTTGAAAACCATCGTGAATACTTTCCCGACACACAATTTAGCGGTGGTTTAAACCACCGCGAAATGGGAAAAACACACTGCTAAATCCGCATTTTGCCGTAGTGAAGGCTACTGAAACATTGCCAAGTCCGGTTGGATGCTCCCCCTCAATGTGTGCATTCTCCTATATAGAAATAGCATCCTCAGTAGCTCAGTCTTCTTCAGAAGAATCCTCCACAACCATCCCTAATTCAACAGAAGGAGGCTCCTCAGGAATAGGTGCAGGTCTGTCTACTTCAACAATTTCCTCAGTAGGCATTGAGGAGTGCCCAATCAGTGGACTGAGACTCAAGCAGGTAGAAACAAATGCTTCGGTTTTATATTGTTCTTCTTCCTCATTCATTAGAGCAGGTTGTTCTTCCTTATCAATAGGGGCTTCTTCATTGCTTACTCCTAACATTGTTTGCTTTCCAGATGATACAACTTGAGCAACAGGACTTGGAGGCAGGTCTGAATCCCTTCTATCAGCTATAGAGGTATCCTCCTCATCAGTATCATCACTATACTGAGGTTCCTCTTCATCATGTCCATGACCTAGATCCCTCACATCCTTAGGCCTAGAAGGATATTCCACATGATTAAACCTATCATACAGCTTCCCTTCATCATTGACCCATTCTCTTCTCAAAGGATTCTAATTGATCTTCATGTATTTACAAATAGTTTTTGTAATACAAAAATTGTCATTCATAACCACTGTCTCATCCTAAGACTTAGCCACACCTCTTACCTTGATCATCAAAGAGATCAACTTTGCAAAGAATTGAGCATTAGTTGTTGACTTCGGCCTAGTAATATCTTCAATTTGAATTATTAACAGTCTACATAGATTCACCTTAACACCATGTCTTAACAAATGCAACAAATAAATATCTTGGTACTTCAAATTTGCAAATTCCCCTCTTCTTGGAAATAACACATGTTGTATGAACTTGAAAAGTACCAGTTCTCTCCATCCATTTCCGTAGAAACTAATTTTCTTGGTGTTCCATATCTAGTTAGTTCTTCCAAAGCAACTTCATACTCAAAGATGTCACTGGTAGGTGGTACTGATTTCGAGAAATACTCAAACTTTCCTTCATGTGAAACTCTCAAGTACTCAACCCACTCAATTGAAGAAAAAGATATTGTCTTGTCATTCACTTCTGATACCACCCTATTCTCAACTTCCAATTTCTCAAAACGAACAAACTCATAGAATTCTTTTACTAGGTTTTTATAATAAGGACCATTGTTATTCGAGAAGCACTCTACCCAATTTTGATCTTCCAACACTTCTAGAACTAATGACTTACTGGTCATCAACCATTCCGCTCATATCTCTTTCTCAACTACTATGTCCCTTTAGATGTGGTTTTGGATTTTTAGGTTTCTTTACTACACTACCACCACTATACTCTCCTTTGAGTCACTTGGAATTCGGCTCATCATCCTTTTCGCTGACTGATGGTGTCTTCAATCTTGCCATTCTGCAAATCACGAGGCTTAGAGTTCGAGAGAAAATAATGTTTGGGAGCTAAGACTTGATGGTAAAGGGTTTGAGGTGGATTAAGATGAGGTCAAGACTTATGTTTCATCATTTAGGAATCAAAAAATAAATAAATAAATCATAATAAGTATAGTAAAGATGATACAGATTCTGACAGCTAAAGATACAATGTTTAAAAATAGCACAATCCTAACATTAATACATACCGGTGGGGATTCATAACAGTGAGGTATTTTTATCGGTGAGGTCCACTAATAATGAGGTATAGTGGTGAGGTTCATATCAGTTAGGTATAATAGTGAGGTTCATACCAATGAGGTATGACAGTGAGGTTCATACCAATGAGGTATAATAGTGAGGTTCAGACCAGTGAGGTATAACAGTGAGGTTCACACCAGTGAGGTATAACAGTGATGATTTGGCTCTACAAAATCTATCATTTATAACTCATGTCTAATGTAACTTAACCTATCTGAACTTAATGTCTTAGTGAATATTTCAGAAAATTGATATTCAGTACCTATAAATTCAAGAGTAATATCACCCTTTGGATAATGATCTCTCAGAAAGTGGTTCCTTACATCAATGTGTTTGGTCCTAGAGTGAGATACAGGGTTCTTTGAGATATTAATTGCACAAGTATTATCACAGTTTATATATACATGTCTAAATGGATATCTACAGTCTAGTAAATTATGTTTCATCCACATAATTTGTGCACAAAAACTACCAGCAGCAATGTATTATTCTTTAGTAGTAGAAAATGCAACAGAGTTCTAATTTTTACTACACCAAGATACTAGGGACTAAGATATAATATGACATGTTCCAAACGTGCTCTTTCTATCTAACATGAAACTAGCAAAGTCAGTATCTGAATAACTTATTAAATCTAATGATCATCCTTTTGGATAAAATATTCTTATGTTAGCAGTATATTTACGATATTTGAAAATTCTTTTAACAGCAAGCAAGTGTGAATCTTTTGGATTAGCTTGAAATATTAAACACATACACACAGTAAACATAATATCAGGTCGACTACCAGTAAGATAAATTAAACTTCCAACCATACCTCTGTAGTTGATTTGATCCATTGGTTTTCTAGTTTCATCAGCATCCAACTGACAACTAGTGATCATAGGTGTATCACTTTCTTTAATACTATCCAAACCAAAATGCTTAAAAGATCATTTGTATATTTACATTGATTTAAAATAATACCATTTTCATTTTGAAAAACATGAAATACAAAAAAAAAATTTAGTTCTCAAATTTAACTCATTTCAAATTCATTTTTAATATTATTTGAAAAATCAATACACAAGGTATTTTTAAAAGATCCAAAAATAATATCATCAACATAGATTTTCACTATCAAAAAATAATTGGAAATTCTTTTAATAAAGAGGTTTGGATTAGAAATACCTTTAGAAAAACCTTTTGATATAATAAAACTACTGAGCCTATCATTCCAAGCTCGTGGGGCTTGCTTTAAACCATATAAAGCTTTAGAGATCTTTAAAAGTTGATTTGGAAAATAAGGATTAGTAAATCCAGGTGGTTGTTCAACAAAGACATATTCAACTATAAAACCATTTAGAAAAGAAATTTTAACATCCATTTGATATAACGTGAAATTCAGATGAGTAGCATAGGCAAGGAGAATCCTAATAGCTTCTATTCTAGCTATTGGTGAAAAGGTTTCCTCATAGTCTATTCCTTCATCTTGACTATATCCTTGTGAAACTAGTCTTTCCTTGTTTCTAATGATATTTCCTGATTTATCAATTTTATTTCTAAAAATGTATTCAGTGCCTATGGTAATGTTGTCTTTAGGTCTGTCAACTAATTCTCGGACTTTGTTTCATTCAAATTTATTTAATTATTCTTGGATACCCATTACCCAAAATTCATCATTGATTGCATCATTGATCTTTTTAGGTTCTAACTATGAAAGAAAGGCTTGATGTTCAACTAGGTTTCTTATAGATTCTCTTGTCTATGTCCCTCTATCAAGATTACACAATACAACATCTAATGGAATATTCTTTAGAATCCTAGTTGATCTAGTAAAGGTATGAATAGAAATTTCAGGTTCTTCTCTATGCTCGAGTTTACCAGAAGTAGATTATGGAATATTTTTAGAACTGTTTGTCTTTACAACAGGTTCACTGATTTTATTATTAAGGTCCAAAATAGATAGATCTTCTTCAAGATTTGTAAGAGAAGACCAAGGTTGATGCGGATCAGTTTCATCAAATTTGATGTGAATAGATTCTTCAACACATTTGGTTCTTCTGTTAAATACTCCATAAGATTTACTGGTTATAGAGTAAATTAAAAATATTCCCTAATCACTTTTAGAAGAAAACTTGACCAGATTATCCATAGAATTTAGAATAAATAATTTTCAACTAAAAACCCTGAAGTAACTAACATTAGGCTTCCTATTATTCCAGAGTTCATAAGGGGTCTTATTAAGAACAGGTCTAATCATGACTCTTTTCATAATATAACAAGCTGTATTCACAGCTTCATCCCAGAAATAAACAGGTAAATCATATTCATTGAGTATAGTTATTGAAATTTCATGAAGGATTCAATTTCTTCTTTCTACTACACCATTCTATTGAGGTGTCCTACAGGCAGAAAAGTTGTGACTGTAGCCATTGTGTGAGTAGTAAGATTCAAACTCATGATTTTCAAACTCATGACCATGGTCACTTCTTATGGTCTTAGTTTTAATTCAACTTAGGTTTTCTACAGACTTGGAATATTTCATAAAGTAAGGGCAAGCTTCACTTTTGAGAGAAAGAAAGTATACCCAAGTGTATATAGAAGAGTCATCTACTAAGACATACACATAGTTCTTCCAATTTAAACTAGAAACTCTGGAAGTTCCAAAAAAATCCATGTGAACCAACTCAAGAGGTTGAGAAGTTGAAACTTTTTTCTTTGATTTGAATGAAACATTATGTTGCTTTCCCTTTTGATAGGGAGTAAAAACGTTGTATTGATGGGAATTTTAGTTGAGGTAGGTCTCTAACTAAATTTTTCTTAGTCAGTTTCTTAAGTGAATAAACATTGCAGTATCCTAATCTTCTGTTCCATAGCCATGATTATCTATGAAAATAATTTTAACAGGTAACCTTTTGTTTGGATAAAGAATTTAAATCTATAGCATATACATTTTCATTTCTCAAGGTAGTAAATACCAATACATTTTTAGAATAAAAAATATTACAAGAATAATTTTCAAATTTAACATTGAAAGAATCATCACACAATTGAGAAATACTTAATAGGTTGTATTTTAATTTATCAACAAATAATACTTTATAAATTAAAACTGAATCAGTGTTACCAATCTGGCCAAAGCCGATGATTTTTCCTTTTGAATTATCACCAAAGGTGACATGCCCTCTATCAACCTTGATTAAAATTTTGAAACAAGAGTAATATTTATTCATATTTCTTTGAACATCCACTATCTAAGTAACATATCTTCTTATAGGAACTCTTCAGGAAATTCTCCTACAAAATAGGTTTAAACAAAAAATGATTTTGGTACCCATATTTTATTGGGTCCCGACTGGTTAGCAACGAAGACTTTTGGTACCCAGATTTTTCTAATGGGTTTCATATAATCAATAGATTGAAAATATTTTGAAAGATAAAATTATTTTATCTATAACTATGTGAATAGCTAGTTGAGGCATAGGAATTTCCAAAACTGGAATTAGAATCATACTGTCCAAACTTAGGAATAAATTTATTCTTAACATGCAGTCTCTATCCTGGTTGATAGCCTAAACCAGTAGTGTACTTTGGTGAAACTTGTTTTCCAAGAATTTGAGTTAGAGTATTATTTCCATTTGTGAACTTCTCCAGATATATTCTAAGTTTCTCATTGGAAAATTTATGTTGAGTTTTCTCCTTTAACAGTTGAGAATTCTTTTTTTTTTGTAATTCTAATTCAGATTTAACAGTGCTAGTTTAAGCATATTGTTTCTTTAAGGTTTTATACTTAACTTTCAGCTCATTATAGGCTTCCTCTAGCATGTTACATTATTAAAATAAATCTTCACTATACATGTTTTCAGAATCAGAGTCATCTCCATAATAATAAGAATTTAATGCAGGATTATCCAATGTTACCTCAGATGTGTTTGTCATGAAACACATATTATATTTTTGAGATTTTTCATCTTGAGTGCAGTCAGAATCACTTGAACTTTCTTCTGAAGAACTCCAAGTTTCTTTCATATATTTTTTGTATTTTTTGTCTTTATAATCATATTTCTTCTTGAACTTCAATTTTGGAAAGTCAACCTTAATGTTTCCTTTCCTTTTTCATTCGTAACAGACTATTTCATAACTTTTATCAGTCCTTTTCCAATCATTCTTCCAACGACCTTTATTGTCATACGTTCTCTTGTAATGGTATTTTCTGAAAAACTTTATCTTCCTATAAAACTTCTTAAATTTTCTGGCTATTTGATCCATTTTAACATCTCTGTCTGATGCAATTTCATCACAGCTTGAGCTATCACTTTCACGTTGAATTTTTCCTTTGTCCTTGTTTTTTGAAGAAGAGGTCTTGAAGGCTACTGATTTATTTCTTTGTTCATCATATTATTACTTTTTTACCTTCAGTTCTTCTTTATACATCATTAACTTACCGATCATCTCTTTAACAAGAAGTGAACTTATATCACACGATTCTATTATTGAAATTGATGTGCCTCTCCATCTGTCTGGATGAAATCTGAGTAACCTCATGATTTTATCTTTTACTGGAACAACCATTCCCAATGAGCTCATAGTGTTAACTATCTCATTGAACCTGAGATACATGTCAGAAATAGGTTCATCAGGTTTCATTTTAAAGTATTCATATTTAATAGTGTAATTGTTTAGTCTCATTTCCTTAACATTGGTTGTTACCTCATGAGAAGCACCCACAGTATCCCAAATTTCATAAGCATATTTACAAGTAGATATTCGATTAAATTCATCATCTCTTAAAGCATAATACAAGGAATTAATCACTTTACAATTATTATTGTAAAAAACATTAGTAGGTTCATCCCAAGTAGTTCTTTCAGTTTCTGGACTCTTATACTGAGTCTCTATAGCAGTTCAGATATCAAATCCCATACGTTCTAAATGAATTTTCATTTTCAATTTCCATTGGGCATAATTAACACCATTAAAGAAAGGTGGCCTATTGGTAGCAGCACCTTCTAGTCTATTATCCATAATTAGATTTTTTAAAATATATCTATAGAGGTAAAATTTAGAACTAACAGAAATTTAAGATCATTAGATACAAATAAAATCACAGACAAAAAACAGATTGTTTGGAAATCCTTTATTAATAACAACCACTAATACCAAATATTGGTCGGAGTGGATACTCAAGAGAGAGGTGAATTGAGTTCTAATTAAAAATTTCTGTTAAAATGAATTTTTCTAAAAATCCCCCAAATTATATAATAAGCTAAACTGTAGTGAATTTATAAAGCATGAAAGGTTTCAATTAGTTTCTAAAAGATTGATTATTTCTCAGTTAACATAATCTGATGATTAAGTTAGCTCTTGAAACTAATTTACTGGTTAACAAAAATTACAAACACTTGCTAGTTTAACTATCGGAGTTACTTCAAAATAGATTTGTTTTTAAAGTAATTAGTAGAGGAATATTCAATATAGTTTTAAATAAAATAAACATGCACAATAGTTTTAACCAAGAGGTTCAGTCTCAATTCAAGACTTATTCCTCTCAAACAGTTTTATATAAACTATGATCCACACCCTGGATCGGGGTTAAAAACAGTACACATATTGTACAGGTACTAAGACCTCTACCAAAGTTCTTCATGAAAAAAAAACGACAGCACACAGGCTATCCATGTCACACTTGACCTCTACCAATATCCACAGTAGAAACTAAAATGTTTCAAAAGGTTTGAGTGAAGAATTTAGATATCCTCCAGTTATGCTCATGAGTCTGTGTGTATCTAAGATGAACAAAATCAAACAGAGTACTCAAAATGTAAATAAGAAAATCACAAAAGAGCTAGAAAGATATGAGATGGGTTTAGAAGGCTCTTTGTGATGGAAATGCAGCTCTGTAGTCCTTTTGGATTGAGGAGATGTTGTTTGTGTCCTTCTCTGAATTTGTCTGAGAAAAAATGTGTCATATTTCTATTCCTTGACTTCCTTGTATTGAAGTTTTTCTCTAGGTTGCAGTAGGATTTACAACACAAAAATTTCTCTCAGCTTCCAGCAAAAGTTCTTCTTGTCTTTAAGCTCTGGTGCATATGCTCTTTTTTTATCAGAGGAGTATCTTTGTATATCACCACACCTAGCCGCTTTTTCACTTCTTTTCCACACAACTTTTGCTTGGCTTTAGTCTTTCCTTTTATAGCTCAAGTGGTACAACAAAGGCATGATTTCTTTTATAGGTACGAGGTATGGTTCCTAGAAATTCAGCACTCATTATTTAATTAATAGCAGTTTCATTAAAAGCACCAAATATGATTGTTGCTAAATAAACAATTATAAGTAGGTTTGAGAGAAATGGTAACTAGTTTACATCGGTATCTCTCTCCATCAGCGATCTTGTAACGGTGGAATTGAGTTAGTATGTCTTGTTCCAGTAGCTGTTACTCTTTATAATAGTAGCTCTATGTATCGGTAGATCTTTCCATTAGTAGCTCCTTTTATCGGTAGCTCTTTTGTAGTGGTAGCCATCTGTCTGTATCACCAAACTAGTATCAGTAGCTGTCTGTCGGTATCTGTCTGTATCGGTGAACTATGTCTTTCTGTATCGGTGGGTGTGTAGTTGTATGGGTGGAATATATTTCGGTAGCTGTCTGTCTGTCTATTTGTATCGGTAGCTTGTATCGGTAACTATGTACCAGTGAACATGTGTCATAGTAAGCTTGGTCTATCATTGACCTTTACTTATTGGTAGACTATGTACTAGTAGGTCTGTATCAGTCGACTTGTGCATACCGATATACTTCTATACTGGAGTACTTAGCCTTATCAGTAGTTGTTTGTATCAGTGACTCACAAGCTTAACACTTATCTGTTCTATGAAAATCATATCTAGACTGAGTTAGAATTATTTCAAGTCATGTATAAACATAGAGAAACATTTATTAGAATATTCCAATGATTATTTTGATATTTTTGACAACATAATTTAACTTATAGATAGGATTATAAACACATATTAAAATATAATGGATATTATCAAAATAGGTGAGGTCAAAAATACCTTCAAATAATAAAAATCATATGCGGTTTCTTGGAAATACTATGCTTATCACTTTGTTGAACCCCCCAATAAACCTGTTTTAACCTCAACTGTGGTAACAAAATATTAAAAAATTTACTATTCACTATGAAAAAATAAGTTGAACCTATTAATTTATATTAATTTTTTAATATTGAAAATATCTAATCAATTATACTGAATTCAATTTTTATATGTGGAATCATTTAGTTTTAAAATATAAACCAAATTGCAATGAACACCTTTTTTAGAAAATTGAATTTTTAAATCTGAAACATTATTTTACTTCCACTAGTTTCCTTATAAAAACCTTAAAATAATATTCTAAATATATTATAGAATATATAATAAATAAATTTCATTATAAAAATTAATCAATATACATTAATTTAATTTATTATGATAAAAATACATTGCATGGACACAACTAATTTTTGGAGAGATGTATTTATAAGACTAGAAATTAGATTATAAAAAAATCATGTTTAATGATGATTCATAAATAAATAATTTTATTATTTATAATTACATAAGTAATATATGATTATAATATGAAATTAAAAACATAATATAACTTTTAAATTAAAATAATTGATACTTTTTTATAAAAATTAGCATTTTAACTATTCATAGAAAAGTTGATCTTTTTTGAAAATTCCAAAAAATTCTGTCGAAGTAATTTTGATATGATAATTTAAAAAATGAGAGTAATTTAATCAAATATGATTTCTAAAATTGGTATAATTTAATTACAATATCCATTCAAAAAATTTAATAAAAACTATTTTTCATAGAAAACATATATTTTAAGCATAAAATAACACGAAAGAAAAATGAGTACCTATTAATTATTTATTAATCAATAAATTTTTATTTTTTAAAACCATGATGGATATTTATTATTATGTGGTTATTATTATTCATACCTTCTAATTCAATTGTTGGGTTATAAAGGGTTACAATATCATGGTTCATTTAGACATGGGGATTCATGTAATGAAAGATATCGAATACATGAAATTTATTTATAGTAAAATATTTTCTAAAATATAGTGATGTTACATCTAAGAGGTATATACTTTATTCCAAGATAAAAACTTATTAGTGAAAAATAAAAAGTACCATTAGTTCCATGATACAGAATTAAGGATCTAAAAAAGGTATCCACTACTATGAGTAAGGATGAATATAAAAAGAAGGAAATTTTTATCATATATCCCCATTAGTTGGAAAATTATATACAAAAATAGAATTATGTAGACAAAGAAATAACTATAAATACCAAAATGATGTAGCCAAATCCTATTAAAAAGAGTCACACAATTATGGAATCTATTTTCCTTAAAAAAGTTCATATCTAGAAACATAATGATAAGGAGATCATGAAAGTTTCTAAAAACATCAGACCCTCAATGAATGGATTTATTAGGTTGATAAAGATGTCTCATCCACAGTGCTGCAACTATAGTTTTTTTAATATCCACCTTATTCCAACACTATTTTTTTATGAACCTTGAATAAATAAATTTTAGGTGAAGGAATTTGTGTATAACCCTATAAGTGGGTTTTAAAAAGAGATGCATCTTACAGAGTTTATTAGTTAGTTTGTAAATCTAAAATATAGAAAACATTTAAAAAATATCTTGTTTGAGGTATAATACTCACTCACTTAACCATTTTATATTTTTTAATTTTTATAATTATAAAATTGGAGTGAATATTAAATGAAATATGGAGTTATATTTCATTCACATAGGATATTTTGACGTGTTTTTTGAGATGTGTACCGGATAAATTTTATCTTTTAAATCTATTAGAAAATCCCCTAAATAAGTGAATTCCATGTTATTAGAACATTCGTAAATGTTAATGGATAAATTTAATTCTTTCATAAACTCACTCGTGTTTTCCAAACTAGGTTACATCATTTAGACATAGAGATGACTTAAGTAAGTCTCATTATTAATAAATTTATGGTGAATTACATCATTAAAAAGGTGGGAGAAAATTAGGGAGATGATTTTTCTTGAAATTTTAAGTGTTGGGGGGGGAGAAGAAGTTTCCCTTGGAGAACCTTCCCTTAAATTTAGTGTTTCAATAATTGGGAGTAAAAACTTTATCATTTTCATTTCATTTCAACTATTTGGTGATGTTTAATATTGGCCTTAAAAAAATGGGTATTGGAAACAAATCCAATATGGGAGTTTGAAGTAATAAAATGGATTTTGAATTTGATAGAAATATTTGTTTCTAATAATTTTTTAGTAGTGATTTTTTATAACCCCTTCGATATTACAATTATATATTTATTTATTTAACATTATTTTATATGATTTTGTGTCATTTTTATATTTATAGATATTGAATATGAAATATTCAACAAAAATTAAAATAATTATAGGGATATTCTATCACTCATATTATTATTATGCCATATAGTGCCTACACATTTGGTTCTATAATTGGGTAGTACTAATTGGCATAGTAAGAACATGGTCCATTGGCCCATGTGAGCTCCAAAGAGTAACCATTTGATAGTGTATTGTGTGTCTATTGGGTGTTTCTTGGTCACCTCATGGTTAGAAAAACTATGCAGGTAGACCATATAAAATTTCAATGATGTAATTTTTTTAAATTTTTTCATATTTTAATTTTTGATCAAAAATAAATCTATACTCTCACTCCCCCACCTATAAAAAACCTCACTCAGGGCCAATCCCGTTGTCCATATTCAATCTAATTTATCGATTATACCTCTACATGATGATTAATTAGTTTTAATTTATAGGATAGGGTCAAATATTTTTGGTATAGACTCCTCTTCTCTCTATCTCTCTCTCTCTCTCTCTCTCTCTCTCTCTCTCTCTCTCTCTTATTTTATTTCATTTCCCCCCTTCCCAAACATCATGGTTAGTTCTTTTGGGCCCTTGATCAAAGGGTTATTTAAATTTATATGATTTCATTGGTTATTAGGGTTAGTGTAGGTCCTTAAATTAATATTTTGGGATCTTCCATTAGAGGAAATGCATTTCAGATCATTCGTCATCAATTCATGGTTTGTTTTCATATTTACTAATTTTAAATTTAGTTATCATTATCTACTATCTTCCAAAAACATTTTTTTTAATTATATATGGTCAAATTTAAATTTTTTTTTGGATTTTATTATGATATTGATTGATAAAGGTTGGTTTTAATACTTCAATGAATTGTGGGAAAAAATAATTATTTTTACTCTCTAGTTCTTTCTTAAACATGCATATTGTATTTTTAATATGTGTATTGAATTTATGTAAAATGTCTAGTGGTTTGAAATTAAATTTTCAATTTTTTACTCATTATTTTATGTTCCAATTTAATTTACAAGTATTGATTAAATATTTAATTTTTTTTCATTAAGAGAAATATTGGATTTATAAATATTTTGACTTTATTTAGGACATGTGATGAATTAGAGAAAAATGTTTAAAACTTTGTAATATTTTTTGTTAAGGTGGGGTGATTTATAAATGTAATTAAAAGGTATATATAGAAATAGGATCTCCAAAAATGGTTTTAATAAATGATATATTAATTATAAAAAAATGACTTGGCTTCCCAAGTATATTTATTTTGAAAAACCTAGATGGACCTTTTATATGGATTCTCATTCCCCTGTGACACCAATTGGTTTCCCCTTTGTATTAATTAGACTTATGAGACTTTACTTTTATTAATTTTATGGATATATGGTGTAGATTGGGGTTTTTTATATGAAAGGTAATGAAAGGTGAGGGTGATATATTATTATGCTTTGTTTTCATCTTTAATCATTATATGTCATCCCACCCTCAAACATTAATACTATCCATGGGAGTTTTAGATCATCAAAAACAATTATGGATGGGTAAAAACCTCTAGCTTATTTTCTCTATCTAAGGTTTTTTATGGATTGTTGAGGCTCCCATATTGGTGCCTTTGATTTGTGCCCTCCTGGGATGGTCTTAGGTCATGGATAGTTCGATGGGACTAATTAGATGGACATGTTTATTGCGATACAACAATGGTTTTTTACTAGTTTTTGGTATTGTTACATGAGTTCCTAGTTTAGAGCCTATGACACATACCATTGATTAGTGGTTGATGTAATAATTTCCTTTATTGTGTTTGATTGTTCTCCTCTGCATAAATGTATTGCAACACTCTTATGTTTGTTTAAATTAATTGTTAGTTTCTAAACCTATTGTGCCTTCTTATATCTTTCTCTATCCTTGTTCCTGGTATCTTTCATAAAATGGTTTATAAAAATAATTTGGAAACTATTTTAATTTAAAGTCTTTCATCCAATATTTTCAAAGGTATTTCAAAACAACTATTTTTTGTTTGAAAATTAGATTAGGACGAGGAAATATATTTTCCAGTAACATTATAAATTTAAAAAATTAAAATGAAAAATAAAATTTTAAATTATTTTTAAAACTTTCTTGAAATTGTTATGTAATTAATGGTTTGGAATGTGCTAAGTTAGGTGGTGGCATAATGAGTATTCTTATATTCAAAACTATATTATCATTTAAATTCCATGCTTGGGATCATCCGAAAACCACTCTTTAATAATTGATTATCATGGGGAATTTGAGGTTCGTTTTATTTTTATCAAATTAATCCATGTGTTCTAATTAAATAATTTTTCAAGGATTTCTATTATTTTATGAGTATTTATACAGTTTGGTCCTTTAAATGAGTTATTTAATTATTTTTTATTTTTTTATTGATGAACTATAATTTTTAGGTGGAGAATAGGTAATTATAGAGTTGCATCATATTGAGGGAGTTGTATAGGTCATTAGAGGTATGGTAGCTATTTGATGGAGTTTTGAGGGGAGTAAAGGGATTTATAGTTTCTAATTTTTTATTTTTGTTTATATCTATTGATTATATATGGTTTGGACATCCGACCCATGGAGAGACCATTATATATTTATTGAATAAATCTACTATCGTATAACTATAATTTAAAGCTGAAATAATTCACATTGCTTATAAATCTGATTTTGTAGCACTTATCACCAGATCATGGGATTGAGTAAAACCATAGAGTAAGCAAAAATTTGATTTTGGTGTTGGTTTGGATGGTAGTCTGGGGTGTGTTGTTAGAAATGGTATCAAATGGATTTTTTGAGCTATGATCTTAGGCTTCATGAGAGTATATTTTGATATTGGGGTGTTAGGGTAATATTTTGATATAATTTATTGTATGGACTTATGAGGTACACGTGAAAGAGAGTGTCATGAGCTCTCTTTAATTATGAGTCTCAAGTTTATATAGGTATTTGGTATTTTAATTTCAAGTTAGTAATATAATTTTAATTATTGATGACGGTGTGTTAATCCTCACTGGAATTAATGAGTTTCGATTGGGGTTGGATTAGATTTTGGGTTTAAATAAATAAGATCAATAGTGTGAGGTGGGTTTTCACGACCTGATAATCTAGGTAGCGACCAAACACTTGATATTTGTAACATTATATCAGTCATTTCATGGCTCATCATAACCCATTCAACCATTCCATTGGGTCAAGCATGATATTTCATCCAATTTGGTTTTGATATTTAGACTTCCCTTGTATGATAGCCAATAATATGGATTATTTCATCGGAGATCTATGATATATTGAATATGTATTTGATTTTTATTATATTTTGGTGTTATTGGTTGTGTTTATATTTTAAAAACAGTTTTGAATGGAAAATTTGATTTTAAAAGTTTTGTTTTTGAAACTAATTTTGATTTGTTTTAAAATAAACATACTGTGAAATCTTATAGAAAGTGGGGGTTATTTTTAGAATTAAAATTAGTAATTTATTTAAAAAATTAATTCAAATGATTACTTTATGTAAATTTTTTTAAAACATTTTATGATAATTTTTGGGGGTTTTATAGAAAATGATAATTTTTAGTATATTCTTGATATGTTTTGCATCGGATGGGTTATTTATTTTGGTTTTCCCTATTGGTTAAGGTGGGACGCAAACTGGGTGATTTAATCTATTGTGTTCTTAGAATATTCCTCCAAGAGAAATCATATAAATAATAGATAGGTTTTTTCAATGAATAGTTTTTAGGTTGTTAACTTTTTTATGTGTAGATCCTCTTGTTGGTGTCCATACCCATATTTAGAATTGAGCAGTAAGGTTGATATCTTTCTTTCTATTCTATGTGGTTCAAGATTTATAGATTGCATCCTTCCATTCTTGTGCGGTTATCTAGGTTCATCTTGAGTGAATGAGTACATTGGTGGTTGTTACATAATAATATATATATTTTGTTTTTTGTTGGTTCTTTTATTTGGTGGATCCTTTTTTCAGTGCAATAGGGAGTTTGTGGGAATATTTGAAGTGTTTTGATCTAGTTTATGCCTTGGATGCTCCTTGTTTCTAGAGGAATTTTTCTAGGTGGATTTTCTGTAATAAACCCAGTAATATATTAAATTAATTTCATTCCTTTTTATTACTCATTAATTATCTTTTATATAGTTATATTCATCATATTAATACTATGGAATTTTTTATTTCAAAAGAAAAACATTATTTCTAACCAATTTGGGTGTTCATTATTTATATGGTTCAATTTAAAAATTTAATTCATGTTTTTTATAATTTTAATTAAAAAAATGAAATCATATTTTAATTTATCGTAATAAAATTATCCTAGGGTATAATTTTCAAATTTTTTCTGAAAAGATTAAATTTTCAATAAGTAGTGAAAATATTGATATTTGTAAAACTATAATTTCATTTCATTGTAAATTTTAATTATCCATTAAATTTTATCTCGAATTATATTAAGTATAACTTAATTACAAATAATTTAATTAAATTCATAGTGTAAACATTATACTTGATCTTGGTATAATTTTATTTTTATTCTTAATAATAAATTTTTCATAAAATTATTTTTAACTATATAATGTTTTTTCCTATTATTCAATTAAAATAATACCTATTTATGGATGATTTAAATGAAATATATAAATTATTTATCTATATATAGGAATTAAAATTCATATAATTATTATTACTACTATTAAATTTATTTTATGATAACTTTATACATGAATATGAATTTCTCTAGAAACTAATTTGTGTCTCATTTTATGGGTTTAATTTTAAATTAATTTCTACTAATTCTAGTAACCATAATTCATGTACATAGTGGACTACCATCTTGAAAACTGATGTAATTTTTTTCATAACTACCTCTCATGACTGGTTATAATGATAGATTTAATGTATATATATATGATATTAATGAAATAATTATCATTATATAAATATATGATATCATCATTTTTTATACCTTTCCATCCATTAAAAATGATACAGTAATTTTTGATCAAGTGTGGATTACAACCTTTATGATGAGATCTAATTAATTTTTCATAAACGCATGACATGGATGGTATGTATAAGTTTAATTAATGAGGTAATGTGATATATTATATAATAATAATTCTAAAAAATAAAATAATACTTACCTTCTTTCCCTATGGTTCATTTAGAATGGAAATTTTACTAATGAGTATGTATGCACTACCGTCACCATGATTGTAAGGTAATTCATTTTTCCTAACCATATTTAATGGTTAGTTTTAAAAGTGTAAATAATTTATAAAAATTATAATTGTATAATGTTTATTATTAAGGAGTTTATGGAATGATTACCTCTTATAACATGGTCAACATTCCAAATTAATTTTTCAACTATGAACAAAACGTCCTAAAAACACACAATGTGGACTTAGTAGATTAACTAATTAAATATTTTATTGATATAAATGAAAAAATGGTTAATAATAAATTAATAAACATAAAAATGGTTCTTCCAAAAATAAATTATTAATATAATTATATTTTATAGGAGTTAAAGGACATACATAGAATATCTGGACACATGGTAAGGGATTTCATCTCAATTTCACTTAATTGAGGCATGTTTTAATGTATGCACCTATTTTGTTTTATATGATTCATATAATTATCCTTTTACATGATTTATAATAAATAATTCATACTTCATGGAAATTTTAGATACAATTACAATTATTTCATCCCATGATATTGGACTTGAAAGTTACAAAATTGTAAGTGGTTTCATAACTCGATTACCTTCCATTGTGTTATATCACTTCTTACATGATTATATTATTACATGATTATAAGTTTAATAACCTTTACAATTTTTTATGTTGATTTAAAGTTTTTACTCATAATCACACCATTCACTAATTCTCAATGCAATGATGTGATCTTTGTAAGGGTTATTTTTCTAAAATTTTCCTTTATTGGGACATATATTTATGTTATGAACCTATCATATTTTATGAGGTGTATATATAATCACATAAAATGTTATATAATGTATACAAATATATTACTGGTATTTAAATATTCATTTTATGAAATTTATTTAATGGTATTAAGATTTAAAAGTTACCAAAATAGTAAGGATTTTTATAATACAATCTTCTCTTATTTCAGAATTACATATATTAAATGTTCCCGTGGTAGAGATCATAAGATCATATTTAAAAAAAATATATATTTTCATCTCATATAGATATTAATTTGGTTTATAGATATAATTTCCATTTCCTTTCTTATTTATTAAAGAATCATCAATAAATATGTCTCTAAGTGATGCTGATCTTGAATATTATTTTAGATCAAGAATCATTCACTTCTATATCCATGTTTTTAAAAAACATTTTCAAGAATGATCTATTAAAAACACAAATTATTTCCTAAATTTAATTTCGTTGAACTTTTACATTCTTTAAAATTTTATTAAATCTACATTTTTATAGTTTTTCTACGTTGTTCACTTGTGTCTCTCCTCACAAAAGTTTTAAATGAATGTTTATTTTAAACATTATGGACATTAATGAATTTTCCAACAACCATGATACTTATTTTATTTGAATATTTATTTATAAGTTTAAAAAGTTATTTTATAATAATAGTAATTTCATAATATTTTGATTATTTTTAGTTTTTCAAAGTGATCATCAAAGTGAAAAAGTTATTTCCCATAATAATTCTTTTAATGATATTTTAATGGTATTTATATTCACCAAAAATAAAAAATCATGGGTTACTTATAATCCAATAGGGATATATTATATTGATACCATAATTTTTCTTTATCTAGATGGATTATTTTTTTTTTAATGATATGTTCTTGAAGGTAATTTCCATTCCTTGGGTAAATCAATCTATGAAAGAATAATGATTATTATTATATTGAAAAAGTGAAAGATTATAATTATTTTTCTCATGATATGGTACATGGAAATTATTTCTAAAATAATTATTTGGGGTTCATCTGAAATTTATAATGTAATATTTTTTATATGTTATGGGTGGGTTGGTTATAGCCCTGAAATCCATTGGGTAATGATGACAGATTTGACTATGTATAAGTAACTCATAAGAGATGAATGAGTTAACCAGTTTACTAGTTAATACTAAGATATTGTGGATATTTAATTGGTAAAATTATCTCATATATAAGCATTATTATAAGAGTTATATGAATATAATGTTCCAAGATACCAAGTTTTTTTCTATATAATTTCTATGAGTTTATAATGGATCCTTTTCTAAATTATTTTTTCATAAGGCTCATGATTTTTGACTTATATGAAACTTGCCTTATATTGTAGTTTTATACAATGTTTCATGATTTATTATCTAAGTTTTTATGGGTATGAATTCTCTTATGTTATTCCTATTCAGTTTGATTGTTCCATCATATTCTTATGCTCCTATTATTCCCACTAATGACATTAAATTGTTAATGCTTATGTTTACCCTTACTGAGTGTTTGATCACACACTTCTTGTATTTTCTATTTCACTAGTTTATTGATGTTAAATTAATGATTTATATAAGTTTTAATTTTTGAATAATTTTATAGGAAATAATTAATACATAATTTGTAATAAGAAAATATAGGTACATCGGGGAAAATGCTCACTTATAGATAAGTGTAATATTATGTAATATTTTTTCCTAATTAAATATTAATCTAAACCGAAAAGGTCCTTCAGTTTGTAAGTGATCTAATATTTCTATTTCATTTTGAATTTTTTTGATGTTAAAATTATGCCTCTGTTATCAGTATCAAGGATAGAAGTATAAACATTATATTTTTAGCATTGGATCCAAGAGTACAGGTCTAGAGATTTTATAATTTTTATCAAAAGATTTTGTAGATAACTTTGGAGACTATGATGTTTTTTATGAGGTTATATTAAGAGTTAGGGAATTCAAAATTGGTTTATGAGTTTATGTTTTATAATAATTTCATAGGCATAGACACCACTTTTAAGGTTTTGAGGTGACTAATGTTATTTTGGGAGATGTTTTATTAGGTTGAGGTGTAAGTAACTCTTACATATATGATGTGATTCCATAAGAAGGATTGTTTTGGAAAAAGGTTATTAAATTATTGAGGATATAATTTGAAAGTTATTGGATAAACATTGAGGTTAAAACATTCATTAATAATTATTTTATTATGGTTAATTACGTTATAAGGTAATTTATTTATGGAATGATTTTTTTTGAACCATTGGTTTTATTATTGAATTTTTTATATTAATGAATTATTTATTCTTATAAAGTTTTATTCATGTGAGTTATTATATTATAATTTGATAAACATTAAGGTTTTATTAATTACAATAATAATAGATTTTATCCTTTTATAAACTTACAGCCAATTAAATGTTGATTATAGTGCTTCAATAATTAAATATTAATAATCATAATTTAGAGAACAAGATGAGATAAATGTGGAAAATGTTTGAAACAAAAATCTAAAAGATAAAATTGTGTTTATGAATTTGAAGAAATCAAGTATTCATATTTCTATATGTTCTTTATCATGATGGTAGAGAAATTCCACAACTTTTGAAAAATGATATTGAAATGAAAACATTATCCCACTACCTTTATTTGTACTGAATTGATTATATTTTTCATAATTAATGGTTTATGATTTTTTGGTCATTAAAATTATCATGATAATCATTTTTATTATTACCAATGTTATATATTACTATCCATAATTATTTTGGACATTATGATTTTCCTCCATGACTATATTTTCACTTCTAACTAATGTGATCTTATTTATAAACTAAATTATGTGTTATTCCAAATAACATTCCAATTTCACTATACCTATTTAAAAAAAGATTTTTTATTATTCCTTTTTATGATGTGGGTTTTGAAAAAGGTAAAATATTAAAAAGTTTTCCTTTAATTTGTTTTATTTTTTGTCTTCCACCCATCACAATTATTTTTTAAAAAATTAATCCCTTTCTTTCAGGAATAAGATAAAATTACAACAATGAATATCCAAATGGGTATAATAATTTTAAAACCGAAGAAATTTTAATATTAAATCAATTTTATTCCATATTAAAACTCTCAATTACATTAATTCACATGTTTCATTACGAATTAAATATTATATAAATTTATCTTAAATATCCTTTAATTATATAAAATCTAATTATAAGCTTCGTAATGAAAATTATTATGTATTTTAAAAGAATTTTATTTTTATAATTAAAACTAATTTTTCATAAAATAGTTTTTATGTGAATAATGATTTTTCATTTTAATAAATTAAAATAATCCTAGATAATGAATTATTTAAATGAAATTTATGGTTTTTGTAACTATCTAAATGATTTTGAATTTCTATAATGATTATTACTAGTCATAAAATTAATATATATTTATCTTATACTTCAAAAATACATTATTCTAAAAACAACCTTTCATTGTGATTTATGGGTTTATTTTTAAATTATATTAAACCAATTATAGAAATTGAAAATTGAAAAATTTATTAAATAATATTAATCAATAAGTTAATTGTTTTTAAAAAATTTACTTTTTATTTCATTATTAATAGTAAGCATAGTAAATATTTGTCACGTCGATAATGAAAACTAAGGTAATTAAGGTTAAAAATAATATGATAAAGACTAAATATAAGTCAAAAATATTTGATAAATAAATTTTATGAGTTTAATTCACTCATATACATCCATGATTCTAATTATGTTCAATTTTCTTCTATTTTCATTTGAAAATGAAATAAATATTATTTTTCTTAAAGAAAAATACAAAATGTCACTTTCATTCTTTTAAATTTATATGTTGTGTTCAAATAGGAATAAAAATAATTTTAAATGAATTTTAAAGGTTATTATGAGTATTATCAAATTAATTTTTCTTATTTTAATTAATTTTTTTAGTTATGAAATAATTTCCTTAAAGGCCTATGGAATACGGATATAGTTTTTGTGAAAGCTATAGAAAAAGTAGTTAAATAATTATAAAAACTCTAAAATTAATATTTGGGGGTGATTTTTAGTTTTATAGGAATTTTATAGATATATATAAAATTTTAGGATTATGTTAAAATTTAAAAATTGAATTCCCTTTTTTGTCGATGAATTTGAATTCAATATAAATGATTATTATTAGAAATAACCTTAATGATATTTTATAATAAATAATATTTTATTAAATGACATATAAATCATAAAAAGACCTTAGTTTATAAAATTTAATGGGATATGGATTGAAATATACTCCATTTATATTTATTATTCTATATTCTTTTTATAGTAACTTTCATAAACTCTAAATAATAAAAACTATTTGATATCGTGGTAATCGTCAAATGGGTTAAAGGGGAGGGGGTTAAAAAATATATATAAGGATGAAAAAATAACCTAAACATTTCAAAATATTATTTATTTAGAGGTTTTAGATTTATAATCATATAATATTTAAAATATATTAATTTTTTAATATTTTTTTGATGAAAAATAATTAATATTAATTTAATATTTTTACTATTTAAAATAGTGCACATCCCCTCACTTAAAAATGCGAAACTCCTCATATCTCTTCCTCAAACCTTTGGATCACATTAGTTGAGGAAACACCTATCCAAATACCTTAATACCATATCTAAATATGTTATATATATTTTATTTTTGAAGAAATAAAAACCATAGAGGGATTGTGGTGTAAATAAAAGGTGGTTATCTGAAGAGTACATATAGATTTTAACCAAATGTTTGAGTTTTATTTCTTCTATTAACTCCTTTTAAAATATTATAACCATTTTGATATAATAAAATAAATATACACTATATAATTAATTGTTATTTTTTTATTTATTAACTTATAATAATATCATCTTCCATTAAAAAGAAAATGAAAGCATTGTTCATATTTACAGTGGACTACCACTTCCTAAACAGATGAAATTCATTTTCATTTACCACCACTCTCAAATAGTAATAATTATTGATTTAATTTATATATTTGATATTAATGAATAAAATATTATTATATAAAGATAATATATAATCTATTTTCATACTTTTATATCCATAGAAAAATGACAATGACATTCAAGTATTTGAGTGGATTACCACCTCCACGGATCAATGTGATTTGTTTTTCATCATCAGATCACATGGATGGTATATATAAATGTGTATATTTAAATATATAATATGATATTTATAATATAATAATAATTATTGAAATATAAAATAATATTTACCTTAATTCATTCATATTCATTGAAAAATGGAAACATTATTCATGCGTGCGTAGGGCCTACCATCACTATGGTGGTAATGAAATTAATTTTTCATAAACATATTCTATGGTTGGTTTTAATGTATAATTAATTTATAAATATTATAATTTTTATTTTTAAATATTCTAAAGATTATGTATCAATTACCTTTTCTACCACAGTCAACAAACCAAATTCTTTTTTCAAATATTAACTAAATATCCTCAAAGCATAGGATATAGAATTAACCAATTAAGTATTTAAATATATCATTGAAATAAATGAAACAAATGGTAAAAATATTCATTAATAAACCTATAAATTGCTCATAAAAAATTAAATAATTTATATATGATTATTCTATAGGATTTTGGGGACTTACTTGGAAAGTCTAGAATCAAGGTATGAGATTTCATCTCTATTTATTTTCAATGAGGTATGTTTTAATGTTATACACATAATTCATTTTATATAGCTCATATAATATCTCTTTTAAATTTTTTATCATGAATCCTTGATACTTTATGTTATATTATGTAACAATATATATTATTTCATCCAATTATTTTTGACAAGAAAGTTACAAAGCTATAAGGGGTTGCTTAAATCAATTCCATTTATTTGGGTTATATAACAACATGATTTATTGTATTAGGAAATATTATGTTTTTTATGAAATTTAAAATTTTTGGGTGTATATACATTTTAACAGATAACATCTACGTTAATTTTTTTAATAAAATTACCTGATCTTGAAAATGTTTATTCATGTCAAATATTCCTTCTTTGGTACATATGTTTATGTTACAAATCTATCTTCTTTTATAGGGTTTAAATACTTTTCATTGACATTTCATATCATGCATTTAATTATTTTAATATTATTTAAATATTATTTGGTATTTATTTAACTGATGGGATTATTTTTCAAAAGTTACCAGTTCGGTGAGGATTTTTATGATACATTACCATCTTATTTCAGGATTTTCTATGATAAAAGTTCCTTTGAGATAGATCATAAGCTCTTATATTCTTGAAACATGTCTATTTTATTCACCTATGTTATGAATTTGGTTTTAATGATTAATTTCTATTTACATCGTTATTTATTAATGAAATGTCAAGAAATTTATTTTTATGTGATAGTAATCTTGTATCTTCTTTTAGATTGGAATTACTTCTATTATGTATGCCTATTTTATAAAATGTTTTCAAGAATTTTATTTTCTAAGCAAAAATGATTTCATAATATTATTTTATGTGATATTTGACATTATTTAATAAGTTATTAAGAGGAAATTTCTTAAATTTTTCATCATGGTTCACTTTTGGCACTCTTTACAAATGTATCAAAATAATATTTACCTTAACATTTTTAACATGAACAGATTTATTCATAATCATTACTGTTATTTTCATTTAATCATTATTTATACTTTTTTGAGTACATTTTAAAATAAATTTATTTTTACAAAATTTTGTGAATTCTATTAAAGTAATTTTTAATGTGAAATGTATATTTTCCCCAAGAAATTTTTTAATGATATTTTAATAGAATTTATATTCCAAAATAAAAACAAACCATCATTATATTTATACATCAATGGGGATATAATACAATGATACTATCCTAATTATTTCTATATATGTATTATTTTTTACATATATTTTCATGGAAGCTATTTTTATTCCACTTGTAAATCAAGCATTGAAAAACAATGATTATTTATTTTTGAAAAAATGACTGATTTTAATTATGTTTTTAAAGATATGGTAAATTGTAATTAATCATGAAAGTTAGATTTGGGATCAACCCAAAATACCTAATGGAATTCTTCCAGTATTTTAGGGGATGGTTTGTTATAATATTCCAATATATTATGTAATAATGATAGAATTGACTATATATAAGTAACTCATAAGAGACAAAAAAAGATAACTGGTTAGAGGGCTAGTCCTAAGAGATTATGGGAATTAAATATGTAAGGATATCCAAGATTAAAGGTTTCTTGTATGGTTTGTATGAATATAATATTCAAATAATACCAACATTTTTTATTCTTACTATGAGTTTAAAATGAACCTTTTTCTCAATGATTGTTTTCACATAGATCACGATTTTTGTATCATATGACTCTATTATTATTTATTTTATTTTTCCATATTTAATGATTTTTATCCGTGTTTTTATGTGTATGAATTCTCATATGTTATAAATATAAACATTGATTATTATATAATACTTCTTTTCTCATCTTATTCTCACTGATGACATGAAATTTTTTAATGATTATATTTACCCTTAATGATTATTTGACCCCTACCTTCTAATGCTTTCCCTTTCCCTAGTTTATGAATAATGATTTTAAATTAACTACATATAGAATTTTTTCATGTGTGAATAATTTTATAGGAGATAATGATGACAAAATATTAAATAATAAATATTTAATAGTGGGAAATTACTCACTTAAATACATGAGTAATGTTATGTAAGTGTTTTTCAAAATTCCCTAAAACACTAAATGTAAAATTACCTTAGGAATTTATTTAATCCAATATTTTCATTTTATTTTCTTTTCAATGGATACAATTTTGTCACATTTATCGATATCAAATCCATAATTGTAAATATTATGTTTTTTTTTCATTGGATCAGAGAGTGTTGGTTCAGGGATATCATATGCTGTGGATTTTTAATCTTTTCAATTTCTAATCTATAAGATATATTTTTTTATGTTTGACCCATGACAGATAGTTATGGTTTTAATTTGAGATTACAAATGAGTTGTTGGTTGTTTATAGTACAACCGCCTTTCTAGTGTCCATTTCTTTTTTTAGTTTTCATTCAAATATAGTGATTGTGATGTTGGGTTTGATGGGTTGACCATAGGAATCCTTAAGTTCAAATATTTTATAACTAGGATGGTAGTTTCCTTCGGGTTTTGGGGAAATTTAGGGTGTTAGTTTTCATTTGGTTTGTTTATCGTGAGACAATGTATAGGATTGGAGGTCCTAGTATACCCATTGAGTACAGTGACATGATTTTATTGCATGTGTCATTATTCTGGTGTGGCTATGATCTGGGTAGTTTGAGGATATGATTTATTGGTGCATATGTGTGCTAATGGGGGTTTTATTATTCATTATGTTAGAAGTGTGTATGGGTTTAGGATTTGTTCTTCTAATGGGTTTTTGTATGCATTTAGAAATGTTGAATTTCATTGGGTATTCTATGGAGATAGTTCTTTATTGTTGTTGGGTCTCTTGGAAAGGTGTGTGTGTTTTTGACCTAGTATTTTAGATGAAGCCTAATGAAAATAGGGACCCTATTAGGTCTAAATATTATGTAGGAATTGTGACCCTTGATAAATGGTTAATTTATTCTTGGTGATATTATACATTGATTGAGTATGTGTTTTATTGATTTTTAGGAATAGTTATATTAGTTTTATATTTATATTTAGGTTCCATTCGAATTACTAGATGAATATTCCTTTCATTGGTAATTTTTTATATTTTATATTTTGTTGACTTACATCATTTTATATTGGACATGTGGGGCCAGAAAGAATTCTGATTGGGATAATTGTGACCTTTTCCATGCCAATTTTATTTATTTATTTTATAATATTTATTATGATCATGGGAATCTGAGTGTTGAAATAGAATTTTAAAAAAAATTAAAAAAATTAAATGGTTTCATGGTTAGCTCATATGATTAGATAACCATGTGGTTATTGTGTGATTAGATTTCTACTCATATAATTTAATTTATCAGTGTTGGAATATTGTCCATTGAACCATGAAAACTACTATGAATAACTATGTGATATTTTTTTTGATGTCCATTGGGTGTCACACAATGACAATATAGTTTGTAAAGAGTACAGGTAAACCTTTTATATTTATGATTGATTTAAAATTTGTTTTTTTTCTTCGAAAAGCTAATATATCATCCTCATCCATGTTGCTCTTTATATAGGATTGATCCCCTTAAATACACACACCCCTCACCAAAATCTCCCTCTACATGGTGTTTTTTCATGATTCCTTTGTATGATATAAATGAATATCTTAGGTATTGACTCCCCACCCTTTCCCTATCACTCATTTTTTCTGATGTTTCCCCCATTCCCACTCACCACAGTTGGTTAAGAAAAACGATTGGTCAAGGGCTTAGCCTAATTGATGAGATTTATTCAAGGATTAGGGTTTGTGTAGGTCCTCCAATTCTTGTTTGGGTGTTCTCTGTTAGTGGAAATTCATTTTGGATTCTTTAATTTCAATTAATTATTGGTTTTACTGTGTCAAAAAATTTAATATAAAAATTCAATATTTTTTTTCTAAAGACAATTCTATTTTAATTTTATAGGATTTAATTATAGCTATTTTTTATTTTTTTACACTTTTTGTTGAATATATTGTATTTTCATGTTTTAAATAAATCTAGACAAAAATTATTAGTTTCACTCATTGATTGTTTCTTAAACTACTTGATTGAATTTTTAAGAAGTATATTGAATTTATGAAAAATATTTTGAGGTTTTAAATTAATTTTTAATAATTTTTAATTATCATTTCTAATGTAACATGAAATTCCTTATAATTATTAATTATTCAAAATCTTCCTTAAGAGAATTTTGGGTTATAATAATATTTTCACATATTTTAGGTTATGTATCAAATTGAATATAAACTTTTTAATAATTAAAAGGGGATTTATTAATGTGTGGTGATTTATAAATAGATTTCAAAGTTTGATTTTGAAATATAATGTTTTAAAATTTGTTTTCATAAATGATATTTGAAATTTAAAAAAGAAAGTTACTTGAATTCCCAACTCCATTTATTTTTAATGTCTTAGTTGGAAATTATAAGTGGATACTCAATGTTTTTTATTCCCATTGGTTTCATATTATTATCACTGAACCCGTGATAGTTGAATTTTATTATAATGATGGATGTAAAATGTGGATTGGGGAAGATTCAATATAAGGGTGTCGTATTTAAGGATGAGATCTTATTATGCTTTTCTTACATCTTTGAATATTTAATTTTTTCTCACCCTCACAATTTTATCTAGGTCATGGGAGTGATATGTCACTTAGTAGATTCATGGATGAGTGAAAAAACCCTAGTTTATATGGTTTATCTATTTGAGTTTTTATGGTTTATTTTTTCTCCCTTAATATAACCCTTGAGTTTCACCCTCCTATAATAGTTTTGAGGCCCAAAACAATTAATGGGACTACCAATATTGGTAGGATAGTTCATTTCATCCTCATGTTCTTATCGATGGTTCAGGGTAGTGCTACCTGAGAACCTATGTTGGATCTAATGACACATAACTTTCATTAGTGGTTATTATATAGTTTTTCATTCCTCTACTTGATTGTTCTCCAAATCATGTATAGATTGTGGTACTTTTGTGTTGGTTTATTTTAATTACTTATTTCTAAAACTATGATCCCTATATATATCCTTCTAAATATTTATTAATGGTTAATTTTTTAAAATGGTTACGAAAATATTTTAGAAACTATTTTAACTAATGTGTTTCATCCAATATTTTAAATGTTTTTTCCAAAAAATGATTTTGGTTTAAAAAATTAATTTCATTGAGGAAAATTATTTCTAAGAGTAAGTTTTTATTTAAAAAATAAGAATGTAATCTTAATTTCAAATTATGTTTTAACTAATATATATATTGTTTTATAATTAAATTTATAGAATTTGGTAAGGTTAGAGGTTTATTACTATGTATTTTTGTGCTCATGACTATATTACCATTTTAATTTTGAGAATTTTCTCAAATGTTGCCACCCTTGGAGAATTGATTGACTTGGGTAATTTTAGTTCAGTTTAATTTTTATCACATTCAACCATGTGTTCCTATTACTTGTTTTTGTAGGATTTTTTCATTTTCATATAATTTATAGTGTCTGACCCATTCAATGTATTCTTTAATATTCATTATTTTGGTTATTAGTGGAATGAACTGTTTATGTTGAGACTGGGTGATTCTTCTACTTGACTATGATGAGGGAGATTCTAGGGTGAGTGGAGGCACTTTTTCTAGGTAAGTGAATTTGGCGGTGAGAAAAAGGGTTATATATTTGTTTTTTTTACATTTTTTATATATTTATTGATTTGTTAGTATGAATATCCAACCTATAGAAATTAAATGCAATATTTCTTTAGAATTCTACAGTTTCACAAATCTTATTTAAGGGATAAATCATTCCCATTGTTTATATATCTAATTTATTATTACATTTTACTATATAGAGGGTATCCAAAATGCCCCTAGGTTAGTGGTGAGCTAGGTTTGGTGTACTTTTGGATGAAATCATGGATTGAGGCATTATAAATTTAATGTGTGTGAATGATAGGTGATAGAAATATAATCCACCTAATAGAGATCATGATAAACTACCCATGTATTATCAAAAAAGAAAATATAAAGAGTTGTATTCCAATAGATACTCAAAGTAATTTTCATATGTTGGAAAAGGATATTAGAATATGTAATTGATATGTGTGTGACCTCTAAAATTGAATGATTTATGGATATGGTCATTATTTAAAATAAATGTTCTAATAAGTTTAAAAAATGTATCCTAGTACAGTTTATAATATTTCATTGGTAAATATTGGATATGGATTTTTGAAGCTATTGGTCTAGAAGTTAAAACCTAGCCGAATAAAATATAGAAGAGTTCATGCAATTTAGAACCCATAAAAATCATATATTTTGTAATTAATTCTAAAATAAAATTTAACAATAACTTAGATGATAGTTTACACATGATGTAATTGGTTGTTCTTGAATCCAAATTAAAAATTCAGTGATGGATATTGAAGATACAAGAACATGGGAATTAATATTCTGAAATGAATATTGGGAATAAATATAATAAATTTTTTTGTTATGATGTATTTTCTTGAGTTTTGAAGAGTTTTCAAGTGTTTAATATGATAAAATGTTTACTTTAATATATTCTGAGTTTACTTGATGAATTATAAATTTTGGTGATTAAATATGAAATTTGGTTCATTAGGGACTTCATAGGGGTCATTTTGAGGCAACATTTAAGATTTGTTTTATAATTAATAAACATCATGTTGATCTGTATGTATCATCTATGAATTTTATAATCATGGATTGGGATCCTTTGAAAAAACTTCTACCCTTTATTTAAGAATGATTTATATTTTCATAGAATTAATCAAGGACTCATAAGAATTATATATGGATGAATGATCTACATAAGAATAAATTGGATCTATAAAACAATCATATGTAAAATTTAAAGGTTGAATGGTCTCTATATAAGAATGGTGGTTTCCTTTGTAAACATCATCTGGATGAGATTTCTACAAACTAAATGTAAATTCACATATTAAATTTTCAAAAAAGGAAATTGTTTCTTGATGATGTCGGGGATGATTTTCAATTATTTAATTATCAGAATAATGTTTTGATTCACAATGATTGTCATTAAAATATAAGATCTCTGGAATATGTTATGAAAGAGGATCACTATTCCATTTACTCTAGGATATTCAAATGGAATACTTGAAAATCATCAATATATAATCAATTATATAATAAAATATGAAGAAGTTGGAGTTGATATAAAATCTTCAAAATAACATAGTGAATAGTGATTCAAAATGATTCTTTGAAACTAAAATACATAAGAAGATTTTTTTCTTCATTACCTAAAGTTCTTGGTACTAATTTAAGTTCTGAAAAAGTTGTTTTTTGATTTTAAGAACTAAATATGATGATATTTTAGGTTGTTTTAGTGAAATGAATTTTGAAGATATTATAAGTACATTAAGATATATTTATCCTTATAATAGATTAATCTTAAATAATTGTGGGTTTAGGGAATATCAAAGAGAAAAAAATCATGGTCATGCCTATAAATGTACAAGTGACTTCAGTTGAGGAAGAAAAATTAAATGAGATATTGGGAGAACTCCCTCATATGAAAAATATGAGAATGCTCGAATGAGTATAATCGGAAATGATTTTTTATGGAACTTTCTATATTCAACAAATATAATTTTTTTTCCAATATATAAAATGAAAACAAGTTTAGGGACACAATGTTTAGATGAAACAAACTAAGAAAATAATATGTGGTTGGACAAAAAAAATAATATTTCATCAAAGAAAAATACCACTTATTTACCCCTCCCCTCTTAGTGGTACACTGATCCCTAGTCACTTTTTCCCATAAGAAAATTATGTATCCCTACTCTTTTAGTCAAAGAATTGTGGGTTTATGTGGGTAGGTTCATCCAAAGTGGTTGTTTTCATATTTCCCATGTGTTTATATTCATATTATGTGGTTCCCGTGACAGTTGTGGTCAGTGAATGAGATTTTTTATGGTCACACAAATGTTATAGGACATTGAATTTTCTAAATGGTATAATGACTTTCAGTTTATGAGAAATGATATTTTTCCAATAAATAATTCTACCAACAAGAATTTCAAGATCATTGGAATTTTAAAAATTATAAATTATGAGTATTAAATCATCTACGATCATCCTTGGTGAGGAAACTTCTAGGGATGATATCTCATTGGTATAATCTATATATATTTCACAAATTGGATGAAACCCTCTTTAAAAATATTTCATATCTTTGTCTTATCCACATAAATCATTTGTGGTCTGCCCCATGTAAAAACATCCTTGTACAATTTCCATAAATTATTTGTGATATTTTATAGTCCATATTAACCCTTCATGGAAGAACATATAACTTATAACATATAAAAATTATGTGGTTTATAGTTTCAATCCTTACCACCCTTTGTAAATATCATTTTCTCACAAAAAAATCATATAGAAAATAAAGGCATCTCAAGGAATGTGTTTCCCTATTTAGAGTGGTCTATATATACATAAGATTTAAAATAGGGTAATCCTCTTCAATAAATATTATTTTTAGTATTATTGACTATGGAACTCAACCCCCCCCCCTCCCCGCCCCACACACACACAATATGGTGTAATTCCTCACATTCTATACCATATCTAGTTTCCCAATTAACATGGGTCACCTATCTAGGACAAATTAAATCCATTCAACTGAATGTCTCAAAATACCTTACTGATAACTTTTTCCCCAGTTCACACCTTAAAATAATATACATCACATGTACAGTCTGGTTGACCAGAGAACATATATTACTAGGAAATATTCTAAATTTATATTCACCTCATGATCATGAATTCCTTTCATAACATATGCCTCTCTTTCTATGTGATATCTCATATGATTTTTCCTTCTTAAATAGTATGATCTATGTGTTATATTTAATATTTTAATCCATTGAAAATGTGTATCCTTTCACCTAGGAAACAAATAAGACTCTTTATGAATCAAAAAAATTATCCATTGATACTGAATATCATTTCACTTACAAAAAAATTGACACTTTTCATGGAACATGAATATTATTTTGTATATAATAAATTCATCTCAACATATCTCAAGCATTTTTTCATCTTCTATGTTTTCAAAATAATGAATCATAGGTATAAAATGATTTTAAATTTTTTTTAATCCTTCCCTTTATCTTACATTTTTTTCATGTTTCATGTGTGCACTCATCCTTCTCTATATTTAGTTACAAAGAGGAAAGAAGTTTTTATAAGTGAGCCTCTAACCTAGTATAAATCCAACACCTCCTATTGAATCACCTTCTAAAGAAAACCAAAAAGGGACACACATGCATAAGCCCCACACAAAATCATTCCATTGTAGTTTTTTCATGTAGTCTATCTAGCATGACATAAATCTTCTTAGAATTAGTAATAGTGATATGTTCGTAAATAATAAGACATAATGGTTTTGTATTCCTGACCATAAAAAGAATTTTATTATTCTTATATTCATGACCTTAAATGGAAATGAATGATTCATTGAGGTATGGCCTTAAAAGATTCATCATTTTCCATGATTCAATGACATTAAAATGCACCACATTGGTCATTCTCACATGACTTTAAGAGGTAAAACATGCATTGTCAAATGAAACTGAAAATATGGGTCATGATTTATTTCTTAAGGATATATTGGGAAGCCCTCTCATAATACCAATTATAACTCTAAAAGAACTATCACTTATCTGAATGGTGATTATTTCTATAGTTACTAGTAATAAAAATTTAAACACAATAAATATAATTAATGGGAGAATGGTTGTGGATTTATCATAAAAATAATGTTTCAGGAAATACATGATTCCAGTCGATCGCTTTCATGTTAAGGGAAGCTAGTATTGTTACTAGGAAGGGTTTCATGGACATGTCATAAATCTAAAAGAGTCAATGGATTATCTAGTATAAATGGAAATAAATATGGATTGGGTATTATGTTTTTAATTATTAAATATATTATAGAGTGAGTAGCTAATAAAAATATAGAAAAAAATATATTAAGATACATTTTTTCTCTTTTTCACCATTATTTCATTATTTGTATTGGATAAGATGTTGTAGAAGACAATATTCATTCTTAAAACATTAATATACTAGTAAAATAGTATTTCTAATAATATTATTAATTTATGTAGGTTTTTCTCATTCAATATATATATATATATATATTATCTTTTTTAATTTTTACATTTATATTATGTGATAATTTTAATACTAAAATTCCTAATCAATTCTATGAATTTGAACTCAAACTACACAAGTCTTGTACTAGATTGATTATTTCATTGTTGTCAAGGACCCCTCCCTCCGAAGGTACCCAACCTAGGTTGGTAATGATGGAAGAGTGACGATGACCCCTGAGTCCCACATCTAGTTGGCCTCAGGTTGGAGACGAGCACTGGGGGAATAAAAATACCACACGTAGAAAGAATTACCCTATATAACAATTTATAAATAGGAGATATGATATAAAAATACCAAAACAAACCATTAAATAATATTTAAATACACCCAAAATCAACCCATAATTCAATAAAAAGTTAATATATACAAGTTAATGTCTCCAAGTAAATTCAAAAATACAAGTCCTATAACACTTACTTAACAACTCCAAAATCCCATCTTGTACTGACTAGTTTGGTGCCCAAGTCCACCTAAAAACCTAAAAAACATTTTATATTATCATTGTTAGAGTACATATATACTCTATTGGATCATACAAAGGGTCTCAAATTATCTTTTGAAATGCATATTATAATACACTAATAATCAAATAATAGAATCAATATTTACTTAAACATGTCAATTATCCAAACCCAGCCTCACTGTGGCACAATTTTAAAAACATGAAATCAATATAGTTTCCCAATATCAAAACCTAACAAAGGTGTCCCACTGATTCTTCCACAAATATTTTCTTATCTCAGACCCCAACATAATATTTCTTGTTCTCCCATACCTTTACAAACACATCAAATCATATAATCAACCATCTATAATGTGGGACATGATTCATCCTTACCAACCTCACCCTCAAATGTCTAGAATCTGAAGCTAGTGTCAGTCATCATCACATCACAAATTATCTTCATCACATCACAACATAGCCTCATCACATCACATCACATCATAGGATCATCACATAACCAACATAGTACGATATCATGAATGTAAAGGAAATCAACCTTGTTCCATCATCCCACCTTTAATGACCCGACTACATATCAAATCACATCACTGCTAGGTGATCTCCAACACCAACATGCAACATCAATTTTAAAGGAATAGTTGGGAATAGGAGGTAGCCATCAATATGTATCACCCCATCTTTGATATTAGAGAAAACACCTAGAACCCAAAACCATTGTGTAATGGTAAGGTTATTCAACTAAAGTAGGGAAAAAGTAGAAATAATATAAAATACATGATAGATAGATAACACAAAATACCTAACATATGGGTTTAAAAACACTATACTAGCATACTCTACACCACCACCATTATACCACACTGCATCTTCCATAACCTCTACCACCACTAAATGCATCACACCAAACAACACCACATAAAATCAAATAAAACAACTTTCAATTCCATAATCCATCATTTCCTAGATTTAATGAGTTTCTTATAACTACCATTGAATAATCAATTTCATTTTACATTTACATATAAATTAATTTAACATTAAGAATATGTAATCCAACTAACACAGGAAATGTCCATTACATTTTTATTCATTTACCAACCCATTTAATTTCAATTTAACTTTTCAATTTATTCCATAGATAACTGGGAAACTAAAAAAACCATATCATAGAACTACTCATCCATCTCACATCATTTTTCATCCAATACACCATAAACAACCAGACCATATCACCACAGTAACAACCCATCTCAATTACCACACCACACAACCACTACATGAATAATCAATTCTAATCTCAACCAAACCATCCATTAAATTGCAGCCCCACACATTTCACAATCCAACCAGTCACGCACATTGCCACACAGTATCCCACATCACAAAAATAAACACAACAAGAAAAATGATACATAATATCACATCCCAACTCCCCCAAATTAGTATTAAGGGTAATCATTACATCACTTCATTATTTATTATGGATATTATCACACATACCAGATTTCCATGGAAAGGTAATTAATTATCCATATATAAATTTTATGGTTTTTCATTTAGGATAAAATCAAACAATCAACACATCAAGGGTCTCACATACATACAAATTATAAAATAATAAAGTATCACAATTTCATTGATTTTTTGAAATGGTAATGGGCATATATAATCTCATTAATAATATCCTCAAAGTGGTAAAACCTTTTATATCTCTCCATCCCTATAAATTTAAAATTATCCAATTCACTAACATTATTAATTCAACCCTCATTATCCACACAATAAAATGAAAAATCATGAAATCCCCAAACATGCACATAAAGAAGATAATGATGATCCCCTACAGTAAAGAAGCTTTACGATTTTCTATCCACAACAGAGAGCAGGGAAAACGAATTGGAAACAAAAATAATATGAGGAAAACCTTGAAGAAAAACATATCCCAACAAGGGATCATAAATATTCTACCAAGATTCACCACCCCCACAAACCAAAAAAACATCACTACTGTGGATCTTTTAATGATGAAAAAATGAAACATGGGGATAAAGTGAACTCACCACAGATATCCAATAGTCATAGCTGAAGGTAAAGGGAAGAAAGATACTCTAAAAATACTAAGTTTTTCCCAAAAACTAATTTAAATTTGATATTAATAGAATATTTCATCCAAAACATATACTTATAAATAATTTTTAACTCACCTCATTCACATTTTTAATTACATATTCACAATTTGCATTCTCAAGTCACCCAAAAATTCCGGCCATGAAACTTATTCAATACATGAATTCCTAAAAACTCAAAGATTGTTAAATTATTATAATATTAATTTTATCTCAATCCCAAAGTAATTCTCATCATGAATTCCACATTCACATCAACAATTCATTTTGCTCAAAAATCCATGAAAAAATCAAGTTGTAAATTCAATGGCACACAAACTAAAAATCATAAACTCAAATCATGAACCATGTTTTGTAGTAGAACTATAGTTAAAACATACATATAACCCTCCTTTATCCTCCTATAAACACCACCAAATCCTAAATTCGAAAATTAATAGGTTGAGAAGGAAAAAAATGTTACATTTTCATCTTTTGGGTATGATGTTATTCAGTATACAAGTATGATATCCAAATATATATACATAGTTTCTTAGGTTTTGATGAGGTAATTGGGGACTAAGTTGGATTTTTCTAGCTAGGGGGTTTTTATAATCTCTTTATTCAATACTGTAGGACTTATCTTTTGGTATTTACTCGGAGACATTTAATTATACTTTTTGAATTGTTCATGAATTGTGTGATGGTTTTGGGTTTTAATATTATATTATGTGATGGAGTTTCTTGGTAGGTTATTATATAAAATCTCAATCCTGTATTATTATATAGGGTAATTCATTTTAAATTTGACATATCTTAACCTTGGGGCTCATCATTTTTCTGGGTCCCATTAAAGGAAGGACTTAGAGGATCATTATCTCTCTTATTTCATTGATGTCCTAGGAGGGATACCTCTGGAAGGATAGGGCATAGAAGAATGCTATAAAAGTTATTATTTGTATGATAGTATGAAGTAGGGATTGAGTCACTATGAGGAATTAATGTGCTTGTAGATAAATTGTTCTAGTTGAACTTGGTTCTTGACATGGGCTAGGGAGACTGGCTAAGACACGTGATTTTAGGGCCTCCCATGATCCAATGAAATGACTGTATGTTTATTGAATGACAATGTGAGGTGATATGTTTTTCATGTTAGATACCTAATAGAGGTTATTGCATCATTATTGATTATATTCATGTCCAAATTTGGTGGTTTTGGGAAACTAAAATGATTTAATTAAAAACCCTTGCTAAAATTCCAAGCTTCCAAACTTAGGACTCCTCCTTGATTTTCTAGAAAGGATCCTAGTCATCATTAATGAGTATCTAAGTTCGTTGAGGTTCAGTAGGCTAATCTGATTTATCATTAAATGATTCATCTTGAAGAGGAGTATGGGGCATGGATGAGGGCCTTATATGCCTTTAAATGGAAGTGTTTACAGATGTATAACGAGAGAGTCTAAGATCTAGAGACAGATCACTTCTTTGAGAATTTGGGGTTAACCTTTAGTATGATTCAAGATTGAGATGAGTTATAGGTACCATTAGAAATTAGTTAGATGAAGGAAATTGTGCATTAGTGGCGGGAACTGTATCGTGGTTACCATAGGGAGACAAATGTGTTGTGGTTATAATTTTAGATGGTATAATATGTGATGAAGGAATAAAAAAGTAGTTTATTCTCTGTGATCAACATGAGATATTTCGTGTGTGAGGGATATGAATCATGTTTAAGGACCTATTTTACTTCACCACAAAATTGATTATAGCTGAAGAGTCTATAGTGTGATGTTTTTTGGCAGATTTACACCCATTAATTGCATATATAGTCACCCAGTTTACACATATTACATACTTGGAGGGGATGTAAAAGGAAAGTTCTATTGAGTGGGTGTTTTATATTTGAGGTGAGAATTGATAGGGTGGAAGGAAGGGAATATTGAGGAGAACATATTTTGGTAAAGTTTCACAAATTTTCAAGAAGTTTTAATTTCAACAAGTAGGTAATTGATCACAGAAGATCCATTTTCTTCTTTCTTGGGTAGGTGCCTTCTGATCTTTTATATAGGGATTTATATTTTCATGATATTTTTGGGGAGAACATGGACACTACCATAGTTAATGTCCGATGGCTTAGGGAGGCTAGTTGAAAATAGGAATTCATGACTTTTTTAACAGTCACTGTAGTTTTCACCAATATATTTTCACTACTAGAGACCATCAGTTCTTGTCCAGTTGCTGAGGGAAGATGGTTTTGGCATGGGATAGACATGTGATGGTCCTTGTACACCAGAACCTAATCTGAATCATGGTTTTATAGGCCTATATTATATAGCTAAATGAGATAGGTGTGGTTAGATTCACATATTAGAGGTAACGGTGATATTAAGGCAAGAGGTTATCAGAGGTATTGTAGGTACCTGATTTTTTGTTGAGGTACGTATCTCTTTAATTTCGATTTAAATGTTTTTTAAGGCATAATATGAATACACATAGAGTTAAATGAGGTATCAACTGTTTCTAGATCTTTTTTAGAGTCTAGAACATAAATACTAGAGAAACACAGTTTGGCTGCATGGTTAGGAGTAACCATGTGTCCCAAGATGCATAGTTTGGTAAATATGTTCAAGGAATGAACAATGGGATTTAGGAAACCATAAAATTTTATGAAACCATGTTGATGGAGACTCACACCTATGTAATAGACCCTATAGTTTTTAGAATATGTTTTTTTCATGGTTAGAAAATGGTTAGTCAATGTGTGTGTAGTAACAGTATGGGTTCCCCCATATCAAAGAAAAGGGCACATGATTGGAACGCGGGTTGGCCAACCATAAGGCCAAACCATGCAGACCAGTACTTTGTGGAAATATAACAAATTTTCCATTAATATATGTTTAATCTTAAAATATAATTTCTATTATTCATTCATTGGACATAGAACACATAAGGGAGTTCATTTTGATGCCAAAGCATAGGTTGTAACACCCCGAACCCAATTACCCAGAGTCGGTGCATTATTCCATATCATTTTAATGATCACAAAAGATCAAGTCTCGAAAGACCTATTAGTTTAGAAGCCTTATAATCACTATATACATTCATAAATGTTACATTACATCATAATGTGAAAACTACAATAATATATCTCCATGGTCCACACTCATATCCCCTTCAGACTATCCCTGTAGGGCAGTCATAAAATACTTCTTCACATCCTATGAAAAAGAAAACATAGAAAGGGGTGAGCTCAGATGCGCAGTAAGGATAACAATATAGAGGAAAATTTCATAAATAAGCACAAAAATTTAAGGCAATGTATAACTAAAACAAAATCCTTTTAAACTTGAACTTCAACATAATATGGTATAAATAAAATGAAATAATTCCATTTACATATTCACATGGATATTCTACTAGTCTTATAATCACATGCAATATCGATAACCACTTTCATAATGATGGAATGTATAATGCCAGACAATCATAACCAGGTAGCCAAGGCCTCGTTCCAAGACTACAAATAAGATTTTGTCAAGGCCTCATGCCAAGAAACTAGTTTTTCTCATGAGACCTACCGATGCATTGAGGAGCTATAGCGGGCTCCACCCGCCACTTCCTAAGTCAAATGCATTCCTCATATGGATAGGTTTAAATAAAACACAATCATTCGTATTAAAACTAGCATAAGAAATTTAAATAGTTTCTCCATAAACCATGAATGGTATAAAAATAACACATCCATAGCCAAACATATCACAAAACCTTCAATAAAATATGGAAGTTTTGTATCATAATAAATCAACTTCAAATAATCTTAAAATCCATCAAAGGATGTTGACATAGATGAAATCAAAACTATTTGAGAGAAATATCTCCTTTTTTGAAATCATATAAAAGTTACACAATTATAAAATAAAACATTTACTTTGAAAATATTCTTATAATCTTGTAACGGAAGCTTTGAAGATTTTACAATGGTGGAAAATAGCCGCACCCTCCGTATAAGTTAAAAAAGGACATTCTTACCTTAATATGTCGAAAAGGTTAAAAAGGTCCTTGTTTGGAAAATGATGTAACGATTCCTTTATAAACTTCTTATAAAAATTCAAACAAGGGTATAAATGACTTTAACCCATATTCTGTAAAATATTAAGAATGTTTTGAAATACATTTTTAAGAATCATGGATGTGGATGATAAAGAGGACCCAGTAGATAATTACGTATAAACAACCTCGGATAATGAAGAGATTGTGAAATAAACTGTTACCTTGTAATTTTCCCTGATTAAGTGTAGGTTAACTTCATGTATAACAGTTAAATCATTGTTATTAAATTATATAAGAATAATATATATAAATCTGATATCATATATGATCTTTTAATATTTCTTTGTTAATAATATTTTAGTATTATCGTCGTTTCGGGTGTTAACTAATTTGTTTTCCTTTATACATTTTATTGCATAAGCCTTATATGTTATGGATGGGTTTTATATTATTAATATCCAGAATGATATCAAGTCCTTTAACATTAATTTTAATCATCAAATGATAATTATTATTTAATGGATATGATGGGGAAATGAATCTCATCACGTTCGTGGAGACGGTAATCCGTACGTATGCACGAACGCTACTTACATTTCAATTTTCATTTTAAAAGGAATAAAAACCAAATGATACATAGGTATTTTATTATTCCAGTATAATATAATATCTTATATGTGTAACTTAAGTTCATTAACACCATACTTTATACGTTCCATTCATGGTATGAATGAGTTATATCACTTTGAGGGGGTGGTAGTCCGCACTTCCTCAAATGAAATTATCGTATATATATACAACATGAAACGAATAATGGTATGCTATAAAATGGAATTACATAATATTATATATAAAATAAATATCATTAATATCATATTTAATTATAGTGCCATCATAATGGCCACCATGAGATGTGGTAGGAGATAATTGAACAATCATCGTTTCATGAGGCGTTTGGATTCCATCCACAGAAACATTATGTTCTTCACCCATTAGATGGAGGTGTGTGTACGTTTAGTTAGAATAATTTACATAAAAATATCCTAGTATATTTAAGATACTAGTTTTTTTACAAAAGAAAATAATAAGAAGAGTTTAGGGGTTGGAGAAGTAAAAGAAAAGAAAAGAAGCTATGAAAAATCGTTACCCTTTATTTGGGTAACTACCTTTGGTTTGAACCAAAAAGGACTCTTGAAGTGCCATATGCCAAAAGTAAGGCTTCTAGGAGAAGGAGACACCACTAGAAATATGGCCTTTTGATCCCCATTACCTATAGAGACCGCCACTGGCGGTCGCTATAGGTAACCAATATCGACCCCCATTGGCGGTCGCTACGTTTCCCTAAAAAAAGGCTTTCGCCCCCCCCCCCCCCCCCCTGAACCCTCAATCCCCTCACGAAGCGCCCCCCCAAACCCTTCCCCCCTCCCAGTCGCCCGCACCCTCCCCGTCGTCGTGCGCCCTCCCCGTCGTCCCGCCCTCCCCGTTGCCCCGCCCTTCGTCGCCCCGCCCTCCGCCGGCCCGCCCTTCGCCGGCCCTCCCTCCGCCGGTCCGCCCTCCGCCGGCCCCGCCCTCTGCCGGACCCACCGGCCGCCCTCCGTCCGCCCTCCGGCCTCCATCCAGCTACCCTCCGGCCGCCCTCCGCCGGCCCCTCCCTCCTCCAGCCGCCCTCCGGTCACCCTCTGCCCTCCGGCTACCCTCCGCCCTTCGTCCTCCCTTCGCTGGCCCTGCCCTCCTCCAAACGCCCTCCGGCCACCCTCCGCCCTCCGGCTCCAGCCGCCCCCCACCCTGCGGCTGCCCTGCGGCCTCCCTCTGCCCTTAGGCCTCCCGCCACCCGCCTCCGGCAGCCCGGCAGCCCTCCGGCCGCCCTCTGGCCTTCGGCCTCTAGCCCCTCTGGCCTCTGAACTCCGCCCTCGGTCCTCCGCCCCCTCATCCCTCCCCCCCATCACCCCGAACACCCCCCCCCCTCGCAACCCGCCAACCCATGTCCCCTTCGTCTTCGTCCCCTCCCTTGCCGCACCACCGCCACCCATCCCCTCCTTCACCTTCCCCTCCCTCGCCGCACCAGCTCCAGCTCAGGCTCCCCACCGCTACCTCTCCTCTCCCTCGCAGCACCGCCTTCGGCTCCCCTCCCTTCCAGGTTTGTAGCGCAATCAGGTATGACATGGGCTTTCACTTACATTATTGTTTTGTGGGCTTTCTAATTTTTTTAAATTCATTCACAACTAATTATTCAATCCCTTTTTGTTTGATTAACAACTGTACAAGTTTTATTTTTTTTTAAACAATCCAATTTATCATTTGGAAACTTTTGATAGACCCCTTACTAATGTTTTCCATGACTGTAGGCATGTCAGGGGAAGAGGCAGAAGATCCACATCATCCATCTGAGGCATATATGTCTCAGGGTTGAGGTATGTTGGCATGTAATTGTCTCTATTTTTTATATAATTAATAAACATATATATATATTTATATTTATAACTTCTATCAATTTGTATATAAATTTTTTTTCAACAGGACCAGACTCGACTGCTTGTTCCTCTTGCAGGAGAGGCCCTGGTTGTGGCATATTATCATGGAATTTCGACACGACTTTTGATGTTTCATTTGATGAGGTATTTCATCCTGTGGGATGGAATGCCCCTGCATTTATTCGTCAGTTTGGTCATATCATATGTGATCCACATCGATTTCCATTGACCACGCGTGACTGGGCTTCTATCCCTCAGGACACATTAGATCATCTATGGAGGGAGGTTCAGGTAAGAAGACCATTTTAATTTATTCCCTATGTATAAACAATAATAACATATGTGATTTTTTTCTTTAATAGCAAAATTTCTAAGTATGTTCTGATGAGTTTCGGCCAGTGTGTATGAGCAAATTCCATAAGATATGAAAATACTATAAAGGAAAAGTCAAGAGGGACCACTGGGTACCAAATGTGGGTGCCCCAGACATTCTGGAAAAAGTCCCGAGAGGTTTCCTCCTAGCTCAGTGGCGTGATTTAGTTGCATATTGTTCTACTGCGGGTGTTGTGGTTTGTATATTTATTTTCGTATATATATTTTCAAGAATGTGTGATTTTTTTGATATTTGAATGAATTGAATGTAGGAGGTGTCTACACGCCATTCTGAGAATCGAGCATTGTAGGGACGACATCACAGGCTCGGGACTCATCACGTGTCTCAGATCTGACATGAGATATTTATTATTAATTTTTTAATTTTTTTAATTAAAACGGTTTTGTGTTTATATTCTATTTATATATAGGTGCGGGAGCAAGGTGCACCAACTGATAAAATGTCGGTGTGGATGAGGACTCGTGATCGCAATGATCCAGAGGCTGCAGCATTGATAGTAAGTGCTTGTACTCATTACCAATACTTATATAAAATCTGTATATTAATATATGTATATATATTTTAATATTTCATAGTCTCAATTTGAAACTGAATTAGAACATCTTCTAGAGGACCAGTGACAGCTTCCTATGCGAAGGGATGAGATCTTTCATCACATCATTGGTCGGGACATGCATGGATATAGTTTGACCTATAAAACAAGGATTCCTCGTTCTGTAGTGTCATGCGCTGCTGTTGTCGGTCCTGTTGTTGCTCAGATGACACAGCAGTTGTCAGATTTCGAGGCACGACTGCGGGCTTCCGAGGAGGCAAATGTGTAATTGGCTGCTGAGGTTAGAGAACTGCGAGAATATGTGCGTCCAGGTGATGGTGCAGGGGATCACACTACGTAGGTTTATATTGTATTTATTTATTTAATTTAAATTATTTTTTTTATGAAAATATTCATAATGTTTATTTGTTGTAGGCCCCTGCCCCACTGGATAGAGGTCAGTGATGAACACGCATGACGCATCATATTCACGAGGTGTGTTTCTGCTTTTAATGGTGGGGTTGTTATTTGGATATTTTTTGTTCATTTAATTTTCAATGTTTAGAATTGTATGTTCTGTAATATTTTTGAAAAAAAACACGTGATTCCTAATATAAATCATTAAACTTGTTTTTTATGAATGAGTTGAGTTCACTATTTGTAGTCCCCAGCCTACCCCAGACAGCCATCCCCACACTCCGGAGAGCCCTCCCCGAACCACAAACACCCCCCCCCCCCCCCCCCCGCCCGGACAGCCCCCCCGCACCCCGGACAGCCTTCCCCGCACTCCGGACAGCCCTCCCCGCATCCTGGACAGCTCTCTTGCACCCCAAACAGTCGTCCCTGCACTCTGGACAGCCCTCCCCGCACCCCGAATAGCCCTCTCGCACCCCGGACAACCCTCCCGCACCCCGGAAAGCCCTCCCGCACCCCGGACAGCCGTCCTCGCACTCCAGACAGCCCTCCCGCGCCCCCAACATCCCTCCCGCACTCCGGACAGCCCTCCCCACACCCCGGAAAGTCGTCCCGGCACCCCGGACATCCCTCCCGCACCCCGGACAGCCGTCCCCGCACTCCAGACAGCCCTCCCCGCACCCCGAACAGCCCTCCCGCACCCCGGACAGCCTTCCCCGCACTCCGGGCAGCCCTCCCCTCACCCCGGACAGCCCTCCCGCACCCCGGACAGCCTTCCCCGCACTCCGGACAGCCCTCCCCGAACCTCGGACAGCCTTCCCGCACCCCGAACAACCCTCCCACACCTCGGACATCCCTCCTGCACCTCGGACAGCAGTCCCCGCACGCCGGACAGCCCTCCCCACACCCTGGACAGCCCTCCCGCACCCCGGACAGCCTTCCCCGCACTCCAGACAGCCCTCCCCGCACCCCAGACAGCCCTCTGCACCCCGGACAGCCTTCCCTGCACTCCGGATAGCCCTCCCTGCACCCCGGACAGCCCTCCCGCACCCCGGGCAGGCCACCCCGCACCCCGAAAAGCCCTCCCCACACTCCGTACATCCCTCCCCTCACCCGAAATATCCCCCCCCCCCCCCCCGCACCCCAGACAGCCCTCCCCACACTCCAGACAGCCCTCCCCGCACCTGGGACAGCCCTCCCGCACCCCGGACAGCCCTCCCCACACCCCGGACAGACCTCGCGCACCCCGAACAGCCCTCCCTCACCCCGGACTGCCTTCCGCGCACTCCGGATAGCCCTCCTGCACCCCGGGCAGCCCTCTTGTACTCCGAACAGCCCTCTCCGCACCCCGGACAGCCCGCCCCGAACCCCAAACATGCCCCCCCACCCCGGACAGCCCCCTCGCACCCCATCCAGCCCTCCCCGCACACCGGACAGCCCTCCCCGCACCCCGGACAGCCCTCCCGCACCTCATAGAGCCTTACCTGCACTCCGGACAGCCCTACCCGTACCGCGGACATGCCCCCCCCCACCCCGGACAGCCCCCCCGCACCCCAGTGTCATAAAACACCAAAACGACATGAGATGGTCGAATTCGAAGAAAACGTTCTCCGAATGACTTGAAACCTCACGAAAACATTAGGAATATTATTCTTGATGTGTAAGAGGAGACGGCGCACCCGTCGGACGTGCGGTGCACGCGGTACGGCCGATTGTGTCATTTTTAGCAGGTCGGCGCGCGCTAAAACGGCGCGTTGGGGGGTCAAAATCACCCGAATGACCTCGGAATGCCATGAAACTATACGACATCATCCGTTGTGTGATTTTTGAAATGGTCGGGCAGACGGCATGTCAATCGGAGATGTCGTTTGACCGTGGTGACCGGAAACACGTTTCCGGTGTCCGAAAACACCAAAAACGGCGTGAGACGGTCCAATTCAGAGCTAACGTACTCCAAATGACCTGAAACCACAAGAAAACATTATAAATATTATTCGTGACGTGTAGGAGGAGACGGAACACCCATCGGACGTGCAGTGTGCGCGGTACGGCCGATTGTGTCATTTTCATTGGGTCGGCGCGCGCTAAAACGGCGCGTTGGGGGGTCAAAACCACCCGAACGACCTCAGAATGCCATGAAAACGTATGACATCATCAGTTGTGTGATTTTTGAAATGTTCGGGTAGACGGTACATCAATCGGAGGTGTCGTTTGACCGCGGTGACTGGAAACGCGTTTCCGGTGTCATAAAACACCAAAAACGGCGTGAGACGGTCGAATTCGGAGAAAACGTGCTCCGAATGACCTAAACCCACACGAAAACATTAGGAATATTATTTTTGACGTGTAGGAGGATAGGGCGCACCTGTCGGACGTGCGATGCGCGTGGTACGATCGATTGTGGCGTTTTCAGCAGGTCAGCGCGCGCTAAAACGGCGCATTGGGGGGTCAAAACCACCCGAACGACCTTGGAATGCCATTAAACTGTACAAAATCATCCGTTGTGTGATTTTTGAAATGGTTAGATAGATGGAATGTCAATCGGAGGTGTTGTTTGACCGAGGTGACCGGAAACACGTTTCTGGTGTCATAAAACACCAAAAACGGCGTGAGACAGTCGAATTTGGAGTAAACATGATCCGAATGACCTGAAACCACACGAAAAAATTAGAATTATTATTCGTGACGTTTAGGAGGAGACGGCGCACCCGTCGGACGTGCAGTGCCCACGGTACGGCCAATTGTGTCGTTTTCAGCAGGTCGGCACGCGCTAAAACGGCGCGTTGGGGGGTCAAAACCACCCGAATGACCTCAGAATGCCATGAAACTGTACGGAATCATCCGTTGTGTGATTTGTGCAATGGTCGGGCAGAAGGCATGTCAATCGGAGGTTTCGTTTGACCGCGGTGACCGGAAATGTGTTTCTGGTGTCACAAAACACCAAAAACAGTGTGAGACGGTCCAATTCGGAGCAAACGTGCTCCAAATGATTTGACACCACACAAAAACATTAGGAATATTATTTGTGACGTTTAGGAGGAGACGGAGGGCCCCTCGGATTTGCGGTGTGCATAGTACGACCGATTGTGTCATTTTCAGCAGGTCGGCGCGCGCTAAAACGGCGCGTTGGGGGGTCAAAACCACCCGAACGACCTCAGAATGCCATGAAACCGTACGGCATCAGCCGTTGTGTGATTTTTAAAATGGTCGGCTGGACGGCACGTCAATCGGAGGTGTCATTTGACCGCGGTGACCGGAAACGTGTTTCTGGTGTCATAAAACACCAAAAACATCGTGAGACAGTCGGATTTGGAAAAACGTGCTCCGAATGACCTGAAACCACACAAAAACATTAGGAATATTATTCGTGACCTGTAGGAGGAGACAGCGTGCCCTTCGGACATGCGGTGTGCACGGTACGACCGATTGTGTTGTTTTCAGCAGGTCGGCGCGTGCTAAAATGGCACGTTGGGGGGTCAAAACCCCCCGAACGACCTCTGAATTCCATGAAACCGTACGGCATCAGCCATTGGGTGATTTTTGAAATGGTCGGGTAGAAGGCACGTCAATCAGAGGAGTCGTTTGACCGAGGTGACCGGAAACGCGTTTCCGGTGTCACAAAACACCAAAAACGGCGTGAGACAGTCGAATTCAGAGAAAATGTGCTCCGAATGACCTAAAACCACACGAAAACAATAGGAATATTATTCTTGATGTGTAGGAGGATACGACACGCTCGTCGGACATGCAGTGCGAACGGTACAACTGATTGTGTCGTTTTCAGCAGGTCGGCACGCGCTAAAACGGCGCGTTGGGGGGTCAAAACCACCCGAACGACCTCGGAATGCCATTAAACCGTACGACATCATCCTTTGTGTGATTTGTGAAATGTTTGGGCAAACGGTACGTCAATCAGATGTGTCGTTTGAACGTGGTGACCGGAAACGCGTTTTCGGTGTCATAAAACCCCAAAAACGGCATGAGACGGTCGAATTCAGAGAAAATGTTCTCCGAATGACCTGAAACCACACGAAAACATTAGGAATATTATTCGTGATGTGTAGGAGGATACGGCGTGCCCATCGGACGTGCGGTGCACGCGGTACGGCCGATTGTGACGTTTTCAGATGGTCGGCGCGCGCTAAAACGGCACGTTGGGGGGTCAAAACCACCCGAACGACCTCGGAATTCCATTAAACTGTACGACATCATCCGTTGTGTGATTTTTAAAATGGTCTGGCAGACGGCATGTCAATCGGAGTTGATGTTTGACCACGGTGACCGGAAACGCGTTTTCGGTGTCCAAAAACACCAAAAACGGCGTGAGGTGGTCGAATTCGGAGAAAACGTGCTCCGAATGACCTGAAACGACATGAAAACATTATGAATATTATTCGTGAGGTGTAGGAGGAGACAGCGCGCCCCTCGGACGTGCGGTGCGCGCGGTACGGCCAATTGTGTCGTTTTCAGCAGGTCGGCGCGCGCTAAAACGGCGCGTTGGGGGGTCCAAACCACCCGACCGACCTCAAAATTCCATGAAACTATATGACATCAGCCGTTGTCTGATTTTTTAAATTTTTGGGTAGACGGTACATCAATTGGAGGTGTCTTTTGACCGCGGTGACCGGAAACACGTTTCAGGTGTCATAAAACACCAAAAACGGCGTGAGACGGTCGAATTTGGAGAAAACGTGCTCCGAATGACCTGAAACCACATGAAAACATTAGGAATATTATTCGTGATGTGTAGGAGGAGACTGTGTGCCCTTCAGACGTGCGGTGCGCGCGGTACGGCCGATTGTGTCGTTTTCAGCAAGTCGGCGCGCGCTAAAACGGCGTGTTGGGGGGTCAAAACCACCCGAATGACCTCAGAATGCCATGAAACCGTACGAAATCATCCGTTGTGTGATTTTTGAAATGGTCGGGCAGACAGAACGTCAATCGGAGGTGTCATTTGACCGCAGTGACCGGAAAGGCGTTTCCGGTGTCATAAAACACCAAAAACGGCGTGAGACGATTGAATTCGGAGAAAACGCGCTCCGAATGACCTGAAACCACACGAAAACATTAGGAATATTATTTTTGACGTGTAGGAGGAGACGGCGTGCCCGTCGGACGTGCGGTGCGCGTAGTACGGCCGATTGTGTCGTTTTCAGCAGGTCGGTGCGCGCTAAAACGACGCATTGGGGGTCAAAACCACCCGAACGACCTCGGAATACAATGAAACCGTACGACATTAGCAGTTGTGTGATTTTTGAAATGGTAGGGAAGCCCCACGTCAATCAGAGGTGTCATTTGACCGCAGTGAGCAGAAACGCGCTTCCAATGTCATAAAACACCAAAAACGGCGTGAGACGGTCAAATTCGGAGCAAACGTGCTCCTAATGACCTGAAACCACACGAAAACATTAGGAATATTATTCTTGACATGTAGGAGGAGACGGAGCACCCTTCAGACATGCAGTGCACGCGGTACGGCCGATTGTGTCGTTTTCGGCAGGTCGGCGCGCGCTAAAACGGCGCGTTGGGGGGTCAAAACCACCCGAATGACCTCAGAATGCCATGAAACCATACGACATCATCCTTTGCATGATGTTTGAAATGTTCGGGCAGACGGGACATCAATCAGATGTGTCGTTTGACCGCGGTGACTGAAAACGTGTTTCCGGTGTCACAAAACACCAAAAACGGCGTGAGACAGTCGAATTCGGAGAAAACGTGCTCCGAATGACCTTAAACCACAGGAAAACATTAGCGATATTATTCTTGACGTGTAGGAGGAGACAGCGCACCCGTCGGACGTGCAGTGCGCGCGGTACGGCCGATTGTGTCATTTTCAGCAGGTCGGCACGCGCTAAAACGACGTGTTGGGGGTCAAAACCACCCGAACGACCTCAGAATGCCATGAAACCGTACGACATCATCCATTGTGTGATTTTTGAAATGTTAAGGTAGACAGAACGTCAATCGGAGGTGTCGTTTAACCGCGGTGACCGGAGACACGTTTCTGGTGTCAAAAAACACCAAAAACGGTGTGAGATGGTCGAATTCGGAGCAAACGTGCTCCAAATGACATGAAATGATAGCATTTCATAAATTGGGGGTTTTAAATTATTATAGCACCTTGATTTGATGTCATATTTAATTTTGTTATATGTATATAAAAACTGAATAATTATGTTCAATTTACGTTTGTTTTGTTTTTTTTGTTTTTTTTGTTTTATTGTAGGTTTATTGAAGTAGAAGATTGAAATAGATGGACCTACTCGGATCGTTGAAGCACGTTTATCGTATATGATGATCCTGATTTTTATGCTATTTGAAATTGTTTTCCATTTTTTATGTTTGTTACTTTGTTTTATCACTGATTTTTCACCGTGAAGAAAAAAAAACGCAATTCGTACATTTCATTATAAAAATGAAAAATATTTTATTTAATATTATATATATATATTTCTTTAATATATATATATATATTAAAATATTTAAATCATATTATATATATATATTTAAAATATTTTATTTAATATTATATATATAAATATTTTCATTAATATATATATATTTTTTTTATTTAATAAATATATATATATATTTATTTATTTATTTCAGTATGAATTTGTTTTTTAAAAAAAAATTCCTAGTGTAGCGACCGCCTGAAGGTCGCTTAAGGCTGGCATTTCGGCCACATATAGTGACCGCCATTGGAGGTCGCTATTGGCCTACAGCAACGAAGATGAAGCGACCGCCAATGGCGGTCGCTAATGCCCAATTTTTTGTAGTGAGAGAGATGTAGTGAGCTTAATTGGTAAGAGGTTTAACGAGCCAAAAGGCTTGAGAGGTGTGAGGAATTGGTTAGAAGTGGTGTCCTTTTATAAGGGGGGGGGGATGGGCCCGTTAGGAATGATTGAAAATATTATTTTCTTATATAATGATATTCGGTTTCTAATGGCTCGAAAGTGGATTATTCAAAGTCTAAGGTGGGGTTGGGTCGAAATCCTTTCATCCAAAATATTTTAGACAGGTTTGGGTCACTATATTAACCTTATCATTTATATTTAACTCTTAGTTAAATAGTTTGACATTTACCATGTCTCTTTGTATTTTTATATTATAAAGATAATAAACATACTATATACTTCCAAGAGAACCCAAAGTGGTTCATTAATAATATAACTATCATCATATAAGACCTTCGGCCGAACCTTAGATTTTTAGGAATATTATATCAATTAATAATATAATATATTTTTTAAAAACTCCTTTCTGTCAATTTTGACAGTATTTAATAATTGATTTTTGTTAAAGTCTTAATATCTTTATTAATTCAAAACAAATTAATTTGAGCAATTATAACATCTCATATTAACCAATAAAATTAGTGGATGTCATAAAAACATTCAAATCATATTTATTTTAACATTTATAATACCAATTATTTGATTCATTCATTAATAAGGAAAATTCTGAATCATTATTGTGTCATAAATATATTTTATTATTAAATGTCTAAAAATTATAAATAAAATACCATGAAGTATTAAATCTGTTTAGTTTTCTAATGAATATTTATAATCTAATTTATCTTATGTATAACCCTATATTAAGAATGTTTTAGTTATTAAACATTGATTTTAACTCTTTTAACTCTTCTTTGAATTAAATAATAATAAATGTCCTAATCTAATCCAAGTGGACCAAATAGGTTCATGTTTTATTCATAAGGTTGTTTTTGGTCGAATTATACTTATTTAAAATAATTAGGACGTGTGTCAGGGTAATAATAATATCATTTTTACCCTTAATTACCCAATTTACTTTTTTACCGTGGTAAATAAAAGTTAAAAGTTACTATTCACCAAAAATTATTTTTATCTTATTGAACCAAATTTTACTCTTTGATATTAACCATGTATCTCGGACTTTCAAAATTCCACTCACAAAAGTGGTAAAATTATGTTTTATGTGAATTTGCAAATTCTCTATGGAGATGGGTAAATGACCGTGAAAAGTTCAATAAATTTTTTATATGTCTAAAATTATTATAAACTGACTCCAATGAATTACAATGAACTTATATAGGTATTACGTATCTATTTTGACCAAAAATATTTTTAAATAAAATAAATAATTATTTAAACAAAAAGTCGGTTTTAACCAATAACTCAGTGTTTTTCACTATTCATCAAAAATTAAAAGTTTTCAGAAAAATACCAAAAATTCACCCTAGGATAATTTTGATATTCCAAATCCAAAAATGAAGTCCATTTTGAACGATAAAATTTATTAAACTTCAAAAAGTGGGTCTTACTATTCATAATGGCTAGTTTGATTGGTCATGGTGTGTTAGAATCTCGAAATTGCATACAATACAAGCTATTACATTATTCAAAGGGAAACGTACTATGGAAGCTTGGGGTGTTACATTCTCCCCTCATTCAAATAATTTCATCCTCAAAATTTCTAAAATATTATTGCTCAAAAAGACTCGGGTGGTTCTTCATCATAAGTTCCTCAGGTTCCCACGTTGCCTCTTCCATCTTATGGTTTCTCCATAATACTTTTACCAGACTAGTCATCCGGTTTCTTAACACTTGTTCTCTTATATCAAGAATCCTAATGGGCTTTTCATAATAAGACATATCAGGTTCCACTTTCATTTCCTCATAGGTGAGTAGATGTGTTGGGTCAGGCGTGTATTTTCTCAACAGTGATACTTGGAACACATCGTGAACTTTGGAGAGATTTGGCGGCATTTCCAAATGGTATTCTACAACCCCAATTCGTTTTAGAATTTATAAAGGTCCGATGTACCCGGGACTCAATTTACCTTTCTTACCGAAACTTATAACTCCCTTCCATGGAGATACCTTCAAGAAAACATGATCTCCTACATGAAATTCCAAATCCTTCCTTCGATTATTGGCATAGATTGTCTGCCTACTTTGAGCTGCTGTGATGTGGTTTTGGATTACCTTTACCTTTTCCATCATTTCCTCCACCAGTTCTAGGACTACGAGTTTTCTTTCACCAACGTTATCCAACAGGTTGGTGTGCGACATCTGTTTCCATAAAACACTTCATATGGTGCCATCCGAATACTTTAATGGAAGCTATTGTTATAAGAAAATTCCATCAGAGGTAAATATTGATCTTTCATACCCTGCAAGTCATGTGAGAGAGATCTGAACATGTCTTCTAAGGTTTCAATAGTCTGTTCTGATTTTCCATCAGTTTGGGGGTGGTAGGCAGTGCTCAACCGAAGTTCAGTATCCAGGGTTTTCTGAAGACTTTTCCAGAATCTTGATGTAAAACGGGGATCAAAATCTGAAAAAAATCGATAGGGGTACTCCATGAAGTCTCACAACTTCATTAATATATAGTCTTTCTAGACGTAAAAGTGGTAGATATTCTCTTATAGCAAGAAAATGTGCTGACTTGGTAAGACGATCAACAATGACCCACATTGGATCGTTCCTTCTAGAAGTCTTTGGTAGCCCCATGATGAAGTCCATCGTAATATTATCCCATTTCCACTCAGGCATGGGAAGAGGTTTCATGACTCCTCCAGGTTTTTTCCTTCCAGCTTTCACTTGTTTACAAACCATACATCTTGACACAAAATCAGCAATCTCCCTCTTCATGTTGTCCCACCAAAAATGCTCCTTCAAATCTCTATACATTTTGGTGCTCCCAGGGTGTATAGAGAAATTGGAACTATGAGAAACATCCAACCATTCCCTTTTTTGATCAAGTATATCAGGAACACAAAGTCTCTTCCCAAATTTCAAAATTCCATCTTCATACAAAAATTCACTCAATATCCCATCATTCACAGCTTTAATCTTCTTTTGAAATTCTTCATCATCAGTCTGAGAACTCTTTATCCTTTCTATTAAAAATGGTTTGGAAACCATTTTAAAAAGTATCGATGTTTCACCTTCAATGGTAATTCTCATATCCATCTTAACTAGATCCATGAAAATAGGATCCCTTTCAATTCTCATCATGTTCAAAACTCCATGATCCTTTCTGATCAAAGCATCTTCCACCTTATTTACCTTACCCGGGTGGTAGTGTATCGTGCAATCATAATCCCTAAGTAGTTTAAGCCATCTCTTTTGCCTCATGTTGAGTTCCTTCTGTGAGAAAATATACTTCAAACTCTTGTGATCGGTATATATCTCACATTTTTCACCATAGACATAATGTCTCCATATCTTCAAAGTAAATATTCCAGCAACTAACTCAAGATCATGAGTAGGATAGTTTTTCTCATCAATTTTTAGCTATCGTGATTCATAGGCCATAACCATATCATTCGGCATAATGAAAAAACCAAGCCCTTTCTTCGACGCATCACTATAAATAACAAACCCATCATTCCCCGATGAAAGTGTCAATATAAGATCATTGAAAAATATTCTCTTCAGTTCTTCAAAACATTCTTCACACGTTTTTTTTTCAAACAAATTTAACCCACTTTACGTGTGATCTTTTTTAATGGGTTAGCCAATCGGGAAAAATTATGGACGAAACGTCGATAATAACCCGCTAAACCAATAAAACTACGTACCTCGGTTATACACGTTGGTGCTTGCCATTCTTGGATTTCTCTTGTCATAGAAGGATCAACAGAGATTATATCCTTAGAGACAATATACCCAAGAAAAGAAATACCTTAAAGCCAGAATTCACACTTGCTAAACTTCCCATATAATTCAAGTATTCTCAGAGTCTTCACTATAATACGCAGGTGATTTTCATGATCTTCGTAGCTTTTGGAGTATACCAAGATATCATCAATAAATACCACTACAAAATCATCGAGATATTCCTTGAAAACTCTATTCATTAGATCCAATAAAACAGAGGGTGCATTAGTCTGCTCAAAAGGCATTACTGTAAACTCGTAATTCCCGTACCTAGTTCAAAATGTTGTCTTCGGAATGTCTTCCTTCTTCACACAACTGATGATATCTAGATTGAAGTTCAATCATTGAAAAGTATTGAGCTCCATACAGTTGGTCAAATAAATCATCAATGCAAGGTAAGAAATACTCTTTATTTATTATTATAGCATTGATCTCCTTGTAGTTGATACATAACTTCATATATTCGTCTTTATTTTTAACAAAAAGAACATGGGATCCCCAAGGAGAAACACTAGGGAGAATAAATCACTTATTACTCAATTACTCTAGTTGTTTCTTTAGTTCAACTAATTCCACAGTGAACATTCTATAAGGGGTCAACGATATAGGCCTTGATCCAGGAATTAAATCGATGGAAAACTAAACTTCTCGTTCTGGAGGATGTACATGTAAATTTTCCAGAAACACATCTACATATTCTTTAACAATAGGTACATCCTATATTTGAACATTACATTCCTCACCCACAGTCATTTCATTCTCTTCCTCCCCAATAATTTAATTTAGTGGAGCTACTGGGGGTGGATCTAGATAAGAATTTTGTGGTGATGATTCTGCTCTAAAGATAAGATGTTCCTTATCATCATCATCAAAAATCGTAACCTCCTTCTTCTTACAATAAATCTTCACATCATGGTCTGAAAGCCAATCTATAGAGAGGATTATATCAAACTCAATCATAGGTATGACGATGAGATCAGCGGATATAGAACATTTATGTGCTCTAATGGGGACTGATTCACAAAACTTTGTTGCAATGATACTTCCCTTAGTAGTTTTAACTGAAACATCCCTTGTTAAATAAAATTGGAAATATCTAATTTTCTTAGAAAACTGGGAAGATATGAAACAATGTGATGATCCAGAATAAAATAAAGCATTTTCTAAACTTGAGGAAACCATTGAATTACCTGCCACCACATCTTTTGGAGATTCTACCTCAGCAGTAGTGATAACATAAGCTTGGCCTTGATCCATTGTCCTTTTATAAGGTAAGTTCCCCTGATGGTTAGGAAATTCATTTGCATAATGTACTATATCTCTAAAATTATAGCATTCAACATTTATAGAAACTATCTTCCCCTTGCAATCATGAGCTTGGTGGACTTTTTCACCACACTTGTAACAGACTCTCATTCCCTTAAAGCAAGTAATAGGGTGTTTCTTCCAACATTTACTATTGGATGGATAATCGACTTTTCCATTCTTCCCTTTATTTCCATTTTCAGAGTGGTCAGCAGATCTCTTCTTCTCTTGCTTTTCATTAAAGTCAAAATACTTAGCGAATTCCTATTCTGTCTTAATAGCACATGAGATAATATCTTTGTACGATGAGAAATATTGTGAGACTAATGCTTGATGGATAAAAGGTTTTAACCCATCAAACAAATGATCAATCTTACTTCTTGGATTACGTATATAATCTACAGCATGCCTCGCTAACCTTGTAAAGTTAGCATCATACTTTGCGACATTCTTATCCTCCTTTTTCCACAAACTCATAAATTTCCATTCAATATCTGCTCGATGGTCATGAGGGAAGTATTTTTATATGAAAATCTCTTTGAACTCCCTCCATTACATATTTTAAACTTCATCATCTTCCATCGTGTTTTGTATCAATGACCACCATTTATCAGCATCTCCAGTGAGGTGATAAACTGCCATGAAAACTTTTTCCATTTCACTATTCCCCAAAGCCTAAAATATTTTCTCCTGGGAACTTATCCATTTCTCAGCTACTAATGTATTTTTACTCCTATTGAATGTTGGTGGTTTCTACCTCATGAAGCGATCTAACATTGATCCTCCACATTGTGGATCAGGGTGCTCTATATGGGCAAGGTTATTATTCATAACCTAAGTGAGTTTTCCCAGTATGGTGATTAGCTGATCAGCACCAGTTACATCCCCAGCTACACTATAATTATCTTGAGTAGGAGGGCAATCCCTACATGGAGTGCGTGCATTGATACAGTTTACATTTATTATACTAGGTTCCATTTCTAAATAATGGCATAAAATAGATCCGTTTATGAATCAAAATATAAAATTACATACTTTTAAAACACTTAACATAAATTGAACTACTTATGGATATAATCCATAATCATAAAAAAAAATTCTTTGAGGAAGTATATACTCATAAACCCTTCATAATGGATTGTAAATAAAATGATAATTATCCTAAGAATATCCCCCGAGAGTGTCGTAACCAAGAGTTCCGCAAGACCCATTATCATGCACCAGTTCTCATTCAAGTCTAGCTCAAAGCGGTGTTTTCGGGTTTTACCGCTAGGTACATCTGTGCCAGAGCAGCCTCTACCTACTCATATCCAGACAGTGATGTATTGCTCTGAAAACTCACAAAATCTCTACAATACTAAAATTCAAGGAAGTTCATCTATACTAATCCTCAAAGTCTATCTTAGGTCTATGTGATCAAATCAGAGTTTATCTAAATCTAGCTTCAAAGGTTTGTAATAAACTTCCTTTGATACCAATTGTAACTCCCCGACCCTAGTTACCCAAAGTTGGTGCATTATTACGTATCATTGGCATGATCACAAAATATCAAGTCTCAAAATACCTATTAGTTTAGTATCCTTGGAATCACTAGATACATTCATAAATGATACATTACATCATAAAGTGAAAACTACAATAATATAGTCTCCATGCCCCACACTTATATCCCCTTCAGACTATCCTTGCAGGTCAGTCATAAAATACTTCTTCACATCCTGTGAAAAATAAAACATAGAAAGGGCTGAGCTCAAATACCCAGTAAGGATACCAATATGGCAGAAACATTCATAAATAAGAATAAACATTTAAGGCAATGTATAACTAAAACAAAAGCCTTTTAAACTTTAACTTCGGAATAATATGGTAGAAATAAAATGAAATAATTCCATTTACTTATTCACATGGATATTCTAATAGTCAAATAATCACATGCAACATCAATAACCACTTTCATAATGATGGAATGCATAATTCCAGACTATCATAACCACATAGACAAGGCCTCATGACAATACTAAAAATAAGATTCTGTCAAGGCCTCATTCCAAGACACTAGTTTGTCTCATGAGACCTACCGATGCATCGAGGAGCTATATCAGGCTCCACCTATAACTTACTAAGTCAAATGCATTCTTCATATGAAGAGGTTTACACATAACGTAAACATTCGTATTAAAACTAGAATACGAAATGTAAATACCTTCTTCATAAACCATTAATGGTATAAAAATAACACATCCACAGTCAAACATATCACAAAACCTTCAATACAGTATGGAAGTTTTTTATCATAATAAATCAACTTCAAATAAGCTTAAATCCGTCAAAGGATGTTGACATAGATGAAATCAAAACTATTTGAGAGAAATATCTATTTTTTGAAATAATTTAAAAGTCACATAATTATAAAATAAAACATTTACTTTGAAAATATTATTATAATATTATAAGTTAAGCTTCGAAGATTTTACTACGGTGGAAAATAGCCTCACCCTCCGTATAAGTTAAAAAAAGACATTCTTACCTTAATTTGTCGAAAAGGTTAAAAAGGTCCTTGTTTGGAAGATGACGTAATGATTCTTTTATAAACATCTTATAAAAATTCAAACAAGGGTATAAATGACTTTAACCCATATTTTGTAAAATAGTAAGAATATTTTGAAATACATTTTTAAGAAACATGGATGTGGATCATAAAGAGGTCCGAGTAGATAATTACGTATAAACAAACTCGGATAATGAAGAGATTGTGAAATAAACCCTTATCTTGTACTTTTCCTTGATAGAGTGTTGGTTAATCTTCTGTATAATAGTTAAATAATTTTTATTAAATTATAAAATAATCATATACATAAATCTGATATCATATATGATCTTTTAATATTGCTTTGTTAATAATATTTTAGTATTATCATCGTTCCAGGTGTTAACTGATTAGTTTTCCTTTATCTTCTTCATTACGTAAGTCGTATTTGTTATGGATAGGTTGTATCATATTCATATCCATAATGATATCAAGTCCTTAAACATTAATTTCAATTACCATACGATAATTAGTCTTGAATGGATATGATGGGGAAATTAATCTTATCGCGTTCATGGAGACGGTAATCCGTACGTATGCACGAACGCTACATCCATTTCATTTTTCATTTTAAAAGGAATAAAAACCAAATGATACATAAGTATATTATTATTCAAGTATAATATAATATCTTATATGTGTTACTTATGTTAATTAACACCATTCATTATACTTTCCATGTATGGTATGAACGAGTCATATCACTTTGAGGGGGCGGTAGTCCGCACTTCCTCAAATGAAATTATCGTATATATATACAACATGAAACTAATAATGGTATGCTATAATATGGAATTAAAGAATATTAAATATAAAATAAATATCATAAGAATCATATTTAATTATATTTTATTCATAATGGCCACCATGAGAGGTGGTAGGAGATAATTGAACAATCATCATTTCGTGAGGCGTTTGGTTTCCATCCACAGAAACATTATGTTATTCACCCATTAGATGGAGGTGTCTGTAAGTGTAGTTATAATACTTCTCATAACAATATCCTAGTATATTTAGGATACTGGTTTTGTTACAAAATAAAATAATAAGAAGAGTTTTGGGGTTGGATAAGTAAAATAAAAAAATTGAAGTTGAGAGAAATCGTCACCTTTAATTTGGGTAACACCCTTTGGATGGAACCAAAAAGGACTCTTGAAGTTCCTTATACCTAAGCTAAGGCTTCTAGGAGGAGAGGGATGTAGGGAGATTAATTTTTCAGAGTTTGGACGATCCAAAAGGCTTGAGAGGTGTGAGTAATTGGTTAGAAGTGGTGTCCTTTTATAAGAGGGAGGAGGGGTTCATTAGGAAAGATTGAAAATATTATTTTATTATATAACGATATTCGGTTTCTAATCACTCTAAAGTAGATTATTCAAAGTCTAAGGTGGTGTTGGGTCGAAATAATGTCATCCAATAGATTTTAGATAGGTTAGGGTCACTATATTAACCATATCAATTATATTTAACTCTTAGTTAAATTGTTTGACATTTACCATGTCTCTTTGTATTTTTATATTATATAGTTAATAAAGTAACTATATACTTCCAAGAGACCCCCAAATGGTTAATTATTGACATAAATATCATCATATAAGTCCTTTTGCCAATACTTATATTTTTGGGAATAATATATCAACTAATAATATAATATTTGTTTTAAAAACTCCTTTATGTCAATTTTGACACTATTTAATAATTGATTTTTGTTAATGTCATAAAATATTTATAAATTAGAAAAAAATAATTTAAAAAATTATAACATGTCATATTAACCAATGAAATTCGTGGATGTCATCAAAACATTCATATCATATTTATTTTAATATTTATAATTCCAATTATTTGATTCGTTCATTAATGAAGAAAATACTTCATCATTATTGTATCATAAATATATTTGATTATTCAATGTCAAAAAATTATAAATAAAATACCAAGATGTAGGAAATGTTTTTATATTTATAATGAATATTTATAATCTAATTTATCTTATGTATAACCCTATATTAAAAATGTTTTAGTTATTAAACATTGATTTTAACTCTTCAACTCTTCTTTGAATTAAATAATAATAAATGTCCTAATCTATTCCAAGTGGACCAAAGAGGTTCATGTTTTATTACTAAGGTTGTTTTTGGTAGAATTATAATTATCCAATAGAATTAGGACATGTTTTAGGGTAATAATAAATTCATTTTTAACCTTAATTACCCTATTTACTTTTTACCATGGTAAATAAAAGTAAAAAGTTACTATTCAGAAAAAATTATTTTTATATTACTGAACCACATATTAATCCTTGATATTAACCGTGTCTCTAGGATTTCCGAAATTCCACTCACAGAAGCTGTTAAATTATGTTTTATGTGAATTTGCAAATTCTCCGAGGAGATGGGTAAAAGACGGTGAAAAGGTTAATAAAATTTTTATATGTCTAAAATTATTATAAAATGACTCCAATGAATTAAATTGAACGTATATATGTATTACGTATCTATTTTGACCTAAAATAAATTTAAATAAAATAAATAATTATTTAAATAAAAAATCAGTTTTAACAAATAACTCAATGTTTTTCATTATTAATGAAAAATTAAAAGTTTTCAAAAAAATACCAAAATTTATCCCTAGGCGAATTTCGAAATTCCGAATCCAAAAATGAAGTCCATTTTGAATGATAAAATTTATAAAATTTCAAAAAGTGGTTATTACTATTCATAACAGCTAGTTTGATTGGTCACAGTGTGTTAGAATCTTGAAATTGCGTACAATGCAAGCTATTGCATTATTCGAAGGGAAACATACTATGAAATCTTGGAGTATTACATCGACATTGATCTCATTTGCCCATATCATATCAGAATAAATATCTATTTGTCTCATTGAATATATGTTGGTGAGTTATCAATTATTTTTGTGTAATTCTTCATTAAACATGGTATCATTTTTTCTATCTAGGTGAAAACTAATATTCCCCCATTATCAGTCTTTTCATAAAATATCTATTTTTCTTCAGATATTGACTAAAATAGAATTTTATACTAGATGAGAACTCCATTATGGACCTAGAGTATTTGGTATAAATTTTTTCCCTTAATATCAAGGTGTTTATATATATGTAGTTATTCCACACACCAGATTTTCCAAGCGACGCCCTTGAAATAGAGTTTAATCCTTGATTGAAATGGATAAGTATAAACTATGTAATTAACTAGACCCTATAATAAATGATTAACTGTTAAGGTCCAAAAATTCAAACCACCCCTTGGGTGAGTTTATTAATTAATTTGACCACCATAGGTGGCATGTGATCTTAATCTCTTTTAATATGTTCTTTACACCTTTCTATGGGATATTGATTGATGAATTGAAATTGAAATTTGTATTTATTAAGGAAATAGATTGGCGGACCATGTCCCAAGGATCTATCCATGTAAATTTTTAGTTAATCATAAGTTTTATCTTATATTGATGTTTCTAATGGGATATAATTAATAGACTATGTATTCTACGATTATCCATTGCTTTGAGCCACCTTAAGAAGTGAGGTTCAATTGAAATGATCACAGTGATGACCTTTGAAATAATTAAATGATACTAATTGAATGTTTATTATATGTCTTGGATGAAAAATTGATTCCTGCATAAACTCCATGGTTTAACCCTTTTGGATTTTTCTTTACATATTATCAACTTCTATAGAGACTGCCTAGTAGACTGCCAAGGATGGACTCTGGGGGTTTCTTTTCATATGCCTAACTAATACAAGGTATCCCAATGGATTTTGAAGGATGGTATTAGAGGATAGATCCTATATATTTAATGAGTGAGACTTGTTCTCCCTTATTAGACCATCAAGGATAGACACAAATGGAATTGATGTTATACCACACCTATAGGGATACCTAGGTGCTGAGGAGGATCATCATGGATGGGCTTGTATGGTGTCTGGTTAATGTTGTTCATGGGACCATACCTAGATTCCAAATAATGAATATCATGGACGGGCTCAGGTTCTTAATTGAATAATTTTTAATTGATTTATATTATTTTTCAACCAAGAAAAATCACAATAATGAATTCGGTCAAAGTATTATACCTTAATGATAGTTTGGTTAGGTTTCTCTTTAAAACATATAATCACGAGGGATATTGGGCTACGTGATAGTTCCTGACACTTGCTTATAAAATGAGACATGACTCACTGTTACTCACATACATTATGGATAAGGCTGAAGTAGGTAGCAGAGGAAGAGTGTCTAAGGGAAATCATACCTTCAAGGGTTTTTACCTATGGAACTTCTTTTACATATTCTATTACTTCATGTATACTATTATTAGTATATATTAACTAACATGATTTCATTAGTCTCCCATGGTGGTGGATTAATATGATTTTATTAGACACCCTACTTGGGCCACCTTTGGTACCTAAGAATATTATTTGACTATAGGTATGTATAATTAAAAGTGTTCTGCTATATGTTTTTGATTACTTCTTAGGGGAATGGGAGCACTAGAGTGAGCTAAGGTTTGTGATTCTAGCTGGAGATTAATATTTTTGGTCTTTTGGTATTTTGATACATGTATTGTACTGATATATATACCTAATTTGGATTATTGTTAGACACATGATATCATCATTATTGTATATAATATTACTTATTTCATTAATTATGTATTCTTACTTAGTTATTATTATTCTAATGATATGGGGGTATCTGGTCATTTCATTCATTGTGTCTTATTTCACGCTCTTGTTTTTATATTATATCATTCTTATACTATTGAACTGTTTCATTTCTATTTAATGTTACACTCTAAAAAGAGGGATTAGTATCCCTATAAACACACCCTAGTCCCTCATTGATAGTCATTAAACTCTAGAATTTATGGAGATAAGATTGAGTCCATGTGTCCTGCCAACTTAGGGAACCATTAAAAAACATCTAGGTTGGGATGTTACTAAGTGGTATCAGAGGTGTTTACTTTTATGAATTACTATTTGGTTAAAATAGACATAAAATTATAAATTTAATGGAATTTTTTCATGATTTATTCTTGGGAGTATCTATCTATGTACAAAGATAATACAAATATCCTTTAATGGAATTATTGTTTTCTAGATTTTTTTAAATAATAGTTTATTTGGATCCATTGATGGATGATGAACTTGTATTGTATAGTAATTATTGAAATTATTAATGGTTACATTTTGTTTCATCCTGATTAGAAGAGGGTATGACATCTCATGCATCATTTTAATAACCTATCAAGATTCAAATTCCATGTATTATTTCATTACATAGAGGATGCACTGATTGACTGCATGATTTGTGACATGTTCCTCACATGATATATTTAATATACCTTCTATTTTGATAGATTTTTTACGAGGTAATTTAGATGCATGTTTGGTACATATATTTCATGTCATAAACAAAATATAATCTTATATATTAGGATACAATAGACACCCTAAGCAGCCAACTATGGAATTTTGAGTCAGATACCATTGATCCCATAGACTAGAACATGTTATGGAGTGGATTAATTGGACAACAAATTTCAGTTCTTGAGGAGTATGAGTCCTTATGGATAATAAATGGAGGACCATTTGGTCAAACCATTCAAAAAGGTGATTTTGAAATAAATATGAATATGGATTCAAGTGAAAATGAAATGTAAAATAGATAACATAACCCTGACACTACCCTTTTAGTGGGAGGTAGGTAGTATCTTATACTTATGATCTTTAAGTTTCCCAGAATAGACACTAGGATTAGGTATAGGGGAGCGATTCTTATATGGGAAGTTATGTAAATATCCTACATTCATATATTCTCTTTTTTTTTGTTTTGGAATATTGTCCTGATGTGTGTGCTTGAAATTTTTAGAGATATTCCACCATAAAGTCCTCTAGTCACACACTAGGAGTGTGATGTAAACCATGCTCCAATGGTGGTGGTCCATGGGATACAAGCAGGTCCTTCTTTATTGATATTTGAGGAACTAGGATTTGTACTAGGCACAAGTGATGAGGCACATTTCTATAAAGGATTTATGAATTGAATGGAGACCATTTTGGGATCACTATGACCTACCCCAACTATGGCATAGTTAAAGTGTGACTTCTAACAGTAGCATCCACCAACATTTTTTTGGGATTGGGGACCACATGCTGTGGATTCATGGATAGAGGCCATTATATCTATATTTGAAGATCGTGAGACACCTTTTGAGAGGGGATTAAATATTTCTACTTATATGATGCATGATTCCTCCAAGAGATGGTGTGATGTTGTCACTCAGAAGAATATTCATAGAGTGATGTCTTAGAAGAATTTTCATAAAACCTTCTATGATTTACTCTATCAAAGGATGTTGAGGGCTAATTGAGCCCATGATTTCAGGAACTTGGAGCAGGGAGTGTTATCATGTATGGATTATTCGGTCCATTTTACAGAGCTCCTGCACTTCGTACCTACTCTTATGGGTGAAAAGTTTTATAATGACATGGGATTCAAGGATGGTCTCAAGTACGAAATCCATTCACATGTGAATTTATTTTATATGACTATCACTTATGGTATAGTGAATCAGGTGATTATCACTGAGTGTAACCTGAGAGTGGCTAAGGGTGAAAACTAGGGCAGTTAGGCACCTAGATCAGGTACAACATCAACCACTAGTAGGAAGCATCAAATAAAGCTTCTATGTGGTGATATTAGTATCTAGAGAACATACTCACGTAACCAAGTGAGGCACCACTCATGTGGTAGACCAAGACATATAAGACATCGGTTCACAAGGGACGTAGTTGAGTGATGATCTTGGGAGAATATGGGCCATCTATAATTATTTTTTACAATGTTTCCTCCAACGACCAGTGAGAAAGGGTCCGCACAAACTCCATGTACATGAGTGGGTCAAAAGCATCTCATCAGGAAGGGAAATTGAGTACAGTCAGTTGGTCAGGATGAGGTGGTGGTTGTGGAAAAGGTATTCAAACCCCATACATTTAGTGACAACTAAGAAAATTTTCTTTGGGTAATTGGGCTGTATCATAGGGTCATGGATTAGGCTATACATATGTATTGAAACCAACACAAGAGAAGAAAAATTTTCGGTCTTTCACTATGGGAGGTGCTATTCTAATAACATATAATTTAGCATCTTATATTTTTGTTACATGAACTTTTCATGGATTTATATATGTTCCCATTAGGGAGATCCTTGCGCTCTACATTCAGTGTTTTCATGGTGTTATGAAATTTGATACTCCATTAGGGATTTGAACTGAGGACATACATCAGTGCAAGGAATTCCCTCTTGATATTAGTGGGTTTCAATTAATACGGGACCTCTTTATCCTTAATATGATGTGTTTTGACATCATTCTTAGGATGAACTAGTAGGTTTCCTTTCATTATTTCATTTATTTATATCTCCAAAGGGTGACCTTAAAATCACCTGAAGGTAGAGAGTTTATTCAATGGGGTGAATGAAAAGTCTAGGTGATCTAAGCTAGAGCCAAGTATCATGGGACTGGTGGGATGATAACCATGATTGAGAGTTTATATCTAGATTATTAGGGAATTCATTATGAATAATTTTTCCAGTGGTTGATCATTTCATGAATATTTTCTCAAATTAATTTTTATGACTACTTCAAGTTAGAGAGGTAGAGTTCTCTATCATTCTAGTTCCAAGATTTTTATTAGTATCCATTAATCTGTATAGGAATGAAATTATTGAGATATAATATCTTAAGAGGTAGCTAGAGGATTTAGAGGAAAGGGTTTTATTTGACCCAGTACATCTCTGTGGGGTTCGTTAGTCCTTTTTATGAAAAAAGAAAATAAAAAACTAAAGATTTGTGTGGATTACCAGAAATTAAACCAAATCTAAATTAATATTTGGTATCATATTCCATGGATATATGATCTCTTCAACCAGATTTGATGAGATCGAGTATTATTGAAGGTTTATTTGAGATTGGTTTTTCATTAAGTGCTTGTTAGACAACCAAACATACCTCACATATAATTTTATAGAAGATATGGTCAATATGAGTAATTTTTTATATCATTTGGTCTCATGAATGCACCAATAGTTTTTGTGGAACTGATAAAACAATTTTCCCTCCCCTGTATGGATTTTTTTTATAGTTTTCGTGGATGATATCTTTGTATATTCTCATAATCAACATGACCATGGAAAACATATTAAAACTATATTGGATACACTAATAGAGAAATATTTATATGTTTAGCTCAAAAAGTGACAATTATGGATGGATCATATTCAATCCCTAGGTCACATTATCTCAGATACAAGTGTATTAGTTGTCCTATAGAAGGTGGGAGATGTAGTTTCCTAGGAGAATCCCAAAAATGTGTTAGTATACAGAGATTTGTGGTGTAAATAGTTATTACAGGTTCTTTATATAGGACTTTTCAAGAATAGAATCACCTTTTATTGAATTTACAAGGACTTTTGAGAAGCTAATATGGTCATATTTATATTATATATCCATTCATTAGCTTAAATAGAGATGTACATCAGTACCAATACTGATTTTTTTAGATCTAGACATGAGTTACACTATTTACTACAACACATCAAGTATTAAGATTAGATTTTTTCTTATATAGGAGGAGGGGTCATGAAGTATGGGTATCTTTAATTTAGGACACACAATAGAAACTACCCAACATATGACCATCATATGGCAATTTGTTTACATGCCATATACTATTGGAGGAATTTTTTGGTTGGAGAGCTATTTGTGGTCTACACAGACCATAAAAGCCTCAAATATATCTTTAAATAGAATGACATAAATATGAGGAAATAAAGGTGGTTTGAGTACCTATATTGTTTGGACTTTGAACATTCTTATATTCCTGGTAATGGAAATATAGTTACTGATGCATGGAGTAGGAGGAATCAGATACAATCATTTTAGGTAGCTATTAGTGAGTGGTATCTTATGGACTTGTTTTCAGATATGCCCTTGGAAGTGCATGACTTCGTGATCATGATTTTATTTCATCTTAAGTTGCGACTTCTACCATATTTGATAGACTGAGGATGAGATATATATCTGGTTTTGAAGGCTTAGTCCTACACGAGAGCATGAATAGTGAGAGTCCAACTCCTAGTTGTACTGCTAAAAAGGGTAAAATTCTATGTATACATGGTAGTGTATGGGTTTCAATAGAAATATGTGAGGATATGATGAACGATTTTCATGCTTCATATTAGGCAGTTTATCAAGGAATTACCAAGATTAATCGGGATTTATGTCGCTCATATTTGTGGCTAGGTAAAAAAGAGATGTATAATATTTTGTTATGAGGTGATCCACATGTCATGTGGTGAAGAAAGAACAGCATAAATATAAGGACTGGACATTAAAACATTACATAATCTTGAATTAGATGAATATTTCACATTGAGGATCTTTTCAAGTTTATAGTTTTAGATAATTAGGCCATAACTATTACATTACATCCAAAAAATTACAAATTAGACAATTCTACTCAGTTTCTATTTTTTTATAAAATAAAAACTCTTGAAAAAAAGATTCAAATATAGTTCCATGTTTTAGATAGAATATTTTCCTTTGATCGCATCCTTGACCTAATTCATCTTTATGTAATGTGAAAAACATTTCAAAAACTTGGGATGAGCATAAAAAGATCAGTAAGGGTTATAAAACAAAGAAAGAAAACATTAGATCATCAATACATAAAAAAACATAAGCTCTTTAACATACCTCATGAAATCATAATATTTTTGAAATTCACATAGATATCATAAATAATAAAGTTAACTTGTATCATATATAACATACTTATGTTGTAGCTTTCACAGTTACGCAGGGAGTTACATTTGGAATAACCATCATAGTATATTCCCTAAATATATTCGGAGAAACATTCACATTTACCTTTTTCATGTTACTCAATGCATTAGAGAGCTATCTCAGGCTCACCATCCCTAGGTTTTTCATGTAACCACATGTATATTTAAACAATACCCAAGAACCATAACATATTCGTAACACATAAAACAAACATAAAGGAAAGATAACATTTTCACATTGCAATCACAATATATCATTTCAAGATATTGAAATAATAAATGCTTTCTAAAAACCATTTTCAATACCAAAATACTTAAAAAAGGGTATATGGTATTTATTTTCCTTAAAAAACACTATGGCTTGTTATGGAATCCAAAGATCAAATAACGCTCGCGACGACGGAAAATGTCGTTGTCACCGCTTAATGTTAAAAAGTAACATTATGTTTTGTTATTAAGTAAAATGACTCATAGAAAAATATTCCTCTTGAATGAATTGAAAATTCAAAGGTTTTATTCATCATATGAAATAAATTCATTTGTAAAACAAAATATGCATCAAAGAAAGGAGATTGAGATGAACTCCCTTACCTCGTGTCCGACTTGACTCAATCGTTCTTTAATCTTTTGAATAATAAACTAAAGTTAATTTATACTTGAATAAGAACATTTTTCATGTTAATTATCCCTTTTATATCAATTATTATCTTTCTATAACAATTATTTAATTATTTGAATTCATATCAGACATTTTGTCGATGTTTGGAACTTGAGTTAAAAATGAACTTTTTATAATTATAAGTTTTCCATGTGATCGAAATTCCATTATCCTAAAAATGATATTCATGATTTAGATATCATATAAATAATATATACCCAGTATATATATGTATTTATAATATTACATAACATTTGGAGATAAGAAATGAAGTGCATTTTTCATGGGGACGGTAAGCCGTGCGTACGTATGAATACTACTTTCATTTCTATTTCTTATTTAATGGAATAAAAACACAATTATACATATTTATAATATTATTAAATTATAATATCATATATAATTTTATTAAAACCTTCCTTTATATGTTCCACGCATAGCATGAATGAGTCATATCACATTGAGGGGGCGGTAGTCCGCACTTCCTCAAAAGAAATTATCATATTTATCCACTATGGAAACCACAAAGGTATTCTCTAAATGAAAAAAAATAATCATAGAAACAATATAAATAGAATATATATCACATATAAATATATTTCCTTCTTAATTACCATCATAAGAGGTGGTTGGAGTAGATTGAACAATCATCGTTTCGTGAGGCAGTAGTTCACCTTCCACAGAAACAGTATGTTATTTACCCATTATATGAAGGTGTGTGTAAGTATAGTTTTAATAATTCTCATAAAAACAACCGTGTATATTTAGGATACTAGTTTTGTTATAAAATAAAGGAATAAAAATAGTTTTGGGTTGGATAAATATAATAAAACAAAACAAGTTAAGAGAATATATTACCTTTAAATCGGGTAACTCTTATTGGTTTGAACCAAAATGGTTTCTTAAATTGACTTCTTCCTTGGGGAAGGATTCAAGGAGGAGGAGAGGTATGTAGGGAGATTAATTGGGAATATTTTTTATGAGACAAGGTTCTTGAGAAGTGCGAGTAATGGGATATAAGTGAAGGCCTTTTATAAGGTGGAAAAGGGGCTCTTTAGGAATGTTTAAAAATATTATTTAATAATATAATGATTTTAGGTTTATAAAGGCCCAATAATTTTTAAAGTCAAATATAATATAAATAATCTTATAAATAAAATCATTAAATAAGAATTGTATAGGTTTTGTATATTTTTGTATTTTTATAATCTTATTTATTTAAATCACTCATTAATGAGGTAAGCACTACATCATTATTGTTTCATAAATAAATTTTTTTATTTGATGTCTAAAAATTATAAAAAACATCATGATGTAGGAAATATTTTTAGATTTTAAATTAATATTTATAGTTTAATAGATAGATTATATAACCCCATGTATGAATTTATTTACTAAAAGATATATGTTTAAGTCGTTTTTGTCTTTAATTTAAACTAATTAATATAAAGTGTCATTATCAATCCTAGGTGGCTCCATGGGGTCCCAAAATCAACCCAATGATGACCATGGTCATAAATGTGTCAACAAATAGGATTATTACACATTTTAGGGTAATTTAATAATATTATAATAATATTTGTTTACCCTTATTTACCAGATTTACCCTTTAACCAAGGTAAATAAATTTTTTACTGAAGTAAATATTAATAACGTCTAAAAATAAAAGTTACCTATTTACACAATTTTAATATCCTAATTAAAAATATAGAATACATTTCCCAAAATAAAAACACAAAATTGGAAGAAATTAATTTAAAATTAGTTCCCACTGTCAAAACAAAAAGCCTATTTTTAAGAAATTACAATTTTCAGAAGACTGACACTTATTTATGTCCAATTTCAAAGTGAAATTACTTCCAATGAAAAAAACTGGATTAAATGGTAAAAAGGTAACCTAATTTTACTTTCAAACCAATTAAAAAGATAATCTAACCATATAAATAAATTATATTAAAAGATAGTTTTGAATTAAAATTCTGTATTTTTCATTATTCCTTAAGAAATGAATTTTATCGGAAAAATACAAAAAATATACCCAAAGTAAATTTTGATGTCCTAATTATAAAGAAGACTTTTATTTTATAAAATATAACATATAAAAGTGACAAAAAATAAATTTGATGAGGGTTCTCTATTAAAATGTGGTAAATCGATCTTTTAAAGAATATGAGACAATTTGTGCTTAAAATTAGATTCATTCACATTTCCAGACTCTAAATTTTATTGGATAAATATAAAAACATTTAACAGAAATGTATAATCATATTGTAGTTAGTTCATTCCATTACCACCTATACAACGACTATGCTTCAACTATCTTTTAAAATAATATTATATTATTATTTTTCAGTATGACCCAATGTTGTTTTCAATGTAAGATTTCAAAGAAAACTGTTGTTGTGTATCAGGTAATCCATCGAACATAGAATCCCCTTTAAAGTAAAATTAATATTTAATTCACAAATATTAATAAATATTAAAATGTTATATTCTTTATTTACCTGGGATGTTACATCATTCTCCCCATTTTGGAATTGTGTCTTGGAAATTCTATTCGCTTATCAAATAAGTGGGGGTATTTATCCATCATATAATTTTCAGATTCGCATGTTGCCTCTTAAACTATACGGTTTTTTCAAAAAACCATTACCTAATTAATTAACTTATTCCTTAACACTTTCTCTCTTCAGTCAAGAATCTGAACCGGTTGTTCCTCATAAGAGTGATTCTCTTCCAACTAAACTACCTCTGGGCTCAAAACATGAGATGGATCTAGAATATACATTCTCAACATTGAAACATGAAAAACACTGTGTACCTGGGATAAACATGGAGGTAAAGCCACTATGTATGCAACTGATCCATCTTTCTCTAGGATTTCATAAGGTCCAATGAACCTCAGACTCAACTTTCCCTTCTTACCAAAACATATCACACTTTTCCATGGAGGAACTTTGAGAAAGACATGATCACCTACCTCAAAAGAAAGATCCTTCCTCCAGTTATCCGCATAACTTTTTTGCCTACTCTAAGTTATTCTCATGTGATTCTGAATCAACTGAACTTTTTCTGCCATCTCTTCTCCAAATTCTGGTCCCATAAGTTTCCTTTCACTTACTTCATCCCAAAAAGTTGGAGTTCGACACCGCTTTCCATATAATTCCTCAAATCGAGACATCTGTATACTGGAATTAAAATTGTTATTATAAGAAAATTCAACCAAAGAAATATGTTTCTCACAACTTTCCTAGTAATTAATAGAGAAATCATGTAACATATCCTTAATGATCTGAATTGTGCATTCTAACTACCCATCTGATTGAGGATGAAAAGCTGTACTAAAATTTAATTCATTACCCAATCACTTTTTAGGTCCTTTACAAAAATAATAAGTAAACATGGGATCACTATTAGATGCAATTGGGAGGTGGAAACCATGCAATAACACCATATCTTTAACATACAACCAAGAAATTTGATCTAGAGAAAAAGTATCTCGAATAGGAAGGAAATGAGTATATTAAGTCAATCGATCTACAATAACCAATATTGCATTATTACCTTGAGATTGTTGAAATAGTGGGTTCCCTAAACCCAAATATGAAGCACTTTTGATTACTATATCATGTGTACAATTAGATATGCATGATGTTATCTTACTATTATAGTTCAAACTTTTCTGCTTCCACTAAAATAATGGTAACATCCAAATGTTAATTTTCATGTTGAGAGGTTATAGAAGAACCCATGCTATAATGAGAACCTCGAGATACAATGAAATTGATCTTAAATATATGTTTTATAGTCTAGATACATATTACTAACTGGACACATTACATTTCTGACTATTAGGTGTTGGGGGCTCATAAGCATTGAGACTTCTTTTCATGAAGTTCGCACTTGCTAATCTCGAGTAGTGAGATCATGAGGACTGACCCGCCAATAAGAACACAACATGTTTTGGGTGTCATTGGATGTTCATATCTATGTACATGTGTATTGTTATCCTAATATGAGACCGTTATCAATGGATATCTTTTGATTATGGACTTTGATGCAAGATGAAAACCATGGCAGTGATATCATGGAAACGTAGTTTGTGTTGGGTGCGTCGTTGGTGGTATGACATTGGCTGAATGGTCCAGAAAGGATTTGTAGCTTCCAAGTTTAGGAAGTTGTATATCTCAGGACTTGTTGATCAGGATGGTTCCACCTTCATAAGTCTTTGTCCAAAGTAGTAGAAAGGAAAATTCATCCGGATAAGTCAAAAAATAATAAAGTAAGATAAGGATGATAACAGAAGATTGTGTCCAGCTTTACGAGATATTTAATGACAGAGAGATTATAGTACACAGTCAGTGTTCGTATGATGGAAGTCGTTTCTATAACTATCATTATCTCTTTAGGGGCCATGATGGGTTTTTAGACTCTGCTCTTGGTCTTTGGATTTTATACACTGCTATTGAGATTAGGGCCTAGAGGGTCACAAACACTAGCGTATTAAAGAATCTTCCCTATTCAGTTGAATTGGTATATGGACATAGTGGGACCCACCATGGGGTCCGAGCATTGTCCATGTTATCGATCACCGATGAATTAAATAAATTCATTATTTTTCAAGTTATGAATATTTTGGATTGAATTTATTTAATATATTTATGAGTTCAGTAAATATGAGAAAATATTAATCGAACGAATATTAATTTATTATTCAAGTTTCGTTTAATATTAAGCCGGACTGTGAGTCAAGTTAAATGGATCTAATTTTATCACATAATATATTTAATATATATTACAAATATGTGATAAAATAATAAATAATATTTCTATAGTTTATTCCTTCAAAATTATTTATTTAGTGAACGTTAAAGTAATGGGGGGTTGGGGAACCCTAATGGGTATTTATCAACATCACTATAAATATAAGAGTGGGCTCTCTCTTATGTTGTGCAATTCACTATTCAATCATTTGCATGGAATGAAAATTGAGAGCCTCTGTCTCATCCCACTTCCTAGAGAGAGAAGATAGTTATCCAAGAGTTCGGATCAAGTTCTACCTCAATCATCGAAGAGATATCGATGCAGTGACCTTCGGGACATCGAAAGCTTCATCGGATCATCACACTAGCACTCGAAATTCGACGATCAACATTCCAGCGGATTTTTGGAGCGTTTGAGGATGATCTAGATGGACTTTGCTTTGTATCCTTCAAGCGATGATCTCCATCGACTAGTTGCAGTCGATCACGACATCAGATTTGAAACGGGTACGTTTTAGTTTTATTTTTGTGCTCTCAATAATTAACACGAGATCCTCAGTCCTCTATGGGGCTCGGATCGTTAGCGACAACAAGTTACGTCATCCCGTTGATGAAAATTTATAAATCCCTGGCCCACCAGCTTCCACTGTGGGCCCTAGTAACCTAATAGTGGTATCAGAGCAATCGCGTAAATATTTTGAGCCAAATAAAATTAATTTTCATAAAATTATGTATAGGGTTCCAAAAACGGTCTCACTGGTTCAAACCGCGCTTCAATCCTACCTCAAACGGCCAAGATACAACCAATTTAATTTTTCGGATTGGATCGAAATTTGCGTTTTGATTTTAGGTATTTTTATTTAATCTTGGTGAACCGATTAAGATTCGGTCTGTTCATCTGAAATAATTTTATTTGCGCAAATTATAAATTTTATAATTTTATAATTATCATATTAATTTTTTTATTTACATTATAATAATAATAATATAATAATAATAAATTATTATTTTATTATAATAATAAATTATTATTTTATTATAATAATAAATTATTATTTTATTATAATAATAAATTATTATTTTATTATAATAATTTTATTATTTAATTTAAAAGTCTATAAATAAGCCTTTGAATTTATTTTTGAGAAGACCTTGACTTACAAAAATAGGGAGGAGACATGACTCATAAAAAAAGAGGGATAATGGAAAAAGACTTCAAATGAAGTCTTAAAGAAAAAACACAATGTGGGGGGATGACAAGTGGAAAACAAAGGTAAAAAATAAAAAAAGTTAGGTTTTGCAGGGGTCTGCGGGCCCCTGCTTCTCCTTCTACGCGGTGCAGAAGCACCCCATAGTGAGGAGCCGGCATCCGCACCCCACACTCAGCAAGCCGCCAGTAGTCGCACCGCCGTCTGGCTCAGCCCGACCTCCTTCCAGCTTTGCTCCAGCACGAGGCACTGAAACCTGCTATCCAGCTCCTGCCCTGATTTCCGCAGGCCTCACCAGGTCGCTCTCCCCACCCCCTACCTTCTCGTCATGGCCACAACCCCGACACACACTGCCTCCCACTAGAGCCAACCACTCTTCCTACAAGACTTCCTCCCTACGCCGCACAAAGGGTGTCGCTGCATTCCCTTCCCGGCGAACGAGTCTGCAGCATGCTGCAGCGTAGAGCCGCTGCCCTGGTGTGCTTCACCCGCTGCTGCCGCAGCCTCTCGGTCAGCGGACCCCCTCTCTCCCCCAACACACAGAAGGTCCGGCTGTCCCGATTCCCTCACCCCGTGCGCACCTAGTCGCGGCTCCACACAAAACGTTTGGCCTCCGGTTTCCATCTTCCTCCGCACGAAATGGCAACACGCCACCTCACTTGTCGCAGATCAGCCCACTTTTTTGTGGTCGCGCAGCCAGTAGCAGTGCGCCACCCCACCGGTACCCTGAGGCCTCTACGCCCGTTAGATCACGGCCAACACAAGTTGACAAGCACTAGGCATGGCCGTCGGTTGCCTTCCCGTTCTTCTGGTGTTGCCCGCAACTTTTCCGCACCTCTGTTCAACACTCGATAGGTACTTTCTTTTGTCTGCAAGTCTTTTGGAGAGAAATTGTGGCCCTGAAGTTATACGGGCAAACCTACCCGACTCGGAACGAGCTTGGAAGAATCTTTCTGGCCCTAGTTTGGCCCTTGCACGGCCTGCTAGGGCCCTACGCGGGATTGGCCCGACCCACACAGGCCCTGCAGTGACCTTTCAGGGCCAACCAATTTAAATTAATCAAAATTAATTAAATCAATTATTTTTATTTTAGTTTTTAAATTAATTTAATTAAAGTTGATTTTGGTTAATTATTTTAATACCCGAGCATATAATTTAATTTAATTTTTCAATTAAATTAAATTAATTAACTAACTAAATTTTGTCATTAAAATTAAATTAATTAGCAGACCGATGATTTATTAAATGATTTGAATTTATTAATTCATTTAATTTAATTAAATTAACCTTCATACCTGATTAATGCATTTTTATTTTATCGTGCTTTATTTTACCGATCATCTCGTCTCGAGCATCGACCCTTGTATTTCTGCATTTAATTATTAATTTAATTAATTATTTAAATGTGTGTGATGATTGTAATTAATTAAATGGATGTTCTGCGCATCATCTTTATTTTTGGGTTAAAAAGTATAAGGGCCTGCATGCCCAATATTTATATGATGTACATTTATACTTGATTCCCCCTCTCCTGCGTGCAAGTATCTTGGTACTTCGGACAAAGACGGAGAGCGAAGTGGACCCCTCCAAGATGAGGCGATGCACAATGGTGCAAGATGACACATGGATTCCACCACGACGAGGAGGTACTCCAAGACATGACGGCGACCCTGCCAACACCTTGTGGTACTCCGGAAGAAAATAAAATATACTTGACATGGCAAGCTATATCAATATCCAAGCATTCGACTCAGGTACGATGCCCTTATGTCATTTAGATTCTCAAGACCAGTCAAGTAGTAGTTTGCCTTTATGCGTTTATTTATTATTTTATGCATTTTAAAATGGTAGGAAAATACATAAAATAATATATAATAAAATGCATAAAGAAGCAACATGTGTTTTTCTATTAAAGTTCAGTTGTAAGCACGACAACATAGATGAACAAGTTTAATATAATTGCATCACATTCATTGAGAGAAAATGAATAAAACCCTCAAAGAAAATTTAAAGTCAGAAACAGTCTTCCATCATTCAGGATTGAACAAAACCGGGTGTTCGAGGTGGCTGACATGCTTTTGATGAGGGTGACTCTTACTACTGAGGAGGTCTTATTCATGAGGTGGGTCGACTTAACTAAAATTGCAGCAATGAAATAGCCATAGCTAGCTTGTTGTAATTTTAGAGGTAAGCATTGAGTAAATCAGTAAATGATTTTTAAAGCTGGGACTTCACTCAACAGATCAAGGAATCGCATGATAATGCATTTGGCCAGTCAAAAGCCTACCTTGGACCCTCCGAGTATTGGAAAAGCCATAGATTGTAGACTCTGAGGGAGGTTCATGCATCTTTGACACTAGAACAGTCAAATGTATTCTGATTCTTGTACAGAGGGTTACTAGAGTTCGAAAAATTAGTGGGAGACATTCAATGATTAAATTAATCAATTATGTCTAAATTGGTAATCACATTAATGTACAATCTGCTAAAATTTATTTATAGACAATGACAGGTAAAACCGCGATAAAACTATGATAAATATTGGTCAAAGTTAATGTATAATCTAAACACAAATTTCCAAATTGTAGTATAGGTGCTCGCACACATTACTACGATATCAGAAATTTAAGGTGCTTGTGTCCCAACCAGTTAGGCCACCTCAGGAAGAGAGGGTGTAAAAATACTTACAGGAGACTCATGAATATAGAATATGATGGTTCTGTCATAATGCTATCATCAACGTTACATGTCAGTTATAGTCGCTACATCATGACATTGATGATCTTACATGTAGTCACATCTCCAAGATCCTTTTGAGGAGAAAGCTAAGCAACATATGAATGTGGTGGTAAAACTCGGTTTGTGTAAAGTGAAAGACAGTTCACAATCTTTCATGTCATCCCATTCTTATAACTTTTACACCCAATTACTGTAGTTCTCTTTAAGAGTTCAAATGAACGATATTGAGTAAGCACTTCATTACCTTTATGGAAACATTCCCCAAGTAATAAGAATATTGGAGATAACACCGTCTTTTATTCTTACAGAGAATAAATTGAATGTCAAGGTGAAAAGGCCTATGGAAAGTTATGACAAAGGCACCTTCATCACGTCCTTCAAAGAAAAATGGTTGGTTATTTAACAGGAGGATATTTTCATCATATATAAATTGTAACACCCCAAGCTTCTACGGTACGCTTCTCTTTGAATAATGTGATAGCGTGTGTTGTACGCAACATCGAGTTCTAATACACCACAACCAATCAAACTATCTGTTATGAATAGTAATACCTACTTTTTGAAATTATATATATTTTATAATTCAAAATGCACTTCATTTTTTGATTCATAATATCGAAATTATCCTAAGTTGAATTTTTGGTATTTTTATGAGAACATCCAATTTTTATGAATAGTGAAAAATACATAAAAACAACTTTTTTTCAAAATACTTTATAGTGATAAATTATATTATTTAGTGGTTTTAAAGTATAATTAGAATATAGTTTTACCATTTTATCCAATGGCGTTCATTATAATTAATTTTACTTTGAAATTGGACATAAAAAATTGTCAATCTTTTGATATATATTGTTTCTTAAAAACACGTTATTTGTTGTAACAGCTTTAATTAATTATAAAATTAATCAATTAAACATATATGTTTGGAATTTTTTAAAATAGACATAATTTTTGAATTTGGAATATCAATTATATCTTAGGGTGAAATTTTGGCATTGTTCTGAAAAATTTCAATTTTTGATGAATAGTGAAACCACTAAGTGGTAGTTAAAAAACTGAATTTTTCATAAAACTTAATTTTACCGCTTCTGTGAATGGAATTTCAAAAATCCGAGAGACATGGTTAATATCAAGTAGTAAAATGTGGTTCAATGAGATGAAAATAATTTTTGGTGAATAGTAACTTTTTACTTTTATTTACAACCGTTAAAAGTAAATAAGGTAATTAAGGGTAAAAATGATATTAATATTACCCTAACACATGTCCTAATTCTATTGGACAAGTTTATCTCGACTAAAAACAACCTTATGAATAAAATATTATCATTTAGGCCCACTTGGATTATATTAGGACATTTATTATTATTTAATTCATGGAAGAGTTAAAAGAGTTAAAATCAATGTTTATTTACTAAAACATTTTTAATATAGGGTTATACATAATATAAATTTGATTGTAAATATTAATTAGAAATATAAAATTATTTCCTACATAATGATATTTTATTTATAATTTTTAGACATTAAATAAGTTAATTTATTTATGACACAATGATGATGCAGTAATTACCTAATTAATGAAAAATTAGAATAATTGATATTATAAATACCCAAATAAATATAATTTGAGACTTTTAATAAATTACACTAATTTTTTAGGTTAAAATGTCATGTTAGGGTTGACTTAAGTTACTTTATTTGAAGTAATAATTTTGTTATGATTTTCACAAAAATCAATTATAGAATAGTGTCAAAATTGACATAAAAGAGTTTTTAAAACAAATATTATATTATTAATTGATATTAAATTCCTAAAAATCTAAGGGTCATCCAAGAGACTTATATCATGATAGGTGTATCATTAATGGAACAATTGGTGGTCGCTTGGATGTAGATATTAAGTTTATTAACCATATAATATAAAAATACAAAGAGACATTGTAAAAGTGAAACTAATTAACTAAGAGTTAATACTTAAAGATAAGGTTAATATAATGACCCAAACCTGTCTAAATTATATTGGTTGAGTGTTTTTCGACACATAACCACCTTAAAATTTAAATAATCTACTTTGGAGCCATTAGAAAGAGAATATGAATTTATTATAAAATAATATTTCTAGCTTTTCCAAAGGTGCCCCTCACCCCTCTTATAAAAGGGCACTCCTCCTTCTCATTAACTCACACCTTCAAAGCCTTTTGGTTCGGCCAAACTCTGCCCAAATACTCTCTCAACTTCCCTGAATTCATCCTAAATGCCTTCATTTAATCATAAATCCAACTTATGGAGCCGTTTTGATCAAATCAAAAGGAAGAACCCAAAGAAGAGGTAATGGTTTCACTACCCTTTTTCAAGTTCCTTTCTTCTTCCACTTCTTCTTTTTTTGTTATTACCATCCTAAAATAATAACTCAAGTATAGTATATATACTTTTATGTTATTATAAACATTTTACAGCCATATTTCAGTATTCTATCCATCCTTTGAATAACATGTCACCATACGTGCGTACGTACGGCTTACCGTCTCCACGTCGTGGTGTAATTGTTATTCAATAAATTATTATTTGGATGGGTAAAATAATGATGTGTAATTCATGTAAATAATAATTATAACATGATAATGATTCTGTATATATGATATAACATTAAATTATATATTATTTTAATATCAAAAGAATGATATTATCGCTTGTGCGTACGTAAGGACTACCGTCTCCACGAACGTGATGAGATTCATTCTCCATCGTATCCATTCAAGTATAATTCACATCTGAAGATTAATAAAAGTATCTAAGGACATGATATCATTCGGAATATGATTAAGATACAACCTATCCATGAAAAACACGACTTACATAACAAAACATATAAATGAAAACGATTATGTTAACACCCGAAACAACGATAATACTAAGACATTATTAACAAATCAATGTTAAAAGATCATATATGATATCATATTAATGTATATGATTCATGTATAATTTAGTAAAAATTATTTCACCATTATACAGGAGGTTAACCTACCCTCAACCAAGGAAAAATACAAGGTAAGGGTTATTTCCCAATCTCTTCATTATTTGAGGTTGTTTATATGTAAGTATCTACTGGGAGATCTTTATCATCCACATCCATGTTTCTTAAAAATGTATTTCAAATTTTTTTTACTATTTTACAGATTATGGGTTAAAGTCATTTATACCCTTGTTTGACTTTTTATAAGAGGTTTATAAAGGAATATTTACGTCGTTTTCCAAACAAGGTGCTTTTTAACCATTTCGACAGAATTAAGGTAAGAATGTTTTTTTAACTTATACGGCGGGTGTGGCTATTTTCCGCCATTATAAAATCATCGAAGCTTCCCTTACAAGCTTATATGAATATTTTCAATTTTTTTAATTTTATAAATATATGACTCTTAAATGATTTCAAAATAGAAAGAGATATTTCTCTAAAAAGTGTTTTGATTTCATCTATGTCAACATCCTTTGATGGATTTTACGCTTATTTGAAGTTGATTTATTATGATACAAAACTTCTATATCGTTTTGAAGGTTTTGTGATATTTTTGACTATGGATGTGTTATTTTTATACTATTCATTTTTTATGGATGAAGTATTTACATTTAGTATTCTAGTTTTAATAGGAATGTTTATGTTATGTTTAAACCTTTTCATATGGGAATGCATTGGACTTAATATGTGATGGGTGGAGCCCGCTATAGCTCCTCGATGCATCGATAGGTCTCATGAGACAAACTAGTGTCTTGGGACAAGGCCTTGACAAAATCTTATTTGCAGTCTTGGCACGAGGCCTTGGCTATGTTGTTATGATAGTCTGGAATTATTCATTCCATCATTATGAAAGTGGTTATTGATATTGCATGTGATTATTCGATTAGTAGAATATCCATGTGAATAAGTAAATGCCATTATTTCATTTTATTTTTTCCATACTATGTTGAAGTTCAAGTTTGAAAGGCTTTTGTTTTAGTTATACATTGCCTTAAATGTTTATTCTTATTTATGAATTTTTCCGCTATATTGTTATCCTTACTAGGCATTTGAGCTCACCCCTTTCAATGTTTTATTTTTCCCAGGATGTGAAGAATTAATTTATGAATCACCTGAAGGGATAGTATGTATGGATTTGAGTGTGGACTATGAAGAAAATATGTTGTTGTAGTTTTCATTTTTATGATCTCATGTAAGACTTATGAATATATCTACTGTTTCCAAGTATACTAAACCAATCGGTCATTTGAGATTTGATCTTTCTTGTGATCATGCCAATGTTATGTAATAATTCACCAACTCTGGGTAACTAGGGCCGGGGCATTACAGTTGGTATCAGAGAAGTTTAGTACAAACCTTGGAAGCTAGATTTAGATAAACTCTGATTAGAGCACGTATACCTAAGATGAACTTTGAGGATTAGTATAGAATAACTTCCTAGAATTTTGGTATTGTAGAGATTTTCTGAGTTTTCCGATAAATACATCCCTGTCTAGATATGAGCAGGTATAGGTGGCTCTAGCACAAATGTACCTAGGGGTAAAACCCAGAAACACCGCTTTGAGCTAGACTCGAACGGGAACTGGTGCACGAAAACGGGCCTTGCTGCACTCTTGGTTACGACACTCCTGGGGGATATGCTTAGGATAACTCTCATTTTATTTAAAAATCATTATGAAGGGTTTCTGAGTATATACTTCCTTAAAGAAAACATTTTTATCATTATGGATTATATCCTTAAATAGTTCAATTTATGTTATGTTTTTTATAAGTATAGGATTATGTATTTTGATTCATAAACTGATCTAGTTTATGCCATTGTTTAGAAATGGAACCTAGTGGAAGAAATGGAAACTGTATCAATGCATGCACTTCATGTAGGGATTTCCCTCTTGCTCAAGATAATTATAGTGGAGCTGGTGATGAGATTGGTGCCGATCAGCTAATCACCATACTGGGAAAACTCACTCAGGTTATGAATAATAACCTTAACCGTATGGAGCACCCTGATCCGCTGTGTGGAGGATCAATGTTAGGTCGATTCATGAGGCAACAACCACCAACGTTCAATGGGAGTCCAAATCCCTTAGTAACTGAGCAATGAATAAATTCTCTTGAGAAAATATTTCAGGCTTTGGGGAGTAGTGAAAGGGAAAACGTTATCATGGCAGTTTACTGCCTCACTGAAGATGCTGATCAATGGTGGTCATTGATTCAAAACATGAAGGAAGATGATGAAGTATCAAATATGGAATGGAGGGAGTTCAAAGATCTGTTTTTATAAAAATACTTTCCTCGTGACCATCGAGCAGATATGGAAAGGCAATTTCTGAGTGTGAGACAAAAGGAGGATGAGAATGTCATAAACTATGAGGCTAACTTTACATGGTTAGCAAGGTATGCTGGAGATTATATATGTAACCCAATAAGTAAGATTTATCATTTCTTTGAGGGGTTAAAACCATTTCTCCATCGAGAATTAGTCTCACAATCCTTATAGTCGTACAAAGACATTGTCTCATGTGCTATCAAGACTGAAAGGAATTCTCTAAGTCTTATGACTTTAAAGAAAAGAAAGAGAAGAAGAGATCTTCTGATCAATCTGGGAATGGAAATAAGGGGAAGAAGGGAAAGGTCAAATATCCATCCCATGGTAAATGTGGGAAGAAACACCCCGGTACTTGCTTGAAGGGAATGGGTGTCTGTTACAAGTGTGGTGAAAAATGCCACCAAGCTCGTGATTGAAAACGGAAGATGGAAGCTACCAATGTTCAGTGATACAATTGCAGGGAGATGGGACATTATGAAAATGAATTTTCTAAGCGTCAGGGAAACTTACCTCCGAAAAGGCCAAGGGATCAAGGCCAAGCTTATGCTATCACTACTGCTGAGGTAGAAGCTCCGAAAGACGTGGTGGCAGGTAAATTAATGGTTTCCTCAAGTTTATCAAATGCATTATTTGATTCTGGATCATCGCATTGTTTCATATCTTCCTAGTTTTCTAAGAAAATTAGATATTTCCAATTTGATTTAACAAGGGAGTTGTCAGTTAAAACTCATAAGGGAAGTATCATTGCAACAAAGTTTTATGAATCAGTCCCCATTAGAGCACATAAATTTTCTTTATCCGCTGATCTCATCGTCATACCTATGATTGAGTTTGATATAATCCTCGGTACAGATTGGATTTCGGACTATGATGCGAATATTTATTGTAAGAATAAGGAGGTTATGATTTTTGATGATGATGATAAGGAACACCTTATCTTTAGAGCAAAATCGTCACCACCTAATTCTTATCTGAATACACCCCCAGTAGCTCAACTAAATTCAATTATTAGGGAGGAAGAGAATGAAATGACTATGGTTGAGGAAAGGAATGTTCAAAGAGAGGATGTACCTATTATGAAAGAATATGTAGATGTATTTCCGGATGATTTACCTAGACATCCTCTAGAACGAGAAGTTGAGTTTTCCATTGATTTAATTCCTGGATCAAGGCCTATATCGAAGACCCCTTATAGAACGACCACTGTAGAATTAGTCTAACTAAAGAAACAACTACAGGAATTGAGTAATAAAAGATTTATTTCCCCTAGTGTTTCTCCATGGGGATCCCTTGTTCTTTTTGTTAAAAAGAATGATGGATCTATGAGGTTATGTATCGACTGTAGGGAGATCAATGCTATAACAATAAAGAACAAGTATACCCTACCTCGCATTGATGATTTATTTGACCAACTGCATGGAGATCAATACTTTTTGAAGATTGACCTTCGATCTAGATACCATCAGTTGTGTGTGAAGAAGGAATAAATTCCCAAGACAGCATTTCGAACCAGGTACGGGCATTATGAGTTTACTGTAATTCCTTTTGGATTGACTAATGCACCCTCTATATTCATGGATTTGATGAATAGAGTTTTCAAGGAATATCTTGATGAATTTGTGGTGGTATTTATTGATGATATCTTGGTATACTCCAAAAGATATGAAGGTCATGAAAATCACTTAAGCATTATCCTGAAGACTCTGAGAAGACATGAATTATATGGGAAGTTTAGCAAGTGTGAATTCTGGCATCCGGAGATTTCTTTTCTGGTCCATATTGTCTCTAATGATGGAATCTATGTTGATCCTTCTAAGACCAAGGCAATCCAAGAATGGCCAGCACCTACGAGTATAACTGAGATATGTAGTTTTATTGTTTTTCCAGGTTATTATCGACATTTCGTCCATAATTTTTCCCGATTTTCTATCCCATTAACGAAGCTCACATGTAAAGGGATGAAATTTGTTTTGAAAAAAGAGTGTGAATAATGTTTCGAAGAACTGAAGAGAAGATTAGTCAATGATATTATATTGACTCTACCATCGGGGAATGATGGGTTCATTATTTATAGTGATGCATCGAAGAAAGTACTTGGTTGTGTCCTTTTACAGAATGATAGGGTTATTTCCTATGCATCACGACAGTTGAAAACTCATGAAAAAAACTATCCTACTCATGATCTCGAGTTGGAAATGGTGATCTTTTCCTTGAAGATATGGAGGCACTGCCTCTATGGTGAAAAATGTGAGATTAATACTGATCGCAAGAGTTTGAAGTATATTTTCTCACAAAAAGAACTCAACATGAGGCAAAGGAGATGGCTTGAATTACTCAAGGATTATGATTGTACGATACACTACCACCCGGGGAAAGAAAACAAGGTGGAAGATGCTTTGAGCAGAAAAGATCATAAAGTTTTTAACAATATGAGAATTGAAAGGGATCCAATTTTCATGGATCTAGTGAAGCTGGACATGGGAATAACCAGGGAAGGTGAAACATCAATGCTTTTTTCAAATGGTTTCCAAACCATCTTTACTAGAAAGGATTAAGAGTTCTCAGAACGATGATGAAGAATTTCAAAAGAAGATTAAAGCTGTGAATGATGGGATATTGAGAGACTTTGTATATGAAGAAGGAGTTTTGAAATTCGGGAAGAGACTTTGTGTTCTCGATATACCTGATCTAAAAAGGGAATTGCTGGACGATGCTCATAGTTCCAATTTCTCTATACACCCTGGGAGCACCAAAATGTATACAGATTTGAAGGAACATTTTTGGTGGGACAACATGAAGAGGGAGATTGCCGATTTTGTGTCAAGATGTATGGTTTTTCAACAAGTGAAAGCTGGAAGGCAATAACCTGGTGGAGTATTGCAACCTCTTCCCATACCTGAGTGGAAATGGGATAATATCACAATGGACATTGTCATGGGACTACCAAAGACTCCTAGAAGGAACGATGCAATATGGGTTATTATTGATCATCTTACCAAGTCATCACATTTTCTTGCTATAAGAGAAGATCTACCACTAGAACGTCTAGAAAGACTATATATTGATGAAGTTGTGAGACTTCATGGAGTACCCCTATCGATTTTTTCTAATCGTGATCCACGTTTTACGTCAAGATTCTGGAAAAGTCTTCAGAAAGGCTTGGATACTGAACTTCATTTGAGCACTGCCTACCACCCTCAAACAGATGGACAATCATAACAAACTATTCAATCCTTGGAAGACATGTTGAGATCCTGCTCACTTGACTTTCAGGGTATGTGGGATCAATATTTACCTCTGGTAGAATTTTCCTATAACAATAGCTTCCATTCGAGTATTCAGATGGCACCATATAAAGATTTATATGGGAAGAGATGTCACACACCAACCTATTGGTATGACGTTGGATAAATAAAACTTGTAGGTCCAGAGCTGGTGGAGGAAACGATGGAAAAGGTGAAGGTAATCCAAAATCACATCAAAGCAGCTCAAAGTATGTAGAAGAGCTATGCCGATAATCAAAGGAAGGATTTGGAATTTCAAGTCAGTGATCATGTTTTCCTGAAGTTATCTCCATGGAAGGGAGTCATATGTTTTGGTAAGAAAGGTAAATTGAGTCCCAGGTACATCGGACCATTTGAAATTCTAGAACGAATTGGGGTTGTAGCTTACCGATTGGCAGTGCCGCCAAGTCTCTCCAAAGTTCATGATGTTTTCCGCGTATATCTATTGAGGAAATACATGCCTGACCCAACGCATGTACTCACCTATAAGAAATTAGAACTGGAACCCGATCTGTCTTATTTTGAAGAGCCTGTCAAGATTCTTGATACGAGAGAACAAGTCCTGAGAAATCGTATGATGCGTCTGGTAAAAGTTTTGTGGAGAAACCATAAGATGGAAGAGGCAACGTGGAAACCCAAGAAACATATGATGAAGAACCACCCAAGTCCTTTCAGGCGGTGGTATTCTATAAATTTCAAGGACAAAAGTATTTGAATGAGGGGAGAATTTAACACCCCAAGATTCTACGGTACGCTTCTCTTTGAATAATGTGATAGCGTGTGTTGTACGCAACATCAAGTTCTAACACACCACAACCAATCAAACTAACCGTTATGAATAGTAATACCTAATTTTTGAAATTATATATATTTTATATTTCTAAATGGACATAATTTTTGGATTCAGAATATCGAAATTATCCAAAGTTGATTTTTTGGTATTTTTATGAGAACATCAAATTTTTATGAATAGTGAAAAATACTTAAAAAAAATTTTTTTTCAAAATAATTTATAGTGATAAATTATATTATTTAGTGGTTTTAAAGTATAATTAGAATATATTTTTACCATTTTATCCAATTGTGTTCATTAGAATTAATTTCACTTTGAAATTGGACATAAACAATTGTCAATCTTTTGATATATGTTGTTTCTTAAAAACACGCTATTTGTTGTAACAGCAGGAATTAATTATAAAATTATTTAATTCAACTTATATGTTTGGAATTTTTTAAAATAGACATCATTTTTGAATTCGGAATATCAATTATAGCTTAGGGTGAAATTTTGGCATTGTTCTGAAAAACATCAATTTTTGATGAATAGTGAAACCACTAAGTGGTAGTTAAAAAAATAAATTTTTCATAAAACTTAATTTTACCGCTTCTATGAATGGAATTTTGAAAATCCGAGAGACATGGTTAATATCATGTAGTAAAATTTGGTTCAATGAGATGAAAATAATTTTTGGTGAATAGTAACTATTTACTTTTATTTACCACGGTTAAAAGTAAATAGAATAATTAAGGGTAAAAATGATATTAATATTACACTAACATATGTCTTAATTCTATTGGACAAGTGTATCTCGACCAAAAACAACCTTAGGAATAAAATATTATCATTTATGTCCACTTGGATTAGATTAGGAAATTTATTATTATTTAATTCAAAGAATAGTTAAAAGAGTTAAAATCAAAGTTTATTTACTAAAAAAATTTTACTATAGGGTTATACATAATATAAATTCGATTGTAAATATTAATTAGAAATATAATATGATTTCCTACATAATTATATTTTATTTATAATTTTTATATATTATATAATTTAATTTATTTATGACACAATGATGATGCAGTAATTACCTAATTAATGAAAAGTTAGAATAATGGATATTATAAATACCCAAATAAATATAATTTGAGACTTTTATGAATTAAAATAATTTTATAGGTTAATATGACATGTTAGGATTGACTTAAGTAACGTTTTTCGAAGTAATCATTCTGGTATGATTTTCACAAAAATCAATTATTGAATAGTGTCAAAATTGACATAAAAGAGTTTTTAAAACAAATATTATATTATTAATTGATATTAAATTCATAAAAATCTAAGGATTGTCCAAGACACTTATATAATGATAGTTTTATCATTAATGGAACAATTTGGGGTCTCTTGGATGTATATAGTATGTTTATTAACCATATAATATAAAAATACAAAGAGACATTTTAAAAGTGAAACTAATTAACTAAGAGTTAATACTTAAAGATAAGGTTAATATAATGACCCAAACCTGTCTAAATTCTATTAGATGACTGTTTTGTGACCCATAAACACCATAAACTTTAAATAATCCACTTTGGAGCCATTAGAAAACGAATATGAATTTATTATAAAATAATATTTCTAGCTTTTCCAAAGGTTCCCCTCACCCCTCTTATAAAAGGACACTCCTCCTTATCATTAACTCAAACCTTCAATTCCTTTGGGTTCGGCCTACCTCTGTCCAAATACCTTCTCAACTTCCCTCAATTCATCCTAGAGTCCTTCCTTTAGTCAGAAATCCAACTTAAGGAGCCCTTTTGATCAAATCAAAAGGAAGAACCCAAAGAAGAGGTAATGATTTCACCACCCTTTTTCAAGTTCCTTTCTTCTTCCACTTCTTATTTCTTTGTTATTACCATCCTAAAATAATAACTCCAGTATATTATATACAATTTTATGTTATTATAAACAATTTAAAACCATATTTCTGTATTCTATGCACCCTTTGAATAACATGTCCCCATACGTGCGTATGTACGGCTTACCGTCTCCACGTCGTGGTGTAATTGTTATTCAATAAATTATTATTTGGATGGGTATAATAATGATGTTTAATTCATGTAAATTATAAATATAACAAGATAATGATTCCATATATATGATATACCATCCAATTATATATTATTTTAATATCAAAAAATGATATTGTCCCTTGTACGTACGTACGGACTACCATCTCCACGAATGCGATGAGACTCATTCTCCATCGTATCCATTCAAGTCTAATTCTCATTTGATAATTAATAATAGTATCTAAATACTTGATATCATTTTGGATATGATTAATATACAACCTATCCATGACAAACATGACTTACGTAACAAAACATATAAAAGAAAACGAGTAAGTTAACACCCGAAACAACGATAATACTAAGATATTATTAACAAATCGATGTTAAAAGATCATGTATGATATCATATTAATGTATATGATTATTTTATAATTTAATAAAAATTATTTCACCATTATACAGGAGTTTAACCTACCCTAAACCAAGGAAAAGTACAAGTTAAGGGTTATTTCGCAATCTCTTCATTATTCTAGGTTGTTTATACGTAAGTATCTACTGGGACCTCTTTATCATCCACATCCATCTTTCTTAAAAATTTATTTCAAAACATTATTACTATTTTACAGAATATGGGTTAAAATCATTTATACCCTTGTTTGAATTTTTATAAGAGTTTTATAAAGTAATCTTTCCGTCGTTGTCCAAACAAGGTGCTTTTTAACCTTTTCGACAGAATTAAGGTAAGAATGTTTTTATAACTTATACGGCGGGTGCGGCTATTTTCCGCCGTTATAAAATCATAGAAGCTTCCCTTACAAGCTTATAAGAATATTTTCAAAGAAAATTTTTTATTTTATAAATATATGAATCTTAAATTATTTCAAAATAGAAAGAGATATTTCTCTAAAAAGTGTTTTGATTTCATCTATGTCAACATCATTTGATAGATTTTACGCTTATTTGAAGTTGATTTATTATGATACAAAACTTCTATATCATATTGAAGGTTTTGTGATATGTTTGACTGTGGATGTGTTATTTTTATACCATTCTTTTTTATGGATGAAGTATTTACATTTCGTATACTTGTTTTAATACGAATTTTTATGTTATGTTTAAACCATTTCATATGGGAATGCATTGGACTTAATATGTGACGGGTGGAGCCCGCTATAGCTCCTCGATGCATCGGTAGGTTTCATGGGACAAAATAGTGTCTTGGCACAAGGCCTTGATATAATCGTATTTGCAGTCTTGGCACGAGGCATTGGCTATGTGGTTATGATAGTCTCACATTATGCATTCCATCATTATGAAAGTGGTTATTGATATTGCATGTGATTATTCAATTAGTAGAATATCCATGTGAATAAATAAATGGCATTATTTAATTTTATTTTTTCCATACTATGCTGACGTTCAAGTTTAGAAGGATTTTGTTTTTGTTATACATTTCCTTAAATGTTGATTCTTATTTATGAATGTTTCCACTATATTGTTATCCTTACTGGGTGTTTGAGCTCACCCCTTTCAATGTTTTATTTTTCCTAGGATGTGAAGTAATTTATGAATGACCTACAGGGATAGTATGTGGGGATATGAGTGTGGACTATGAAGAAAATATGTTGTTGTAGTTTTCATTTTTATGATGTAATGTAAGACTTATGAATATATCTAGTGTTTTCAAGGCTACTAAACCAATCGGTATTTCGAGATTTGATCTTTCTTGTGATCATGCCAATGTTATGTAATAATGCACAGACTCTGGGTGACTGGGACCGGGGCGTTACATAAATTAATGGAAGTTTAAAAACTGAAATACTAGAAGCAAGTACCTGCTTCTTGTTCAGTTAATATTCATAAAATAGAAGTATGTTTTCTAACATAATTTTTGTGTGTTAAATAAAATATTCTTTTAAAATATATGTATATAGTAACCACGTGAGTAGAGAAACATTACTAGAAGTAAAGTGTCTTCTCCAAGCAGCTGAGAAAGGGTGATTCCCAAGTCAGCGGTGAGAAACACATAACTTCTAATTTCCAAGTGATTGATTCAAATTGAACCAGTTGTGGAGTATAACCAAAAACATTTATCTCAGGTGTCCATTTGTACGTGATGAGACATCATTCCATGTTTTTTAAATGAATGTTTTTTCTGGTAACATACTCAACAAATAGTTCACTGCTACTTTAATCAAAGGCAATACATGATGAATATAAAATTGTAAGACCTACCTAGTTGTGGTAATATGGTTCTTTGTAAAGTAAAACTAAAAGTGGAAGTCAACTATATACCCAGGATGGTATTTAGGCTCGGCACAGCTAAACGAATTTGGTATTATTGATATTCTTAGTTTAGACAAAGAAACCCTTGAAAATAAAGGTATGCCACAAGTCATCTGAGGATTAGTTCAACAAGAGAGTATAAACTATTCCAAAGGAGATCTAGAAGTAAAGATAATTCATATGATTCATTTAATTCATTAAGGAATGTACTAGTGAAGTATAAGTTTGGTAATAAGATATGACATTCTTTGGATCGGCATGCTAAATAATATCTTGACCAAACAATCATCGATCATGATAATGTAGCATGGGTTAATTCTTAAACTCATGTTACCTAATCTAAATCATTTTATTGATGTTCATAAGAAGGATCGATGATGAGTCATAAATATTAACATTTATCAACAAAATGTAGCGTGGAGAAATTCCTAAACGAACATTTTATACATCAAAGTTATGATATTAGTTGTATCAATGTTACAACCTGCAAGAACTTCCATTATATTTCAAGATGTGATTTGAAAATAATTGCTTAAACCCACAACCAATATGCCAACTAAAATAAAAAATTGATATCATATGAGTTATAGTATGATGAAAATCCATTATGCCATAGATAATGTGTTAGGATGGAAGGAGTTTGTTATAAACAAAAATTTATCAGGTTGAACACATGGTGCATCTAAGGTAATTATCCTAACAGTTTCCTAGGATATTACCTAAATACCTAAGATAAAAATGATGTAGTCAAGTATTAGACTACATTCCTATAAAATAGTGCACATCATTATTATAGATAGTGGGAGCTGAATCGACTTGGACTTAGCAAATTCCCAAGAAGCACAAATGGTTGACATAGAAACAAGTTCCACAAGTACATGTGGAAAAGGCATGTTCTAGAGACACCTACTGCGTAGGAAGAAGGAAACCATGGTGGTGGTTTTTATATTCACCATGGATAGTGATATCTTATTTATTAAGAATAATAAATCCTATAAGTATTCAGTATAAGGAAATGAGTTAAGATTGACCAAATCAACTAAATTTCAACAATGGATTCAATGTATCAAAATGCAAAGGGGCTTATAAATTGAATACTGCAGTGGGTATTTAAATGAGAAGATACATGGTTGGTACAATCCTGGTACCAATAAGGCTCGATTGGTTATACCATGCCGATATGCCTAAATCTATTAGAAGTTTACTTTTCATAGATAAACTTCTAAGATCACTTTATTGGTCATTGGATGTCATGATCATCTTTCATGGAAGGTGACTATATGACACAACAAGAAATAGATGATGACATCAAATGATGCCAATAAGGGTTGGAATGTAACGCCCCGACCCCAGTTACCCAAAGTCGGTGCATTATTACATAACAATGGCATGATCACAAGAAATATCATGTCTTGAAAAACCGATTAGTTTAGTAGCCTTGGAAACACTAGATACATTCATAAAGTTTTACATTACATCAAAAAAAAATCTTCTCTTCATATCCCCTCATACTATCCCTGTAGGTAATTCATAAATTACTTCTTCATAATCCTGGGAAAAATAAAAAAAAATTGAAAGGGGTGATCTCAGATGCTGAGTAAGGATAACATTATAGCAGAAGCTTTCATAGATAAGCGTAAACACATAAGGCAATTTATAACTACAACAAAAGCCTTTTAAACTTGAAATTCAGCATAAAATGGAAAAGATAAAATGAAATAATTCCATTTAATTATTCACATGGATATTCTACTAGTCGAATGATCACATGCAATATCAATAACCACTTTCATAATGATGGAATGCATAATGCCAGACTATCATAACCACAAAGCCAAGGCCTTGTGCCAAGACTACAAATAAGATTTTGCCAAGGCCTTGTGCCAAGACACTAGTTTGTATCATGAGACCTACCGATGCATCGAGGAGCTATAGCGGGTTCCACCCGTCACTTATTAAGTCCAATGCATTCCTCATATGAATAGGTTTAAACATAACATAATCATTCGTATTAAAACTAGCATACGAAATGTCAATACTTTAACCACAAACCATGAATTGTATAAAAATAGCACATCCACAGTCAAACATAACTCATTTGATACAATATGGAAGATTTTATTGTATCACATTAACCTCAATCAAGAATAATGAAGGATGTTGACATAGATGAAAATAATCATCAAAACTTATTTGAGATAAATATCCCCCTTTTTCTTGAAATCATTTAAAAGTCACACTATTTGTCAAGAAGCCATTTAAAAATAGATTTTTGAATCAAAGTGTCCCATACCACTTTGAAAATTTTAAATAGATTTTTAATTTTAAAACTTTAATTTCCATATAAATAAATTCTTAAAACCATTTTTAAAACATGGACATTAATGAGAAAGATTTAGATGAATAAGTCTTCAAAACACTTAAAAATGTATTTTAGTTTGAGTTTCTAGCCAAAATAGAGACACTTGAATACAAATAATTGAGGTAATAAAAACATTATAATATCATGAGAATAAAGGGATTCATGATATACTATGTCAAAGTACATTATATACACCACATAAAAGTGATTTAGTGTATAATAACAAAGAAGTCTCAATGGAATTTAAGTTGAGATGAAATCTCTCATAAAGGCCGTATCCTTAGGTTAAGGATAAATAAACAATGTAGTTATGTGTTAAAAATATAAATACACTAAATATGATTGGATATTAAGTGTAAAAAATCAAAGGATATTCACACATAATCTTGTAAAAACAACACCAATGAATTGGATGTTTAACTCAACAAATGGAGAATGAGTTAAAATTACTCTTATCAATTTCATATCGATGAATTGAGAAATTATCAATGGAGTGATTATGTGTATCAAAAGTATATCCACAGAAAAGGGTAGTGGAAGTTATGACATAATAAAATGAATAGTTATTCCACACATAATCTCGGAGTAATAATCAATGAAGTTTGCGTAAAGCCGAATAAATGGAAATTTCAATTTCGAATTCCCTTATCGATTAGGTAACATACGAAACATACACCCATGAAATAAGGATCATAAAATGATGATGTAAATAACCATAAATTAAAGTATATTACACAATGAATACAATCATGGGCAGTACACATACACCACATGCAATAATTAAGTGATGAACAATAAAATTATCACGAAATTAAGAGTGAGTTAAGAAAATCCTTACCTTGTAATTTTCCTTGGTTGGGGGTAGGTTAACCTCCTCTATAATGTTTAAATAATTGTTATTAAATTATTCATGAATCATATACATTAATATGATATCATATATTATCTTTTAACATTGATTTGTTAACAATATCTTAGAATTATCGTCGTTTTAGGTGTTAACTTACTCGTTTACTTTTATATGTTTTGTTACATAAGACATGTTTGTCATGGATAGGTTGTATCTTATTCATATCCAAATTATATCAACTCCTTAAACATTATTTTTAAATCATAAAATGATAATTATACTTGAATGGATACGATAGAGAATGAATCTCATCGCGTTCGTGGAGACGGTAGTCCGTACGTACGCATGAGCGACAATATCATTCTTTTGATATTAAAATAATATATAATTGGATGGTATATCATATATACAGAATCATTATCATGTTATATTTATTATTTTCATGAGTCAAACATCATTATTATACCCACCCAAATAATAATATATTTAATAACACTTACACCACGACGTGGAGACGGTAAGCCGTATGTACGAACGTATGGTGACATGTTATTCAAAGGGTGGATAGAATACTGAATATGGTTGTACCATATTTATAATATCATAACAGTATATATAAGATACTGGAGTTATTATTTTAGAATGGTAATAACAAAGAAAGAATAAGTGGATGAAGAAAGGAACTTGAAAAGGGGTGGTGAAAACATTACCTCTTCTTCGGGTTCTTCCTTTTGATTTGATCAAAAGGGCTCCTTAGGTTGGCTTTCTGATCAAACTAAGGCCTCTAGGTTGTAGTGAGGGAATTTGAGAGAGTATTTTGGCATGGTTTGGCCTAACCAAAAGGCTTTGAAGGAGTGAATAAATGAGAAGGATGAGTGCCCTTTTATAAGAGGGGTGAGGGAACCTTTGGAAAAGCTAAAAATATTAATTTATAATAAATTCATATTCAGTTTCTAATGGCACAAAAGTTTATTATTCAAATTTTAAGGTGGGTATTGGTAGAAAAACATTCAACCAATAGAATTTAGATAGGTTTGGGTCACTATATTAACCTTATCTTTTAGTTTTAACTCTTAGTTAATTAGTTTGACATTTACCATGTCACATTGTATTTTTATATTATATAGTTAATAAAATTACTTTATACATCCAAGAGACCCCCAGGTGTTACATTAATGATATAACAATCATGATATAAGTCTCTTGGCCGGACCTTATATTTTTAGGAATTTCATATCAATTATTAATATAATATTTTCTTTAAACACTCTTTTATGTTAATTTTGACACTATTCAATAGTTGATTTTTTTGAAACTCATAACAGAATTTTTACTACGAAAAACCTCAGTTAAATCAATCCTAATATGTCATATTATCCTATAAAATTAGTTTAATTTATTAAAAGTCTTAAATTGTATTTATTTGGGTATTTATGATATCAATTATTTTAATTTTTCACTATTATGGTAATTATTTTATCATCATTGTGTCTTAAATATATTAAATTATTTAATTCATAAAAATTATAAATAAACAATCATTATGTAGGAAATTATATTATCTTTCTAATGAATATTTAAAATCGAATTTATCTTATGTATAACCCTATATTAAAAATGTTTTTTGTAAATAATCTTTGATTTTAACTCTTTTAACTCTTCTTTGAATTAAATAATAATAAATGTCCTAATCTAATCCAAGTGGACTTAAATGATAATATTTTATTCCTAAGGTTGTTTTAGGTCGATATACACTTTTCCAATAGAATTAGGACATGTGTTATTGTAATATTAATATCATTTTTATCCTTAATTACCCTATTTACTTTTAACCGTGGTAAATAAAAGTAGACAGTTACTATTCACCAAAAATTATTTTCATCTCATTGAACCACATTTTACATCTTGATATTAACCGTGTCTCTTGTATTTTATAAATTCCATTCACAGAAGCGGTAAAATTAAGTTTTATGAAAAATTCAGTTTTTTTAACTACCACTTAGTAGTTTCACTATTAATCAAAAATTGAAGTTTTTCAGAACAATGCCAAAATTTCACCCTAAGCTATAATTGATATTCCGAATTCAAAAATGATGTCTATTTTAAAAAAATCTAAACATATAAGTTGCATTAATTAATTTTATATAATAATTCCCACTGTCACAACAAATAGCGTGTTTTTAAGAAACAATATAGATCAAAAGATTGACAATTGTTTAGGTCCAATTTCAAAGTGAAATTAATTCTAATGAACACTATTGGATAAAATGGTAAAAATATAATCTAATTATAATTTAAAACCACTCAATAATATAATTTATCACTATAAATTATTTTGATTTAAAAAGTTGTTTTTAATTAAAATTTAGTAATTTTCACTATACATCAAAATATATGTGTTATCTGAAAAGTTCCAAAATTTCACCCTAGGATAAATTCGATATTCAGAATCCAAAAATGAAGTCCATTTTGAGAGATAAAATTTATAAAATTTCAAAAAGTAGGTATTACTATTCATAACGGCAAGTTTGATTGGTTGTGGTGTGTTAGAATCTCAAAGTTGCATACAATGCACGCCATTGCATTATTCGAAGGGAAACATACCGTGGAAGCTTGGGGTGTTAAATTCTCCCCTCCTAAAATAAATTGCATCCTCTCAATTTTTAAAAATGTTCTTGGGAATATAATGGAATGTTCCACATCGGAAAAAGAGTCAATAAAACTATCACTTTAAAAGAAATAAAGAGAGGTATAAAGGTCAACCAAGATAACCCATACTCGGATTCCATGTAGGAAAACATGGATATGGATGATAAAATAAGTGTCAAGTTCTGATGGAGAGGTATAGAAATCATGATCAGGAGAAAGTTAACAATAAGAAAACCACAAACTTTTGTTGGGACAAACGACCATTAGTCTCCTAGTAGGAAAGTAAACGGACAACATTTTTATGTTTTAAGTTACATTACATAAGGATGAGGAATTAATTTATGATATTGAATAAGAATATAAATATATATGCTTACATTTTAAGTAGAGTTTCATTCTTTAATAAATTTCCACCACTAACTCATTTTTTTTAAATGATGAGTATTCAAGAAGACTTGGCAACACTGGAAGAGCTAGAATAAACTTCTATAGAATCACATGATCCATGCAGGATGAACAATATATTTAAATTGTCATTAGGGATTAATCAAAACCAAAATGGTTAGTACAAGATCTAATGATCCCCCAAAAGGATATTCCTTGAGAGAAATAAACACTAATCTTAATTTCCAAAATTAAATCAACATTACCCCAAAGTTAAGTAAATACCATTAAATAATCAATTGTCCTTAAAATCATTCAATATAATCAAAACTAATATTGAAAACCAAAACTTATTAATAATGTAGTCTTCCACGTTAAATTATTTCTCCAAATGACATTAATTACTCTTAAAGTCACATACTTAAAAGTAATTAACCTAATCATTTCAATAAATAACCCAAATCATTATAAATCCACAATAAAAAAATAGATAAAAATCCACCATTACTCCTTAAATGAAATCCCATACTATTCTATTTTCCTTGGGCATATAGTGTTCACACAAAATCGAACAACTTCCAAAATATCATTTATCACTTAATCACCAAATCATTTTCCTATACTAAGGGTATTCATTTGATAAGACATAAGATCCCAAATAAAATTACTATTGATCAATAAAATCATTTAACTAAAAATAATAGTCACACTAACCAGGGACTTCACGTAGTCTAGTGGTAGGCGATAAATCCCAATCGTACTTTGGTTGTGGGATCGATTCCCACAGCTTTGTCTGACGCGACAGGTTGTCACACGGTCTACGTGTTTTCCATTTTCAAAAACTATATTTTATAACATTACCAAAATGAGATAAATCCCTCAAAATAACCATAACATAATTTAACCACAAATGTAATCTCATACCTTGCATTTTCATCCCAAATTATAATAATTTGTAAATGCCTCAAACCCAATGATCATATAAAACCAAATGGTTATTTATAACTATATCCACAAGAGAAAAGATAATTATTCCATAAATATCATTCTCACATGGAAAACGTTAGGGTTACGAATACAAGAGATTATTATTACAAAGTAAACCCTTCAACAAGGATCACTAATAATTTTTAGACATTTATCCAACCATTTATTTCCACATAGCTTCTTCTCTGACCAAGAAAATATCCTATAGAATAGAACATTCACTCGGGTAATGGCCAGTTCCCCTATATTTACGAAAAATGACTGTAAATGGATTCTTGGGACCATTTTTATCTTCTTCCATAGTATTCTTCATTTTTTTCGGCAATTCTTCACTTTATGTCCTTCCTTTCTGCACGTAAAGAATTTCTTTGTCCCATTGGGACACTTTCCTGGGTGTCTCCTTCCACATTTCCTGCATAATGGAAATTGAGGATTTCTTTCTCCATGGTCTCCACTACTGGAGCTCTTATCATTCATCACCTTTCGCTTCTTTGTTGAGTCTGGTAATTGGTTAATATATATATTGTTGATCATATTTTTGGAAAATTGATTTGGCATAAAGATGATATCTTTTATGCCTATCAACATTCCATTTTTTTGCTCATTGCCACCACCGTTCCCACCTTGTACATCATTCTCAAAGTCACTATGACTTCCTTGGAATCCAGCCATTGACTAAAACCAGAAAGCATTGTGTGAGTAATAGTAGTCATACAATCATTTAGAGATTAACTTGTCACCATATTCTCAATTTGAAACACATTAGGATTAACGTAGGACATTTACTCTCATCTTATATATATAATACTTTAAATTGGTTTGTAAAGAAAATGTAAATTATCCTAAGAATATCCCCCGGGAGTGTCGTAACCAAGAGTGCAGCAAGGCCCGTTGTCGTGCACCAGTTCCCGTTCGAGTCTAGCTCAAAGAGGTGTTTTCGGGTATTACGCCTAGGTACATCTGTTCCAGAGCCACCTCTACCTACTCGTATCCATACAGGGATGTATTTCTCGGAAAACTCACAAAATCTCTACAATACCAAAATTCTAGGAAGTTCTTCTATACTAATCCTCAAAGTTCATCTTAGGTCTACATGCTCTAATAAGATTTTATCTAAATCTAGCTTCTAAGGTTTGTACTAAACTTCCTCTGATACCAACTGTAACACCCCGACCCCAGTTACCCAGAGTCAGTGCATTATTAAATAACATTGGCATGATCACATGAAATATCAAGTCTCGAAATACCAATCAGTTTAGTAGCCTTGGAAACACTAGATACATTCATAAAGTTTTACCTTACATCAAAAGAAAACATCTTGTCTTCATATCCCCTCATACTATCCCTATAGGTCATTCATAAATTACTTCTTCATAATCCTGGGAAAAATAAAAAAAATTGAAAGGGGTGATCTCAGATGCTCAGTAAGGATAACATTATAGCAGAAGCTTTCATAGATAAGCATAAACACTTAAGGAAATTTAAAACTAAAACAAAAGCCTTTTAAACTTGAACTTAATCATAAAATGGAAAAGATAAAATGAAATAATTCCATTTACTTATTCACATGGATATTCTACTAGTCGAATGATCACAGGCAATATCAGTAACCACTTTCATAATGATGGAATGCATAATTCCAGACTATCATAACCACAAAGCCAAGGCCTCGTGCCAAGACTACAGATAAGATTTTTCCAAGGCCTTGTGCCAAGACACTAGTTTGTCTCATGAGACCTACCGATGCATCGAGGAGCTATAGCAGGCTCCACTCGTCACTTATTAAGTCCAATTAATTCCTCATATTAATAGTTTTAATCATAACATAAACATTCGTATTAAAACTAGCATATGAAATGTCAATACTTTAACCACAAACCATGAATGGTATAAAAATAGCACTTCCACAGTCAAACATAAATCATTTGATACAATATATAAGATTGTATTGTATCACATTAACCTCAATCAAGAATAATGAATGATGTTGACATAGATGAAAATAATCATCAAAACTTATTTGAGAGAAATATCCCCCTTTTTCTTGAAATCATTTAAAAGTCACACTATTTGTCAAGAAGCCATTTAAAAATAGATTTTTGAATCAAAGTGTCCCATACCACTTTGAAAATTTTAAAAGGAGTTTTAATTTTAAAACTTTAATCTCCATATAAATAAATTCTTAAAACCATTTTTAAAACCTGGACATTAATTAGCAAGATTTAGATGAATAAGTCTTCAAAACACTTAAAAATGTATTTTAGTTAGAGTTTCTAACCTAAAGAGAGACACTTGACTACAAATAATTGAGGTAATCAAAACTTTATAATATCATGAGAATAAAGGGATTCATGATATACTATGTCAAAGTACATTATATACACCACCTAAAAGTGATTTGGTGTATAACAACAAATAAGTCTCAATGGAATTTGAGTTGAGATGTAATCTCTCATAAAGGCCGTATCCTTAGTTTAAGGATAAATCAACAACATAGTTATGTGTGAAAAATATAAATACACTAAATATGATTGGATATTCAGTGTAAAACAATCAAAGGATATTCACACATAATCTTGTAAAAACAACACCAATGAATTGGATGTTTAACTCAACAAATGGAGAATGAGTTAAAATTACTCTTATCAATTTCATATCTATGACTTGAGAAATTATCAATAGAGTGATTATGTGTATCAAAAGTATATCCACATAAAAGGGGAGTGGAAATTATGACATAATCAAATGAATAGTTATTCCACACATAATCTCGGAGTAAAATAATCAATGAAGTTTCCGTAAAGCCGAATAAATGGAAATTGAAATTTCAAATTCCCTTATCGATTAGGTAACATACGAAACATACACCCATGAAAGAAGGATCATAAAATTATGATTTAAATACCCATAAATTAATGTATATTACACAATTAATACAATCATGGGCAGTACACATACACCACATGCAGTAATTAAGTGGTGAACAATGGAATTCTCACGAAATTAAGAGTGAGTTAAGAAACTCCTTACCTTGTACTTTTCCTTGGTTGGGGGTAGGTTAAACTTCTGTATAATGTTTAAATAATTGTTATTAAATTATTCATGAATCATATAAATTAATATGATATCATATATGATCTTTTAACATTGCTTTGTTAATAATATCTTAGAATTATCGTCATTTCAGGTGTTAACTTACTCGTTTTCTTTTATATGTTTTGTTACGTAAGACATGTTTTTATTGGATAGGTTGTATCTTATTCATATCCAGAATGATATAAATTCCTTAAAAATTATTTTTAAATCATAAAATGATAATTATACTTGAATGGATACGATAGAGAATGAATCTCATCGCTTTCGTGGAGACGGTAGTCCGTACGTACGCACGAGTGACAATATCATTCTTTTGATATTAAAAAAATATATAATTGGATGGTATATAATATATAAAGAATACTTATCATGTTATATTTATTATTTTCATGAGTTACACATCATTATTATACCCACCCAAATAATAATATATTGAATAACACTTACACCACGACGTGGAGACGGTAAGCCCTACGTACGCACGTATGGTGACATGTTATTCAAAGGGTGGATAGAATACTGAATATGGTTGTACCATATTTATAATAACATCACAGTATATATAAGATACTGGAGTTATTATTTTATAGTGGTAATAACAAATAAAGAAGAAGTGGAAGAAGAAAGGAACTTGAAAAGGGGTGGTGAAAACATTACCTCTTCTTCGGGTTCTTCCTTTTGATTTGATCAAAAGGGCTCCTTAGGTTGGCTTTCTGATAAAACTAAGGAATCTAGGTTGTAGTGAGGGAATTTGGGAGAGTATTTGGGCATGGTTTGGCCGAACCAAAAGTCTATTAAGGTGTTAAGAAATGAGAATGAGGAGTGCCCTTTTATAAGAGGGGTGAGGGAACCTTTGGAAAAGCTAAAAATATTAATTTATAATAAATTCATATTCGGTTTCTAATGGCTCCAAAGTTTATTATTAAAATGTTAAGGTGGGTATAGGTCGAAAAACATTCAACCAATAGAATTTAGACGGGTTTGGGTCACTATATTAACCTTATCTTTTAGTTTTAACTCTTAGTTAATTAGTTTGACATTTACCATGTCACTTTGTATTTTTATATTATATAGTTAATAAAATTACTATATACATCTAAGAGACCCCCAAGTGGTCCATTAATGATATACCTATCATTATATAAGTCTCTTGGCCGAACCTTAGATGTTTATAAATTTAATATTAATTAATAATATAATATTTTCTTTAAAAACTCTTTTATGTCAATTTTGACACAATTCAATAGTTGATTTTTGTGAAACTCATAACAGAATGATTACTTCGAAAAACTCTATTAAATCAATCCTAATATGTCATATTATCCTATAAAATTATTTTAATTCATTAAAAGTCTTAAATTATATTTATTTGGGTATTTATGATATCAATTATTTTAATTTTTCACTATTATGGTAATTATTGAATCATCATTGTGTCATACATATAATAAATTATTTAATGTCTAAAAATTATAAATAAATTATCATTATGTAGGAAATCTTATTAGCTTTCTAATGAATATTTAAAATCGAATTTATCTTATGTATAACCCTATATTAAAAATGTTTTTGTAAATAAACTTTGATTTTAACTCTTTTAACTCTTCTTTGAATTAAATAATAATAAATGTCCTAATCTAATCCAAGTGGACTTAAATGATAATATTTTATTCCTAAGGTTGTTTTTGGTCGAGATACACTTGTCCAATATAATTACGACATGTGTTAGGGTAATATTAATATCATTTTTACCCTTAATTACCCTATTTACTTTTAACCGTGGTAAATAAAAGTAAAAAGTTACTATTCACCAAAAATTATTTTCATCTCATTAAACCAAATTTTACATCTTTATATTAACTGTGTCTCCTGGATTTTCAAAATTTCATTCACAGAAGCAGTAAAATTATGTTTTATGAAAAATTCAGTTTTTTTAACTACCACTTAGTAGTTTCATTATTCATCAAAAATTGATGTTTTTCAGAACAATGCCATAATTTCACCCTAAGCTATAATTGATATTCAGAATTCAAAAATGATGCCTATTTTAGAAAATTATAAACATATAAGTTTCATTAATTAATTTTACAATTAATTCCCGTTGTCACAACAAATAGCGTGTTTTTAAGAAACAATATATATCAAAAGATTGACAATTGTTTAGATCCAATTTCAAAGTGAAATTAATTCTAATGAAAACCATTGGATAAAATGGTAAAAATATATTCTAATTATACTTTAAAACCACTCAATAATATAATTTATCACTATAAATTATTTTGATTTAAAAAGTTGTTTTTAATTAAAATTTAGTAATTTTCACTATTCATCAAAATATATGTGTTATCTGAAAAGTTCCAAAATTTCACCCTAGGATAAATTCGATATTCCGAATCCAAAAATGAAGTCCATTTTGAGATATAAAATTTATAAAATTTCAAAAATTAGGTATTACTATTCATAATGGCTAGTTTGATTGGTTGTGGTGTGTTAGAATCTCGAAGTTGCGTACAATGCACGCCTTTGCATTATTCGAAGGGTAACGTATCGTGGAAGCTTGGGGTATTACATGGAAGTTACTGAAATACAATTTTGGATTAATGTAGGTGACAATATCTTAGAGCATTCATTATAAATGAATCTTTTCCTTATGTCTACCAAAGGTTAGTGGGAGCGCCAAAGTTTTCCAAGTTAAAAATGTTCGGCAACATATGGAAAAAAATCATGATCTTAAAATTAGATAAGATTATAATAAAAGTGATTCTCTAATGATTGAATTAAATTAGAAACCTAACTTCAAGGGAATAAGATCTAGTAATGTAGATCCATAGGTTTCTTGGTCCTATTCAATCTCGTACATATAGTGACATTATATTGAAAAACACAAGTTGGAACATTTCAAGAGATGAATTATTGCCTATATCCCGTGGATTAATTTCTTAAAGTTAACATGTTTAGAATATAAGAAGAGATTAAAGTTTTCAGTTGATTACCATACTCTTTAGCAATGAATCAATCACATATTCCATATTATATACAATAGTCAATATTTCCATAATATACTTTATTGTAGGCAGATATAAATTATTTCCAAGAGCACTGCATGTGATGTAGTTAGAACTATCATAATGATCATCAAAAAGTACAAATGATATGTACCAGGAATATGGAAAAGAATGTATACTAGTTCTTTTTGAGACCCAAACTATTAATCCTTAGATCAATTTGATCTTGTATTGCAGTTAAGAAAAGGCTATGAGCGAGTAAAGCTCATAATAGCTAGTCGTAACAATTTCTACAAATACCGAGTACGTTGCAGCTTCTAAGGAAGCTAAGAAGCAGTTATAAATCACAACGATTTGTTCCAGTTCCTGGATTGGCACCTAGTGAGAAAAGTATTATCATAATGAGAATTATAATATTCTTACTATCCAAGTTGTCATGTTTTGACAATGGAAAATGTGATATACTCGGGGATACCTTATCTTGAAAAGTTTAACTCAAGACGATGAGGTCGCATATAGAAGATATACCATGTGGTGAAAATGTGGTAGGCCCAACAGTTAAATCCATTACTCATTAGAAGCATGGTATTTATCATGTGAGTAGATAACAAGTTTAGTTATCAAGTTGGCTCTAGTGAAAGTGGGAGTGCTGAAATAGTGGGTTCCATAGACCCAACTATGAAGAACTTTTGATTACCATATCATGTGTACAATTAGCTATGCATGATTTTATCTTACCAATATAGTGCAAACTTTTTTGTTTCAACAATAATAAAGGTAATTTCGAAAGGTTAATTTTCATGTCGAGAGTTTATAGTAGATCTCATGCTATAATGAGAACCTCAAGATACAATGACATTGATCTTAAATATATGTTCTATAGTCTATATACATCTTACTAATTGGACACAGTAGATGTCTGAATATCAGGTACTGGGGGCTCATAAGCCTTGATAATTCTTCTCATGATGTTCACACTTAGTGATCTCTAGTAGTGAGATCATGAGGATAGACCCGTCAATAAGAACACCATATGTTTTGGGTGTCATTGGTTGTTCCTATCTACGGACATGTGTATTAGTCTCCTGACATGAGAGCATTACCAATGTATATCATTTGATTATATACATTAATGTAAAATGAAAACCATGGCAGTGATGTCATGGCAAGGTAGTTTGTGTTGGGTGTGTTGTTGGTGGTATGACATTGGCTGAATGGTTAAGAAAGGATTTGTCACTACCAATTTCAGGAAGTTGTTTATCTTTGTCCTGGTAGATCAGGATAGCGCCGCCTTCATAAGTATTTAGCCAAAGCAGAAGAAAGGAAAATCCATCCAGATAGATCAATAAATAATAAAGAAAGATAAGGACGATGACGCAAGAGTGTGTCCTGATTTTTGAGATATTTAATGACAAAGAGATTATAATACACAGTCAGTGTTTGTAGGACGGTAGTCATTGCTATGACTATTCTTATATATTCAGGGGCCATGATGGGTTTCTAGACTCCTCTCTTGTTTTGTGAATTTTATTCACTACTATCAAGATAAGTTCCTAGAGGGTCACACACAATAGTGTATTCATGAATCTTTTCTATTCAGTTGAATAGGTATATGGACATGGTGGGCCCCACAATAGTGTCCAAGCATTGTCCAAGTTATCGATCACCAATGAATTAAATAAATTTATTATTATGAATGTTATGAATATTTGGGATTGAATTTATTTAATGTATTTATGAGTTCAGTAAATATGAGAAAATATTAATCAAATGAATATTATTTTAATATTCTAGGTTCGTTTAATATTAAGAGGGACATCGATTTGAGTTAAATGGATCCGATTTTATCATGTAATATATTTCATATATATTAAAGGTATGTGATAAAATAATAAATAATATTTGTGCAGTTTAGTCTGTCAAAATTATTTATTTAGGGAACGTTGAAATAAATGGGGGTCGGGGAACCCTCCCGGGTATTTATCAACGTCACTGTAAATATAGGAGGAGGCTTTATCTTATGTTGTGAAATTCACAATTCATTATTTTGCATGGAATGAAAATTGAGATCCTCTCTCTCCTCCCACTTCCTAAAGAGAGAATATAATGATCCAAGAGTTTGAATCAAGTTCTTCCTCAATCATCAAAGAGATCTAGATGCGGTGATCGTCGGGACGTCAATAGCTTCGTCGGATCACCGCGCTAGCACCTGAAATTTGATGATCAACATTCCAACTAATTTTTGGAGCATGGGTGGATTATCTAGAGGGATTCTTCTTTTGATCCATCAAGAATCAATCTCCATCGACTATTTGCAGTCGACTGCGGCTTCAGATTTGAAACGGGTTCAATTTCGTTTTAGTTTTGTGCTCTTAATAATTTATGCGAGATCCTCAGACGTCTACGAGGATTGGATCGTCGACGACAACAAGTTCCTTCATCCTGCTGATAAAAATTTTAAAATCCTTTTCCCACCGGCTTCCACTGCGGCCCCCAGTAACCTAACAGAGATGTCTTTGGTAATTCCACAACGAAGTCCATGGGTATATTTTCCCATTTCCACTCTAGAGCCGGTAAAGAATAAAGAATCCCTTTCAGTAACTGCCACTCTTCTTTAACCTTTTGACAAGTCAAATAATTCATAGTAAAATAAACAATATCTCTTTTCATTCCATCTCACTAGTAATACTCTAAAAGATCCTTGTACATCTTAGTATTTTTAAGATGAATTGAATATGGAGAACTATGAGCTTCACATAACAACTCATTCTTCAACTTTGAATCACTAGGCACACATAATATCTTCCAAAACCTCAAAAAAGTTATTTTCAATGTTAAAATCAGGAAACATACCCTTCTGAACCAACTCTATCATTTTCTACAACTCACTGTCTTCCTTCTACCCTTTCTTAATTCTGTTTGAGAGAGATGATTTCACTGACACCTCAAACAAAACAGAGGAATTTATTGCACCAACAACCTCTATTCCCATTTTCATTATGTATTTAATCAAATGATCTTATTCCTAATGTAACAAGGTTAATGAAGCATTACTTTTTCCACTCAAAACCTCATCCACTTTATTTTCCTTTCCTAGATTGTAATGAATTGTGAAATCATAGTCCTCGATTAATTACAACCATCTCCTCTTTATCATGTTTAATTCTTTATGAGAGAATATATACTTCAAAATTTTGTGGTCAGTGTATATTTTACATTTTACTCTATACAGATGATGCCTCCAAAATTTTAAAGAAAAACAATAGCAGCTATTTCGAAATCATGTGTAGGGTAATTTAACTCAGGAGGTTTCAAGTGATGTGAAGTATAATAAATTACATGATCATTCTATATTAGGATAGAACCAAGTTCTTTCAACGAAGCATCACTGTAGATAAAAAACTAACCATTTCTATAATGTAATTCCAAAACTAGATTATTCACCAATCTTCTTTTCAATTCCTAAAAAAATCATCACAATATTTTGTCGAGATGAACTTAACACCTTTTCTAGTTAACTTAGTCAGTGGGATAGATAACCGTGAATTTTTTTAGCAAACCTATAGTAATAACCCTCTAATCCAAGAAAACTATGAATCTCCATTATATTTGTGGGTCTTGGTCATTCTTCAACAACTTTTGTTGTAGCAGGATCAACAATTATGCCATTTTTTGAAACAATGTGACCAAAGAAAGAAATTTGTTGTATCCAAAAATCACACTTGGTGAATTTCCTATAAATTTTATTTTCTTTTAAGGTTTCCAAGACAACCCCAAAAATACTTTCATGTTTCTATTTACTTTTATAATAAAAAAATATCATAAATGAACACAACCACAAACATATCCAAGAACACACAGAAAATTCTATTCATAAGAACCATGAATATAGCATGTGCATTGGTTAACCCAAAAGGAATAAATATAAATTCATAATGTCCATATCTAGTATGAAATGCAGTATTCAGAATGTATGCTTCATTTACCTTTAATTGATGGTACCTCGACCTCATGTCAATCTTTGAAAAATACTGAGCTCCCTAGAGCTGATCAAACAAATCATCGATATGAGGCAAAGGATGCTTGTTTTTAATAGTGATGTTATTAAATGCTCTATAATCAATGAAAAATCTCATTGAACCAACTTTACTTTTAAAAAACAAAACAGGAGAACCCCATGGTGATGTTATAGGTCGAATAAAACCTTTATATAATAAATCCTGTAATTGGTTCTTTAACTCTAAATGTTCAATTTGAGCCATTCGATAAGGGGGTTTTTCAAATTGGCTTAGAATCAGGAACTAAGTAAACAATAAATTCAACTTCCTGATCAGGTATAATACTAGAAAACTCATCATAAAAAACATCAAGGTACTCATTTACCACTATCACATCATTAACCTAAACAGTTCCATTTTTTTCAACAATATGTGCAAGGTAACATTTATTTCCATCTTTTACTAGTTTCTCGTCTTCCGGATATGTTATCAAAATTAATGGTTCATTATTGTACACAAAATGAAAATATGTATAAAAAATCCTCTTTATCTCTATAGTAAATCTTTTCATGATAAACGGAAATCCAATCCATACCAAAAAATCATCAAACTCTACAAGATCCAAAATAATAAGGGTTGTAGGTAGATTCTTTCTACACACAAGGATGTGAAAGTTATTATGCTTTCTTTTTGTCTCAACATTTTATTCATGTGTTTTTACCATATGTTCTAGATTTATATCTTAAGATGAAATGTCCAATTTACTAGAAAACTTCTCGGAAATGAACGAATGTGTAGACCCCGAATCAAACAACACATTGAAATAATATAAAAAAATAGTTTACCTGATACTACTTCATTTGATGGCCCATCATCTGCTAAAGTAGTTACAAAGGATTTCACCACCCCTTTTTTCTTATATTCTGGCTACTTTTCCTCAGTTTAGTTCTTCGTTGGACACTCATTTGCATAATGACCCATTTCATCGCACTTAAAACATTTTACTGACTATAAATCAGATTTTGTCTTACCGATACCCTAATATTTTTCAGTGTAATTAAGAGCCTTATATCCCATTTGACCACATTGGTAGCACTTACCATACTTCAAAATACAATCCCCATCATGTTTTTTACCACAATTTTCACAAAAAATAAAAGTATGTTTCTTACTATCAATTTTTTTTGAAGTGTTCTTCCCTTTAGTCTGCCACCTTGACCTCTTTTTCTATTGTCCGTCAAAGAACACCTGATCATCGGCAAACTCCATTTCCACCTTCTCTATACATCAAAAAAGTTTTTCATAATTTTTGAACTGATGAGTAGATAAATCCCTTCAATACTTTGGATTTAATCTTGAGTAAAAATGGTTGATTTTACTATCAAGATTTTGTGTGAAATTTGAATCATACTTTTCCAGTCAAGTGAATTTTGCTTCATAAGTAGCCACTGAGTCATCCCTCTACCTCAATTCTAGGAATTTTTTACCATCCTAAGACAAACCATCTTAGGAAAATATTTCTCAAGAAAAATTACATTGAATTAATCCCAATCAAGATAATCAATTTCCTCACTATTCTTGATATTTTTCACCATCAACCACCACAAATCGGATTCACCTTAAAAACGGTAAACAACGAGACTAACATTTTGATATTCTGAACACCCCATGAGTTCAAAAATCTTATCCAATTCTTTAATCCACCCTTTATCTAGAACAAGGTCAGATGATCCTCTGAATGATGGGGGATGTTGGCTCATGAAATTATCTACTACTAACATATTCGCCTGTGGTTGATCTGGATGATCTCTTGCATGGATACCACCACCATTTATAGCCTGAGTCAACTATTCCATCACTGCAACAAACTGTTCAGTTCTGATTCTGACCATCTCAGGTTTTTTATTTTGAAGGTTGTCTTCCTCCTGATGTCATCCCATCATAGCTACCTTGTTTCCTCTACAAAAAATTATTCTGAACACAGAAATATCTTAGGCGAAGAAACATGGTAATATATAAATTATATATAATTTAAATATTACCATAAATTAATTTATGGACATTAATTTAACAATATTAGAACTCATAATGTTGTCTAAACCGACCTCTGATACCAAATATAAGGACCCGACCTTAAAACAGTTCATAATATTAAATTAAATTAATAATTTACATTGAGGATCTTTTTAGGTTTAGAGTTTTAGATAATTAAGCCATAACTATTACATTACATATAACAAATTACAAAATAGACAATTCTACTCAGTTTCCATTTTTTTCATATAATAAAAACTCTTAAAAAAAGATTCATGTCTATTTCCATGTTTTAGACAGCATGTCTTTCCCTTTATCCCATCCTTGAACCTATACATCTTTATGTCCCCTGAAAAACATTTTTAAAACTTGGGATGAGCATAAAAAGCTCAGTAAGGGTTATAAAAAAAATAACGAAAACATTAGATCATAAATACATACATAACATAAGCTCTTTAACATACCTCATGAAATCATAAGATTTTTGAAATACACATAGGAATTATAAATCATAAAGGTAACTTGTGGCATACATAACATACTTATGTTGTAACTTTCACAGCTACGTAGGGAGTTACATTTGGAATACTCATCACAATATATTCTCTAAATAATTTAGGGGAAACATTCACATTTACCTCTGTCACGTTACCCAATGCATTAGAGAGCTATCTCAGTCTCACCCGCCCTTGGTTTATCATGGAACCAACCGTATTCATAAACAATACCCAAGAACCTTATCATATTCATAACACATAAAACAAACATAAAGTAATGATAACATTTCCACATTGCAATCACAATATATAATTTCAAGATATTGAAATAATAAATGCTTTCTCAAAACCATTTTCAATACCAAAATACATAAAATGGGTATATGGTAATCATTTTCCTTAAAAAACAGTACGGCTTGTTAAGGAATCCAAAAACCAAATAACGTTTGCGGCGGCAGAAATGATCATTGTCACCACTTACGTTAAAAAGTAACATTATTTTTTTGTCTTTTAGTAAAATTTCTCGTAGAAAAATATTCCCTTTTAATGAAATAAAAATTTAAAGGTTCTTATACACCGTATAAAATAAAGTCATGTATAAAACAAAATATGCCTCAATGAAAGGAGATTGAGACGAAGTCCCTTACCTCGTGTCCGACTTGACTTGATCATCCTTTAATCTCCTAAATAATAAAATAAAGTTAATTTCTACTTTATTAATAACCTTTATCAATTTTATTATTCCTTTTATATCAATTATTACCTTTCATTAACAATTATTTAATTATTTGAGTTCATATCAGACATTTTTTCGATGTTCAGAACTTGAGTTAAAAATGAACTTGTTATAATTATAAATTTTACATTTGTTAAAAATTCCATTGTATCCAAAATTATATTCATGATTGAGATATCATATATATCGTATATATCCATTATAAATATGTATTTATAATAGTACATAACATTTAGAGATAAGAAATGAAATGCACCGTCCATGGAGACAGTAAGCCATACGTATGCATGAACGATACTTTCATTTCTATTTTCCTATTTAACGAAATAAATAAATTTTGATACCTAGGTATATATTATAATTATAGTATAATATTACATATAATTTTATTAACTCCATCCTTTATATGCTCCATGTATGGCATGAACGAGTCATATCACTTTTAGGGGGTGGTAGTCTGAACTTCCTCAAATGAAATTATCGTATTTACCCACTATGGAAACCATAAATTTATTCTATAAATGAAAAATAGATAAGCATAGAAACAATATAAATATAATATATATCACATATAAATATATTTTCATCTTAATAGCCACCATAAGAGGTGGTAGGAGAAGATTGAACAATCATTGTTTTGTGAGGTAGTAGTTCACCATCCACAGAAACAATATATTATTTACCCATTAGATGGAGGTGAGTGTAAGTATAGTTTGAATATTTCTTGTTAAAAAACCTAGTATATTTAGGATACTTGTGTTTTTGTAAAAGAAAATAATAAAAAGAGTTTATGGGGTTGGAAAAGTAAAATAAAACAAAAGATCTTAAGAGAAGTCGTTGCTTTTAAATCTAGTAACTCCCTTTGGTTTGAACCAAAAAGATTTCTTGAATTTCATTCTAACTGTGGGAAGGATTCTAGAAGGAGGATTGGGATGTCGGGAGATTAAGTGAGAAGATGCTGGTTGAGCCATGAGCCTTGAGAAGTGTGAGTAATGGGTTATAAGTGATGTCTTTTTATAAGGGGGAGGAGGGGCTCTTCAAGAATTTTAAAAAATATTATTTTATTATATTATGATTTTTGGTTTCTAAAGGTCCAAAAATTATTAAAATTAAATATAAGATGACTCATTTTCGAAATATTATCATCCAATAATAATTTAAGAGGTTTTGGATATTTTGTTAATCATTATAATCTTATTTCTTTAAATCATTCACTAATGAGGTTAACACTGCATCATTATTGTGTCATAAATAATTTTATTTATTTGATGTCTACAAATTATAAAAAAATTATGATGTAGGAAATATTTTTATATTTAAAATTAATATTTATTTTCTAAGATTTATCTTATATAACCCCATGTAATAATTTATTTACTAAAAGATATATCTTTAAGTTATTTTTTTCTTTACTTTAAATTAATTAATATAAAGTGTCATTATCACTCCCTAGTGGTTCTATTGGGTCCCAAAATCGACCCAAGGATTCCCATGGTCGGAAGTGTATCAACCAGTAGGATTAGGACACATGTTAGAGTAATTTAATTGTAACACCCCGAGCTTCCACGATACGCTTCTCATTCAATAATGCAATAGCTTGCATTGTACGCAACTTCGAGTTCTAAAACACCGCGACTAATCAAACTAGCCGTTATGAATAGTAATAACCACTTTTTAAAATTATAGAAATTTTAAATTTCAAAATGGACTTCATTTTTGTATTCGTAATATCAAAATTATCCAAAGTTGAATTTTTTGTAATTTTCTGAGAACTTCCAATTTTTTATGAATAGTGAAAATTACTTAAAAACAACTTTTTTAATAAAAATAATTTATAGTGATAAATTATATTATTTAGTGGTTTTAAAGTATAATTAGAATATATTTTTACAATTTTATCCAATGGTTATCATTAGAATTTATTTAACATTGAAATTGGACATAAACAATTTCCAATCTTTTGATATAAATTGTTTCTTAAAAACACGCTATTTGTTGTGACAGCGGGAATTGATTATAAAATTAATTAATGCAACTTATATGTTTGGAATTTTTTAAAATAGACATCATTTTTGAATTCGGAATATCAATTATAGCTTAGGGTGAAATTTTGGCATTGTTCTGAAAAACTTCAATTTTTGATGAATAGTGAAACCACAAAGTGGAAGTTAAATAACTGTTTTTTCATTAAAATAAAATATTACCAGTTCTGTGATTTGATTTTCAAAAATCCAACATACATGGTTGTCATTAAGAAGTAAAATGTGGTTCAATGAGATTAAAATAATTTTTTGGTGAATAGTAACTTTTAAGTTCTTAATCGCGATTAGAGGTAATTAGTGTAGTTTAAGGTAAAAATAATGTTTTAATAATATGAGATGAGCTTGAAACCTGTCCTACTCCTATTGGATGAGTCATGGCCGACCAAGACAACCCATGGGTCAACTTGGGGACCCCATGGAGCCACTTTAGTTAGAAAATGACATAAATACCTTTTATTTAATGTTAAAGTAAAAAATGACACAAACATAACATGTTTTACGAAAACAATTTTTACATGGAGTTATACAAGTCATAGTTTTGACTATAAATATTAATTGGAAATCTAAAACAATTTCCTACATCATAGTAGTTTTTTTATAATTTTTAGACATTAAATAATTTAAATTATTTATGACATCATGATGATGCAGCGATGACCTCATTATTTAACGATTTAAATAAAATGAGAAGATAATGCAAAATCCAAGGCTTACACTTGTCCAAAGCCAATTGGATGAGGAGATTTCGAACCCTTATCACCTTATCCTCTAATTATAAATGTTTGGGACCTTTAGAATCCTAAAATCATTGTGTAATAATGTAACATTTCAATCTTTCCAAAAGAGCCCCTCCTCTCCACTTATAAAAGGCCCCCACCTCTACCACCTTATTCACACCTTCAAGCCCTTTGGCTCGGCCAAACTCTGCCCAAATACTCTCCCAACAACCCTCTATTACTCCTAGAAGCCTCACTTTGTGCAGAACTCTTCCCAAGGAAGCCTTTGGCTCAAATCAAAAAAGAGTTACCCGATTTTGAGGTAATGTCTTCTCTAATGTTGTTTTGTTTTATTTTTCTTCTCCAACCCCCTAAACTATTTTTATTCATTTCTTTTGTAACAACACCAGTATCCTAAATATACTAGGATGTTTTTATAATAAGTATTCTAGCTACACTTACACACACCTACATCTAATGGTTAAAGAACATACGGTTTCTGTGGATGGCGAATTTCTGCCTCACGAAATGATGATTGTTCAAACACTCATATAACACCTTCAAAGGTGGCCATTAAGATGTCACTATATTTATATATGATATATAATATGTTTATGTTTTACTTATGCTTCTGTATTTCTCATTTATGGCATACTTTATGATTTCCATTATGGGTAAACGTGATAATTTCATTTTAGGAAGTGCGGACTACCGCCCCCTCAAAGTGATTTGAATCGTTAATGCCATATGTGGGATGTATAAAGGATGGATTAAATGGTATTATACACTATATTATACTGGAATTATATTATACATTTATATCATTATGATTTCATTCCATTAAATACGAAATAGAAATGAAAGTAGCGTTAATGCGTACGTACGGCTTACCGTCTCCATGAACGGTGCATTTCGTTTCTTACCTCTAAATGTTATGTAATATTATAAATGAATGTATATACTGGATATATATGATATATATGACATCTAAATCATGAATATAATTCTGGATATAATGGATATTTCACCACATGAACAACTTGTAATTATAAGAAGTTTATTTTTTACTCAAGTACCAAAGATCGACAAAATGACCGTTATTAACTTAAATAATTTAATAATGTTCATAACATTGTAATAAGTGATATAAAAAGGATAATGAAATTTAAAATGGTTCTTAATAAGGTATATATTAACTCTAGTTTATTATTCAGGAGGTTAAAGAACGGTTGAGTCAAGTCGGACACGAGGTAAGGGAATTTCTTAACCCAATTTCCAATCTCTGGGTTAATCTCCTACATTCAAATTATGTCATGATATTATTATGTCCTATATTGTATTTGTACTTTATTTATGTGTACATATAGTGAATACACATAACAGAGCTATTTCATTTTAAAAATGATCTTTTTAAGGACTTCATCTCAATCTCCTTTCATTTAGGCATACTTTGTTTTATACACAAATTTATTTTATATGGTGTATAAACCCCTTTGACTTTTACGTTTATTCAAAAGGAATCTTTTTATACGAAGCGTTTACTAAATGAAAAAATGGAATGTTTTGGTCGTACGTATGCGGCGACAATGACTTCTCTGCCGCCGTGACCACTATTTGAGTTTCGGCTTCCTCTTCAAGCCATACCTTTTTTAATGAAAAATAAATACCATGTTATACTTTTATTTTATTTTGGTATTGAAAATGGTTTTGAAAGCATTTTTATTATATCAATGTGTTGTATTGATATCTTGTGGTTGAAATGTGGAAATGTTAAGTTTCCTTTATCCATGTTTTATGTGATACGATTATGTTATGGTTTATGATATGTTTAAACCTATTCATATGAGGAATGTATTGGACTTAATAAGTGACGGGTGGAGCCCGCTATAGCTCCTCGATGCATCGATAGGTCTCATGAGACAACTAGACGTGGAATTGGCCGAGGCTCTTTCCCAATTTGATTTATGGTTTTGGCCGAGGCCTTAATCATTTTAGACGTCTTGGCCGGGGCCTTGACAAAATGTTTCAGAATGTCCGGCATTATACATTCCCTCATTATGAAAGTGGTTATTGATATTGCATGTGATTATTCGACCAGTAGAATATCCATGTGAAGAAGTGAATGGCATTATCTCATTTCACTTTTTCCATATTATGTTGATGTTCAAGTTTAATAGGCTTTTGTTTTAGTTATACACTGCCTTAAATGTTAATGTTTATTTATGAAAGCTTCCGCAATATTGTTATCCTTACTGAGCATCTGAGCTCACCCCTTTTAATGTTTTAATATTTTCCAGGATGTGAAGAAGTATTTTATGAATGACCTGCAGGGATAGTCAGAAGAGGATATGAGTGAGGACTATGGAGACTTTGTTATTGTAGTTTTTCACTTTATGATGTAATGTAACGTTTACGAATGTATCTATTGTTTCAAAGTCTACTAAACTAATCGGTCTTTTGAGACTTGATCTTTTGTGATCATGCCAATGTTACGAAGTAATGCACCGACTCTGGGTAGCTGGGGTCGGGGCGTTACAGTTGGTATCAAAGGCAGTTTAGTACTAACCTTGGAAGCTAGATTTAGATAAACTCTGATTAGAGCACATAGCCCGAAGATAGACTTTGAAGATGAGTACAGAAGAACTTCCTAAAATTTTGGTATTGTAGAGATGTTGTGAGTTTTCCAAGCAATACATCCCTGTCTGGATACGAGCAGGTAGAGGCAGCTCTGGCACAGATGTACCTAGGGGTAAAACCTGAAAACACTGCTTTGAGCTAGACTCGAACGGGAACTGGTGCACGACAACGGGCTTTGCTGCACTCTTGGTTACGACACTCCCGGGGGATATGCTTAGGATAATTCTCATTTTCTTTACAAACCACTATGAACGGTTATGAGTATATAATTCCTCAAATAAAACCTTTTTATGATTATGGATTATATCCATAAATAGTTCAATTTATGTTAAGTATTTTACAAGTATGGAATTATGTATTTTGATTAATAAACTAATGTAGTTTATGCCATTGTTTAGAAATGGCGCCCAGTAGAAGGAATGTGAACTCCAGCAATACGTATGATCCAAAAAGTAAGAAAGATCGTATCTTTCACGGTATTAAGCCAACATTTCGAAGGGAAATAGTCTCCCATGTGTTCTCAACATATGATGAAATAGTATCATGTGTTAATAAGATAAGTAAAGAATTCTCTGAGTCCTATGGCTTTGAAGCGAAGCAAGAGACGAAAGGGATGGATGAGAGAATGATGGATAATGGGATGAGGGGAAAGAAGAATTTTCCAATATGTGGTAATTGTGGGAAGAAACATCATGGAACTTGCCTAAAGGGAATGAGAGTTTGTTATAAGTGTAGAGAAAAAGGACACAAAGTGCGTGACTGCAAGGGTAAGAAAATGGTTTCAAATGTACAATGCTTCTTCTGCAAGGATGTTGACACTATGCAAACCAATGTCTAAATCATCAGAGTATGCCCCAAATGATGTTATTGGATAATAATAAAGTTATTATACTACCACGGATGAGGAGTAATGATTAGAGTTCTTATGTTGTTATTAAAGAATTTTGTAATTTGAGTGTTGTATCAATGATGTACTGGTTATAATAATTATGGAGTATATAAGGATTGTACTGCAGTACTATTTCATCAAGGACTTGAGATTGTGTGGAACCAAGAAAAGTGACTCCACAATAGGTTAAATTTTTGGAAAAGATATGGTTGAGAGAAAGATAAACCATAATATGGTTCTGATATGGAGATAGTGATTTTGGAATAAGACGTGATTGATTTGGATAAATTATATTGGATATTCTTAACTTCTTTGAAACTGATTGATGATTTGTATACATTTTTGGATAGAAGGAGTATATCTAGTATTCTATAAGGAATAAGGGATCATGGTAATTCAGTATGTTTAAAAAGAATACATGATGAAGGTGTTCACATGTTGTTACATGGAAAAAAGGATCTTCATTATTTTTACCTTCCTTATAAAATTTGGACTGTGAGTTGGACAGAAGTATTTTGGATAACTATAAAGGTTGGAATGTATTAAGTTGATCTTTGGATAGTATTGTTTAAGGTTAAAAAATTTTATGAAGATTATTTTTGGAATATTATAATACTATAGTTTTAGGAAAAGGACAACCTGCAGGGTGGGGCATAACCTGACGCGTCGGACAAAGCTGCAGGAATCGAACTCACAGCCATAGTGCGACAGGCCTTTATTTCCTACCACTAGCCTACAGGAAGTCCCTGGTTATTAAAAAATAATTTTACTAATCTAAATGGTATGTGTTAACATTTGGAACCTTATACAATTAGGATAAGTATAATATTTTTGGGTTCTATTATCTTTTTGAGTGAAAGGTGAGTTGAAGGTTGAAACTCTAATTGTCAAGCATAAATATATATATATACCTATCTGTTATTCAATGAATAGATTAATTCTTAATCTTTAGTAAAGGGATATTAAAACAAAAAAAATGTGTTACCCTAATACCTTATGTCTTGTTGAACTGATGATATTTTAAATCAACATAGATTGAAGGCTTTGAGGCCCTCAATTTGACAGTTGATTGTGATTGATGACCTCAATCACTCCCTACAAATAATTATGTTTTCCTCCATTTATATGTCTCCAATTGCCACCAATGTTCTCCTTATTGAGATCATAATTTGGTGGTGACTTTCTTATTTCCATTTCCCTCTTATTAGGGCTAAATTTTATTAATCTTATTTCCGATGTGGGTTTTCCACAAAGGTATTTTCTCTTTTCAACCTTTTGTTTTCAAAGAAAAATTTCAAATTGCGAGGACGCAATTTATTGAAGGAGAGGAGAATGTAACACCCCGAGCTTCCACGATACTCTTCTCATTCAATAATGCAATAGCTTGCATTGTACGCAACTTCGAGTTCTAAAACACCGCGACTAATCAAACTAGCTGTTATGAATAGTAATAACCACTTTTTAAAATTATAGAAATTTTATATTTCAAAATGGACTTCATTTTTGTATTCTTAATATCGAAATTATCCAAAGTTTAATTTTTTGTAATTTTTTGAGAACTTCCAATTTTTTATGAATAGTGAAAATTACTTAAAAACAACTTTTTTAATCAAAATAATTTATAGTGATAAATTATACTATTTAGTGGTTTTAAAGTATAATTAGAATATATTTTTACCATTTTATCCAATGGTTATCATTAGAATTTATTTAACATTGAAATTGGACATAAACAATTTCCAATCTTTTGATATAAATTGTTTCTTAAAAACACGCTATTTGTTGTGACAGCGGGAATTGATTATAAAATTAATTAATGAAACTTATATGTTTGTAATTTTGTAAAATAGACATCATTTTTGAATTCGGAATATCAATTATAGCTTAGGGTGAAATTTTGGCATTGTTCTGAAAAACTTCAATTTTTGATGAATAGTGAAACCACTAAGTGGAAGTTAAATAACTGATTTTTCATTTAAATAAAATATTACCACTTCTGTGAACTGATTTTCAAAAATCCTACATACATGGTTTTCATTAAGAAGTAAAATGTGGTTCAATGAGATTAAAATAATTTTTTGGTGAATAGTAACTTTTAAGTTCTTAATCGCGATTAGAGGTAATTAGTGTAGTTTAAGGTAAAAATAATGTTTTAATAATATGAGATGAGCTTGAAACCTGTCCTACTCCTATTGGATGAGTCATGGCCGACCAAGACAACCCATGGGTCAACTTGGGGACCCCATGGAGCCACTTTAGTTAGAAAATGACATAAATACCTTTTATTTAATGTTAAAGTAAAAAATGACACAAACATAACATGTTTTACGAAAACAATTTTTACATGGGGTTATACAAGTCATATTTTTGACTATAAATATTCATTGGAAAGATAAAAATATTTCCTACATCATAGTACTTTTTTTATAATTTTTAAACATTAAATAAATTAAATTATTTATGACATCATGATGATGCAGCGATGACCTCATTATTTAACGATTTAAATAAAATGGGAAGATAATGAAAAATACAAGGCTTACACTTGTCCAAATCCAATTGGATGAGGAGATTTCGAACCCTTATCACCTTAGCCTCGAATTATATAAGTGTGGGACCTTTAGAATCCGAAAAGCATTGTGTAATAATGTAACATTTCAATCTTTCCAAAAGATCCCCTCCTCTCCACTTATAAAAGGCCCCCACCTCTCCCACATTATTCACACCTTCAAGCCATTTGGATCGGCCAAACTCTGCCCAAATACTCTCCCAACATCCCTATCTTACTCCTAGAAGCCTCACTTTGGGCAGAACTCTTCCCAAGGAAGCCTTTGGCTCAAATCAAAAAAGAGTTACCCGATTTTGAGGTAATGTCTTCTCTAATGTTGTTTTGTTTTATTTTTCTTCTCCAACCCCCTAAACTCTTTTTATTCATTTCTTTTGTAACAACACCAGTATCCTCAATATACTAGGATGTTTTTATAAGAAGTATTCGAGCTACACTTACACACACCTACATCTAATGGTTAAAGAACATACGGTTTCTGTAGATGGGGAATTTCTGCCTCACGAAACGATGATTGTTCAAACACTCATATAACACCTTCAAAGGTGGCCATTAAGATGTCACTATATTTATATATGATATATAATATGTTTATGTTTTACTTATGCTTCTGTATTTCTCATTTATGGCATACTTTATGATTTCCATTATGGGTAAACGCGATAATTTCATTTTAGGAATTGCGGACTACTGCCCCCTAAAAGTGATTTGAATCGTTAATGCCATATGTGGGATGTATAAAGGATGGATTAAATGGTATTATACACTATATTATACTGGAATTATATTATACATTTATATCATTATGATTTCATTCCATTAAATACGAAATAGAAATGAAAGTAGCGTTCATGCGTACGTACGGCTTACCGTCTCCATGAACGGTGCATTTCATTTCTTACCTCTAAATGTTACGTAATATTATAAATGAATGTATATACTGGATATATATGATATATATGACATCTAAATCATGAATATAATTCTAGATATAATGGATATTTCACCACATGAACAACTTGTAATTATAAGACGTTTATTTTTGACTCAATTACCAAAGATCGACAAAATGACCGTTATTAACATAAATAATTTCATAATGTTCATAACATTTTAATAAGTGATATAAAAAGGATAATGAAATTGAAAATGGTTCTTAATAAGGTATATATTAACTCTAGTTTATTATTCAGGAGGTTAAAGAACGGTTGAGTCAAGTCGGACACGAGGTAAGGGAATTTCTTAACCCAATTTCCAATCTCTGGGTTAATCTCCTACTTTCAAATTATGTCATGATATTATTATGTCTTATATTGTATTTGTACTTTATTTATGTGTACATATAGTGAATACACATAACAGAGCTATTTCATTTTAAAAATGATCTTTTTAAGGACTTCATCTCAATCTCCTTTCATTGAGGCATACTTTGTTTTATACACAAATTTATTTTATATGGTGTATAAACCCCTTTGACTTTTACATTTATTCAAAAGGAATCTTTTTATATGAAGCGTTTACTAAATGACAAAATGGAATGTTTTGGTCGTACGTATGTGGCGACAATGACTTCTCCGCCGCCGTGACCACTATTTGAGTTTCGGCTTCCTCTTCAAGCCATACCCTTTTTAATGAAAAATAAATACCATCTTATACTTTTATTTTATTTTGGTATTGAAAATGGTTTTGAAAGCATTTTTATAATATCAATGTGTTGTATTAATATCTTGTGGTTGAAATGTGGAAATGTTATGTTTCCTTTATCCATGTTTTATGTGATATGATTATGTTATGGTTTATGATATGTTTAAACCTATTCATATGAGGAATGTATTGGACTTAATAAGTGACGGGTGAGCCCGCTATAGCTCCTCGATGCATCGGTAGGTCTCATGAGACAACTAGACGTGGAATTGGCCGAGGTCCTTTCCCAATTTGATTTATGGTTTTGGCCGAGGCCTTAATCATTTTAGACGTCTTGGCCGAGGCCTTGAAAAAATGTTTCAGAATGTCCGGCATTATACATTCCCTCATTATGAAAGTGGTTATTGATATTGCATGTGATTATTCGACCAGTAGAATATCCATGTGAAGAAGTGAATGGCATTATCTCATTTTACTTTTTCCATATTATGTTGATGTTCAAGTTTAAAAGGCTTTTGTTTTGGTTATACATTGCCTTAAATGTTAATGTTTATTTATGAAAGCTTCCGCAATATTGTTATCCTTACTGAGCATCTGAGCTCACCCCTTTCAATGTTTTAATATTTTCCAGGATGTGAAGAAGTATTTTATGAATGACCTGCAGGGATAGTCAGAAGAGGATATGAGTGAGGACTATGGAGACTTTGTTATTGTAGTTTTTCACTTTATGATGTAATGTAACGTTTACGAATGTATCTAGTGTTTCCAAGGCTACTAAACTAATCGGTCTTTCGAGACTTGATCTTCTATGATCATGCCAATGTTACAAAGTAATGCACCGACTCTGGGTAGCTGGGGTCGGGGCGTTACATTAATATTATTATAATAGTATTTTTTTACCCTTATTTACCAGATTTACCTTTTAACTATGGTAATTAAAATTTTTACTGATGTAAATATTCATAATGTCTAAAAATAAAAGTTACCTATTTAAAAAAATTTTACCTCATGATTTCAAATGTGGAATCCAGTTTTTCAAATTCAAAACACATAAGTGGAAAAAATTAATTTAAAATTAATTCCCGCTTTCAAAATAAAAACTGTGTTTTTAAGAAATAATAACGGTCAAAAGATTGACAAATATTTATGTCCAATTTCAAAGTGAAATTACTTACAATGACCAAAATAGGATTAAATGGTAAAAATATAAACCAATTATACTTTAAAACAAATTAAAAATATAATAAATCCATATAAATAAATTATATTAAAAGGCTATTTTGAATTATAATACAGTATGTGAAACTGTTCATTAAGAAATGAATTTTATCAGAAAAATACCAAAAATATACACAAAGAAAATTTTGATGTCCCAATTCTAAATAAGAATTTTATTTTTTCAAATAGAACATAAAAATTTGATCAAAACTATATTTAAGGAGGGTTCTCTATCAAAAGGTGGTAAATCGACCATTTAAAAAAATATTAGACTATTTGTGCTTAAAATTATATTCATTCACATTTTAAGCCTATAACTTTTATTGGATAAATGTAAAAACATTTAACAAACACGTATATTCATATTGTAGTTAGTTATATCCATTCCCTCCAATACAAAAGCTATGCATTAACTACAATTTAAAATAATATTATATTATTATTTTTCAGTATGACCCAACATTGTGTGCAACATAAGATTTCAAAGAAACCCGTTGTTGCATATCATGTACACCATAAAACATAGAATCCAATTTAAAGTAAAATTAATATTTAATTCATAAATATTAATAAATATTAAAATGTTGTATTCTTTATTTACCTAGGATGTTACAAGAAAATAGTCAGACTTTTATAGTGTCTTCCCATTCCTAAGTGGAAATGGGATGATGTTGTGATGGATTCTTGGACAAGACTATCACAGTCACCATGAGGTAGTGACGTCCTGTGGTTTTTTGTTGACAGAATGACTATGGTTTCTCATTTCAAACTAATCGGGGGTCCTTTTCAATAAATGAGCTTTATAAGTTTTATATCGATAAGATTTTGAGCCTTCACAGGGTCCCCCATAATATAATTTATGATTGGTACTCTTGGTTTACTTCACGATTCAATAAAGGGTTATAGATGTTATTGGGTACATAGGTGCTTCTGAGCATATAATACCACTCTAAGATCGGTGGCTATTCAGAGCGCATGATTCAGGTGTTTGTGGAGATGCTCCGATCATGTGTCCTTAATTTTTGGGGCTCTTGGGAGAGGTATATACTCATGGTTAATGTATCCGATAAATATATATATCAGGATACTATACATATGGAACCTTAAATGGTTTTTTATTGTAGGTTGTGTCAATCAACCGTGTGCAATTTATAGGAGGTAGAGGGAACTATGCATATTCCTTGTCACATTCAGGAGACTATGTAGCAGGTTCAGTTGATTCATAAGATGATGCATAATGTAATTTCTCATTAAAAATATTAATACAATCTTCACAAATGACCTATATGGTTTTAGTTTAAAGATTGATTCTTTTTACATGTATTTCTAATCATGGTACATAGAAGGATCTGAAGATAGGGTAAGATTTCACCGTGATATATCGGGTTGTTCAAGATTCTGGGTTGAGTCGAGCCAATATTCAATTGGTTGAAGTTAAATCATAGGTACTAAGGTATGAAAATAATATTCCACATACCACACCTAGGTCATTATCATTCAGACCTGCCTCATTATTTTCACCTTGAGGATATTGAGTACATGAAGATGTATCCTTTGAGGATCATCTTATTTGTATTGTGGATAAAATAATAAAGGTTCTCCAAGGATAATCAGTTCCTATATTATGGGTTCTATGGATGTAATGTCATGTAAAAGATGATACCATTGAGAGAGAGCCCGATGAGTTTTTCATAGAATATGCTTCACCTCCATTAGAAGGAAAATTCTAAGACAAATTATATTAATGGGGGATGTTTGTAAGAATATGGTTCTTTTTGGAGGTAATGATCTCTTTAATTTTGGTTTTATGGATTTCATAAGGCTTAATATAAATTCCCTTTGAGGTCATGGAGCTATTTGGGGTGCATGAGTCTTTTTTGAATCTATAAAGCAAACTATTGGAGAGAAATAGTTGGGCCACATGGTTAGGTGTAACTATGCAACCCAACTAGAAGGGTTTGGTCAAACCATGTGGGGGTAGATAGTAAGATTTCGGTTCCTACATGATTTGAGGAAACCATGTGTATGGATGAAAATTACAAGGTAGGAGCACCTGTAATTTTTTGAAGTTGTTTATGGTATGGTTCGTGCATGGTTAGACAAATCATGTGCAGTAACCTTGCTGGTACCCCCTTAACATGACAAAGGGTTCAATGTTTGAGCACAATTTTTCAATAATGAGACCCATTATTTTGAGGGAAATGTAAATTTTTTCATTAAAATCTATTTTAACCAGAAAGCAAATTTCTATTCTCCATTAGTTGGATAAAAATCATATACGATAGCTCATTCGGAATCCAAAACACATGATTTAATTTCATTTCTCTATCTAAGCTCAAAATACAAAGTCATTTGTCTTTATGGATCCATGTTCTTGAGTTCTTCATTCCTTTTATGTCATTATTAATTTATCATGGTGTAAGTTTTTCAATTTAGGTTCTAGATAATTTTCCATATTTTTATACTTTTTTTCCATTCTTCATTTTCCTTCACATCTGGACCGAATCAGAGCTTGATACAGAATTATCCCTCTACTACAATCCTATGGTATTTGGTCTCATTCTCTTCCCTTAAATTGGAGGTGTTTATATATATTTAATTATTCTACATACCATATTTTCTTAGTGATTCCCTTGGAATAGAGATTGTACCTTAATTAAAATGGATAGGTTTGACCTATGTAATTAGTGGAAAACATTGATAAATGATCAATGGATAAGTATCAAAAATCCAAACCTCCCATTGGGTGATTTGTTTAATTAATTAGACCACCATGGGTGGAATCAGATCTTGATCACTTTTAAATTGTTCCATTGGCCCCTTTCCATGTGATTCTTAATGATCAATTGCAATTGAAATTTTAATTGATTAAGGAAACGGAATAGAACAACATGTCCCTAGGCTCTTTCCATGTAATTTCTTGCATAAGAATGAGTTAATTCTCATATTTATATTTCCCACATGAGATAATTAAGTGAATAAGTATTCTAATGTTATCCCTTTATTTGATCCACCTTCTGAGGTGAGGTTTAATTGAAATGATCATGGTGATAACATCTGAAATAAATATATGATATTTATTTAATGATTATTATATAATTTTGGTGACATATGGGTTCATGTATGAACATCGTGGATATAATATTTTGGATTATTATTTAATTATCTTGGAGGGTCACTTGGAATCCCCAGTGGAATTTCAAGGATGGACTCAGGGTGTGCCTATCATATGCTCGAGTGATACTTGGAATCCTAATGGATTACCAAGGTCGGGCTCGGAGGGATGATTATATATACACCCATAGTGATCTTGGGCTCCCTTAGTGGATCTCCACGGTTGGAATCAAATATAAATTATCTTATATGACACCTAGAGTGATACTTGGGTTCTGATGAGGATCACCATGGTTGGTCTTGTAAGGTGTTTGGTTTATATTTTTCTTGGATTGATACCTAGATCCAAAATAAGGAAGCTATGGATGGGGTTGTGTTCTTCATTGAATCATTAATGAATTGATTTTTATGATGAATCTTCTAATCTGAAAAACAATCATGGATTTAGTCATAGTCTTATACCTTAATGATATCTTGGTTAGGATTCTCTTGAAAACATATCATCAGGGTGGATTATGAGATACGTTCCAGGTCTTAAGAATTATTTATAAAATGAGATAGAATGGACTATTAATCAAATATATTTTAGCTAAGATCGGAGAAGGTATCATGGGGAGGGTGTCCATGGGAACCCATAACTTTATTTGTTTTTACATACAACAATTCTTTGACATACCCAATTACTATTATTACTCTCTTATTATTATATATTCACTGGCTGAATGATATTAAAAAATATTAGAGGTGGCCTACTACGATTTTATCTTAAACCCTACTCAGGCCACCTTTGGTACCTAAGAAGATTATATGATGCTAGGTATAGATTAGGGAAAGTTCCCTACTATAGGGTTTTGATAGATTCTTAGTAGTAGGGGAGAATAAGAACAATATAAGGATCATGATTCTAGCTAGAGGTAGATCTTTTTGGCCTTGTTTAGTATTTTGATACATGGATTTTTCTCATATCTTCATACCAATTTTGGATGATTTTTAGACACATGAAATCATCATCATTTTTTATGAGATTACTTATTTAATTATTTATATATTCCTACTTTGTTATTATTATGCTTCTAAAATGGTAGGTTATTGGTCTTGTCATTCATAGTGTTTTACACTACTGTGTTATTTTTATTTTATATCTTGTTTTTCTATTGATTGGTGTAGTTTATAACATTGTGTTACACTCTGACCTGAGAGAATATTATCCCCATAGACACACACGAGGACCATAATTTTTGTTAGTAGGCTCTATCATTTGGGGAGATGTGAACTTGAGGCCAAGTGACCCACCATCTTGAGTCAAATTTCAGTGTCATCTAGGTTAAGACATTATAGGTGGGATAAAATTATCATATTATCTGACGTGTTCCTTATTTAATTTAAAATATTCACAGTCCTTTATTTATCCTACTTTGGTTCATGCCTTGGGACTAGATGTGGGGAGACTTATAGTACCTCTAGTGTTATCTATGATGGTTTTTACATGTGTTCAGGATGTATAATGGTGATTTGGCATCACTAGTCCGTGGTATATTTTTTACTACTATAGATATATCCATATGATGTAATATTTGTAATGGATTTGTTTTATTCTTTGAATGTAGTCAAAAACTATTAAGTGATGGAATTTTCATTTTTTGATATGGATGGAAAATTAGTGGCATTCATTAGAAAGTGAGGTTATCGGATGGGTGGAAGTAGAGTGGGAAATTTTTTTATCATTTGCTAGAGCATTCAGTATAAACTCTTGACAGGGATGTTTCTAGTATTTTGGAGGAGCTCTAGGATGTATTACAGAATGCGGTTATTACACTACCCTCAAAAGATACATTGAGTGTGTGATAGAGTTAAAACTGGTCATGTCTTTAATTTTGATGGAACCATAATAAATAGTTCTTATAGTGTAGAGTGATATAAGGTTGAAGGTTGATGATTTGATTCAGAGGGGTTTTGTTACACCCCAAGGATTTTAAAATAAATTAAATATTGCATCCAAAAAACACTACAATTATACAAAAAACCCTTAGTTATAACCTAGGAAATAAATATTATTTTTCCACTTCTATTTTTTGAATTTTAAAAATCTTACATACACAATTGCGTTCAGGGTGATTTTTGGGTTCTCGTAGAAAAAAGATAATTTTTTATGAATAGTAACATACACATATAAATAGTAACATACCCTTATGAATAGTAAGATTAAACTTATGAATAGTAATGCACTCTTATTAATAGTAACATCACCCATATAATTATAAATAAAATTTAGCCCCCTTATAAATGAGAATGAATATTTTAAAAATTAATAATTAAGTGTCGGTATTTTTGTGAGCAGAAAATATTTATTTACGATTTTATAATTTCTAAATTTATTTAAAAGAAAATTAATTTTTTATAAACATTATTCCTAAATCAAACAATATTTTTCTGAGGATTTTGGGGGAATTTAATAAAACTATAGTTAATTTTTCAAGGCATTACAAAATCAGTTTTAGTTTTAAAATTGTATTTTACGAGTAAACAATGATTTTATTTAAAAATTAAATTTCACATATTTATTAAATTAATTTGATAAAATGGATTTCATATTTGGATTATACAAATAAAAAAATGGTTAGGGTGAATTTTTGTGATTTTTTTATAATATTTGATTTTTTATGAATAGTGAAATGCGATAATTTATCATATACATAAATTATGAGTTAAATACACTATTCTTAGAATCATCACTGATATAATAACCATTGGTTCAAAATCACAAAAAATTATTACTATTTTTGGTCATGGAATCATCACTATTTCTTGTGTTATGGAAAAGTAATAAACTAATGATTAAAATATGAAGTAAGCCATCCTCTCCTCCACCATAAAAACCACCCACACTCCCCTCTTATTTTGACTCCTCTGAAGCCTTTTTCATTGGATAAATTAAACTAAAATATCCTCTCAAGACATTCCACCACGTCTTGAAGCCCTTTTTCTCATAAAAAGATAAAATCTTCTCCCCTAGAAAGGCTCTGAAAGAAGATTAATTCAAGAGGTAAACTCCTCTTTTCAATTCTTTTACATTATTTTAAAGTTCCTTTTTTTTCTTTTCTATACTCACCTATAATAATCCAAATGTTATGAAAACACAAATAACTTACATGTACTATAATATTTATTATGATTATGGAAAAATTTATTATCATCTCTCCTTTACCCTTATTTTATGCTTGTAGTAAAAAATACTATCTCAGATGTGCTAATTTACCACATTCATGAATGATGGGTTTTCAACTTCTATTACATTCTTCAATTATAGTAATGAAACCATTATTATAGTTAAAATAGACTATAATATATGTATTATTTGTCATATATGTTTATGTAATCTTTTTTAAAACATGGATTTGATTTATAAATCAAAATGAGTTAGTCGTGTTCAAAAACCACTAATTAACCCAAACGGTTATCATTAAATAATTTATATAATGATTCATCTTCACTCCAAGTAAAAAAATGAAATTTAAAACCATGTATAATTTATTATTCTAAATAATAACATATAAATTTAATTTTATACAACCATCCTCATTTTACATTATTCTCTGTTCATGTATATAAGTATGCCGATCATGAAACAAACGGACCCAAACAATAAAATTGATCTTCTTAGGCCATAAAAAAAGGCCATGAATGAACTTAATAAGGTTATAATAAATCAATGAAATGAATAGTAGGTTCTTTAATTATTAATTAATGATCCTAAATTTTATTTTTTTTCTCATTAAGATCACGTGGAGAACACCTTCAGACATAAGGTATGGGTTTCTTCATCTCAATTCCATTTTTTTTGAGATGTTCCATATTCACTACCATTACTTGAGTACGGTGTATATATACTTCCCATTTATGTTTTATATAATTAATCTCTTTATTTTTTAGATATTCAATGTTTCATTTTATGATTATTAATTTGGGGCGTATGATTCAATTAATTACAAAGTTGTAAGTATTTTCTACCTGAACCTCCATTTTCATTCAGGTTTCTATTATTCTATACTCACCTTAATGAAATAATTATTTGTTATTTTTTAATCCTAATAAATTATGTGTAAACGTTCTATATATTTTTATCAATCAGAGTAGTTCTTTATTTTATTTGGAGTAACATGTTTTAAATGAATGTTTCAAAAAATCTTCCAAAATGGAAGCCCGCTTCAAGGAACATCTCAAATTCTTACTTGTTTTGAAATTCTCTTTATAATATGTTTTAAGCAAGAGTTATCTTTTTAAAATCACAAATTTTTACATGAAAAATATATTTTGGTTCATTTCTAGTTTTATGAATGTAAACATAAATTTTCACTTTAAATTATCATTAATTAATTCCTTAAACCGCACTAAAATGTTTTAGTTCTAAAGATTATTTAAAAATACATTTTACTTGTTTTCACTTCAGTGGGACATAATTTAGTCCTGAAATGAAATCTAAATGTAATTACCTTTTATTTTATGGGATATACATGGTTAAAACTTGATTTATGATAGATACGTATTCTTTTCTGAAATTACTCTTCTTTCCAAAGTAAAATAGAATTTTCTCACCTCACTTAAACTTTTCTGAGATATATGCCTTGTTCATCACTTATTCCATGCATGTGGTTTATGTAAAATACATTGGTATGTCATATCAAGAGTCTCCTTATTCACATTATATTCTATGGGATTTATATTTTAATGTTTCAAGGTGGTATGGGACACATTGGAATGTTTAAGGATTATTTTCTCAAGAAATTATCAATTGTCTTATTTAAATGTATCTTAATTTATGTTAACTTACTTTGATGAATATTGTATTTTATTGAGGTTTATATATTAGGATATCATCTAAAATTTGTTTTTGATGAGTTTATGATTAGTTTGAATGTATTTTTCTATTTTGATACCATTCCCCATTTTACTTTGAATTGTTAGTGTTTATGTTTAATGTATGGGGAATGTTATTTACATTTCATAAGTCAGTTTCAATATGAATGTGTACATTGTAGAGACCCAAAGCTTGAAGTACATATACATTACATTAATTTTGAAAAATAATTAATATATAACAAAAACAGACACCAAAGTACTATAATAGTTTAGTGTCTTTGGAAACTCAGAATATAATCTTCTAATCTTGGGGAAATATCTTCAATATCTCACATAAAGAACATCCTTTCTTTACCTAAAACCTTTCTTTATTTCTTGGGGAAAATAAAACATATAAATGGTGAGCTCAAATTCTCAGTAAGGGTAATCATGGAGAGAATAAAACAAACCATATACATTTGAACCTAAAAACATGAACATAATGTTTAAACATCAAAAGCTTGAGAAATGACATAAAACATGGCAGTACATAAGGCATAGATCATAATGGAACATAAATCATGATACAATATAATGGGAATGAAACATGTAATTATGGAAAAAAATTTAGTACGTGATATTATTTCCTTAGTATCCAAGGCATTGCTGCCAAGGCCATCTTAGTGGACAAAGTCCCTTACTGAACTGAGTTCACTCCTTGTTCCAGTCCTGTATCACTGAACCGGATTAACATACCATTCCATCCATGTCTATATCATGAGATATAAATCTTTAGCCAATGCATTTTATGGATATATAGGTCCCACCCATCTCATAATGAAATCATTATTACTTGTTCCACAAAATAAACATAAATCATTCATCATAACCCAAAGAAAAAAATGGGTTTCATAAATATGATCCCATAATTACATAATCCATATAAAAAAATGGATATAATTTCATCATAAGAAAAGTGGAACCATGTAAATCATAGAGACATTATAATTGAAACATAAGCATATTAAAATAATGTCATCTTAGATGGAAAATGGTATTGATAAAACACTTGAAAAGAATTCTTGAGGAAAATATCCTTTCTTCTTCAAAATCATTTTCTTTTCACAAAATTCCATGCAATTTTAAAAGAAGTGGATTTTGTTGAAAATAGTCATTAAATATTTTAGAGTAAGCTTCATGAAAATAAGGTGTTATGAAACTGTAAAAATCCATTCATTCCGTATAAGTTAAAAAAACATTCTCCTCGTTGTCAGAAAAGTCAAAAATTACATCATATGGTAAACAAAAGAAAGATTACTTCCATTAATCATAGTAAAAGTCAAAAAGGGGTAAAATAAATTTAAACATACATTTAATAAAAGTAATCATTTTATGAAGACATTTTGAGAAAACATGGACATGGATGATAAATATAACCCCAGTAAATACTTACGAATAAACAATCTCGGATAAGAATGAGATTGGAATAAGTATCCCTTAACTTAGGTTCGATATGCTTCGTACGTATCTGAAACTCCTGTATAATGATTTAAATAATTTCATTGAATTATTACAGAATCATATTCATTGTTATGATATCATATATGGCTCACTTATGACTTTATATTACCCATTCTTTTGTAAATTCATGTTAAAGTAGCATTTTGAGTAAAATCGTTTCATTTATCATCTGTGTTTTGACTTGTAATTATTAATATGATTACATAGATCATGATTACTTAATTAAAGAATATAAAACATTATTTATATATAATATATATTCAGAGTATACATATATATAATAGATCGATAAATGGAAAGAAATACACCGTTCATGGAGATGGTAGGCCGCACGTACGCATGAACGATGTTTTCGTTTCCTTATTAAATTGAATGGAATTAAGTAGATGGAATACATATATATATATATATACATAAATATAGTAGAATTATTATGTAATATATTTATTTATTAATTATTATATATACTTTAAAATCATTCTTGAATTGTTAACATGGAAAATGAATCTCATCACGTCGTGGAGATGGTAATCCGTACGTATGCACGAGCGATGATATCGTTCCCATATTTATTGAATGGAATTGGAGTGAATGATATAATATATTAGAATCAGTATGATGTTATAATAATAATATTTAGTTATTATTTACACCATTATACCCATCCAATTAAGGTGGTGGTGGGAAAATAGATTACACCACAGCATGGAGGCGGTATTCCGTACGTACGCACGCCCGGGGATTTCGTTTTCCTTAGGATGGATAGAAGGTGAAATAGGGTTGTTTCATATTTATAATAACATATAATTATACGAGTGATACTTATTTTATTAATTAATAATGAAACAACTAAAGAAGAAGAAGTAGACGAAGAAATAAATTTGAAAGAATAGGTAACAGATATTACCAGTTCTTCAACACGCCTGTTGGAAACCTCCTCTTTGGGAACTAAAATTGTCCATTGAAGAACACCAAGAACTATATAATGTTTATAAAGAGGTTGAGAAGGTAAATGGGCATGGTTTGGCCGAGCTTGAAGGTTCAATGTTGTGTAAATATGAGAGGGAAGAGGTCCCCTTTTATAAGGGAGGAGAGGGGAACCTTTGGAATCCTCAAAAATATGAGTTTAATATAAATTCAAAACCCACATAAAAACCTCCAAAATGACTCAATTAGAAGGTTTGATTATATAGGGTTGTAATATCATCAACCAATAAAATTTAGACTTGTTTTGATCTTATTTTAAACCTTATCATTTTGATTTATCCTTATTTAATCTATTTAATTTTATTTGTGGTAATAAAATTTTAAATTTTAAATGTTTATAAATAATCACTTATGTGTTGTTAATTTTCCATAATTGGATAATTTATGCCATTTTAGACTATATAAATTTCAATTTATAAATTTTATATATTTTTGTGATTTTTAAACAATTTAATAATATGTTTTTTTATAAAATAACAATAATGTCAATTTTGACACTATTAATTTATTTGAATTTAAATAAATTCCACACAGAGGATATATTCTAACTAAAATATTTAATAGGTTCCTTACATTTCACATTCATCTATAAAATTAGTGGTGCACATTAAATAGTTCATATAATATTTATTTTAATACTTTTAAAATAATATATTTGATATTTCAATCAATAAAATAAATTCAACATCACTATTTTGTCATATTTAATGATAATTATTTAATCCGTAAAAATTATAAATAAATTCATATGATTTAGATAATTATATTATCATTATAGGGATTATTTATATCCGATGTTATATGATGTTTATCAGAAAATTAAAATTATTACACTTATAAGATTTAAGAGAGTGACATGTTGCCACTTTTTTGGTTTTAATAATAATTATATTATTTAATGGTTAAAAGTACATGAAATGAATCTATTCTGACCCTTAGGTGATATGTTTCTACTTTTATTCATCCAATAGAATTTTGGAAAGTGTTTGGATAATTTTATAATCATTGTTTTACCAATAATTACCCGATTTATCTTTAACTGAAGTAAATAAAAATTACCATAGTTACTATTCATAGTGCCCAAAAAAAATTAGCCTATTATCATAATTTGGACCTACTGATTAAAAATATGGAATCCATTTTTCAAAATTCAAAAATTATAAGTTGCAGTAATTAATTTAAAATTAATCCCGCTATTAAGAAAATGAGTTTTAAAAGTTAAAACATTGCAAAAGATTGAAATTATTTTACCTATGAATTCAATGTAAAATAAATTCTAATGATATACATTATATTAAATGGTAAAATTTATTATATTTATACTTTAAAACCATTCAATATTATAATTTAACCATATAAATTATTACGATGAAAAAAGTTGTCTTTAATTAAAATATAGCGTGTTTTTACTATTCATTAAAATATAAAGGTTATTAGAATAATATGAAAAATTTATCCAAAGTAAATTTTAATATCATGATTCAAAATAAGAATTTTATTTTTTAAAATTGAACTTATAAACATGTCAAAAATAAGATTTAAAGTGGGTGCGCCATCAAAAGGAGGCCAAACTGCATTTTTGGAAAAATACTTATTTTACCGAAAAAATATATTTTGTTCTTATAACATGTTCTAGAAAATGTGTAAGATGAATAATAATGTTATAAAATTTAAAATTTAGTTAATACTATTCATAAAATCTAGTTTATAATAATATTATAATAATATATCATTTTTAGTGAAATCTGGTATTGCGTAGAACACACGCTATCGAGTAAGGTCGTGATTGCATGTAATGCAAGCCAAGTCAGGGTTGGATATAGTGCACGACTCATTTGTTGTTGCATATAAAAAGATACAACCATATTTAAATAATACATTTAATATATATATATATATATACTTAATGTTACGTAGAATAACTACTATCAAGCAAACTTGAAATTTTGTGTAACATGATCCAAGATTAGTGTTTCATATACTTCAAGATAATATGGTGTTGCGTATAGTGCAAGATAATCTTGGGGTATCATAAAACACAAGATATCAAATAAATTAAAAATAATACTTCTCATAAAATCTCAGGGTGTTACATTCTACCCCCTTTAAAATGAATTTTGCCCTCGAAATTATTCGGGGTTATAAATGGTTTACTACTTGAAAGTTTCTTTAATTGAAACCCACATCGTAAAAGGGAATAATAAAACTTAATTATTAAAAAGTGATGTATGAAACATAATGGTTACCCAAATTAACTCATCACTGGGTTTCCACGTAGGATAACATAGGTGAAAATATGGATATGGAAGAGAAATCTAACCGTCGTGTTCTGATGGAGAGTGGTAGAGAACATGGCTATGAAAAAGTAAAAAATCACAAAGACATAAATTTGTGATGATATAAGGTACCATCAGATTCATCAAATATAAGAGCACTAGGACAACATTTTTTTGTTTTCAAAATCATTTCCCTAAAGTTGAAAATTTTGAATTAGAAGAAATGCTCTCTTGATTTTGGTACAATTTCCCTGTTGTTTGTGCCGTGAACAATTTCCACTACATCTCTTAAAGAAATAAAGTTGAATTTGTCTTCCGTGAAGTGTTAGAAGATCATGCGATAGAATGGTAGGTCATTCCATTTGACTAAAACATATGGTTAGCAAAAGTTATATGCATAAGTCCATCTATGGTGAGATTAATCGTATATGGTTCCTAAAATGGACTTATACTTCATCTATCATACCGCTTAATAAAATGAAACTAGTTTCTACTAACCAGGGACTTCTTGTAGGCCAGTGGTAGGCGATAAAGGCATGTTGCACTTCAGTTGTGGGTTCAATTCCCGCAACCTTTTCCGAAGCAATGGATAGTCGCACATCCTACTGGTTGTCCTTTTTCTAAAACTATACTATTACAACATTCCAGATATAATATCGAAAAACGTTCTAGCCTTAAAAAATAATGACTTATGTCCGACTTAATCAATTCCAGTCTTTAGGCTTATCCAAAATACATTTTTCCAATATCATAGTATAAATAGAATGATTACTGGAAAGGTCACATAATAAGAACATGAATACCATGATTTATCCCCCATATATTATAAGATATATCTTGTTGTTTGGATTCCATACATGTGAATACCTTAATCATGTATTCTATTGAACCATAAATTACCATAGAACCTTAGTGAAAATATGAATTCTGTCAAAAGTTAACACTTTCCACATACTAAAATCCCAAAGTTTCTATATACTCAAACCATGATATCACATTGTCCTTATATCAGTCATGCGATCATTAATACTATCAAACATGTCATTATCTTCTTATCCCTTCATTATGCGCATATCATCTACTTTCCAAAAATATTTGAATAACCTTTTAGGGTTACCAGAACCATTCAACATATACTTTCAAATAATTTAGGAAAAATAATAGTGTAACAATCCTTATATGTGTCTTTATTTCGTAGTACCATTACCTATACTGCATAACTCTTGATAAACATAAATCATTCCTCTACATTCTTAAACCATTGACCGAGCATCAACAATTCTTTCATCTCACATATCATTTGTAGTCTCTTCATCATAATCATCATAAATACTACCCTTACGACCATGCTGATTCTGTTCATGAGACTTCCCCATAGGGAATTGGTTTGCATGATTCCCATACATTCCACATTTAGAACATTTAATCATTGTTGATGTTGTAGAAATACCATTATCCTTGTCCATGGTGTTAACTGTACCTTTTCCGTTGCACCTACTAGATTTGTTTCCTTCTTTTCCACACCCAAAGCATCTTCTAGTTCCTTTGAAACATTCTCCCTGATGCCTCTTCCCACATGATTTTCATGAGGGAAATTGAACTTTCTTTCCTCTATTAACATCATGAAACTCCATCTTTCTCTTACTAGCTGAGTTGGGAAACATACCAAAGTTGAGATTATTGATCATATTATGAGATTTATGATTAGGCATCATAACGATATTTGGACTTCCAGATCCAATTTAATTTGGTTTCTCATGAAGAATACCATTCCATTGTCCATCATATCCTCCATTATAGTGAATCTTCCTATTTCCAACCATTTTCTAAAACCCAAAAAGAATAGTGTGAGAGACAAAAATCACAATCATGGGGGATTACCTTAAATATCTAACATCCTAGGTTAAATTATAAGATCGTTACCGTAATTATAGGGCAATAATCTATACTTATACGTAACCTCAGGTACACCCCTAGACATACCTTAGAAATATCTCTAGGGTCTCACTAAATTTTTGCATCCTAGATTCCAAAGATTAACTAAACCATTCCTCTGATACCAACTATAGAGACCCAAAGATAGATGTACATATACATTACATTACTTTTGCGGAATACTTAATATATAGCAAAAACAGACACCAAATGACTGTAATAGTTTAGCGTCTATGGAAAATCGGAATATAATATTCTAATCTTGGTGAAAGATCTTCAACATCTCCCATAAAGATCTTCCTTTTATTTACCTAAAACCATTATTTATATGCTGATGAAAAGAAAAAATATAAAGGGTGATCTCAAATGCTCAGTATGGGTATGCATGGAGAGAATAAAATAAACCATATACATTTTAACTTAAAAACATAAACAAAATGTTTAAACATCAAAAGAATGAGCAATGACATAAAACATGGAAGTACATAAGGCATAGATCATAATGGAACATTAATCGTGATAAAATAGAATTGGAATAAAACATTTAATTGCGGAAATACATTAAGCACATAATATGATTTCCTTAGTAGCCAAGGCATTGCAGCCAAGACCATCATAGTGGACAAAGTCCCTTACTAAACCGAGTTCACTCCTCGTTCTAGTCCTGTATCACTAAACCGGCTTAACATGCCATTCCAGCCATTTCTATCTCATGAGATATAAATCATTAAACAATGAATTGGAGGGAGATATAGGTCCCACCCATCACATAATGAAATAATTCTTACTTGTGCCACAAAATAAACATAAATCATTCATCATAACCCATAGAATAAAATGGGTTTCATAAATATCATCTCATCATAACATAATCCATATAAAACAAATGGATATCATTTCATCGTAAGAAAAGTGAAACCATGTAAATCATAGATACATTATACTTGAAACATACACATATTAAAATAATTTCATCTAAGATGGAAAATGGTTTTTTTAAAACACTTGAAAAGAATTCTTGAGGAAAATATCATTTCTTCTACAAAATCATTTTCTTTTCACAAAATGCCATGATATTTTAAAATAAGTGGATTTTGATGAAAATAGTCATGAAATATTGTAGAGTAATCTTCATGAAAATAAGGTGTTATGAAACCATAAAAATCCGTTCACGCCGTATAAGTTAAAAAACATTCTCCTCGTACTTTGGTCAGAAAAGTCAAAAAGTACATCATATGGTAAACAAAAGAAAGATTCCTTCCATTCATCATAGTAAAAGTAAAAATGGGGTAACATGACTTTAAATATACATGTAAGAATATTAAACATTTTATGAAAACATTTTGATAAAACATGGTCATGGATGATAAATATAACCCCAACAAATACGTAGTAATAAACAATCTCGGATAAGAATGAGATTGGAATAATTATCCCTTACCTTAGGTCCGATATGCTTCGTACGTATCTGAACCTCCTGTATAACGATTTAAATAATTTCACGGAATTATTACAGAATCATCTTCATTGTTATGATATCATATATGGTTCACTTATGACTTTATATTACCCGTTCTTTTGTAAATTCATGTTAAAGCAGCGTTTTGGGTAAAATCGTTTCATTTATCGTCCGTGTTTTGAATTGTAATTATTAATATGATTACTTACATCATGATTACTTAATTAAAGAATATATAACATGATTGATATATAATATATATTCATAATATACATATATATAATAGATCGATAAATGGAAAGAAATGCAAAGTTCATGGAGACGGTAGGTCGTACGTACGAATGAACGCTGTTTTTGATTCCTTATTGAATTGAATGGAATTAAGTAAATGACATATATATATATATACACAAATCCAGTATAATTATTATGTCATATATTTCATGATTACTTATTATATCTAATTTATAATCATTCTTGTATTGTTAACATGGAAAGTGAATCTCATCGCATCGTGGAGACGGTAATCCGTATGTACGCATGAGTGATGATATCATTCCCATATTTATTGAATGGAATTGGAGTGAATGATATAATATATTATAATCAGTATTATTTTATAACAATCATATGTTGTTATTATTTACACCATTATATCCATCCAATTAAGGTGGTGGTGGAAAAATAGATTACACCACGGCGTGGAGACGGTATTCCGTACGTACACACGCGCGGTTATTTAATTTTCCTTAGGATGGATAGAGGGTGAAATATGGTTGTTTCATATTTATAATAACATATTAGTATATTAGTGATACTGATGTTATTAATTCATAATTAAACAACTAATGAAGAAGAAGTAGAAGAAGAAATAAATTTGGAAGAATCGGTAACGGATATTACCTCTTCTTCGACACGCCTCTTTGAAACCTCCTCTTAGGGCACTAAAATTGGTCTTTGAAGAAGACCAGGACCTCTAGTATTCTTATAAGGAGGATGATAAGTGAAATTTTCAGGTTTTCTCTGAGCTTGAAGGCTCCAAGTTGTGTAAAGATGAGAGGGAGGAGGTGCCCTTTTTTAAGGTAGGAGAGGGGCACCTTTGGAATCTTCAAAAAAATTAGTTTAATATAAATTCAAACCCCACATAAAAACCTCATAAAATGAATCAATTAGAATATTAGATGATATAGGGTTCTAATATCATCAACCAATCAAATTTGGACATGTTTTTTCTTATTTCAAACCTTATCATTTTGATTTATCATTATTTAATCTATTTAATTTTAAGTGTGGTAATAAAATTATAAACATTAAATGGTTATAAATGATCACTTATGAGTTATTAATTTTCTATAATTGTATACTTTATGACATTTAAGACTATATAAATTTAAATTTTTAATTTTTAAATATTTTTGTGATTTTTAAACAATTTAATAATATGTTATGTTTATAAAATAACAATATTGTCAATTTTGACACTATTCATTTATTTGAATTTAAATAAAATCCAAACAGAGGATATATTCAAACTAAAATATTTACTAGGTTTTTACCATGTCATATTCACCTAGAAAATTAGTGGATCACATTAAATATTTCATATAATATTTATTTTAATACTCTTAAAATCATTTATTTGATATTTCAATCAATAAAATAATTTCAACATCACTATTGTGTCATAATTAATAATAATTATTTAATCCCTAAAATTTATAAATAAATTTATATGATGTATATAATTTTATTATATTTCTAGAGACTATTTATATCTAAAGTTATATGATGTTTATCACTAAATTAAAATTATTACACTTATAAGATTTAAGAGAGTGACATGTTGTCACTTTCTTTGGTTTTAATAATAATTATATTATTTCATGGTTAAAAGTCCATGAAATGAATCTAGTCCAACCCTTATGTGATATGGTTCGACTTTTATTCATCCAATAAGATTTTGGCAAGTTTTAGGGTAATTTTATAATCTTAGGTTTACCCTTAATTACCTGATTTATCTTTAACTAATGTAAATAAAAATCACTGTAGTTACTATTCATAGTGCCCAAAAATAAAAAGTAGCCTATTAACATAATTTGGACCTACTGATTAAAAATATGGAATACATTTTCCAAAATTCAAAACACATAATATTCAGTAATTAATTTAAAATTAATCCTGCTATTAAGAATAGGAGTTTTAAAAGTTAAAACATTGCAAAAGATTGAAATGAGTTTACCTATGAATTCAATGTAAAATAAGTGCTAATGATATACATAATATTAAATGGTAAAAATATATTCTATTTATACTTTAAAACCATTCTATATTATAATTTAACCACATAAATTATTATGCTGAAAAAAGTTGTTTTTAATTAAAATATAGCATGTTTTTACTATTCATTAAAATATGAAGGTGATCAGAATAATATGAAACATTTATCCAAAGTAAATTTTAATATCCTGATTCCAAAGAAGAATATTATTTTGTCAAATTGAACTTATAAACATTTCAAAAACTATATTTAAAGTGGGTGCGCCATCAAAATGCGGCAAAAATGCATTTTTTTAAAAATACTTATTTTACCCGAAAAATTTATTTTGTTCTTACACCATGTTCTAGAAAATGTGTAAGATGAATAATAATGTTATAAAATTAAAAATTTAGTTAATACAATTCATAACAGCTAGTTCATAATAATATTATAATAATATATCGTTGTTTTTTGAAATCCGATGTTGCGTACAACACACGCTATCGAGGAAGGTCGCGATTGCGTGTAATGCAAGCTAAGTCAGGGTTGCGTGTAGTGCACGACTCCTTTATTGTTGCGTATAACAAAATCCAACCATATTTCATTAATAAATTTAATATATATATATATATATACTCAATGATGCGTAGAATAACTACTATCAAACAATCATGAATTTGTGTGTAACACAATCCAAGATTAGTGTTGCATATACTGCAAGCTAATATGGTGTTGCGTATAGCGCAAGATAATCTTAGGGTATCATACAAAACAAGATATCAAATAAATTAAAAAACATACTTCTCATAAAATCTCAGGGTGTTACATACATTGTTTCTATTTATCCCCATTCATAATAGTAATGAATTAGACATAGTAAGTGTTAAGTGGGCCCTACTATAGCCCCTCGGTGCATCGGTAATTCTCATGAGATAAACTGTAGTCATGGAACGAGGCCTTGAAAAAATGGATATTTATATTCTTGGAATGAGGACTCGACGGTATGGTTATAATGTCTTATATTATTCATTCCCTCATTATGAAACTAGTAATTGAATGTTCATATGGTTATTTGACTAGTATAATACCAATTATTATGCTTTATAATGGAATTATTTATTCATCTCTTATTCCCACTATAATTTGTTCAAGTTTATTTTTAAAGGAATGTGTTTTTAGTTATTCACCTTGAAAAATATTTATGTCTATGATATCTTACAATTTTTTGATTACCTTTATTGATAATCTAATCTCACCCCTTTCTTATCTTTTACATTCTCTTGACATGAATAAGATTATTATGAATGAACTGCAAGGATACTTTAGAGTTGTGGATGTTCCCAATAAAACATATATATTGTATTTCATTTCAAGTTGTAATATTGAACCTATGTTTGTATCTTTTTTCCAAAAATACTAAACAACTTAGTCTTTTGGGATTTTAATTTCTTGTAAGAATGCCAATGTAATGAAATAATGCACCAACTTTGGGAAACTGGGGTCAGGTCATTACATGTTTCATCCAACCCAATGTGTCTCCATGGGGTGTCCAAGTTTTTTCCTCCAAAAAGAATGAAGGTATTTTGAGGTTGTGCATAATGTACCTGTGGCTCAATTAGGTTACAACCAAGAATATTTTCACCTTTTCCAAGGATATATAATATTTTCATCAAGATAAAGGGATGTAATTAGTTCTTGAAGGTCGACCTTTAGTCTGGATGTCACTATATTATGGTTAAATATAAGGATATCATTAAGAATACCTTCAGGTGTAGGTATGGGGAAATTAGGTTCGTGACCATGTTAATCGATGTTACGAATGAACTATTTATTTTATTTGGGACCATGAACTAAAAATATATGATTTCATAGTCCAAATCATCATTGTGAGCATTGAATATATCTTGATAAACAAAAATTTAGAGGAGGGGGATGTCAAACATCTCAGTGTTGTCTTGTGGGTCCTTTGAAACCACTATCTCTTTGGAAAGATATTCATTTGAAATTTCCTGATGTGAGAGGTTCATTTCCTTTAGAATTTCGTGTCTTGATATGGTGTGATTATATTCCTATCAAATATTGAGGTAGTTGTTTTTCAAGTATCACCCAACAATGTTAAGAAAGTTTCTAGTGTTCTTGGTATTTCTAGTTATTATCAGAGGTTTGTATCAAATTTATCTTCTGATGTATACCCACCAATAACTTGGACAATGAAGTAAAAAATTAATTTTGTAGACTGAACAGTGCTAACTAGTATTCAATTACCTAATAGAGAAGTTGGTCAGTGTTTCAGTGCTTCAGTTTCTTAAAAAGGGTGTGATGTCTGAGGTTTTTTTTTGATGCTTCCAATCGGGGAATGGGATGAATCTTGATGTAGGAGAGGAATGTTATATCTTATGTGTATAGAAAAATATAACCCCATGATAATAAATTTTCCACTAATGATTTGGAACTGGTGGTGGTCGTGTTTTTTTAAACTATAGTGACACTACCTTTTTGGTGGGTCATTTTTGGTTTTCACAGACCACAAGAGCCTAAAATATGACTTATATAACTAGAATTTGAATCTACACAAGTTAAGGTTGATGGAGTTTCATTTTTATAATAACTTTTATCTCTCTTACACCTTGGTAATGTGGAATGTTTTTCTCAATGAACTATGGTATAAGACACTAGGCGATGGTGTTTGGGAGTATGTTTTTGTTAGGAAGGGGATGGAGGATCTTGAAGTGATGTGTCCTAACATGGGGGAGAATAGTGTTCATGGTTTTCATTAACTGGTTAGTGTATATTTTTCCTTGATAGAGTATAAGGAGGAGTCTCAGTGGTGAGACTTAGATGTAGAGGTGATGGATCACTATATTTGTTATAGTGATTATCTAGAGGGGTGGTCAAAGGATAGTCAGACCAAAATATTGTATAGCGGGAGGTAGTTTTTTGGAAATGTAAGAGTTATTTATCCATGATTTTAACATCCCTCCTTAAAAATTTCATCCTTGTGTCGCCAAGATGTATCATTCCGTGAGGTTATAGCTTTGGCGTCCTATGACAAAAAGGACTATTGATGAGTTTATATTCAAGTGTCTTTCTTTTTAGTATGGGAAGGTGGAATACCATGGGCCTAGTGGTTTCTTCATCCCCTGTTTATTCTTAAGTGTAAATGGGAGGACATATCAATGTATTTAATTATAGGGTTACCCTGGGATTAGGGAGGATGTGATGTAGTTTGAGTGATAGAGGACAGACTAATAAATTCATCCCATTTTTTGATGATTCATTAATCAAGTGTCATTGATGTATTAGAAAGTTGGTATATGGATGATGTGGTTAGGATTAATGGGGTACAAATGAATATAATCTCTAATTGAGATATTTTTTTACCTCATTGGTACTGATTGGATGGTAGTATAACATTTTCTCCCAGTTTTTCTTTTTCAATTCATTCCACCCTTAGTACAATTGGTAGACTAAGGGGTCCATCCAGACATCGGATGATATGTTGCATGCTTGCATCGTAGACTTTGGTGTAAGTTGGGTAAATCAATTTCTTATTGACTAGTTCACCTAAAAAATAGATATTACTCATCCATTGGCATGAATACATTGGATGTTTTGTGTGAGTGGCCTTTTTATTCTCTATTTTTCTAGATGGAGTTTTGGGAATCAATTGTTATTGGTTTTGATATAGTGAATAGAATGACTTAGAAGATTCAGTTATCCTGAGAAAGGATGAGGGGAACAAAAAACCACCATAGGGCCTATAAGGATTCTAGGATATGGTCCCTAGATTTTGAGGTTAGAGATAATTTATTTTTAATGGTTTCCCCTCAGTAAGGAAAACAAATATTTGTCAAGAGAGTAATATTTCACCTTGGTTTATTGTGAATTTTGAGTGGTTGGGGATTGTTGTTGGGGTGGTGTGTCAAATGGAACTCCCCACATGGCTAGACAAGATTCTTTACATCTTTAATGTGTCCCAGATTCATCGGTATCCTCACAATAACTCCCACAACATTAACTGGGGAGAGTTGTATATTAAGAATGATGTGATGTTCATGGAGAGACTAGTAGATATTAAAGATCATCGAGACATTGCACTGTGAGGGTGATCCACCCCCTTAGTGTGCATGTAATTGAGGTATAGTGTCCTATAGGATAATACTTGGGATTATGAGAAGTATATGTGTGTCACGTAGTCAATGTTGTTTTGAGTTTTTCATTTCTCTATTTTTCTTTGATTATATGATGTTTGAATCTTTTTAAATTTATTATTTTTTCATTATTTTCTCATTATTGTAATGTGTGTTATGGATTAATGTATATGAAAAGGGAAAAAACCATCTTAATAAAGATGAATTATATTTATGACTTTTTTTTATAACCATTGATGTGATTAAGTGACACCAAAAGCAGATAATATATTGATATGGAGTATAGGTTTCATTGATTCATGTGCTCAGGGTAGTGTTGTGTATTGGTTGAGGAAGTTTTCAGGTTTGGTTTTTTAGAGTTTGAAAATGTATTATGTATGGTTACATGGAAAATATGTGGAATATTCATTGTTTCAAGTGATGTGTTGTTGTTCCTGGAAAGAGATAGTTATGTAGTTGTGTGGGGTATTTTTTTGAACATTTTAGTTTTCTTTGTTTGGATGATGGTAGTGTTTGGGGTGTAACGAGACCCATAAGAGGTATATCGTAATTTGGTTTTTTAAACCCTCATTCCATGGTGTTTAGTATTTATTCTTAAAGAATATAATAATGTGAGATATGTATAATGCAATGTAATGTGAATTCTCAGAACATTTAATAGCTAGTTTTGGAGTTGGTGGTGTTCGTAGGAGGAATGTGGTGGGTTAGATGGGGCATGGAGCTACGATTCTGCTGTAGTAGTTGGTTCATTAAATAGATTAGGATTAATGGCTTATGTGGAATACATTTTACGATGTGAGTTTGATGATAATATTTTTTTGAATGAACTCACAATATGAAATTGGATTTCATAACATGAATTTGGATGGGTTGTGATTTCAGGAATATGTGTGGATATTTTCTGGGTTTTATTTTTGTCACATTTGATGAATTGAAATTTCATTCAACACTTTCTAACAAGATTATGAAAATCAAAATACATATCCTTAAATTATATGTTTTACTAACATTTATTCTACCCAATTTTCAAGTAATTTTAATATAAAATCTATTTTTCCTGACAATAGAATTATAATTTATCTAATGAAATAAATTACCATATTCATGTTATTTTATTTTTCTAAAGTTCATATATAATATTAGATATTTTCAGATGAAGAATTATAAAATTTCCAAATATAGAATACAAATAATTCCTAAATGAAAACGTTATATTAAAATTTTAGTAAAATCATTTTTCAGATTGAAGAAGATATATATTTTTCATAATTTTTTCATTAATTTTTTGGACATAGAAATCAATTTTTTTGAATAAGAAAATTCAGTCCATTTGATGAAATATTGTTACTCTATGATGATGTATAAAATAATGATCATTAGATGAACATACTAAGCTGTCAAGAATGATGTTTTTATTGCGTTTCAACCATCTCTAATATTAATGAAATATGATCATCGGAAATTTTCTAATAAATAGGAGCAGTGATCAAAGAGGATAAATAATTTTCATCACAAGCTATCATGATTTGTTGTAAAGAGTTTTTAAAATATTTTTACTTTGATAGCTATTTACTGAACTTTTTGAGATTATATTTAATTAAGACATTAATGTGAGAATAATTTGTAAATTATTTAAAACATTCATGATTTTTTAATTGTTTTCCTGATATTTCAAATCAAGCGCTTCTAAGAATATGATGACAGATGTTTGTACCAACATGGTGTTTAATGATTCTTGTAGCTAAGGAAACCGAGTTCTACCTATCTTATTATCAAGGTTTTCCTTTCTTAAGGAACAATTTCCTTTATATATTGGTTAAATACATGTATTCCTCTAGTATGGTTTATATAATTCTATAATTCTGAATGAAAAAATCATGGCTCATTATTATATAACATTTTTATGTTTTTATTACTTTATTTATGATATTTTATAAAAAAAATTACACGTTTTTATTTTAAACTATGCAGTTATATAGAAATATTTTACAAATTTTAAACATTTATATAATTTAATGTTTTTATAAACTATTTTTTAAAATTATAAATAATAAAGTTTGTATGAATAATCTTCTTGAAATTTTATAATAAATAAGTTGTAAAAATTTTGAGTTTTATTTTATAAACTAAAATTCACCCCCAATCTGGTAGTTTTTGTATTACTCATTGATATTACATTTTGTATCTGAGAACAGGTTCTACTAATTTTAACTTGAGAACATCTATTGTAATTTCTGCATTTATATTCAAGAATGTTTTTGAGTTTATGCATTTTCTATTTAAAAAATTATAAAATATTATACACAAACATGTATTTGTAGAAAAAGTATTTTTTTTATTATGATGAAAGGGTTTAATGTTAAAACTCTTGATATTAATCCCAGAAAATGAATATTTATTTATGGTTTCGATTAGGAATATTGTAGAGACTATATTAAAAACATTTTTATCAATACTTGGGTTTATAATTTTGTTATGTTGAATGGGTGTTATTAAATTCCTAAAAATAATTTTCTTGTTTTTCTAATCAAGAGACGCCAGAGTTGAAGCTAAATTATAGAGTCCGGAATAAATTGGTGTATTCCATAATTATAAATTTCAATTTTCATTAATCTTCATGTGAAGCTGCTAATATTAAGTAGAAGAAGCATGATATTAAATCCTTTGGAGCATCTATTGTTATTGATACCAGAAGAGATAGGTTTAGAGAAGACTATCATTCTTTTGATTTATTACCTTGGGAATCTATTGAAAAGATGAATTATAGGTTCATGATGGTTTTTAATCCCACAAAATCTATAATTGATAAATATATTACTTATTAAATTTTAGATTATAGGATCATTAATATTATTTCTAGAGAGTGCTAATCTAAAAATATTTTTCAAGATGATTCTAAAAATATTAAAAATTTAACAGAATATGATTTGATAGGCACTCTTATATAGTATGAGGGAAAGATGAAAAGATAAAATAAGAATATTAAAAAGAATAATGGTGGTGTATATTTTCCTTCTACATCAAATGTTTCTATAAAATTAAATTCCAGAGAAAATGTTTCCAATTCTTCTAAGAAAATAAATTCAGAGTTGATAATGAAGAATTTTTTTATAAATCAAGTCAAAATGAACATTCCAAATTATGTAAAGGAATTAATTGGATTTTTGGAAAAATTATTTAAAATAAAAATTAAAAAACATTTAATGAAAAAAATGATACAAAATCTTATTCTGAGATAATATATTTTGAGTGTAAGAAACCTAGTCACATGTGGATATTTTTCTAATATTGAAAAGAAGAGATAAGAAGGGAATATATTAATGCATAAGGTCAAATAATTTTTACAATAATAAAATTTAAAAAGGATTAAATGATTTAGTCACTTGGTGTGGAATTAGAGGTGATATATCTTCAGATAGTTCTTCAAATAGTGAACGTGAAAATCAAAATATTTTGGGTTTTCTAGAAAACAATTCCAAATAAAATCAATTGATTCTTGGATAAGGTATCTACTCAAACCATAAAAAACCTACCTTGGATGAAAATTATCATTATTTAAAAAAAGAAACTAATAGTAAATATTTAGATGATTAATATAATACATTATAAGAGGATAATACATTAACTAGTTATGAAAAAGTCTCTCATTTTTCTAAACTTTTGAAAACAAAATATAAATTTCTAAAAAACCAGAAGATTCTAAACCACAATTTTCCTGATAAAATTAAATAATCTCAAAACTTACAACTAAAATTTCTAATATTTCTAAATAATTAGAGAAATATATTCTTTAAAAATCTAATTCTTTAAAATAAATGTAAAAAATAGAAATCCACTAAATCCAATGAAAATTAAGATTTAGTTGTTCAACTAAATTCTAAAATTTGAATCGAAATAAATTACTATAAAAATTTAATAATGGTAAGGAAAATTTTGATAATATATATAGAAAAATAAAACTTCATAGTAATTCTTTTGAAATATGGTTTACTAATTCCAACGAACTTTTTTAAAATAGATATTTTATTCCCAAAATTTCAATGTTTTGTACTAAATTTCAAAGTGGTAAACATTGGAAAAACAAGAGTACTCTAAATAGAGTAAAATAATTAGGATTTCATAAATATTATTTTTTCTAAATAATTGATGATTGTTCAATGTAAATTTTATCGACATTTTTGGATCCTTAAAATTCTTTTTTCTAAAAATATTAGACCTAAGAATGTTTGGGTACCAAAATCATATTTTTTGTTAATTTTAGTAAAATAAGAACTTTACCAATAGTAATAATATTAGGTACATGGATAGTGGTTGATCTCAAAACATGACCATAACTAAGAATTTATTCCATAAGATTATTAATATTAAATTTATAAATGTTACTTTTGGTGAATATTCTCAAGGAGAACAAAATTTATGGGTAATATTATTCTTTTAGGAAAAGCATTAATCTTGAATGTTTTGTATTTTTTAAGAATTAAGTATAAAATTATTAGAATAATTCCATTATGTGATTATCATTATATTATAAAAATCATGACTAATAAATGATTATTTCATAGTCTATAAGATAAATTTACTATTCCTACCAATAAGAATAACAATGTATACACACTTTATTTGAAAGTACTCAAAAGCTAATATCTTCTTTTTATCAGTGTAATGGAAGATAAATCTTGGTTTTGGGGTAGAAGGTTTTAACACTCTAATTTTATAACTTTAGCTAAATTCTTTATGAAATTAATTTTTAGAGATTTAGCATATCTTATGTTTAATTCATATAATGTTTGTGATCCTTTCCAATTTAGAATGTAACATAAGTCAAGTTTTTAATCTATTAGTGATGTTTCAACATTTGATTATTTACAATCGGTGTACATTGACATATTTAGTTCTACATAAATTGGAATTATTGGTGTAAAATACTATCTATATGTTTTATTTGATGACTATAGTAAATTCAGTTGGGTCTATTTTCAAGAAATAATATCAGAATAATTTTTCAATTTTAAATCTTTTGTATCTCGTGTTAAAAATATGAAAAATATACCTTTTATAACAATTCATAGTGATCATGTTTGATATCTTTTAAATTCTGAATTGGGAACATTTTTAGTAAAACTTTATACTAAATAACTTATTACCACATATAAATCTTCCTAAAATGGTTTATTTTAATGAATAAATTGAATTATTCAGCATATTACTAGAACCATGATGATTTAAGACTCAATTTTTAATCATTTATAGAAAAAAGAAGTCAGTATAATCTACTATTATATACATCATGTTTTAGTAGGACCTTTTCATAATAAAACTCATTCTGGGTTTTCAATATTCATAAGGTCAAGACATTGATACATTAAAGCCTTTGGATTAAAATTATTCATCCCCAATACTAATGATAACTTATATAAATATTCTCTAAAATCTAATGAAGGAATATTTTTAGGTTATTATAAAACATGATAGGATTTTTGATTTTTTAATAAAAATACAAGTACTATTGAGGAAATATTGAAATTTATATTTGATAAAACTATACAATTTGTTTTCAAATTACCTCAAATTAAATATTTGGATGAAATTTCACTAAATTATTATCATCCTAGTTTGTAAAATTATTCTCATGAGAAAAAATGATGAATATTTTTAATAATATCACCCATAAGAATAATTTCAACTTTTTGTTAAAAAAATATTTTTACAAATCCATGGAATTAGTTTATCCTTAGGAATAATCCTAATGATAATATCATTAGTGATATAGATCAACCATTTAAACTAGATATTATTTAAGAATTAAAGTTGAAAACAATTCATTTTTATCTCAATTCAATCCAAAGACTCTTAATGAGGATTTTAATTTGTAAAGATTAGTTAAAATCTATGAAATGTTAACTCTATGAATTTGAAGGGAAGAAAGATTGGAATTTGGATGAATAACCTTGTGATTCTCTTAAAATTAGTGTAAAAGTGGTTTTTTTAAATAATTATGATTTAAATGGAGTCATAGTTTGAAATAAAAAAATACTTTTTGTGAACTGGTATAATCAAGAAGAAAGTAAAGAGTGTGAATAAAATTATGATCCAACATCTAGACTTGAATCTATTAATAAAAATCTATATTATATAAAATTTCTAAATTTTTATCTTTTTCAACTGTAAGTGAAGCATTCTTTCCTTAATGGATATGTATAGGAGGATGTTTATGTATAAAAACCCCAGTTTTAAAATCATAAAATAACCAGTTCATGTATTTAGACTTATTATGTTTCTTTATAGACTTAAACAGTATCTCAAGGCTTTGTATAAAAATTTAATTGGGTTTTAAGGAAAAATAATTTTGTTACAGAATTTGTAGATCCAAAAACTCTTATTAATTTTTTTAAAAAACACTATTATTGTTCAAATTTATATTGATGGAATTATTTTTGGTTCAACTCAAAAATAGAATAAAGCTTCCTATATTAATAGTATGAAATCTAAATTTGATATGAGTATGATGTTTGAACTTACTTTCATTCTTGGTTTTAAAATTTCAAAAAAAAAATAGAAGGAACTTTTATATGTCAATATAAGTATATAAAATATATCTTCAAATAAAATTTGGATTAAAAACAAATAAAATAATATGTACTCTATTCAGAACCTCAAATAAACATGATCATGAAGAATCTAGGAAACCAGTTGATAAATTGATTTTTAGTGGAATTATTGGTAGTTTTCTTTATCGTGTATCTAGTCATCTTGATTTGATATTTTTTTTAAACATGGTTGTAACACCAGAGACTTTTATGAGAAATATTTTGATTTTATGTTATATAAATCATCAAAGGAATCTTTCACTACACAGAACACTATCTTGGCTTTCTTTACATGCAACCGCGGCCTTCCTCGATAGCTTGCATCGTACGCAATACCGAGTTTCACTAAACAACGATATGCTATTAAAATATTATTAAAACTAGCCATTATGAATAGTATTAACTGAATTTTTAATTTTATAACATTTTAATTCAACTTATACATTTTCTAGAATGAGGTATAAAAGCAAAATCAGTTTTTTTGGATAAAAGTATTTTTCAAAAAATACAGTTTTGCGCCTTTTGATGGCGCACCCACATTAAAGCTAGTTTTTGACATTTTTATAAGTTCAATTTGACAAAATAAAATTCTTCTTTTGAATCAGGGTATAAAAATTTACTTTGGATAAATATTTGATATTTTTCTGATAACTTTCATATTTTGATGAATAGTAAAAATACGATAATTTTTAATTAAGAACAACTGTTTTCATTGAGATGATTTATATGGATAAATTATAATATTTAATGGTTTTAAAGTATAAATAGAATATATTTTTACCATTTAATATAATGTATGTCATTAGCATTAATTTCACATTGAATTCATAGGCAAAAACATTTCAATCTTTGGCAATGTTTTAACTTCTAAAACCCGTTTTCTTAACAACGGTATTTATTTTAAATTAATTACTGCAACTTATATGTTTTGAATTTTGAAAAATTGATTCAATATTCAGATTTAGTGGGTCCAAATTATGTTAATAGGATACTTTTTATTTTGGGGCATTATAAATAGTAACTACGGTAAATTTTATTTACCATAGTTAAAGGTAAATCGGGTAATTAAGTGTAAATATAAGATTATAAAATTACACTAACACCTGCCAAAATCTTATTGGTTGACTAAAAGTCGACCAATATCACCTAAGGGTTGGATTAGATTCATTTAATGGACCTTTTTCTATGAAAATAATTTAATTATTATTAAAACCAAAGAATGTGACAACATGTCACTTTCTTAAATCTTATAAGTATAATAATTTTAATTTAGTGATAAACGTCATGAAACTTTGAAAATGAATAGTATTCAGAAATATAATACCATTATATACATCATAGGAATTTATATATAATTTTTAGGGATTAAATAGTTATCATTTATTATGACACAATAGTGATGTTGAAATTGATTTATTAATTAAAATATCAAATACATGGTTTTAAAAATAAAAAAATAAATATTATATGAACTATTTAATGTGATACACTAATTTTCTAGATACATATGGAAGTTTATGGATCTATTAAAGCTTTTATTTCGAACATATCTTCTGTATATATTTTATTTAAATTCAAATAAATGAATAGTGTCAAAATTGACACTATTTTTATTTTATAAAAATAACATATTATAAAATTGTTTAAAAATAACAGAAATATTTAAAATTTATAAATTAAAATTTATATGGTCGACAATGTCATAAAGTGTCAAATTATGGAATATTCACAACACATATGAAATTATTTATAATAATTTAAAATTTAGAATATTATTACCACAAATAAAATTAAATTGATAAATAAGGATAAATCATGTTGATAATGTTTAATATAAACTACTAACATGTATAAATTTTATTTTTTGATGATATTACAACCATATATCATCTAAGCTTTAGATATGAGTCATTTTTGGATGTTTTTAAGTGGGTTTGGGATTTAATATAAACTAATATTTCTTATATTTCCAAAGGTGGCCCTCTCCTCCCTTATAAAAGGGAACCTCCTCCCTCTCCTACTCACACCAATTTTAGCCTTCAAGCTCGGCAAAAACCTTCCAATTTCTCCTCTCCGCTTCCCTATAGACATTCTAGAGGTCCTGTTCTTCTTCAAAGACCAATTTTAGTGCCCTAAAAGGAGGTCTCAAAGAAGTGCCTCAAAGAAGAGGTACTGCCCGTTACCGATTCTTTCATCTTTATTTCTTCTTCCACTTCTTCTTCATTAGTTGTTTCATTATGAGGTAATAAAATCAGTATCACTCAAATACTGATAAATATGAAACAACCCTATTTCACCTCTTATCCATCCTACGGAAAACGAAATCACCGCGCGTGCGTACGTACGGAATACCGTCTCCACGCTGTGGTGTAATCTATTTTCCACCACCACCTTACTTGGATGGGTATAAGGGTGAAAGTAATGAATATATATGATTATTTTAAATTGTTATTGATTATGAAATAGTATACATACACTCCAATACAATTCCACGATCATGGGAACGATTTCATCGCTCGTGCGTACGTACGGAATATCATCTCCACGTTGTGATGCGATTCATTCTACATGATCTTCATTGCATAATGATTATATAAATGAATTGAATGGATGAATATGATATATATATTACACTAATACCATTCTGGAAATGAGGTATATATAACCTAAAGAGAATAATAATAATTTATTCGACAAAACACGCATAAGAACAAAAAGTAATAAACACCCGAATAACAAGTAGTAATGAAATATTACTAATAAGAAGATAATAATATAACCATATATGATATCATAAAAATAAGTATGATTATGGAATAAGTGAACAACATTATTTAAATCATTATACTGGAGGTTCGGACACTTACGAAGAAAATCGGACCTAAGGGTAGGGAAAATCTCACAATCTCAATTTTAATTCGAGATTTTTATACTTCAGAATTTACTGGGGTGTATTTTATCATCCAAATCCATGTTTCCTCAATATTTAATATTGTTTCCATCCACCTACAATTGTTTAAATCCAATTTTACCCTTCGGTGAGTTTTTAGTAAAAGATATGAAAGGAATCTTTTGTTGTTTTTCGTACGGGGTACTTTTTGACTTTTCCGACAAAAGTATGAGAAGAATGTTTTTTTTAACTTATACGGCATGAATGGATTTTTAAAACATTATTTCCAATAAGCTTCCTTTACAAGTTTTAAAGTTTATTTTTAATCAACTTCTTTTAGTTTAGAATTGCATGACACGTTAATAAAGGAAAAGTGTTTTTGATGTAGAAAGGATATTTTCCTCAAGAATGGAGTTCAAGTGATTTATCAAAATTATTTTCCATAGAAGATAATAAAGGGTTATGTTTCTATCCCTATTATTACATCGATTTGATTATGTTGTGATGGAATTATTTTTATGAATTCCTTTATCTTATATGAATTGTTTTATGATTTCATGATGTTTAAGAATCCCATTTTTATTATACGGGTTATGCTATGATGTATGGTTTATGATTTTGTGGGACACATAAGAATGGTATCATTATGAGATGGGTGGGACCAATATCTCCCTCCAATGCATTGGGTAAAGATTTTATATCTCATGAGATAGACATGGCTGGAACGGCAGGTTATACCGGTTCAGTGAAACAGGACTGAAACGAGGAGTGAACTCGGTTCAGAAATGGACTTTGTCCACTAAGATAGTCTTGGAAATGAGTCTTGACTAATAAGAAACGATTCTCAATGATTATGTGTGTATTCCACAAAGTTTCATGTTTTATGTTTTGATTATTGCGATTAAATTTCACTACTATGATTTATCCCATGTTATGAAATTATGATCTCTTTTGCAGGTTAAGATTTCCAAAAGTTATGTTCTTATGTATATGATGTGATTGATATTTATTTTGTTTACCCTTAATGAGAATTTGAGCTTACCCTTTTGTATGTTTTATTTCCCCAGTTCAGGAAGAATGTTATTAAGTAGGATATTCCAAAAAGGGACTCTAGATATGATGAAATAAATGGGAGGCAAAGTAGATGCTTTATGAAGCAGTTGTTTATGCTTTCTAGTTTCTAAAGACACTATACCTATACGGTCCTTTCATGGTTTTGTCATATGTTGTAATAAGTGTGCTTCAATTTTGAAGTAATAACAATGTATGTAAAGTATGGGTCGTTATAGTTGGTATCAAAGGAAAGGTATAGTCAACCTTTGGAAACTAGGATGTGAAATCCTTAGTAAGAACCCTAAGGATAAGTCTAAGAATAGAGCACAATCTTTGTGTTTTAGAAATGGCCACGAATAACCTAGGATAAGACCTTATGTGTGAAAGTTTATTCTATATTATGTGGTTTTACTATTATAATTAGTGTTGATCACACTATTATTCTTGGTTTTAGTCAATGGCCGGAACCTGAAGTAATCGTGTTAATGCGGAATGTGATGGGCAATGTAATGATTGTACCCCTGAGCAACCAAACGTTATGGGAGCTGGAATGCAAAATCTTGTAGTCATGCTCACAAAACTTTCTCAATCTATGAATCATGCTGGACTTCCAAACGAGAAAAGTAAGGAGCAACATTCTGTTGAATCCTTCATGAGGCAGTGTCCACCTTCATTCAGCGGGTCTACTGATCCATTAGTTGCTGAAAAATGGATCAGTACTACTGAAAAGATATTTTCAGTTCTTCAATATTCTGAACATGATAAAGTCATCCAAGCAGTGTATTGTTTAGAAGGAGATGCTGATCAATGGTGGAATCTTATTAAGAATACAAGGCAAAGAGATGAAATTGAGTCCATGAAATGGGACGAGTTCAAGAACTTATTTTTCAATAAGTACTTCTCCCCTATTCTCTGAACAAAGATGGAGAAAGAGTTTCTTGAACTGAAGCAAAAGGATGATGAATCTGTTGGTACCTATGAAGAAAATTTTACAAGACTTGAAAGGTATGCTTCTGGTATTATTATCCAACATGAGAGTAAGATCGATCGATTCTTTAGTGGATTAAAACCAAGTCTTCAAAAGGCCTTATCCATAAGGGACTTCAATAGCTATGAGGAAATCGTTCGATGTGCTCTGAAAGTTGAGATAGAGTTTGGAGTAACCCATCAGTCATATGGGTTTGATAAGAAGAGGAAAATGGAATTCAAAGGAAAATCTAAAGAGCACACTGAAAAGAAGATGAGCTTTCCCTTATGCTCAAAGTGTGGAAAGAAACATGGAGGGAGTTGTCTTAAAGGGACAAGTAAATGTTTCAAATGTGGAAAGGAAGGTAATCGGGAATTTGAATGCCGCAAGGATGGGAAGAAGATGTCTAGTGATGCAAACAAAGGAAGGGACACACAGAATGAACCTACTACACTTCAATGATTCAAGTTCAAGGAGATGGGCCATTATGCCAATAAATTCCCTAATCCAAGGGTTGTTGATGATGGTCGACATCAACAAAATCTTAAGGCTAAAGACAAAGGAAAGTCACATGCAATTTCTATCAGTGATGTGGAGCACGATAACGATGTGGTGAAAGGTACACCTACCATCCACTCTAAAGTAGCAAATGTTTTATTTGATTTTGGATCCACCCACTATTTTATTTATGAAGATTTTTCTAAGAGTATCACCGTATTACCTCAAAAATTAGATGTTGAGTTAGCTGTGACAACCCCTAATGGGACAACAGTCGCATCAAAAGTTTATAATTCTTCCCCGATTGATGTTTGCGGGAAAGTGCTTCCTGCAAATCATATGATCCTTCCTATAGTGGAATTTGATGTGATTCTTGGCATGGATTGGCTTTATTTTTATGGATCTCATATCAATTTCCAAAGAAGGGAAGTCACATTTCATATTCCAGATCAATCTATGATCGTCTATCGATGCAAGGATGAACATAACCTTCCAGTGGAAATTTCTTCCATCTTATGGGTATTGATTCCACTAAATGAGGGTTATTTATCTCAAATGGTTGGTGAGAATCTCACGATTAAGAATATGCATGTTGTACGGGATTTTGATGATGTCTTTCTGGAGGAATTTCCAGGTCTTCCACCAAATCGTGAAGTTGAGTTTTCAATAGAAATCATACTGGGTGCTTTGCCTATTTCAAAGACACCTTATAGAATGGCCCCAATTGAGTTGCAGGAATTGAAGAAGCAACTCCAAGAGAATATTGATAAGGGATTCATACGCCCTAGTGCCTCACCTTGGGGAACACCTGTTCTATTTGTTAAGAAGAAAGATTGATCAATGAGACTCCGCATTGATTATCGAGAACTTAACAAGCTCACTATCAAGAACAAATATCCTCTCCCACGCATTGATGACTTATTTGACCAACTACGCAGAGCTCAATACTTTTCCAAGATTAATCTTCGTTCAGGGTATCATCAATTAAGGGTCAAAAGGGAGGATATACCAAAGATAGCTTTCCGTACAAGGTTTGGACACTATGAATTTATAGTGATGCCAGTTGGTCTTACTAATGCCCCTGCTATCTTCATGGATCTGATGAATAGAGTCTTTAGAGACTATCTTTATCAGTTTGTGCTAGTCTTTATAAACGATATTCTTTCCTATTAAAAGAGAAAGGAAGAACATGAATATCACTTGAGAATTCTATTGAAGACCCTGAGAAAGGAGAAAATTTATGCCAAATTTACAAAGTGTGAATTTTGGCTTCAAAAAGTTTCATTTTTGGGTCACATAATCTCAAAAGAGGGGAAATCTATGGATCCAACAAAAACAAAGGTTATCAAAAGATGGTCAAGACCAACAACAGTAACTGAGATCCGAAGTTTTCTTGGTTTGGCTGGATATTATCGATGTTTTGTGAAATATTTTTCACGATTATCTAATCCACTAACCAAGTTGACTTGGAAAGGAGTTCAGTTTGTTTGGACGGAAGAATGTGAAGAAAATTTCAAGGAGTTGAAAAGAAGGTTATCCAGTGCACCTGTGCTCACACTGCCTTGTATTGGAGAATGGTTTGTGATCTACAGTGATGCATCCAAGAAGTGATTGGGGTGTGTTCTCATGAAAAATGATATGGTGATAGCTTATGCCTCACGAAAGTTGAAAATCCATAAGCAAAATTACCCAACTCATGATTTGGAGTTAGCTACGGTAATCTTTGCTTTAAATATTTGGAGGCATTATCTTTATGGAGAAAGGTGTGACATTTATACTGATCATAAAAGTTTAATGTATATTTTCATACAAAAGGAGCTGAATATGCGCCAAAGAAGATGGTTGGAACTGATTAAGGATTACGACTGCTCAATACATTACCACCCTGGGAAAGGAAACAAGGTGGCAGATGCATTAAGTCAACAAGACCATGCTAGCTTATCCATGATGAGGATAAAAAAAGATCCAATATTTATGGATTTACAAAGGATGGATCTTGGAATTTTAATGGGAGGGGGAAAATCGTATCTTTCACAAATGAATGTTCAACCATCTATACATGTGAAGATTATAGAGGCACAGAAAGAAGATTTAGAGTTACAAAAGAAGGTGGGAAATATTCCGGAATTCAACCTTGATTGTGATGGGATATTAAAGTTCAGGAATCGGGTTTGTGTTCCTCCCATCCCCGAATTAAAGAAGGAGCTATTTGATGAGGCTCATAGTTCTTCATTCTCTATTCATCCGGGAAGCAAGAATATGTATAGGGATCTGAAAGAGTACTTCTGGTGGGATGGCATGAAAAGAGATGTTGCTGAATATGTCTCTCGATGCTTGGTTTTTCAGCAAGTTAAAGCTGAGAGACAAAAGTCTAAGGGGATGTTACAACCTTTACCCATACCTGAATGAAAATGGGAAAACATCACTATGGACTTTGTCACCGTACTTCCTAAAACATCCAAAGGCAATAATGCTATTTGGGTCATAGTTGATCGTCTTACAAAGTCTGCACACTTCATTGCTATTAGAGAGGATTTCTCTATGGATCATCTTGCCAGGATATGTGTAAAGTAAGTGGTAAGATTGCATGGAGTACCACTTTCTATTATATCTGATCGGGATCAGAGATTTACTTCAAAGTTCTAGAGAAGTCTTCAGTATACTCTAGATACAAAGTTGAGTTTCAGCACTGCTTATCATCCTCAGATAGACGGTCAGTCTAAGAGAACAATTCAAACTCTAGAAGATATGTTGAGAGCTTGCTCTATGGATTTCAATGGTGGTTGGGATCAACACCTACCTTTGGTGGAATTTTCTTATAATAATATATTTCACTTTAGTATTCAGATGGATCTTTATGAAGCTCCCTATGGAAAGAAATGCAGGACTCCAACTTGCTGGGATGAAGTTGGGGAAGGAAAGCTATTCGGACCTAATCTTGTTGATGAGATGGCAGAAAAGGTATGATCGATTCAACAACACATAAGAGCATCTCAGAGTCGACAGAAAAGTTATGCCGACAATAGAAGAAAAGAACTAGAGTTTGAAGTGGGTGATAAGGTGTTCTTATGAATATCTCCCTGGAAGTGGGTCATGAGATTTGGAAAGAAGGGGAAGTTTAGCCCTAGATGTATCGGTCCTTTTGAAATAATGGATCGTGTTGGACATGTAGCTTACCGATTGGCGCTTCCACCGAATCTCTCTCAGGTTCACGATGTGTTCCATGTATCTCTCCTGAGAAAGTACATACCTGATCCTTCACATGTACTCAGCTCAGAAGTTGTACCACTGGAGAAAGATCTTTCTTATAAAGAACAACCGATAGAGATTCTGGATCGTAGCGAAAAAGTCCTATGGAATAAGACCACTCACTTGGTGAAAGTTTAATAGAGGAACCACCAATTAGAAGAAGCTACATGGGAGCTTGAGGATATGATGAGGGAGAGGTATCCTCATCTGTTTTTTACAAAGTGATGAATTTCGAGGGAGAAATTCATTTTAAGGGGGGTAGAATGTAACACCCGAGACTTTTATGAGAAATATTTTGTTTTTATGTTATATAAATCATCAAAGTAATCTTTCACTACACACAACACTATCTTGGCTTGCTTTACACGCAAGTGCGGCCTTCCTCGATAGCTTGCGTCGTACGCAATACCGAGTTTCACTAAAAAACGATATGCTATTAAAATATTATTAAAACTAGCCGTTATGAAAAGTATTAACTGATTTTTTAATTTTATAACATTTTAATTCAACTTATACATTTTCTAGAATGAGGTATAAAATCAAAATCAGTTTTTTTGGATAAAAGAAGTATTTTTCGAAAAATACTGTTTTGCCGCCTTTTGATGGCGCACCCACATTAAAGCTAGTTTTTGACATGTTTATAAGTTTAATTTGACAAAATAAAATTCTTCATTTTTAATCAGGGTATAAAAATTTAATTTGTATAAATTTTTTATATTTTTCTGATAACTTTCAATTTATGATGAATAGTAAAAATACGCTAATTTTTAATTAAAAACAACTTTTTTCATTGAGATAATTTATATGGATAAATTATAATATTGAATGGTTTTAAAGTATAAATAGAATATATTTTTACCATTTAATATAATTTATGTCATTAGCATTAATTTCACATTGAATTCATAGGTAAAAACATTTCAATCTTTGGCAATGTTTTAACTTCTAAAACCCGTTTTCTTAACAACGTGATTTATTTTAAATTAATTACTGAAACTTATATGTTTTGAATTTTGAAAAATGGATTCCATATTCAGAATAATTGGGTCCAAATTATGTTAATAGACTACTTTTTATTTTTGGGCATTATGAATAGTAACTACGGTAAAGTTTATTTACCATAGTTAAAGGTAAATTGGGTAATTAAGGGTAAATATAAGATTATAAAATTACCCTAACACCTGAAAAAATCCTATTGTATGACTAAACATCGATCCATATCACCTAAGGGTTAGATAAGATTCATTTAATGGACTTTTGGCAATGAAAATAATTTAATTATTATTAAAACCAAAGAATGTGACAACATGTCACTTTCTTAAATCTTATAAGTATAATAATTTTAATTTAGTGATAAACTTCCTGCAACTTCGAACATGAATAGTCTCCAGAAAGCTAATACAATTATCTACATCATAGGAATTTATTTAAAATTTATAGGGATTAAATAATTATCATTTATTATGACACAATAGTGATGTTGAAATTATTTTATTAATTAAAATATCAAATAAATGGTTTTAAAAATAATAAAATAAATATTATATGAACTATTTAATGTTCTCCACTAATTTTATAGATACATATGTCATTTTATGGATCTATTAAAGCTTTTAGTTCGAACATATATTCTGTATATATTTTATTTAAATTAAAATTAATGAATAGTGTCAAAATAGACTCTATTGTTATTTTATAAAAATAACATATTATAAAATTGTTTAAAAATAACTAAAATATTTAAAATTTATAAATTAAAATTTATATGGTCTAAAATGTCATAAAGTGTCAAATTATGTAAAATTCACAACACATATGTAATTATTTATAATATTTTAAAATTTAGAATATTATTACCACAAATAAAATTAAGTTGATAAATAAGGATAAATCAAGTTGATAATGTTTAAAATAAATTACTAACATGTCTAAATTTTATTGATTGATGAGATTACAACCCTATCTCATCTAATCTTCGGATATGAGTCATTTTTGAAGTTTTTAAGTGGGGTTGGGATTTAATATAAACTAATATTTCTTATATTTCCAAAGGTTCCCCTCTCCTCCCTTATAAAAGGGCACCTCCTCCCTATCCTCCTCACACCAATTTGAGCCTTAAAGCTCGACCAACCTCTGCCACTTTCTCCTCTCCACTTCCCTTGAGACATCCTAGAGGTCCTGGTCTTCTTAAAGACCAATTTTAGTGCCCAGAAGGAGGTCTCAAAGAAGCGTCTCAAAGAAGACGTAATGCTCGTTACCGATTCTTTCATCTTTATTTCTTCTTCCACTTCTTCTTCATTAGTTGTTTAATTATGAGGTAATAACATCAGTATCACTCATATACTGATAAATATGAAACAACCCTATTTCACCTCCTATCCATCCTACAGAAAACGAAATCACTGCGCGTGCGTACGTAAGGAATACCGTCTCCACGCCGTGGTGTAATCTATTTTCCACCACCACCTTACTTGGATGGGTATAAGGGTGAAATTAATGAATATATATGATTATTTTAAATTGGTATTTATTCTGAAATATTATACATAAACTCCAATACAATTCCACGATCATGGGAACGATATCATCACTCGTGCGTACGTACGGAATACCGTCTCACGATGTGATACAATTCGTTCTACATGATCTTCATTGAATAATGATTATATAAATGAATTGAATGAATTAATATGATATATATTACACTTATAACATTCTGAAAATGAGGTATCTATAACCTAAATAGAATAATAATAATTTATTCGACAAAACACGCATAAGAACAAAAAGTAATAAATACTCGAATAACAAGTAGTAATGAAATATTACTAATAAGAAGCTAAGAATATAACCATATATGATATAATAAAAATATGTATGATTCTGGAATAAGTCAATAACATTATTTAAATCATTATACCGGAGGTTCGGACACTTACGAAGCAAATCGGACCTAAGGTAAGGGAAAATCTCGCAATCTCAATTTTTATCCCAGATTGTTTATTCTTCAGAATTTACTGGGATGTATTTTATCATCCATATCCATGTTTTCTCAATATGTAATATTGTTTTATCCACCTACAGTTGTTTAAATCCAATTTTACCCTTCGGTGAGTTTTTAGTAAAAGATATGAAAGGAATCTTTTGTCGTTTTTCGTACGAGGTACTTTTTGACTTTTCTGACAAAAGTATGAGAAGACTGTTTTTTTAACTTATACGGCACGAATGGATTTTTAAAAAATTATTTCCAAGAAACTTCCTTTACAAGTTTTCATGTTTATTTTTAATCAACTTCTTTTAGTTTAGAATTGCATGACACGTTAAGAAAGGAAAAGTGTTTTTGAAGTAGAAAGGATATTTTCCTCAAGAATGGAGTTCAAGTGTTTTATCAAAATTATTTTCCATCTAATATAATAAAGGGTTCCGTTTCTATCCCTATTATTACATTAATTTGATTATGTTGTGATGGAATTATTTTTATGAATTAATTTATCTTATATTAATTGTTTTATGATTTCATGATGTTTAAGAATCCCATTTTTATTATACGGGTTATGCTATGATGTATGGTTTATGATTTTGTGTCACACATAAGAATGGTATCATTATGAGATGGGTGGGACCTATATCTCCCTCCAATGAATTTGGTAAAGATTTTATATCTCAGGAGATAGACATGGCTGGAACGGAAGGTTATACCGATTCAGTGAAACAGGACTGAAACGAGGAGTGAACTCGGTTTAGAAATGGACTTTGTCTACTGAGATAGTCTTGGCAATGAGTCTTGACTAATAAGAAATGATTCTCAATGATTATGTGTGTATGCCACAAAGTTTCATGTTTTAAGTTTTGATTATTGGGATTAAATTTCACTTATATGATTTATCCCATGTTATGAAATTATGATCTCTTTTGCAGGTTAAGATTTCCAAAAGTTATGTTCTTATGTATATGATGTGATTGATATTTCTTTTGTTTACCCTTAAGGAAGAAATCTCAAAATTTTCAAGAGTTGAAAAAAGATTAAATCTTGATGAGTCATCTAGATCATAATTAATTTATTTATATCTTAATTCATTCACAATAGTTTCTTAAAATTTTCCAGATAGATATAGATCTATATAAATTAAGAATCATTATAGAGGAAAAATTTCACACATAAATAATTCTAATCTTAATAATTTTTTTAATCCCGCTGATGTAGGAAATGATGCTAATGAGGTTGATGATGGAAGTGAAGATGAAAATTTTGGTGAGGAATCTAAAAGAGAATTGATGTAACTTTCTTATGATGGTATTAATCAATAAATTTATAAGTTATCTAAAAAATTTATGCCTATAAGATATCAGGTCCCAACAAATTCATCTAATTCCATGAATTCTCATCCTTCTAATAATTTTAATAGATTGAAGATAAAAATAAAAAATTTCAATGAGGTTATTCAATGATTGGATGATGTCTTGTAAATGTTTCCAAACATACAAGAATGTTTTATATATATGAAAAGTGATTTTGAGGTTTTGGAAAATTCAAATTGAGTGAAAAAAATTCAAAATAAGTTATTGGAATGAATCTGAATTCAAAGATCTCAGAGTAAGAGTTCATGAAGATAGAAGGAAGTTAAAATAAATCATCCTATGGATGGGAGTATTTCAGAACAAAATGAATATTTATAATGAACTAATTGATAACGTTTGGGGATCATCAAAAAAGGTTTCGAAGCCTATAAGGTGTATTTTTTGTGACGTTTCTATGTCGATAAGAGATATTGATAGTCTCAATTTTTTTATGATGAATCATTATGATTCTTTTGAAAAAATTTAAAATAATTTTGATTTTTTGACACAATAAATTGGAATATTTAACACGACACCTAGAGTTCAATAGATTAATCAAGAGAAAAGTTCCAATGTCTAAACATTATAATAATAATTTCATGTTTAAAAAGAATAGATTGAATTGTTTATGTGAATTGATATGAATGTTCAAAAGTAAAATATTTAGAGGAGGATATCTTACTTTTGAAGGATTAAAACAAGAAGATCCATGTTCTAGAAGATTATTTTCCAAATTTAAAGATAGATTTGGTAGATTTAGAGAAATAACAATAGGTTTTTGAGAAGATAAATATTATTATAAAAGATCTTATGAAGAAGTGATGATATATACTTCCATAAACTCATGGAAAATTAGTTTTTGTAATGAATTATACTTAATTTTTTAATTGATTTATATATTATTGAATGGATTTTCCTTCTATTTTATTTTTATGAATATTTCTAATTTATTGGGTTATATATTTCATTATTTTTCGAATAAATATTTATAAATTCTCTATAAGAATTTTTTTGTATGTAAATTTATTTTGCTAAAATTTCAAGTGAACATTATATGATCTATAAACCATTGTTTATAAAAATCACAAAAGGGGAGAAATGATTACAACTTTTATGAATAGAAAGTTATAAAAAATTTAAAGAAGAAAACATATGAAGTTATAACTTCTAAAATAATTAAATTGAAATCAAATATGTTGAAAGAAATTATATATAAAAGAAACAAAGTGTTATACGGTTAAAGATAATTTTTATGACATCAGTGGAGTAATTACTTATCATTAACTTTTTCTCTTTTAAAAATTTGTGTTTGTTACTTTTCATAGAAAGAAGATTTTCTTGAGTTGAAATGTATTTGAACACTTTCTATCTTGATTTTCAAAATCAACATAAGTTTCCATAAAGTCTATTATTTACTAAATTTTACTGTTCTTTAGTTTCAAGTATGATTTTACATGGAATCTATTTCACCAGATAGAGGAATACTATTTTATCAGAAGTAATAAATTACCGTACTAAGGATGGTCATGTTTTAAAGTTTGGACATACAATCATATATTTGTAGAAGAAGGTGTATAAAAGAACCAAAATCAGAATATAACTAAGTCAAAATTGATAAAGTTATATTATTATTTAAAAAAACATTTTATGGATGGATGAAAACTTTTTCTGTTGATGGGAATTTCATTAAGTATTTTTTATGGAGATATATAGTTATCCCAAATGAAAAAATATATTCCACTTAATGAAACCATGTGAAAAATGATGGATAATTTACTAATGAGCATCATAAGAATATATTGAGGTTCCAAGAAGTATTTTATTCCAAGAACATTTCATCCACCTCCTAGATTCATGGAATATGGCCATTGTAACTTTTCATATAAATAATATTAGTGATATAGGAGGAAAAATAATTTGCATCACTATCTATAAATAGTTTTTATAACGATTTTGTAACATCCTATAAATTGAGAGTGATTTACTAACATATTTTGGTATTATTTTTCTTAAGAAATCCATGAAAATATTATTTTTAATTTCCTTAAGTACTTTTGTTATTTTTAATTATTTTTGTGATATTTATAATCCAGAGCTTCTAGGGATAGGAATATAAATTTTTTTCCAATATTAACGATTATGAGTTCACATAGCTTCGGAAAAAGAGTTTTACCAATCTTAGTATCATTGGATTAGTTGATTAAGAAATAATGTTCATTATAGGTTGGTTAAAACTTAGTGTGCCTAATGACTAGATTATAGATATCGTTAATGAAAAAGGTTAATGTGGGGACCATTATGATAAAAAATTTATATATTTTTCCTTCTTGATTTATAATTTCTCATATTAATTATTTTTTTTAAAAGTTTATATTTTTTATTATGAGTTTTTATTGAAATTATTTACCTATTAAAAACTTTTATAAACATTGATATTCAGACAAACAATCTTTCTCATTTAAATAATCTGAATTTCAAGAGAACCTTCTGTTTGATATTTACTAATAAAGATGTCAACAAAATTATAATATTTATTTTATAAAATAAAATTCACCCACCCCCTCTTTTATCCATTTTTTTAATCTTACTTTCTATATAATGAATATCATTAATCAGTTTGATTAATTTAATTATAAGGAAACATGAAAATGAACATCATGAATAAATAATGAAGGAAGTGAATGAGGTGTGTTACATCCTATTTATAAGAATTTTTTTTGGTAAAATTATTTCATTCAGATCTAATTCCAAACTATTTTTTGTAAATTCATAGAAATTTTAGAGAAACATCAATAAATTTTCTTAATTCTTTTATATTTTTCAATTCGAGGTGTGTTTTCCAATTTTTCCCCTTTTTTAATTTCATTCTTCTTTCTGGTATTTCCAAAAGTGATGTTATTTAGTTTTGAGTGGTATTTGGGTTGTGTGTTTATTATCCCTTAGTGTAATCTAGGTTAGTTGTGGGTTTTGGGTTGTTTCTCCTTTTCCTTGTTGAGTATAGTGAATTAGGAATATTCTTTGAAGTAGGGTTCCCCATTCTCTCCGTATATATGGTCATGTGTGCGGATTTCATCCATATTCCTTCAATTTGGAGGATTATGAGGGTTGGATTCATAAATATAGTTAATTATAAAATCAAAAATTGATTTGGATAGAAATAAATCACATGGTTATAAAATGTTTTACGATATTTATTATCAGATTTTTTATGCTTCTTTCAATTGTTGAAAATCATGGTTATTGGGATCCTTGTTTGTGTTATAGTTGGAACGTATTTGAGATCCTTTCTATGTTAATTTTTTAATATCACCCATAATAAATAAAAAAAATTATATATTTATAATGAATTGGTTTACCATGGAAAGTTTCATTTTGTTATAATCTCCATGGTAAATAATGAAGTGATGTAATGTAATCCCTTAAACATAATTTGTAGGAGCCAGTATATGCTGATGTGTATGGTTGTTCTTGTTGTCTTTCTTTGTGTAATGTGGGATATTGTGTGGTGATGGGGGTCACTATCATTGTTGTGAAATGTTTGGGGTAGTTATGTAGTGACTGGTTGTCTTGGGATATGTCATGTGCAGTTGTACAGTGGTTGTGTAGTGAAATGGTTGCGATGGGTGGTTTCTATGGAGATATAGATTAGTTGTGTGTGTTGTGGTGGATGATGGATGATGTGATATGTGTGAGTTAAATTCTGGATTGGTGTATTAAGGATAATGTGATAATGTAAAATTATATTTTGGTGTAGTTTTGTTTGTTTCATAGTTACCAATGGAATAAATGGAAATACTAAAATAAAATTACCAGGGTTAGTATGTTGATAAGAATATACTAGATAGGTTTTGTGTTAGTTGGATAAAATAATATAAATGATAAATAAATGGATGTTTATGTGTGAAAAGAAATAGGTGAGTAAATGGGATTTACTGGAAACTCATTAAATCTAGGAAATTGTTGAATTTGAAATTTTAAGTTGGTTTTTGTGATTTTATGTCGTTTTTATGTGGTATGGTGCATTTGGTGCTTAAAAGACTCTTTATAGATGTTGTTTGGAATAGTGGTGGTGTGGAGTATGCTAGTGCAGTGGTTTTGAACCCATGTTTTGGGTATTGTGTGTTATATATCATGTATTTAATGTTATTTCTATATTTTCACCACCTGAGTTGGATAAAATTACCAATGCCCGAAATATTTGGGTTTCTTATGTTTTCGAAAACATCTTGGATACTGGTGATATATATAGATTAACACTCAAACATCCCCACTCTTTATTTATTAGTGACGATACAGTTTTGTGTTAGAGATTTCCATGTAATGGTGTGATGTGATAAGTGGTGTGGGTCTTGCATATTAGAAGGAGGAAATGAGTTTTATATCCTCCGCATTCCTAATGGCCTACCAAGATCGTTAGATTCTGAGGTCATGATGTGATGTGTTGAGGTTATAATGTGATGTGATGATGTATGATTCTAGAACCGGATGCTATACATTATGAGTTTGGGGTACGTCGGGAATCATCCCAACCCATGTTATAGATGGATGCATACATGAGGTGATATCTTTGGAATGTTTTAGGAGCACGTACTTTTTTATGATGGGTCGTGAGAGAGTAAAATTAGCATGGAATCCCCTATGAGGCACATTTTTCATGTTTTAATACTATATTACCATATTGATTACATGATTTGATGAGCTATCCTTTGTGATCCTAGGTTTGGTAGTTGAACTGTTTAGGTTCATATTGGTTCTGTTGTTTGTTTAGAAGAACATTAGTATTCTCTTTTCAAATGTGTACTTCATTCCATGGGTATTGTTCGACTAATTATACATGTGTACTCACCATATGTATATAAATAATTTTTTAGGTTTTCAAGATGACATTATGGACTAAATTGGGAATTAATATCTTGGGTTTTGGAACTTCTATTGAGGCACTATTAAAGGACATGTCTTTTGATATTTCTATAGAGATTTTCAATTTTATCTATTTACATTTTTTTGATTTCTGGGATGGTTATGGGTTCATTTATATATTATTTGATGGAGTTTATTGGTGCTTTCTATCTTATCTCCCAGTCCTATATAATTATAAAGGATATTTCTTTCCACATGGGAGATTTTTATACCCTCAGAACTTGTCATTATCATGTGGCCTACTAGAGGTGAGAATTAGGGGGAATCATCTCTATTAATTTATTTGTGTCCCAATAATGGTACCTTTTGAGGGAAGGGAAGTGAAAATTTCTCTCATGTCTTGATATCATTGTGAAATAATTTTTACTTTTTAAGAAAAATAAGTAAATATGTCTACAAAATCATAGTCAATTCATATTGTAAAATTTAAATCGATGATTGGTAATAATATTTGAAATTATATATAAAATATAAGTTTATTTTTTGATAAATAAATCAAGACTCAACTAAATTAATTCATTATTTTTCATTTATATTTTTATCATATTATTATTTCAAAAATTGATTCCACGCATTTTAAAATCCATTAATCCATATAGAAAACTTAGAAAATGTAAATAAAAAACATCTTGATAAAATATTAACACATGGTATACACTAGTCTATATTATTGAGGTCTATGTACTAATTTTATTGTGATAATTCCATAGTAAAAAATAAAAACACCATATAATTTTAGGAAACCATTGATTGTCTGAAAGAAAGGCTAACCAATTCATCTATTTAGAGTTTTTTGGACTATAGTGTCTCTTATAAGGTTTATTTTTATTTTTCATTCATATATTGGATTTTTTTATACATGATCAAAATATAATTTCTCATGAGTATAGAGATTTATGCCTTCATGAGAATAGATATACTACCCATGATTCAGATTTTCAATCAATTGTGCATTATTTGTGTATATGAATGAATTTTATACTTCAGTATAATCTCATAATATATATAGATATGTATATAATATGTATTATCTTCTCTATGAGGTATTTGAATTTGAGGTATCAAAGGTGATTTGGTCTCTCTGATATATTTATTTTTCACATTATATATACATTAATTATGGGTAATGTTGTTGGTAATGGTTCAATTCATTTTTCATATAGTGATATGAATTAGGACTAATTAGATGAGTGAAAGATGATTTTGTAGTTTTCAAAATTGCATCTAGTCATGGATCAAATGGATGGCTGAGCATATTTTTATAAGATATCAATGGGATATTATTTGGTGCGACTAGTTCTTGAGTTTTTTTATGAGATCCCAATTCTAAGGTTTTCTCTATAAAATCATCTGAGGTGATTTATCTGATATTTATCATAATGATGGGGATTAATTTATTTTGTTTTATAGAAATAAATTTATTCTATGATGTCTACATGATGTTTTTATACCTTAGTTTCAAGGTCCCCCTCAAGATTTGTGTCTCAATGTGTAAAAATTGTATAATACATTGAAGTATAAGTTTTTATTATTTAGATTAAATATATAAGTAGGTGAATTATTAATGATATATTATATTTTATTAAGTGAAGGATGAGTGTCATATTAAAATTGGTTTTCTACATACATTATTAATTCCACTATAGACGTGGGAGGATATCACTATGAATGTTTTAGATGGGTTTCCTTTTAAACAAATAGGTTTTGATTATATGTGTTTTATTATGGTCTTATTGATGATTATGGTGAATTTATCCTATTAATATATAATTATTTTATGGATTATCTTGAACAAATGTATGTGTCAGAGGTGGTCATATTCTATATAGTTTCTCACTTAATTATTTTTGACCATGACATTTGGTTTATGTTTCAGAAGTGGTGAAGGTTTAAAACATGATTTTTACTCTCATTTATGTCTTGGAACTGCACTTTATCCATATACTAATGGTTGGATAGTCATTTCGAATCAAATTTTGGAGGTTATTTTATGCGTGGGTATTTGGGATTTTTTTCTTGTCAGATGAAAGTTACTTTTTTATAGAGTTTTTCAAAAATAAAAACTATCATTAACTTATTGGTAAGGAACCATATAGATAATTTTGTGTAAATCATTATAATTTTTCAATATGTCATGTGGACTATGGGTATGTATTCGTTATTGGTCCTAAATTATTATAGAGTTTGTCTGAGTGTGTTTAATTAATTCAGGAGAGGATGGAGGCAACTCATTGTAGATACAAATATAACGTGGATAAAATTCATAAAGTGTTATTGATTGATATTTGAGATCATGTGTTTTTTGAGTTTCTTGTGGCATTGGGAGTCTAGGATTCAGAAGTTAGTACGTTATCATTATTTTTTATAGGCTATATGAGGTGTTGCAATGATTTTTTAAAGTGGTGTAAAAATTGTATGTTGCTATTTATTTTGATAGATTCCTTAATGTTTTTTCATGTTTCATAAAGTATGTATATGATTATTCACTTATGATTATTGTGGTGATTTGGATATGGATGAGAATATTCCACTTAAAAAAGTTTCAAGATGATATTAAAGATATTTAAGAGAAATTTATTCATGGTCGATTGATTCTTATACTATGAGTTCTTTGGATGATTAGTGTTATTGAGAAAGTACCAAAGAGTAACAGTCCCATATAATGATAATGTTCCTAGTATTTTATTATTATTTTTTCTCACTTGTTCTATTATAGTTTTTTGTATTTGTTGTTATTATATTTATGATATTATTATTGATTGAATTCATTTGTTTAATTATATTTTAATTTCATGTATGATTCGATATTTCCGGAATGAAAACATTAAATTTAGGGAGAATATAGAGGTATTGGTTTTACTTTCCTAAGGTTTGTAAATATTTTTATGTGATTGGTAAAATTTTCCACCTTATTTAGTATCATTAAATTTTCATCATTTCTAATGATTATATATTTGAATTCATCAATGTGATTGAAATCAGAAGAATTTAATTTTCTGATTTATGGGAACCATTGATTTTTTTTTCAAACAATGTTAGTGTTGAAAGTGAACCATGTTAACCAGAAAATACATTGTTGCAACTTATAGTTTAATATCTTGGAGATTATAAAAAAAATCAAGGAACATTTAATCAATGAATAAAAGTACATAGATAGTGGATTTTTTTTCTATTTCATCGAAAGATATAAAAGTGATATCATAACAATATATAACCAATAAAAAAGGAATATTATTTTAATATTCATTACATCATCCAAGACTTCTAATGAATATTTTTATAAATTTTCATTCTTAATGAAAATTATAGATGAATTTATTTTATTTTAATGATACAAACCAAACATGTATAAAATTATTTATAAATTTAATTGTTTGGTTAAATATTTTCAAAATATAAAGGTTTATATTAATTAATAAATTTTATTAACAAAAGGGTATCCCATAGGTTGGGTGACTTCCCATCATATTTAGTAAGCCCATGGGGCTCAAACCCATGACTGAAGGGCAAAAAAGGTACAATTCCTTCTACACACCCACATATTGTCCTAAATAAATATTCCATCATTTATATTTATATATATATACTTTTACTATATTCATAATCCTATTTTCATATATTGTTTCATTTTATATCTACATTAACATTTACTTTTATTTTCATATCATTATAGTAATTATGTCGTTATAATAAAATGGAAAACATAGTATGATACATGTTCTCTAAATAAAAAAGTTGAATGTTATTGAATGTAATTTCATATATTATTATTTCTGAAACGTTTTATGAATAATAAAATCTTATTTTATATTTAAATAATAATTTATCATGACTTTTCAATTTAACTATAGCACAATAAAATTATAAATTTTTTATCATATTATATATAATATTTAATTAGTCAAAAAATCAATTTTAAAACATCATGTAATGTATTTTGTAATAAAATAAAATTATGAAATATTAATTATTTGATACTGTGATTAATGTCATTTATAGTTTCTTAAAATCATAGCATTATTATAATTTTTTTATAATATTTATTTTAAATGTAAAATTTTCTTTGATATATAATTTTCATTATAGAATATACCATTTTTTACATTATAAACATTTTCTATATTATTTAATTAAAATATAAATGAAAATTAATAATAAAAATAATTTCATAAAAATTTAAATTTTTTATAACTAAAAAAATTTATCAATATAGTAATAAATAATATAAAACATCAAGTATAAATGTCATCACACGTAATAAAATAAATAGATTTTATTCTAAATTAAATTTCCTTATTGAATTATATTTCATTATTTAAAAGTTAAATTTATAAACATTATAATATTAATTTGAATAAATGAACCTCATTATTTATATTATCACATTAAAATTAGATTATGGTGAATTTTTATAATTTTTATGAAATGGTTTATTTTTAGTTGAGTAGTGAAAAAATAACGATTTCAAAAATAATGTCAATTCGTTGATATTACCATGATATAAGAATGAACATAAAGTTTAATAATCCTTTTTCTAAACCAAATATAAATTTTTTTATTATTCCAATTTATTGACAATTACAATGTTTGTATTTATAAAACAATATCTAAAATTTTGAATATCTGTGTAATGTTTTTATTCAAATTAAAACTATTCTTGGCACATTTATTTTAATTAAGAAATTCCATGGTATAATTTTGTTTTGGATTGTTCATAAAGTAAAATTAGTCCTATTTGACTAAAAATAGTACAATTAATTCCATAAGAATCTTAATTACAAATGATTTTTTTATAAATTAATTTTTAGGATTAAAAACACATTTCTCTAAAAAAATAATTTTTCAATGTATTTTTCATTATTATATTGAAATTTAATTCTAAAAATTATATACATTGAATATTAATAAATTTATATATTATTTGGAATCAATAGTTTCAAATTTATTGATAAGGATAATATAATTTTCTTCCATAGTGAATTCTTACCATGCTAAAAAATAATTACAATGATAATGTGTAAAACTAGTTAATTAATGTAACATCCCAAGCAAATAAAGAATAATAAATTTTAATATTTAATAATATTTGTGAATTAAATATTAATTTTACTTTAAAAGTAATTCTATGTTCTATTGCGTACCTGATACAAAAAAACAGGTTTCATTGAAATCTTAAATTACACACAACATTGGGTCATACTAAAAAATAATAATATAATATTATTTTAAATGGTAGTTAACGCATAGCCATTGTATTGGTGGGAATGAACATAAATAACCATATTACGATTAAACATGTTTCTTAAATGTTTTTACATTTATCCAATAAAATTTAGGGGCTTAAAATGTGAATGAATTTAATTTTGAGCATAAATACTCTAATTTTCTTTAAAAGGTCGATTTATCAACTTTTAATGGAGAACCCTCTTAAATTAATGTTTTGTTAACTTTTATATGTAATATTTTAAAAAATAAAATTCTTATTTATAATCGGGACATCACAATTTACTTTGGGTAAATTTTTGGTATTTTTCTGATAAAATTCCTTTTTGAACGAATAGTGAATAATACTATATTTTAATTCAAAACTGCCTTAAAATCTAATTTATTTATATGGTTAGATTATATTTTTAATTGTTTTTAAATTTTAATTAGATTATATTTTTTCATTTAATCTAATTTTGGTCATTGTAAGTATTTTCCCTTTGAAATTAGACTTAAACAAGTGTCAATCTTTTGATAGTTATTATTTCTTAAAAACACCCTTTTTTGTTTTGATAGCGGGAATTAATTTTAAATTAATTAATTCACCTTATATGTTTTTAATTTGGTAAAATATACATCATTTTTTAATTCATAATATCAAATATAGCTTAGGCTGAATTTTTGAAATTTTTCTGAAAAAAACTTCTATTTTTTATGAATAGTGAAAACACTGAGTAGTAGTTAAAAACCCAACTTTTTCATTTAAATAAAATTTTACCACTTATGTGAATTGAATATTGAAAATCCTACATACATATTTTTTATTATTAAGTCAAATTTGCTTCAATAAGATTAAAATAATTTTTGGTGAATAGTATCTTTTGTTTTTTATTTACAGCGATTAAAAGTAAATAGGGTAATTCAAGGTAAAAAACATATTATAATAATATTAAATTTCCCTAACAGGTTTTATAATCTTATTGGTTGATACATTTCCGACCATGGGAATCCTTGGTAGATTTTTGGACCCCATGGAGCCACTTTTGAGTGATAATGACACTTTATGTTAATTAATTTAAAGTAATGAAAAAAATGACATAAACCTATATCCTTTTGAAAATAAATTATTAAATAGAATTATATAAGTTATATATTATTCTAGATATATTAATTTTAAATCTAAAACTATTTCTTTCATCATGGTATTTTATTTATAATTTTTTGACATCAAATAAATAAAATTATTTTTGACACAATAATGATGCAGTGTTTACCTCATTAATGAATGATTTAGTAAATAAGATTATAAAAATTAAAAAAATATACAAATTCTATAAAATTCATATTGGATGATTTTATTTTTAAAAAGATTCATATTATTTTTTTCTTTAATAATTTTGTATTCTTTATAAATTGAATATCATTATATAATAAAATAATATTTCCAAACTTTCTTAAAGAGATCCTCCTCTCCATTATAAAAATCCCTCACCTCTAACCCTTTACTCAAAACTCATAAGACCCTTGTATAATCCAAAATCTACCAAGATAAGCTCTCAAGAACCCTCTCTTCCACCTAGAAGCCTTACATTTGGCAGAAGGCATTTCAATAAATCTTTTTGGTTCAAACCCAAGGGAGTTACCCAATTTAAAGGTAGCGTCTTCTCTTATGTACTTTTTTTTATTTGTCTTCTCCAATAACCTAAAATCATTTTATTACTTTATTTTATAAAAACACTAGTATCATAAATATACTATGTTGTTGATATGATAAGGATTTGAACTAAGTTTACACATGCCTCTGTTTAATGGGTAACAAACACACTGTTTCTGAGGAAGTCAAACTACTGCCTCACGAAGCGATGATTGTTCAATATTCTCCTACATACTCTTATGGTGGACATTAATATGGCACTATATTTACATGTTATATATATTATATTTATATTGTCTCTATACTTCTATATTTTTTATTTATATCATACCTTTATGGTTTCCATAATGGGTAAATATGATAATTTCTTTTGAGGAAGTGCGGACTACTACACCCTCAAAGTGATATGGCCCGTCCATGCCATATGTGTAACATACATAGGGTGGAGTTAATTAAATTACAAAACAAATATATTTTAATGTAATTATAATATACCTATGTATTATTAAGTTTTCATTCCTTTAAATATAAAATAGAAATGAAAGTAACGTTCATGTGTACATACGACTTACTGTCTCCATGAACGGTGTGTTTCATTTATTAACTCAAAATGATATGGAATATTATAAATACATATAAATTAAATATATATGATATATATGATAAATAAATAATTAATATCATCCTGGGGATATTGTACTTTTCACCACATGGACAATTTTTATTTATAACAAGTTCATTTTTTACTAAATTTCTAAACATTGACAAAATATCAGATATGAACCCAAATAGTTAACTAATTGTTATATCATAGTAATAAGTGATATAAAATGAATAATAAACTTGAATTTTTTTTAAGGAATGATAAATTGTCTTATTTTTATTATTCAGGAAGAACATAGAACATGTGAGTCAAGTCAGACATAAGGTAACGAGTTTTCAACTCATTTTTTATTCTCGTGAGCTTCATGCTAAACTTTCTCTGTTTCCTTTTATGTGGTGTATTTCCTTCCCATGATTATATTATTTGTGTAATATAATTTAATTTATGGGTATTTATATCTTCATTTTATGATCCTTCCTTCAAGGGGTATATGTTTCGTAAGTTACCAAATCTGTAAGTGAGCCTTTCACCGTACTCTTTTAGTCAAAGAGTTATTTTATGTCATATATTTTAATTTCATTTTTATTATGTTGGGATATGTTATTATATATTATTATTACATTAAATTTTATATCCATGTGATTCGAGACCCTTTTTCTCTCATCAATGCATTTTTTTAATTTTAATGTGACGTCGTTAGGCTGTCGAATCTCTGTAAGAGAACTTCTTAACCTAATTTCAATTATTTGGGTTAAACTCCAAATTCTTGATTATGTCATGACATGAATATGTTTTAATGACCTATGATTGTTTTACACTTAATTTCCACTTATATTGTGTGTATTCATATTTTTCACACATAATTATGTCAATGATTTTTCCTTAATCTAAAGATATGATCTTTGTAAGGGAATTTATCTCAATTTACATTCTTTTGAGGCTTATTCTTTGTTATACACCAATTCACTTTTATATGGTGTATATACTGCCATTTTACATATAATATCATGAATATCCTTATTCTAATGATATAATAATCTTAATTAATCTTTTTCCTCAAATATTTTAACTCAAGCATCTCTCACTTGGTTAGGAACAATTTGACTTAAATATCTTTTTAAATGTTTTAAATATTAAATATTCTAAATCTTTTTAATTAATCTAAATGTTCTCAAAATGGTTTTAATTATTTAATTATATAGAAATTAATGTTTTTAAATGTTAATTGCTTTGAAGTTTTCAAATTGGTATGGACCACTTTGATTCAAAAATCTCTTTGTTTAATGTTTTAAATGGTTTTGAAAAGGTTTTGATAAAGAATTAATTATGTCAATATCGTGAAAAGATATATTGTGCTTACAATGTGGAAATTTTATCTTTCCTTTATTCTTGTTTTATGTGTTATGAATATATAAGGCCCCAGCCTTAAACCTTACTTAATATTGAATTAAATGAATAATTCACATTGAGGATCTTTTCAGGTTTAGAGTTTTAGAAAATTAGAACATAACTATTACATCTTAAAAGATTACAAAGTAGACACTTCTACTAAGTCTCCATAAAATAAAAACTCTTAAAAAGAAAGATGTCTAGATTCCATGTTTTAGATAGCATGAAATTCCCTTGATCCCATTCTTGACCTTATTCCACTTTAAGTCCTGTGAAAAACATTTCGAAAAACTTGGGGTGAGCATAAAAAGCTCAGTAAGGGATACAAAAAGAATGAAAACTGTTAGTTTTTCAAACATCAAGTAAACCATGTATACAATATCAAAGTAATAACTTCACCTTCATGAAGTAGTAAAAAACATCTTCACTGAATAAAGTATCATTACTTACCTCTTTGTAACCAAAGGAATTACTATAAAACCCATATAAAGAACACATAGAATATATAAAGGTAACTTGGGACATAAACATACTTAAGTGGAATAACCATACGGTTGACTTCCACACGTATCACTTAATGGAATAGCCATACGGCCAATTTCCATACATACTTAATGGAATAGCCATACGGCAGACTTCCATACCCAATGCATTGGAGGTTATAACGTAACCACCCGTCCTGGTATTCACGGCACCACCCGTCATATGGTTTATAACGTAACCACCCGTTAAAATGTCCAAGTACCAATATAAAATCATAAAACATAAAACCAATATAAAAGAATGACAACATTTCCACATTTCAATCATAATATAACATAAATATATTAACATAATAGAATCCTTTATCAAAACCATTTTTAATACCAAAATACATAATAGAGTATATGGTATTTATTTTATTTTAAAAAACATTACGGCTTGTTGAGGAAGCCAAAGACCAAATAATACTCGCGGCGGCGGAAAAAGGTCATTGTCACCGCGTACGTTAAAAAAAACATTCCTTTTTGTCGTTTAGTAAAATTCTTCGTAGAAAAAGATTCCTTTGGTGTAAAAGTCAAAGTCAAAGTAGTTTATACACCGTATAAAATAAAGTTGTGTATAAAATGAAATATGCCTCAATGAAAGGAGATTGAGACGAAGTCCCTTACAAAGATAATTTTTAAAATGAAATAGATATATTATGTGTATTCACTATAAGTACACATAAATAAAGTACAAATACAAGATACGACATAATAATATAATGACATAATTTGAAAGTAGGAGATTAACCCAAAGAATAGAAGTTGGGTTAAGAAGTTCCCTTACCTTGGGTCTGACTTGACTCGATCGTTCTTTAACGTCCTGAATAATAAACTTGAGTTAATTTATACTTGATTAAGAACCATTTTAAAGTTCATTATTCCTTTTATATCACTTATTGCCATGTTCTAAACATTATGTAACAATTTAAGTTAATAATGTTTGTTTTCTCAATATTTGGTTCTTAAGTCGAAAGTTGACTTCTTACAATTACATGTTGTTCATGTGGTCAAAAGTTCTTTATATCCAGAATGAAATTACCGATTTGGATATAAAATGTATCATATATATCCAGCATATACATGTATTTATAATATTACATAATCATTTAGAGGTAAGAAATGAAATGCACCGTTCATGGAGACGGTAAGCCGTACGTACGCATGAACGCTACTTTCATTTCTTTGTCATATTAGTGGAATTAAAACTAAATGAGAGGTATGTATATTTTAATTACAGAATTATATTCATCATTTATATATATCATTAATTATATATATACATTATATACATGTAATTTTAATAGTACATTACATTTGGGGATAAGAAATGAAATGCACCGTTCATGGAGACGGTAAGCCGTACGTACGCATGAACGCTGCTTTCATTTCTATCTCATACTTTAATGGAAATAAATAATAATTATATAGAGTTATATTATAATTCCAGTATAACATAATATATAATAACTTTAAATCCATCCTTTACACGTCCCACATATGGCATTAACGAATCACATCACTTTTAGGGGGCGGTAGTCCGCACTTCCTTAAATGAAGATATTGTGTTTACCCATAATGGAAACCATAAAGGTATGCCAAAAATGAAAAATACAGAAGCTTAAAGAAAACATAAACATATTATATTTCATATATAAAAATAGTGACATCATAATGGCCACCCTTGAAGGTGTTAAATGAGTATTGAACAATCATCGTTTCGGGAGGCAGAATTTCGCCATCCACGGAAACCGTATGTTCTTTAACCATTTGATGTAGTTGTGTGAGAGTGTAGCTCAAATAAATATTATAACAACATCCTAGTATATTTAATATACTGTTTTTGTTACAAAATAAGTAAATAAAAAGAGTTTAGAGGGTTGGAGAAGCAAAATAAAACAAATGAACAAGAGAGAATGAATTACCTTTAAAAGTGTAACTCCCTTTTGATTTGAGCCTAAAGTCTTCCTTTGAAAGGATTATGCACAAATTGAATCCTCTAGGATGAGTAGAGGGATGTGTAGAGAGTAATTGGGCAGGGGTTGGACGAGCCAAAGGCTTGAGGAGTGTGTGAAATGAGGTAGAGGTGGGGGCCTTTTATAAGAGGAGAGGAGGGGCACTTTTGGAAAGTAAAGAAATATTACTTTATTTGAAACTGTGTTTCGGTTTTAAAAGGTCCCACATTGATATAATTCGTGGATAAGGTGATAAGGGTTCGAAATCCACTCATCCAATTGGTTTTGAACATGTTTAGGTTTTATATTTTTCATTATCTTTCCATTTTATTTAAATCGTCAAATAATGATGTCATCGCTGCATCATTATTATGTCATATATAATTTAATTTATTTAATGTCTAAAAATTATACAAAAATACTAAGATGTAGGAAATAGTTTTATCTTTCCAATGACTATTTATAATTAAAATTTGGACTTGTATAACCCCACTCAAAAATTAGTTTAGTAAAACAATTTATGTTAGTGTCATTTTCACTTTAACATTAAATAAAAATATATTAATGTCATTTTACAACTAAAGTGGATCCATGGGGTCCCCAAGTTGGCCCATGGCTTTTCTTGGTCGGTCATGACACAACCAATAAGGTTGGGACATGTGTCTAGGTCATTTCCTATTATTAAAGCATTATTTATACCTTAAACTACCCTAATTACCACTAATCGCGATTAAGAACTTAATAAGTTACTATTCACCAAAAATTATTATAATCTCATTGAACCACATTTTACTTCTTAATGACAACCATTTATGTCGGATTTTCAAAATTCAATACACATTAGTGGTAAACTTTCATTTAACTGAAAAATCAGTTTGCTTGATTACCACTTAGTGGTTTCACTATTCATCAAAAATTGAAGTTTTTCAGAAAATTACCAGAAATTCACCCTAAGCTATATTTGATATTCCGAATTCAAAAATGAAGTCCATTTTACAAAATTCAAAACATATAAGTCAAATTAATTAATTTAATAATTAATTCCCGCTGTCATGACAAATAGCGTGTTTTTGTGAAACAATAAGTATCAAAAGATTGACACCAGTTTAAGTCCAATTTCAAAGTGAAATTGATTCCAATGACCACCATTGGATTAACTGGTAAAAATATTTTCTAATTTCACTTTAAAACCAATTAAAATAATAATCTAATCATATAAATAAATTAGATTAAAAAGAGGTTTTGAATTAAAATACAACATTCTACACTATTCATAAAAAAAGAACTTTATCAGAAAGGTACCAAAAATTTACATAAAGTAAATTTTGATGTCCCGATTCTAAAGAAGAGTTATATTTGGTCCAAAATAAAGTATAAGAGTGATCAAAACTATATTTAATGACGTTTCACCATTAAAAGGTGATAAGTGAACCTTTAGTGAAAATTACAGTATATATGCCCTGAAATTGAACTCTTTCCGTATTTTAAGCCTTTATCTTTTATTGGGTAAATTTATAAACATTTAAAAACATATCTAATAATATTTTAGTTATTTCTATCCATTCCCACCAGTACAACGGCTACTTATTAACTAACATTTAAAATAATATTATTTTATTACTTGTGTGCAACGTAATTTTTCAAAGAAACTCATTGTTGCGTATCGGGTACGCTATCAAACATAGCAACCCCTTTAAAATAAAAATAATATTTAATTCGTAAATATTAATAATTATGAAATTTATTTATTCTTTATTTACCTGGGATGTTACATCCTTCCCCCCTTTTGGGAATTGCGTCCTCGCAATTTTATTCACTTATCAAAATAAGTGGGGGTATTTATCCCTCATAGCATTTTCAGATTCCCACGTTGCCTCTTCAATCACATTGTTTTTCCACAAAACCTTTACCTGATGAATCACCTTATTCCATAACACTTGCTCCCTGTGGTCAAGAATCTGGACCGGTTGTTCCTCATAAGATAGGTTCTCTTCCAGCTAAACTACCTCTGGACTCAAAACATGAGATGGATCTGGCATATACTTTCTCAACATCAAAACATGAAAAACATTGTGTACCTGAGATAAACTCGGAGGTAAAGCCACTCGGTATGCAACTGATCCAACTCTTTCCAGAATTTCATATGGTCCAACCAACCATGGACTCAAATTTCCTTTCTTACCAAATCTCATCACACTTGTCCAAGGAGAAACCTTGAGAAAAACATGATCACCTACCTCGAAAGATAGATCCTTCCTCCGGTTATCCGCATAACTCTTCTGCCGGCTCTGAGCTGTTCTCATGTGTTTCTGAATCAGCTGAACATTTTCTCCCATCTCTTCTACCAATTCTGGTCCCATCAACTTCCTTCCACCCACTTCATCCCAGAAAGTTGGAGTTCGACACTGCTTCCCATATAATGCCTCAAATGGTGCCATCTGTATACTGGAATTAAAACTGTTATTATAAGAAAAGTCAACCAAAGAAAAATGTTGGTCCCAAATTCCCTATTAATCCATAGAACAAGCTCGTAGCATATCCTCCAATGTCTGGATTGTTCGTTCTGACTGCCCATCTGATTGAGGATGAAAACCTGTACTAAAATTTAATTCAGTACCCAACGACTTCTGAAGGCCTTTCCAAAATTTAAAAGTAAACCTGGGATCACGATCCGATACAATGGAGAAAGGAACTCCATGTAACCTGACTATCTCTTTAAGATACAGACGGGAAAGTTGATCAAGAGAGAAAGTATCTCGTATAGAATGGAAATGAGCAGATTTGGTCAAGTGATCAACAATAATCCAGATTGCATTATTACCTCGAGATGTCCTCAGTAATCCCACAACAAAGTCCATGGATATGTTTTCACATTTCCACTCTGGCACTGGTAAAGGCTGAAGCATCCCTTTCGGTAACTGCTGCTCTGCTTTAACCTGTTGACATGTCAAACACTTCACAGTAAAATCAGCAATATCTCTTTCCATTTCATCCCACCAGTAATACTCCCGCAGATCTCTGTACATCTTAGTACTGCCAGGATGAACTGAAAACGGAGAACTATGAGCCTCACATAACAACTCATTCTTCAACTGTGAATCACAATGCACACATAATCTCTTCTCAAACCTCAAAACACAAACACAAACTTATCCAAGAACTCATGGAAAATCTTATTCATAAGGTCCATGAATACAGTAGGTGCATTGGTTAACCCAAAAGTCATAACTACAAATTCATAATGGTCATATCTAGTACGGAACGCAGTCTTTGGAACGTCTGCTTCTTTTACTTTCAACTGATGGTACCACGACCTCAAGTCAATCTTCGAAAAATACTGAGCTCCCTGGAGCTGATACCACATCATTCGATGGCCCAACATCTACTGAAGTTGTTGCAAAGGATTTTACCACCCCTTTCTGCTTGTAGTCTGGCTGCATTCCCCCAGTTGAGTTCTTCGTTGGACACTCGTTTGCATAATGACCCATTTCATTACACTTAAAACATCTTACCGTTGGCTTTTCATTTCCTGCTTGATCATCTTCCTTACAGTTACGAGCAGTATGACCAGACTTACCACACTGAAAGCACTTACCAGACTTGGGTAAACATTCTCCAGGATGCATTTTACGACACTTCTCACAGGATGGATTTTTGGTTTTCTTACCTCCTTGCTTCTTTGATGAATTCTTCCCCTTTTCCTGCCAACTAGACCTCTTATTCTGTTGTTTGTCATAGAACACCTGATCATCGGCAAACTCCATTTCCACCTTCTCCGCACATCGAACAAGTTTTTCATAACTTTTGAATTCACGAGAAGCTAAAGCCCTTCGATACTTTGGCTGTAACCCTAAGTAAAAACAATTTATTTTACTATCAAGATCTCGTATGAAGTTTGGAGCATACCTTACCAATCGAGTGAACGTTTCTTCATAAGCATCCACTGAATCATCCTCCTGCCTCAATTCTAGGAACTTTTTTTCCATTATAAGACGAACCACCTTAGGAAAATATTTCTCAAGAAACATACCTTCGAATTCGTCCCAGTGAAGATCCTCAATCTCATCACTATCCCTTATATTTTTCACCATCGACCACCACTGATCAGCTTCACCTTCAAAACGGTAAACAGCAAGACTAACCTTTTCATTTTCTGAACACCCCATGACATCAAGAATCTTCTCGAGTGCTTTAATCCACCCTTCAGCTTGCACAGGGTCAGATGATCCTCTGAATGATGGGGGATGTTGCCTCATGAAATGTTCCACCACTGACATGTTCCTCTGCGGTTGATCTGGCTGATCTCGTGCATGGATACCACCACCATTTATAGCCTAAGTCAACTGTGCCATCACTGCAACAAACTGTTCAGTTCCGATTCCGACCATCTCAGGTTGCTGATTTGGAAGGTTATCTTCCTCCTGATGTCTTCCCAACATAGCTGCTTTGTTTCCTCTGCAGAAAACCATTCTGAACACAGAAATATCTTAGGTGAAGCAACATGGTAATCCGTAAATGCTATATCATTTCAATCATATTATAATTTAACACTTTTCTAACTCCTAAAGTTATCTAAACCGTCCTCTGATACCAACTATAAGGCCCCAGCCTTAAACCTTACTTAATATTGAATTAAATGAATAATTCACATTGAGGATCTTTTCAGGTTTAGAGTTTTAGAGAATTAGAAAATAACTATTACATCTTAAAAGATTACAAAGTAGACACTTCTACTAAGTCTCCATAAAATAAAAACTCTTAAAAAGAAAGATGTCTAGATTCCATGTTTTAGATAGCATGAAATTCCCTTGATCCCATTCTTGACCTTATTCCACTTTAAGTCCTGTGAAAAACATTTCGAAAAACATGGGGTGAGCATAAAAAGCTCAGTAAGGGATACAAAAAGAATGAAAACTGTTAGTTTTTCAAACATCAAGTAAACCATGTATACTATATCAAAGTAATACCTTCACCTTCATGAAGTAGTAAAAAAAATCTTCACTGAATAAAGTATCATTACTTACCTCTTTGTAACCAAAGGAATTACTATAAAACCCATATAAAGAACACATAGAATATATAAAGGTAACTTGGGACATAAACATACTTAAGTGGAATAACCATACGGTTGACTTCCACACATATCACTTAATGGAATAGCCATACGGCCAATTTCCATACATACTTAATGGAATAGACATACGGCAGACTTCCATACCCAATGCATTGGAGGTTATAACGTAACCACCCGTCCTGGTATGCACGGCACCACCCGTCATATGGTTTATAACGTAACCACCCGTTAAAATGTCCAAGTACCAATATAAAATCATAAAACATAAAACCAATATAAAGGAATGATAAAATTTCCACATTTCAATCATAATATAACATAAATATATTAACATAATAGAATCCTTTATCAAAACCATTTTTAATACCAAAATACATAATAGAGTGTATGGTATTTATTTTATTTTAAAAAACATTACGGCTTGTTGAGGAAGCCAAAGACCAAATAATACTCGCGGCGGCGGAAAAAGGTCATTGTCACCGCGTACGTTAAAAAAACATTCCTTTTTGTCGTTTAGTAAAACGCTTTGTAGAAAAAGATTCCTTTTGTATAAAAGCCAAAGTCAAAGTAGTTTATACACCATATAAAATAAAGTTGTGTATAAAATGAAATATGCCTCAATGAAAGGTGATTGAGACGAAGTCCCTTACAAAGATAATTTTTAAAATGAAATAGATATATTATGTGTATTCACTATAAGTACACATAAATAAAGTACAAATACAAGATACGACATAATAATATAATGACATAATTTGAAAGTAGGAGATTAACCCAAAGAATAGAAGTTGGGTTAAGAAGTTCCCTTACCTTGGGTCCGACTTGACTCGATCGTTCTTTAACGTCCTGAATAATAAACTTGAGTTAATTTATACTTGATTAAGAACCATTTTAAAGTTCATTATTCCTTTTATATCACTTATTGCCATGTTATAAACATTATGTAACCATTTAAGTTAATAATGTTTGTTTTCTCAATATTTCGTTCTTAAGTCGAAAGTTGACTTCTTACAATTACATGTTGTTCATGTGGTCAAAAGTTCTTTATATCCAGAATGAAATTCCCGATTTGGATATAAAATGTATCATATATATCCAGAATATACATGTATTTATAATATTACATAATCATTTAGAGGTAAGAAATGAAATGCACCGTTCATGGAGACGGTAAGCCGTACGTACGCATGAACGCTACTTTCATTTCTTTGTCATATTAGTGGAATTAAAACTAAATGAGAGGTATGTATATTTTAATTCCAGAATTATATTCATAATTTAGATATATCATTAATTATATATATACATTATATACATGTAATTTTAATAGTACATTACATTTGGGGATAAGAAATGAAATGCACCGTTCATGGAGACGGTAAGCCGTACGTACGCATGAATGCTACTTTCATTTCTATCTCATACTTTAATGGAAATAAATAATAATTATATAGAGGTATATTATAATTCCAGTATAACATCATATATAATAACTTTAAATCCATCCTTTACACGTCCCACACAAGGCATTAACGAATCGCATCACTTTTAGGGGGCGGTAGTCCGCACTTCCTTAAATGAAGATATCGTGTTCACCCCTTAATGGAAACCATAAAGGTATGCCAAAAATGAAAAATACAGAAGCTTAAAGAAAACATAAACATATTATATTTCATATATAAATATAGTGACATCATAATGGCCACCCTTGAAGGTGTTAAATGAGTATTGAACAATCATCGTTTCGGGAGGCAGAATTTCGCCATCCATGGAAACCGTATGTTCTTTAACCATTTGATGTAGTTGTGTGAGAGTGTAGCTCAAATAAATATTATAAAAACATCCTAGTATATTGAATATACTGGTTTTGTTACAAAAGAAGTAAATAAAAAGAGTTTAGAGGGTTGGAAAAGCAAAATAAAACAAATGAACAAGAGAGAATGAATTACCTTTAAAAGTGTAACTCCCTTTTGATTTGAGCCTAAAGGCTTCCATTGAAAGGATTCTGCACAAACGTGAATCCTCTAAGATGAGGAGAGGGATGTGGAGAGAGTAATTGGGCAGGGGTTGGACGAGCCAAAGGCTTGAGGAGTGTGTGAAATGAGGTAGAGGTGGGGGCCTTTTATAAGAGGAGAGGAGGGGCACTTTTGGAAAGTAAAAAAATATTACTTTATTTGAAAATGTGTTTCGGTTTTAAAAGGTCCCACATTGATATAATTCGTGGATAAGGTGATAAGGGTTCGAAATCCAGTCATCCAATTGGTTTTGAACATGTGTAGGTTTTAGATGTTTCATTATCTTTCCATTTTATTTAAATCGTCAAATAATGATGTCATCGCTGCATCATTATTATGTCATATATAATTTTATTTATTTAATGTCTAAAAATTATAAAAAAAATACTATGATGTAGGAAATCGTTTTATATTTCCAATTACTATTTATAATAAAATTTGGACTTGTATAACCCCACTCAAAAATTATTTTAGTAAAACAATTTATGTTAGTGTCATTTTCACTTTAACATTAAATAAAAATATATTCATGTCATTTTCCAACTAAAGTGGCTCCATGGGGTCCCCAAGTTGGCCCATGGATTTTCGTGGTCGGCCATGACACAACCAATAAGGTTGGGACATGTGTCTAGGTCATTTCCTATTATTAAAGCATTATTTATACCTTAAACTACCCTAATTACCACTAATCGCGATTAAGAACTTAATAAGTTACTATTCACCAAAAATTATTATAATATCATTGAACCACATTTTACTTCTTAATGACAACCATGTATGTCGGATTTTCAAAATTCAATACACATTAGTGGTAAACTTTCATTTAACTGAAAAATCAGTTTGCTTGATTACAACTTAGTGGTTTCACTATTCATCAAAAATTGATGTTTTTCAGAAAATTACCAAAAATTCACCCTAAGCTATATTTGATATTCCGAATTCAAAAATGAAGTCCATTTTATAAAATTCAAAACATATAAGTCAAATTAATTAATTTAATAATTAATTCCCGCTGTCATGACAAATAGCGTGTTTTTGTGAAACAATAAGTATCAAAAGATTGACACCAGTTTAAGTCCAATTTCAAAGTGAAATTGATTCCAATGACCACCATTGGATTAATTGGTAAAAATATTTTCTAATTTCAATTTAAAAACAATTAAAATAATAATATAATCATATAAATAAATTAGATTAAAAAGAGGTTTTGAATTAAAATACAACATTTTACACTATTCATAAAAAAAGAACTTTATCAGAAAGGTACCAAAAATTTACACAAAGTAAATTTTGATGTCCCGATTCTAAAGAAGAGTTATATTTGGTCCAAAATAAAGTATAAGAGGGATCAAAACTATATTTAAGGACGGTTCACCATTAAAAGGTGATAAGTGAACCTTTAGTGAAAATTAGAGTATATATGCCCTGAAATTGAACTCTTTCCGTATTTTAAGCCTTTATCTTTTATTGGGTAAATGTATAAACATTTAAAAACATATCTAATCATATTTTAGTTATTTCTATCCTTTCCCGACAGTACAACGGCTACTTATTAACTAACTTTTAAAATAATATTATTTTATTACTTGTGTGCAACGTAAGTTTTCAAAGAAACTCATTTTTGCGTATCGGGTACGCTATCAAACATAGCAACCCCTTTAAAATAAAATTAATATTTAATTCGTAAATATTAATAATTATGAAAATTATTTATTCTTTATTTACCTGGGATGTTACAGAATATGTTATGGTTATTGGGCATTGTATACATATAAGGGTGGTTCCATGACAAACCTAGGGTGGGTGATCCAGAGATAGCTCTCCAATGCATTGGGTAACATGACGGGGATTAACGTTAATGTTTCTCCTATGAGATTTAGGGAATATATTGTGATGGGTATTCCATGTTTAACTCCCTTTGTAGCTGTGAACACTACAATTTTTGTTTGATTTGGATGCTACAAGTTACCTTTATGATTTATGATTTCTATGTGTTATTCATAAATCTTATGATTTCTTGAGGTATGTTAAAGATATTATGTTTTGTTTGTCTTGATGAAACAATGTTTTCTTTATTTATTTTATAACCCTTATTGAGATTTTTATGCTCATCCTAAGTTTTTGAGATGTTTTTTACAGGGTATAAATAAGGTTAAAAGAAAGGAAGAACATGAAAAGACTTATATCAAGAAAATAAATATTGTTTTATTTTAAGAATTTTTATTTTATGAAAAAAAGTATACTGAGTATAAGTGTCTACTTTATGATTTTAGAGATGTAATGTAATAGTCATGGCCTAATTATCTTAAAATATAAACCTGAAAATGTTCTCAATAGGAATTATTAACTTAATTCAAGGTTATGTAATGTTTAATGCCGGGTCCTTATAGTTGGTATCAAAAATAGATTTAGACAACTTTAGGGATTATGAGTTTTTCTTAGAAGCCTGATTGATCTCTATGTCTACTATTTAAGTTAAATTCTTGTTTTATAACTTTTTTAGATCATGTAAATTCAGTTAAAAATGGAAGGAGGAGGATCTCAAACATCATTTGTATCTCTTCCTAATGACATGCTTCCAATAATTATTGAAAAGTCATGTTCAGATGATTGTAAAACTTTTTCTAGAAAACAACTCACTTGCTAGATGTTTTTTGAGATATCAAAAACTTGCACAATACCTCAATATCATTGTGGATCATGGGTTGTATTGAATCAAATCCTATTTTCAAAATATTTTCATATTTTCAAGAATGGTAAATATTATCAAGGAATTTTCAAATATTTTACCTTATCGCTAGATTTTGAAGCATATTATGATATTAAAAAAAAGTCATGAATACGAAGACCCTTGTGCAACCTATTTATATTTGCTTTTAAATTATAGTCTTTCATACCATACTTATGGAATTTTAAACGGACCATTGATTCAAATTTTCAACTAAAAACCAGTATGATTGTTTTGTAAAAATCAAGTTTTATCAGATGTTTTGAAATTATATGTTATACATGATTATTTTCAAAAACAATTTTTCTATGAACACCCATAGGACCCATGTTGTTTCAGGTGTATTTTAATTAAGGAAGAAAATGATTTTTAATGATATCTGAATAATTTTTTCAATGAATGAACCTTTTGCCTATGTAAACAAGATGACAATGAAAACATATGGATACTATGATCATGGTATGCTATTCTTTCTTTTGGGGATAGTTTTATTTTATCCTGTATAGGTGAAATAAAAAAAGACAGTATATATATGTATTCATTAAGATGTTGAGGTCATAATGAGTTGGGATGAAAATGATAGGTATGAGAAAACCTTTTAGGTAAAAATATGGTTGGGTTATTTTGAGTTTTATAAAAAGGACAACCTATAAGATGGGTGACAGCCCATAAAGTCTGACAAGGCCATGAGAATCGAACCCATAACTGAAGGGCGACAAGGGTGAATCACCTACCACTGTCCTATTTGAAGTACCTAGTTAATATGAGTTAATCCTTTAGTTAAATGATTTTATGGATCAATAATATGTTGATTTTGGGAACTTATGTTTTATCAAATGTATATTCATAGTATAGTAAAATTATTTGGTGATTAAGTGATAAAGGTTATTTTGGAAGACATTCTCTCTTTTGAGGGAAAATTATATTCCTAAGGATAATAGAATACTATGGGATTTCATTTGTGGAATAATTGTTGAAATTTTATTTTGAAAGAATCTATGTTTTATGAATATTTGAGTTATTTATGGAAAATATTAATCTATCATAGAGAATACGTGATTAGGTAAATTACACTTCAGTATGAGTCATTAAGAGTATTTGATGTTATTTGGAGATAAATATTAAGATTTACTCTGGAAGACTATGTGATTAAATCCATCAAAATTTTGGGTTTCAATCATACTTCGGTTTAATTTGAATAATTTTATGGAGAATTTTTTATTTATTGGTATTTGTTGAACTCTTCATATAGTTTGTAGAATTTTGGAGATTAGAAATAATATTTTTTTAAGGATTACCCTTTTGGGATTATATTATCTTGTACAAACCATTTAGGATTTGGTTAATGTCAAAATATAGGGAAAACATGTCCTTCATCTTTTGTGGATAATGTGATTCAATAGAAGTTGATTCTAGCACTTCATATGTGAAGAAGTTATCTTGAATACTCATCATTTAGAGAAAATAGGAATTTTTTGTAGAAGATTATTTATGGATGAAACTCCACTTGAAAAGTAAGTATATTTTCTTATTTCCTTAGTCAATATCATAAAAAAAATTATCCAACATTAAGAAAATTAACACACACACAAAAAATGTTGTCTGTTTAATTTTCTTACTCTGAAACCAAAGCCCATTTAACCTATCACAAGCTTGTGACTTTCTGGTGGTTAACTTTCTCCTAATCATGTTTCTGATCACTCTCCATTTGATCTTGACACTTAGTTTCTACTTCGTATCCATTTTTCATGGAATCATACTCTGGGATATCTTGAGTGACCTTTCTACTTCTCTTTCACTCTTTTAAATTGACAGTTTTATGACTCTTTTTTTTGATGTGAGACTTTTAATGAAGTTTCCGAGCCCAATGTTAAAATTGCAAGGACACAATTTCTAAAAGGGTGAAGGATATAACATCCCATGTAAATAAATAATAATAAATTTTCATATTTATTAATGTATGTGAATTAAATATTAATTTTACTTTAAAGGAATTCTATGTTCGATGGTGTACCTAATATATAAAAATAGGGTTCTTTGAAATCTTACATTGCACACAACATTGGGTCATACTGAAAAATAATAATATAATATTTTTTAAATCGTAGTTAACGCTAGATTATATATTGTTTGGAATTAATAGAACTAACCATATTATTATTAAACACGTTTCTTAAATGTTTTTACCTTTTTCCAATAAATGTTAGAGGCTTAAAATGTGAATGAATCTAATTTTAGCATAAATACTCTAATTTTCTTTAAAAGGTCGATTTACCACCTTTTGATGAAGAACCCTCATTATATCTAGTTTTGGCCACTTTAATATATTATATTTGTTAAAATAATATACTTCTTTAGAATCAAGACATAAAAATTTACTTTGGGTAAATTTTTGGTATTTTTCTGATAAAATTCATTTTTTAATGAATAGTAAAAATTACTTTATTTCATTTCGAAACTGCCTTTTAATATAATTTATTTATATAGTTAGATTATCTTTTTAATTGGTTTTAAAATATAATTATATTATATTTTTACCATTTAATCTAATTTTGGTAATTTGATGTAATTTTACTTTGAAATTTGACATAAACAAGTGTCAATCTTTTGAAAGTTATTATTTCTTAAAAAACACTCTTTTTGTTTTGACAACTAGAAATAATTTTAAATTAATTAATGAAACTTTTATGTTTTTAATTTGTAAAAATAGACATCATTTTTGAATTCTAAATATCATATATATATTATGCAGAATTGTTTTATTTTTCTGAAAAAACATCCATTTTTTGATGAATAGTGAAAACACTAAGTAGTAGTTAAAAAACAGAATTTTTCATTTAAATGAAATTTTACCTCTTCTGTAAATTGAATTTATAAAATACAACAAAAATGGTTGTTATTAGTATGTAAAATTTGGTTCAATAAGATTAAAATTATTTTCGGGGAATAGTAACATTTTACTTTTATTTACTACGATTAAAGGTAAATTTGGTATTTCAAGATAAAAATAATATTATAATAATATTAAATTACCCTAAAAGGGGTCTTAATCCAATTAGTTGATACATTTATGACCATGGTAATCCTTGGGTAGATTGTGGGACCCCATAGTTCCACTAAAGAGTGATAATGACACTTTTTATTAATTAATTTTATGTAATGAAAAAATGACATAAACATATATCTTTTAGTAAATAAATTCTTACATGGGGTTATATAAGTTATAGCTTTGACTATAAATATTCATTTTAAATATTACAATATTTTATAAATCATGGTATTTTATTTATAATTTTTATAAATATTATAAATAAAATTATTTATGACATAATAATGATGTAGTGTTTACCTCATTAATGAATGATTTAAATAAATAAGATTATAAAAAATAATAAAATATCCAAAACCTGTCTAATTCTTGTTGGATGATTTTTTTTGAACAAAATATATTGTATCTTTTACTTCAATAAGTTGTTGACATTTAGAAACCGAATATCATTATATAATAAAATAATAATTACAAAAATTCCTAAAGAGCCCCTCCTCCCCCTTATAAAAAGCCCTCAACTATAACCCATTAAACACACCTCTCAAGCCCCTTGGATCATCCGAAATATACAAAAATAAGCTCTCAAGATCCATATCTTCCACCTAGAATCCTTACCATAGGTATAATTCACTTCAATAAATCCTTTTGGTTCAAACCAAAGGGAGTAACCGGATTTAAAGGTAACGTCTTCTCTTAAGTTCTTTTCTTTTATTTTACTTCTCCAACCCCATAAAATCTTTTTATTACTTTATTTTATAATATCAATAGTATAATAAATATACTAGGTTATTTATATGATAAATATTAGAACTAAACATACACACACCTCCGTATAATGGGTAAAGAACATACTGTTTCTGTGTACAGTGAACTACTACCTCATGAAGTGATGATTGTTATATCTTCTTCTACCACCTCTTATGGTGGAAATTAATATGGAACAATATTTACATGTGATATATATTATATTTATTTTGACTCTACACTTCTGTATTTTTCATTTATATCATATCTTTCTGGTTTCCATAATGGGTAAATACGATAATTTCATTTGAGGAAGTGCGGACTACCTCGCCCTCAATGTTATATGACTCTTTCATGCCATATATGGAACATATAAAGGATAGATTAAATTAAATTAAATGACATAGATATTATAATATAATTATAATATACCTATGTATTATAATTTTTTCATTCCTTTTAATATAAAATAGAAATGAAAGTAGCGTTCATGCGTACGTACAGTTTATCATCTCCCTGAATCGTGCGTTTCATTTATTAACTCAAAATGATGTAGAATATTATAAATACATATACAATGGATATATATATGACATATATGATATCTAAATCATCAATATTATTATGAATATAATGAACTTTTGACCACATGGACAATTTGTAATTATAACAAGTTCATTTTGACTAAAGTTCCAAACATTGAAAAAATGTCAGACATGAACTCAGCTAATTAACTAATTGTTATAGCATGGTAATGACTGATATAAAAGAAATAATAAACTTTAAAAAAGTTATTAGGGAATTAGAAAGTAACTTAAGAATATTATTCATGAAGAACACGGAACATACGAGTCAATTCGGACACGAGGTAAGGGGTTTTCATCTCACTTTTTATTCCCATGAGACTCATGATATATTTGACACTATTTCAGTTTGTGTGGAGTGTGTACTAACCATGATTGTATTATTTGTGTAATATAATTTAATTTATTGATATTTACATCTTCATTGTATGATAATTTGTTCATGGTGAATATTTTTCGTATGTTACCAAATCGGTAAGGGAACCTTTCACCGTACTCTTTTAGGCAATGACTTCTTTTATGTCATGTATTTTAATTTCCTTTTTATTATGTTGGGATATGTTCTTATATATCCTTATTTCTATAAATTTTATTTCCATGTGATGATATACCATTTTTTCTCCTATCAACCCATTTTTTAAATTTTAATGTGACGTCATTAGGTTGTCAATTTTTGTAAGAGAACTTATTAACCTAATTTCAATTCTTTGGGTTAAGATTCTACTTCTTGATTATGTCATGATATGAATATGTGTGGATGAACTTTGATTTTTTACACTTAATTTTCACTTATATTGGGTGTATTACTATTTTTCACACATAATTATATCATTGATTTTCCCTTAATCTAAGGATATGATCTTTGTAATGGACTTTATCTCAATTTACATTCCATTGAGAGTTATTAGTTTTTATACACCAATTCACTTTTATATGGTTTATATACTTCCCATTTAAATATTATATTATGAATATCTTTATTCTCATGATATTATAATCTTTGATTAATGTTATTCCTCAAATATCTTTATTCAAGTGTCTCTCATTTGGTTAGGCACTCTTTAACAAAAATTTCATTTTAAATTTTTTAAAGATTTAATCATATAAATATTTCCCATTAATGTCCATGTTTTCAAAATGGTTTTAATTATTTAATTATATAGACGTTAATGTTTTAAAATGATAATTAATTTAAAATATTCAAAGTGGTATGGGATACTTTGATTAAAAAATCTCTTTATTAAATGTTTTAAATGATTTTGAAAATGTTTTGATAAAGAATTGATTATGTAAATATCTTGAAAAGATATATATTGATTTCAATGCAGAAATTTTATTTTTTTTCATTCATTCTTATTTTATGAGTATGAATATGTTATGGTTATTAGGAATTGTTTATGTATACAGGTCGTTCCCTGATAAACCTAGGGCGGGTGAGCTTGAGATAGCTCTTCAATGCATTGGGTAATGTGACAGAGGTAAAATTTATTATTTATACTAAGAGATTTAAGGAATATACTATGATTGGTATTCCAAGTGGAACTCCCTATATAGCTGTGAAAGCTACAATGTAAGTTTTATATGGATGCCACAAATTACCTTTTTGATTTATTATTTCTATTTGTAATTCATAAATCTTATGATTTCATGAGTTATATTAAAGAGATTATGTTTTGTATGTATTGATGAAATAATGTTTTATTTCTTTATTTTATAACCCTTATTGAGATTTTTATGCTCATCCCATGTTTTTGAAATGTTTTTCAAAGGGTATAAGGAAGGTTAGGAGAAAGGAAGAACTCAAGAAGATTTGTATCAAAAAAAGAATTATTGTTTTCTTTTAAGAATTGTTTTTGAAAAAAATGGATACAGTGTAGAAGTGTGGACTTTGAAATTTTTCTAATTTAATGAAATAGTTATGGCCTAATTCTCTAAAATTATAAACATGAAAATATCCTCAATGTGAATAATTAACTTAATTCAAGATTATGTAATGTTTATGGCTGGGGCCTTATAATTAAGGTCAAAACTTAGTGATAAGGTCCCAAAATCTTATCATAATTATTATATAATTTTATTATTCAGAACTATATCAGCTTATAATTTTAATTGTATTTATTTATTGAAACTTTCCCATCATTATGAAAATTTTTAATATTTCAATGTTAAGAATAACTACAAGAGTTCCACTCCTTTCACATCAAAAATGGAACCTTACATCTTTATTCACAAACATTGAGCATTGTAAATTAGAAAATACATACTGAAATACCTTTTTAAATTAATTCCCCACATCCTAGATATCCTTTTATCACAAAAATTCCAACCTAATAATATTTAAGGTGCAAGACAAAGTAAGTTTTCCTTATAAGAGAAAAGACCCTTAACAAAGTTCTATCATTTTTATTTCTTCTTCTACCTTTATAAGACCTATAATAACCACTCACTTATAAAAAATATTATATTAATAATAATTTTGTTTCATTTTTTCATCTCATTTTTTACATTTGGGTGAATTATAATGTCACTCATGCATATCGGTGGACTATCACATCAATAGAGTGATAAGTTTCATTCTTCACCACCTCCTCTCATGGATGACTAATATGAGGGATAAAATGAAGATAGTTGATATATAATCCATAATAATAACTTTCTAAATATAATATAATGTATACTATCTTACCCTTCTACACATTTTAAAATGATAATGTAGCTCATGACTATGTCTGGTTTGTCACATCCATAAAGCAATGTGATTCGCTATTCATTACCCCCTCATAAGGATGGTCTGAATTTGGAACTTATAAATAGATGTTAAATTTATAGAATATATATTATTATGAAAATTTATTAATATTATCTACTTTATTATCTTTTCAAACATTATAAAAAAACAAATCTCATTTGTATGTTCAGGCTATTATCTCTATGAAATGATGTATTTTATTTTTACTAGACATTTTTAATGGATTGTTATAATACTATATTTAATACGTAAGTATTATAATTATAAAAAATTTAATATTCTATATATTATTAAACCATGATCAAGTTTCAAGGATGAAAACTATCAATCAAAAAAATTTATGGAAATTTGAACGGTCGACACTCAAATATTGATTTGAACACAAATAATTAATAAATTGATATGAATAAATTTTTAGTGAAATTTATCTAAAATAATAAATATAAATATGTTTATGTTAAATATTTAAAATAATTATAAATTTATTATATATGTATAAAAGTTTGTTTGACTATATAAATGCTCATGGTAAGGGTTTATTTTATGATATCTTTTTTATTAAGGATTGTATGTGTATAAATTTAGATTGATGGAATTATATGATCATTATTTCATAAAACCCATATATTTCCCTATAATATGGTTAAATATATGTTTTAAAATAATTATTTCTACTTTTTCTATTTTTGGTACTCAGAACCCATAAAAAATTAGAAGAAAAGTAGAAATTATTACTCTTTTTTGGAAAGTAGTATTTCTCTTCCATATCCATATTATTTAATTTATTTCTAGTAAAATATTTTCTATAAGTAAATTATTTATTATGATAATTTTTTTTAACATTACGTTTTTATTCAATTTTTGAACATTTATGTTATTTATGTGTTTTGTAAATGTCATTTATTCTTTTTATGAAAGTCAGAGAATATTTTTTAAAAAAAAAATTGACCATAAGACAACCTTTTTATGTCATCATATACATTATTAATTAGCAATATTACTATAAAATTTTAAATATTTAATCCAAAAAATTCCAAATATTCGTCTAATTTTTTTTGATAATTTTCAAAATAAAATGATATTTATTCATGTTTTCAAAGTGACTTTCTCATTTCTTTATAAAATAAAATTTTATCAATATAAAAATACATTGTAGATGGTTATAATTAATTGGGGATATACTCTAATGATAATATCCACCTTATTTCTTAGTATATATTATGACCATGTTGTTCTATTTATTGACTAGGGAAAATTTAATATTTCATATTATTGTTTTTCAATAAGAATGTTTATCTTGATTAGGTATTGTATTTTTATTAATTTATTTCATACAAAAAATTAATTGGACTTAGAAAGAAAAAAGTGGGACCATATATTGGATATCCCCTTTATGAATAAGTAGTTCACAATTCCCAAATTTCCTTAAGTATTTTTTAAATGCCTTACAAATTTACGTGTGACGTCTTGACAAGAGAACTTGGTGTTAAGTTTATGATATATGACATGATAAATTCTATCTAAATGAAATGGTTTATTATTATAAATTTGAATATTTATTTCTATATGTTATCTATTTATTTATTCACCGTTCATGATAATAATTATATGGAATATTTAGTTATTTTTTATCAATTTCATATTATTCATTCCATATTTATCCTATGATAGTTTTTGTTATACACTTTCCCTTACTTAGAATCTATACCCACCCTTTATTACGTTTTCCTTTATCCAAGGTAAAAAGGAACTGATCCATGAATTATTTAAAGTATGTAATAAAGGAAATAAGAATGTTATTATGATGTTTTTAGGTTATTATCTTTGTTTCCAATATATTAAGTGAAACATGTTTATATCCAGCTTCCTAAGACTCCTATACTCTTTAATCCATTTGTATTTAATCAATTTTTTTCTGATATAGTATATTAACCACCAAATCTAATTTATCATAGTTTGGGTTATTATATTATATATGAGATCATGTTTATTAGGACCGTTAGAAATTTGATTTAGATAAAATAGAATTTAGAAAAAAATCACCCGATGAAAAAACCCTAGGGATAAGTATAACCATATGAAATTTTTTTTTAAATTATACAGTGTGAGTTTTCATTTAAATAAAATCTATATTTGGATATAAATATGTGCATTTAGTAGTTTACACATATTCACCATGGGGTAAAACCCTTGACAAGGGTTTTTTGGTTAATGACTCAATCATCCCTTCGTGCACAATTAGTGGGCCTAACTGTGCACCTAATTTGAAACTCTCTTGGATATTCCATGTTGGATTATAATACTCTTTATAAAACAATATAAAGTATATGAAATTATTTTTATAATTGGAATATTTTCACAAATATTTTGAACTTATGTTTTTGGGATTTACTGTCCATAAATTTTCAATTTATGTTAAGTGTTACAAATGATTCAAAATTATACACTATAAATTATAATTCATAATTTTATGATCAAATAAATTCCATTACTTTTTAGTGATGTTAAATAGTTGAAGTAATAGAAAAAATTTCCACATATATAATTTACATAGTGATTTACCTATTATGAATGTCTATAACAATGTATTTGGAGATAAAAAAATTATAAAAATATTAAGATGACTTTTGACATGTAATATTGGTCATACATAGCATATAATTACTTAAAGACATGATAAAGTGATTTTTTACCACTTATAATACCAGAATCCACTGCCATTTCATTAATTTATTAACATAATAATGGTTGGTTAATGAATCAATCCATTGTAGAATATGTTTCATACAATGGGAAGTACTGAAACAAAAAAGGTTTTTCAATTAAAGAGTTTTTAAATATAGTTGTTAGTAAATGGTAGTCCTTGATTAAAAATACTAAAGATGGTGTGAACAAAATGGTATCAAATTAGAGATTTTAAGGTGGTATTTTTTGAAATTGCATTCTTCATGTGCAAGTAGTTGATTTAGAAAAAAGTCTAAATTTTAAACAAAGGGATGAAAAAATGTTACAATGTATGTAGAAACATTTAAAATACTATAAAGTAATTGTATTGACTATGTACATAATACATAATGTAATATTGACCATATATAATATCCATGTACTTATTTAATACTTTTATGATTTGTAAATAATTTGATAAAATATTATTTTCATAAAATATCCTAAGTTCCAATTTCGATACTATTCATAACATTAACTTTAGGAAAATCAATCCATCAAGCGCACTTCAACCCAATTAATTTAAAAAAACCATAATATGTAATATTCACCTATAATTTTTTTTATAACCTTAATTATTACAAATTATATTTCTTTTAATATTTATAATATCAATTAGTTAATCATTTCATTAATTGAGTAATTACTGTGTCATCATATTGTAATTATTTATGAAACTTATTTCTTCAGTAAATATTAAAAATAAATTTATTTGATTAATATAAAAATTTCATTTCCCATTAGATTATATATTTCCATTAATATTTTCTATTAAAACATATATTAAAAATGTTATACATATTAAATGGAAGAGTGGGACATTTTGTCACACTCATTGAGTTTATCAATATATAAGTCATTTTTCAGAAGAAGTTTCCCTTAAATTATAAAATTTAGATATTTATGTGTTAAGGGTTGACTTAAATTCATCAAATATTATTTGGGAAGGTTTTAGGTTTGTTTTCTAATATTTATAATATTAATTTTACCCTCAAATACCTGATTTTACTCTTAAAAATGGTAATAGAATTACCAAAGTTACAATTAATATTATAAGAAAATAAAATGAACCTATTATAAAATGTTAATATTTTTATTAAAATTATATAATCCATTTTACATAATTAAAAATAAATAATTTTCTAAAATTTATTAAAAATTAATACCATTGAAGGAAAGGTAAAACTGGTTTAAAAGCCCAAATGTCCAAAAGATTGAAATAATTTTATATAAAAATTAAAAGTGAATTTGATTCGAATGTCATATATTGTAGTAAATGTTAAATATTTTTACCTAATTATAGTTTAAAACTAGTCAAATATATAATTTCACACTATAAATTATTTCAATGAAAAAGAAGTTTTCAATTAAAATTCATCATTTTTCATTATTCATCAAACATAAAGCTTATAAAAAAATTCAAAAAAATAACAAAAAGTAAATTTTGACAGAATAATTTATAATAATAAGTTTTATTTTCTCAAATAAAAATTATATAAGTGTCAAAAATTATATTTAAAATGGTCTCTCCAAAAAATATGTTAAAACTACTGTAAAGAACCACATCTTGACATACATGGACATTACATTACTTTTGTGGAATACTTAATACATAACAAAAACATACCCCAAAGGACCGTAATAGTTTAGTGTCTTTGGAAACTTGGAACATAATCTTCTAATCATGGTGAAAGATCTTAAATATCTCCCATAAATATCTTCCCCTTTTATTTTCTTACCTAAAACCTTTATTTATATCCTGGGGAAAAGAAAACATAAAAATGGCGAGCTCAAATGCTCAGTAAGGGTAAACATAGATAACATTAAACAATCCATAAACATTTGAATGCAAAAACATGAACATAAAATCTAAACATAAAAATCTTTAGAAAAGACATAAATCTTGAAAGTATGTAAGGCATATTTCATAAAAGAACATCAATCATGATAAAATATCACGGGAATAAAACATGTAATTGTGGGAAACCATTAATCACATGATATGATTTCCATAGTATCCAGGGCATTGCTGCCAAGACCATCTTAGTGGACAAAGTCCCCTTCTGAATCGATTTCACTCCTCGTTCCAGTCTTGTAACACTGAACCAGATTAACTTACCGTTTTATCAATGTCTATCTCATGAGATATAAATCATTACCCAATGCATTGGAGGGAGATATAGATCCCACCCATCTCATAATCAAATCATTCTTATGTGTGCCAAAAAATCATAAATCATAGCATAACCCATGTAATAAAAATGGGATTCTTAAACATCATACCATCATAACATAATCCGTATAAGATAAAAGGAAATCATTAAATTAATTCCATCATTAAATAATCAAATAAATGTAAAAATAGTGATATAAATATAACGCTATATTATCTTAGATGGAAAATAATTTTGATAAAACACTTGAACACCATTCTTGAGGAAAAAATCATTTCTACTTCAAAAAACATTTCCCCTTTCTTAACATCTCATACAATTTTAAACTAAAAGAATTTGAATAAAAATAAACTTGAAAACTTTTAAAGTAAGATTCATGGAAATAATGTTCTCTGAAATCATAAAAATCCATTCATGCCGTATAAGTTAAAAAACATTCTTCTCGTACTTTGGCCTGAAAAGTCAAAAAGTACCTCATACTAAAAACGAAAAAATATTTCTTTCATATATTTTACTAATAACTCACCAAAGGGTAAAATTGGATTTAAAAAATTTTAGTAGGATAGAAATAATATTACATATTGACGAAACATGGATTTGGATGATAAATATTACCCAATAAATTCTAAAGTATAAACAATCTCGGATAAAAATGAGATTGCGAGATTTTCCCTTACTTTATGTCTGATATGCTTCGTACGTTTCCAAGCATCCTGTATAATGATTTAAATAATGTCATTGACTAATTAAAAAATAATATTCATTGTTATGATATCATATATGGTTCACTTATAACTTTATATTACCCGTTCTTCTGTAAATTCCATGTTAAAGCAGCATTTTGGGTAAAATCGTTTCATTTATCGTATGTGTTTCGAAATGTTGTTCTTGATATTATTACTTATATCATTATTTACGTAATTCCATAAAATAAACCATGATTTATATATAATATATATTCAGTATATAATTATATTTGATAGATCGATAAATGGAATGAAATACACCGTTCATAGAAATGGTAGGTTGTGCGTACGTATGAACGCTGTTTTCATTTCCATATTGAATTAAATGAAATTAATTAAATGAAAGATATATTTACATAAATCTAGTATCATTATTATGTAATTTAATTCATGATTATTTATTATATATACTTTATAATCATACTTTAATGGTTAATCATGTAAAATGATTCTCATCGCGTTCGTGGAGACGGTAGTCCGTACGTACGCATGAGCGATGATATCATTCCCATGATTGTGGAATTGTATTGAAGTGTATGTATAATATTTCAGAATCAATATCACATCACAATAAAAATATATAGTTATTTATTTGAACCATTATACCCATCCAAGTAGGGTGGTGGTGGAAAAACAGATTACACCACGGTGTGGAGACGGTATTCCGTACGTAAGCACGCGTGGTGATTTCGTTTTCCATAGGATGGATAGAAGGTGAATTGGGGTTGTATCATATTTATAATAACATATAAATATATAATTAATAATTATGTTATTACTTTATAATGAAACAACTAATGAATAGGATGTAAAAGAAGAATGAATCTTTAAAGAGCCTGTAGAAGAGATTACCTCTTCCTCAACGCACCTCCTTTAAACTTCTTCTTAGGGCACTAGAGCTGGTCCTTTTAGAAGACCAGAACCTCTATGATATAACTATAGAGGTTTAGAATAGTAATTAGCAGGTTTTTTCCGAGCTTCAAGGCTCAAAAGGGTGTGAAGAGAAGAGGGAAGGGGTTCCCTTTTTGTAAGAGAGAAGAGGGGCACCATTGTTAAAACTAAAAATATTATTTTATAATAAAGCCATATTCGATTTTTAATACCTCCAAACTGATTTATTTAGAATAAAAGGTGGGGAAGGGTCTAAATCCTCCCCACCAATAGGTTTTAGACAAGTTTAGGCTACTATTTTAACCTTATCTTTTAGATTTAACTCTATGATAAATAATTTAACTTTTGTCGTGTCTTCTTGTTTTCTTACACTATAAGGTTAATAAACTTACTATAATAAACCAAAAGAACCCCAAGTGGTTCATTATTAATATATTTATCCTTATATAAGATATTTGTCCGAAACATATATTTTTAGGAATATTATAACAAATAATAATATAATATTTGTTTTAAAAACTATTGTATGTCAATTTTGACACTATTTGGTAATTGATTTTTGTGAAAATCATAACAGCATGATTACTTCAAAAAGAATTAATTAAATCAATAATAACATGTCATATTAACCTATAAAATTATTTTAATTCATAAAAAGTCTCAAATTACATTTATTTTGGTATTTATAACATCAATTATGTTAATATTTCATTAATAAGGTAATTACTGCATCATCATTATGTCATAAATAAATTAAATTATTTAATGTCTGAAAATTATAAATAAAATACCATTATGTAGGAAATATTTTTTTATTTCTAATTAATATTTATAGTCGAATTTATCTTATGTATAGCCCTATATTAATAATGTTTTAGTTATTAAACATTGATTTTAACTATTTTAACTCTTCTTTAAATAAAATAATAATAAGTGTCCAAATCTTATCCAAGTCGACCTAAAGGGTAATATTTTATTCCTAAGGTTGTTTTTGGTCGAATTACAATTATCCAATAGAATTTGGACATGTGTTAGGGTAATAATAATATCATTTTTATCCATAATTACTCTATTTTCTTTTAATCGTGGTAAATAAAAGTAAAAAGTTACTATTTACCCAAAACTATTTTTATCTTATTGAACCACATTTTACTCCTTCATATTAACCGTGTGTCTTGGATTTTCAAAATTCCACTCACAGAAGTTTTATAATTATGTTTTATGTATATTTTCAAATTCTCCTAGGAGGTGGGTAAAAGACAGTGAAAAGTTCAATAAAATTTATATATATCGAAAATTATTATAAAATGACTCAAATGAATTATATTGAACTTATATAGGTATTATGTATCAATTTTAACCTAAAATTAATTTAAATAAAATAAATAATTATTTAAATAAAAAGCCGGTTTTTAAATAGTGACCTAGTTTTTTCACTATTAATCAAAAATTGAAAGTTTTCCGAAAAATACCAGAATTTCACCCTAGGCAAATTTCGATATTCCGAATCCAAAAATTAAGTCCATTTTGAAAGATAAAATTTGTAAAATTTCAAAAAGTGTGTATTAATATTCATAAAGGATAGTTCATAATAATATTATAATAATATATTGTTTAGTGAAACTCGGTATTGCGTACTACACACGCTGTAGAGGAAGGTCTTGATTGCGTGTAATGAAAGCCTCGTCAGGGATACGTGTAGTGAAATCTCCGTTTGGTGTTGCGTATGACATAATCAAAACATTTTTCATTTATAAATTAAAGAAAATCAATACTTAATGTTGCGTAGAATAATTTCACAAAACAAACATGGAATTGTTTGTAACACGAGCCAAGAATAGTGTTGTATATACTGCAAGCTAATACGGTGTTGCGTAGAGCACAATCTAATTTTGGTGTAGCGTACAACACAAGACATCAATGAAATTAAAAAGAATAATTCTCATAAAATCTCAGGTTGTTACATTCTTCCCCCCTTAAAATGGATTTCTCCCTCGAAATTTATTGGGGTTATAAATGGTTTACTACTTGGAAGTTTCTTTCATAGAAACCCACATCGTAAAAAGAAATAATAAAACTTAATTTTAAAAAGTAAAGTAAGAAACATAACGGTTACCCAAATTAACTCATCACTGGGTTTCCACATAAGATAACATAGGTGAAAATATGGATATGAAATAAAAATCTTACCATAATATTCTGATGAAGAGTGGTAGTGGACATGGCTATGAAAAAGCCAACAATAACTAAGCCATAAATTTGTGATGATCTAAGGTACCATCTGATTCATCGGATAGGAGGAAACTAGGACAAAATTTTTGGTTTTCAAGATCATTTCCCTAAAGTTGAATAATTTTTGAATTAAAAGAAATACTTACTTGATTTTGTTACAATATTATCGTTGCTCGTGCCTTGAACAATTTCCACTTCATCTCTTAAAGAAATGATGTTGAATTTGTCTTTTGCAAAGTGTTAGTAGATCATGTGATAGAATGATATGTCATTGCATCTGTCTCAAACATAGGATTAGAAAAAGTTATATACATAAGTTCATCTTATGGTGAGATTAATTGTATATGGTTCCAAAAATGGACTTATACTTCATCTATCATACCTATTAATAAAATAAAACTAGTTTCTACTAACCAGGGACTTCTTGTAAGCCAGTGGTAGGCGATAAAGGCCTGTCGCACTTCGTTTGTGGGTTCGATTCCCGTAACCCTATCCGACATGACGGGTTGTCGCCCGTTCTGTAGGTTGTCCCTTTTCTTAAGATACACTATTATAACCTTCTATCAATAATATCGAAAAAAATATCTATCCTTAAATAATAATAACTTATGTTCAACATAATCCATTCGAATCTTTAGGCTTATCCAAAATACTTCTTTCCAAACTCATAGTATAAAGAGAATGATTACTAAAAATTTCATATAGAAAGCATGTGAATACCATCATTTATCCCTCATATATCTTGTTGGTCACATTCCAATCATGTGAATACCTTAATCATGTATTCTCTTGAAAAATGAATACCCATTGAACCTTAGTGAAACATGAATGCTGTCAAAATTTAACTCTTTCCAAAATCCAAAAATTCTATATACTCAAACCATGATATAACCTTTTCCTTATATCAGTCATGAGCTCATGAATACTATCAAACATTTAATTTTCTATTTATCCCTTCATTATGCGCATATCATCTGCTTTTAAAAATATTTTAATCACTTTTCATGGTTACCAGTACCATATGATTATTGAAAACCAATACATAGATATTCCAAAATTCCACGATACCGTAAATGAGATTCCATGATACTATTTTGAAATCCTGTTACATAAACACTTATTCATTACACAAAATCTTTGTCATACTCAAAATCACAAATAGTGATCGCATTTGACTTCCCTTTATCATTTTCCTTAAGAGGTTCTTAATGTTGATCATAATTAACCCTTGGATTAGGGAATTGATTAGAATAATGCCCCATTTCCTTGCACTTGAATCATTGAAGTGTTGGTGGGGAGTTCTCTACAGTCTTTTCTTTATTCACATTATTAGCAACCCTTTTTCCATTACTTTAACACTCATATGATCGATGAACTTCTTTTCCACACTTAAAACATTTTATAGTCCTTTTAAGACAATCTCCACCATGATTCTTTCCACACGTTGATCATAAAGAAACATTCATCTTCTTTTCACAATTATTCTGAGATATTTCCTAGAACTCCATCTTTCGTTTCTTATCAAAACCATGAGATGGATATGTAACACCAACTTCTATTTCTACCTTGATAGCACAACGCACGATTTCATCATAGCTAATGAAGTCTCTTATAGCTAATTCTCTTTGAATACTTGGTTTTAAGCCACTGAAGAATCGATCAACTATACTTTTAGGTTGGATGATAAAGCTAGATGCATACCTTGCAAACCTTGTAAAATTCGCTTCGTATATACCAATTGATTCATCATCCTTTTTCTTAAGCTTAAGGAAATCCTTTTCCATCTTTGTACGAAGAATACGAGGGAAGTACTTTTTGAAAAATAAGTTCTTTAATTCATCCCATTCCGTGGATTCAATTTCATCTCGGGGCCTCATATTATTAATTGGAGTCCACCATTGATCTGCTTAACCTTCTAAACGGTAAATATCCAGAATGAATTTTTCATGTTCCGAACAACAAAGTATGGAAAATATCTTTTCAATGGTACTGATCCATTGTTCAGTAACAGGTGGATCAGAAGAACCACTTAAAGAAGGTGGGCGTTGCCTCATGAAGGACTAAATAGAATATTGTTCCCTTCTCTGCTCATTTGGAATTCCAGAATGATTCATAGCTTGTGTAAGTATAACAATAAGATTTTTCACTCTATCTCCCATAACATTGGTTTGTTCAGGAGGAAAATCATTACATCGTCCATTACATTGATCAACACGGTTCCTTCGAGTTCCAGCCATCATCTAAAACCCAAAAAGAATAGTGTAAGAGGCAAAAATCATGCTACGGAAAAAACATAATAAAGGGGGAGTACCTTTGATATCTAACATACTAGGTTTAATTATAATATCATTACTATAACTCTAGGACTATAACCTATACTTATACTAAAACTTAGGGACATCCCTAGACATACCTTAGAAATATCTCTAGGGATCTCACTAAAGTTTTTGTATCCTAGTTTCCAAAGGTTAACTAAACCTTTCCTCTGATACCAACTGTAGAGACCCCATACCATAAATACATGGACATTATATTACTTTTTCAGAATACATAATACATAACAAAACCAGACACCAAAGGACCATAATAGTTTAGTGTCTTTGGAAACCTGGAACATAATATTCTAATCATGGTGAAAGATCTTCAACATCTCCCATAAAGATCTTCCCCTTTTATTTTCTTACCTAAAACCATTATTTATATTCTAGGGCCAAGAAAACATAAAAAGGGTGAGCTCAAATGCTCATTAAGGGTAAAAATTGATAACATTAAACAATCCATAAACATTTTAATACAAAAACATGAACATAAAATCTAAACATCAAAATCTTGAGCAAAGACATAAATCTTGGAATTATGTAAGGCATATATCATAAAGGAACATTATTCATGATAAAATAGCATGGGAATAAAAATGTAATTGTGGAAACCCATTAAGAACATGATATGATTTCCATGGTAGACAACACAATGCTGCTAAGACCATCTTAATGGAAAAAGTCCCTTTCTGAATCGAGTTCACTCCTCGTTCCAGTCCTGTAACACTGAACCGGATTAACTTATTGTTTCAGCCATCTCATGAGATATAAATCAATACTCAATGAATTGGAGGTAGATATAGGTCCCACCCATCTCATAATGAAACCATTCTTATGTGTTCCACAAAATCATAAATCATAGCATAACCCATGTAATAAAAATGGGATTCTTTAACATCATACCATCATAACATAATACATATAAGATAAAAGGACATCCTAAAATTAATTTCATCATTAAATAATAAAATCAATGTAAAAATAGTGATAGAAATAGAAACATATATTATCTTAGATGGAAAATAATTTTGATAAAACACATGAACTCCATTCTTGAGGAAAATATTCTTTCTACTTCAAAAAACATTTTCCCTTTCTTAACATGTCATACAATTTTAAACTAAAATAAGTTGATTAAAAACACAGGAAAACTTTTAAAGGAAGATTCATTGAAATAATGTTCTATGAAATCATAAAAATCCATTCTTGCCATATAAGTTGAAAAACATTCTTCTCGTACTTTGGCTGGAAAAGTCAAAAAGTACCTCGTACAAAAAACGAAAAAAGATTTCTTTAATATCTTTTACTAAAAACTCACCAAAGGGTAAAATTGGATTTAAAAAATTTTAATAGGATAGAAATAATATTACATATTGAAAAAACTTGGATGTGGATGATAAATATTCCCTAATAAATTCTGAAGTGTAAACAATCTCGGATAAAAATGAGATTGCGAGATTTTCCCTTACCTTAGGTCTGATATGCTTCGTATGTATATGAAAATCCTGTATAATTATTTAAATAATGTCATTGACTTATTACTAAATCATATTCATTGTTATGATATCATATATGGTTCACTTATGAGTTTATATTACCCGTTTGTTTGTAAATTCCATGTTAAAGCAGTGTTTTGGGTAAAATCGTTTCATTTATCGTATGTGTTTCGACTTGTTGTTCTTGATATTATTATTTATATCCTGATTTACTTAATTCCAGAATTTAAAATATGATTTATATATAATATATATTCAGTATATAAATATATATGATAGATTGATAAATGGAATGAAATACACTGTTCATTGAAACGGTAGGCTGTACGTACGTAGGAACGCTGTTTTCGTTTCCGTATTGAATTAAATGGAATTAATTAAATGAAACATATATATAAATAAATCCAGTATCATTATTATGTAATATCTTTCATGATTATTTATCATATATACTTTATAATCATACTTGAATGGTTAATCATGGAAAATGAATCTCATCGTGTTCGTGGAGACGGTAGTCCGTACGTACGCACGAGCGATGATATCATTCCCATGATTGTGGAATTGTATCGAAGTGTATGTATAATATGTCAGAATAAATATCACTTTAAAATATTCATATATAGTTATTTATTTACACCATTATACCCATCCAAGTAGGGTGGTGGTGGAAAAACAGATTATACCACGGCGTGGAGACGGTATGCCGTATGTACGCACGCACGATGATTTCATTTTCCGTAGGATGGATATAAGGTGAAATGGGGTTGTTTCATATTTATAATAACATATAAATATATAATTAATACTGTTGTTGTTAATTTATAATGAAACAAATAAAGAAGAGGAAGTAGAAGAAGAAAGAATCTTTAAAGAGTCGGTAGAAGAGATTACCTCTTCCTCGACGCACCTCCTTTAAACTTCTTCTTAGGGCACTGGAGTTGGTCTTTTGAGAAGACCAGAACCTCTATTATATAACTAGAGAGGTTTAGAAGAGGAATTTTCAGGGGTTGGATGAGCTTCAAGGCTCAAAAGGGTGTGAAGAGAAGAGGGAATGGGTGCCCTTTTTATAAGGGAGGAGAGGGGCAGCTTTGGAAAAACATAAAATATTATTTTATAATAAAGTCATATTCGTTTTTTAATACCTCCAAACTGATTTATTTAGAAGATAAGGTGGTTAAGGGTCGCCATCCTCTCAACCAATAGGTTTTAGACAAGTTTAGGTTACTATTTGAACCTTATCTTTTAGATTTAACTCTTAGTTAAATAATTTATCTTTTACCGTGTGTTCTTATTTTCTTACAATATATGGTTTATAAACTTACTATAACAAGCCACACGAACCCCAAGTGGTTCATTAATAATATATATAACCTTATATAAGTCATTTGGCTAATCCTTATATTTTTAGGAATATTATAACAATTAATAATATAATATTTGTTTTAAAGACTATTTTATGTCAATTTTGACACTATTTGGTAATTGATTTTTGTGAAACTAATAACAGCATTATTACTTCAAAAAACGTTAATTAAATTAATACTAATATGTCATATTTACCTAGAAAATTAGTTTAATTCATAAAAAGTCTCAAATTACATTTATTTGGGTATTTATAACATCAATTATGTTAATAATTCATTAATAAGGTAATTACTACATCATCATTGTGTCATAAATAAATTAAATTATTTAATGTATATAAATTATAAATAAAATATAATTATGTTTTAAATCATTTTATCTTTCTAATTAATATTTATAGTTGAATTTATCTTATGTATAACTCTATATTAAAAATTTTTTAGTTATTAAACATTGATTTTAACTATTTTAACTCTTCTTTAAATAAAAAAATAAAAAGTGTCCTAATCAAATCCAGGTGGAAGTAAAGGGAAATTTTTTATTCCTAAGGTTGTTTGTGGTCGAATTACACTTATAAAATAGAATTATGACATGTGTTAGGGTAATAATAATATCATTTTTACCCTTAATTACCCTATTTACTTTTAACCGTGGTAAATAAAAGTAAAAAGTTACTATTCACCAAAAATTATTTTTATATTATTGAACCACATTTTACTCCTTGATATCAAATGTGTCTCTCGAATTTTCAAAATTCCACTCACAGAAGAAGTAAAATTATGTTTTATGTAAATTTTTAAATTCTCCTAGGAGGTGGTTAAAAGATGGTGAAAAGATCAATAAAATTTTTATATATCTAAAATTGTTATAAAATGAATCAAATTAATTAAATCAAATTTATATAGGTATTATGTATCAATTTTGACTGAAAATAACTTTAAATAAAATAGATAATTATTTAAATATAAATTCGGTGTTTAAATAGTAACCTAGTTTTTTTACTATTCATCAAAAATTGAAATTTTTCAAAAAAAATTCCAAAATTTCACCCTAGGTTAATTTCGATATTCCGAATCCAAAAATGAAGACCATTTTGAAAGATAAAATTTATAAAATTTCAAAAAGTGGGTATTACTATTCATAACAGCTAGTTCATAATAATATTATATTAATATATTGATTAGTGAAACTCAGTATTGCATACTACACACATTATCGAGGAACGACTTGAATGCGTGTAATGCAAGCCAAGTCAGGGATGCATGTAGTGAAAGCTCCGTTTGAGGTTGCATATAATATAATAAAAACATATTTCTTTTATACATTAAACAAAATCAATACTTAATGTTGCATAGAATAATTTCACAAAATAAACTTGAAATTGTGTGTAACACGAGCCAAGAATAGTGTTGCATATACTGCAAGCAAATACGGTGTTGCGTATAGCATAAGCTAATTTTGGTGTAGCATACAACACAAGACATCAATGAAATTAAAAAGTATAATTCTCATAAAATCTCAGGTTGTTACAATTACACATTTGAAAAATATATTTTTTATTCACAAAATTGAATGTATTATAATATTATGACTATAAAATCTATTGGATTAGTGTTAAAAAAATTTATTGAATACTTAAAGTATAAAAATTTATTAAAAACATTACACAATAGTTTTTTTTTAAATTTATTGCGATGAAATTTTGTTTTTATATAAAAAAATAGTTTTTATAGAATAGAAATATCTTTATTTTTAAACAGATCTTATATTTATTCCCGTCTAATTGAGGAACATTCATTTAGTTTATATACATGCATAAGTTATATTTTCATAATTTAGTTATTTTATTTATAATTTCCATTCTAATGGCTAAGTAAGAACTATAATAATATATTAAAAACAATTTTAATAGTATATTTTTGTTTAGTAAAATATTGTCTTCCATGTAGCACAATCTATCAATAGAACACAAAATTATATCTAAAAAAAGACAAACATAGTGTATCATGTACTTTAATCTAAACTAATATTTATTTAGAAAATATTTTACTAGGTGTTTCTTACAAATATATAATAACATTCTTATTTCATATAACACAAGCTATATTCCATGTTGTGTAAAATGAAATATATCAAAAATATTAAATTAATTCAAAAATATATTTCACAAATTCATGGGGTGTTACATTCTATACCCCTTAAAATTAATTTCACCCTCAAAATTCATCTAGGTTATAATGTTTTGATATGTGAAATTTACTTTCATAGAAACCCACATCGTAAAAATAAATACACAAACTTTCATTTAAAATGGGAATGTTGGAAACTTAATGGTTACCCAATGTATCTCATAACTAGGTTTCCACGTAGGAGAAAATAGGTGGAAAGTGAAAACATTGACCTAAAATAAAAAACTAACTGTCACGTTCTGATGGAGAGAGATAGTTAACATGGATAGTAGAAAGTTAACAATCACAAATCCATAACCCAAAGAGTCCTAAAAATAGACGTTGATATCATCAATAATGATGACAACAGGACAAAAATTTATTTCATGAACCTCTTCCAAAAGTTTATGAGTTTTCTTGAGAATATATACTTACATAACTATAGGAAAACCTCACCCTTTGTTGTTCCTTGATCAATTTCCACTTCATCTCTATTTCCAAGAAATAAAGGTGAATTTTTCTTTCATAAAGTGTTAGCAGATAATGAGATCAATAAATATAATGATAGGTTATTCCGTATATATTTATCATAAAAACAAGGTTATCACAAGTTATCTAATATGCATAAATCCTCATATGGTGAGGAAATACTTTAATCTCTAAAACCAAATCTAATTTTTAACATTAATTTTTACATAAATGGATTAATTAATAATATTTATGAAAGATAAAAGTCCAAAACATTATAAATAAGGTCAATAAATTTCTCTAAATTAGTTTAGTGTTAATCACCCATATATCATAAAGTTGCTCTTATTTGTCACAGAAGATACATGTGAATACCTCCACCATGTATTCTCTTGAAAAAATTTAATTAACATAAATCCTTATTGATAACAAGCAATCATTCTTATCCTAATTATTATTGAATATATTACTTATGTCCAACAATTTCATAAAATTTATCAGTGATAACATAAACACTTTGTCAAATATTCCTTAATCAGTTTCAAGGTAATCAGTGTTATCCAATTTATTTATTCATATCCAATATATCTTTACCCAAACATCATTAGCACAATATTATAAAAATATTAATGGTTATATTTTTATTAATCTTGTGTTTCCCATAAATATCAATATGCTATTAAATTACATTTCTATGTCTTTAGCTCCATTCAACATGACTTATTCCATCCTCAATGAAATAATTATACTGAAAATACTTATATATTTCATGATTAGTATAACATAATCTTATAATTCAAAAATATATATACTTAAATTTTCTAACTTTATTCCTAAACCATTACTCAGGCTTCATCATTTTATTCTTTCCCAGAATATGAAATATGAATCATGTAATAAGGTTCCTCGATCATAATATAATCATGACTGTTATTTTTAATATAGAAAATACTATTAGAACATCACATTCCTTTCACATGTCACATGTAGTTTCTGTATCCTCAGTAGTATAGAAAATGCACGTACACCTTCATGATTCTCTGTAAGATACTTCCACTTAAGATATTTATTTTAATAATGCTCATACATTCCACATCTAAAATAATCAATATTTAAAATATTCCTTCTATTTTGACTAAGACCAGAAATCAAATTGTGAGAAAAACTACTCCTAGAATAAAAACACATAATTATGAAAAATTACTTAAAGTAATCCTAAATCATGATACCTACTTTTAAATCTATGACACCTTACGCATATCCTAAGAGAAATCCCTATACATATACTAAGAAATATCCTTAGGGGTATCACTAAATGTTTCTCATCCGATTTTCCAAAGATTGAATAAACAGTTCCTCTGATACTAATTATAATGACCTAGTCTTAACATGTATAGATATTACATCCTTTTTCAGAATAAACATCCACACGCCCAAAAACCATATTTGTTTACTGCCTTTGGAAACATAGAACAAAAACTATAATCTGGTAAAAGATCTTCAATGTTTCCAAAAAATATCTTCCCTTTTATTACTCCTACTTAAAAACTTTCATTATAATTGGAGGAATATAAAAATAAGAATGGGTGATATTAGATTCTCAATAAGGGTAAACATGGAAGATATGTAATCATAACATGAGAATAATGGTATAAAGCATGATCTTATCATTTTAATATCAACGCAATTACAAGAATCATATAAATGAGTCATCTCATAAGGATTTACAGTTTATAAGACATTAATCATATGATAATCAAAGAATATAATCCATGAGATCATAACATTGACATAATACATGTAATTGTGGAATACACATAAACTTGTAAATTTTCATCATGTATAAATAGTAATAGGTTCACTCATTAAATTAATTACATGAAATCAATATATTTCATAAACATATGGATATTAATACTACGTCCATGTTTATAATTATGAACATAAAAACAAGGTCCACACATATAATTGTGAACATGAAATCAAGTTCATATATGACATATATACCTTATGAGTTATCCATATTTACCCAATTCATTGAATTGGGATATTGGTCCCAAAAATCACATAATGAAAAAAATGTGTTCCACAAGATAATAAATCATTCATAATATCAGAACCCATAGAAAGAAATGGATTTTATAAACATCGTTCAATCATAATATATCCCATGAAAAGAAATGGGTTTCATAAATAACATTCCATCATAATCACAAAAAAACCATAGGTATAATAGGGATAGTATCCTTTAATAAAATCCCTATTAAATCATATGTAACATCACTGATAATTATCTTATATAGAAAATAAGTTTGATAGATAAATTGAAACTAATTCTTGAGGAAATGTTCCTTTCTGCTTTGAAAATGTTTTCTTTTATTAAAACGCATCACAATTTTAAAAGAAAAAATTTAATTTTAAAATTAACTTGTATGATTTTAAGGGATGATTCTAGGAATTAACTAATAATTAAAGTTAAAAAATACATTCATTCCATATAATTAAAAAAATCGTTCTATACATTTTTATTGGTAAATTCCCAAATATCCTTATTTAGAAAATAAAAAAATCTTTAAAACTATCTCATAAAAATTAAAACATCTATAATGAAAACTATAAATATTAATAAAATAATATTAAAAAAAATGATAATATTTTCAAAAAACATGGACAAAGATGATAAATATTCCCCAATGGAAACTTAAAATGAATCAAACTTGAATATTGATGATTTAGTGAAATAAAAACTCATCACATTATAATTAGTTGAATATTATTCCTGATGAAATAAATAAAGTTATATGTGTATGAAGATAACATAATATTATAGATATTACTCATTAAATACATTCATGGGAAGTACATACACTTAGTATAAGAAACAAATAGTGTATAATGGATGTGTCCCTGCGAAATAAAGTGAGACAAAAATCCCATACCTTATATGTTGACTCTCATTATTCTCATGAAGTCCTCATGAATAATAAATATAGTTTTATTATACATAAATTAAAGATCCATATTCATATATATAATACCATATATTATTTACTTATAACATTATATTACATTCTTATTAACAATTCCAAGTTTAAGATATATTTCAGGTAATAACCACTTGGTTTATCATATATGTTTTGACTTTTTATTCGTAGTCCTCAAAATTAGATCACGGTTTCATTATCTAAATAATGATAAAAATGATACAAATATCATATATATTCATTATATATGTATTTCTTATCTATAAAATACTGAAATGGAAAATGAAATAGATACACATGAACGATGATTCCATTTTATGTCATATTGAATGAAAGGAAGTAAATTAAATATATGTATTTATATATATATAATATATAATTATAATAAAATTTTTATTTAATAAATATTTTATAATGTTACTAAAACCTTCCTTAATACATTCCATGTATGGTGTGAACTAAACACATCGCTTGGAGGAGCTGGTAGTCCACATGTCCACAAACGAAGTTGTCGTGTTTACACAAAACTGAAAGCATAAAGATATGTTTTAAATAAAAATTAAAAATGAAGAAAGACATAATAAATATAATATATATCATATAAAAACATATGTTACATCCTAATTCCTAACCATGATATGTGGTAAACAAAAAACAAACAACATTGTTTCGTGAGGTAGTAGTTTTTCGTACATAAGAACAGTCAGTTCATTACACATTAGATGGATGTATGTGTAATTGTATCTCTAACCATTAGAAGAAAAAAATATTGGTATATTGATCATAATTATTTTATTATATAAAAATTTAATAAGAATAATTTATGGGGTTTAATGAAAAAATAAAACAATTTTTTTTATGAATGTTGCCTCTTCTTTGGGTATCTCCTTTTGATTTGAAAAAAGGAATTATTTGATGGGATTTATGATAAAATTAAGGAGTCGAGGAATAATGGAGGGAATTTTGAAGGATATTTTTAAATATTTGGGCCAGACCAAATAGGTTTTAGAGTGTAAATAAAAGAGAAGAAGGTGTTCTCTTTTATGAGTGAGGGGCATGGTACTTTTCGAATTTCAAAAGAGATTATTTTTAATAAATTAAATATAAATATAAATACCCTTAAAATGACATTTATTCGAAAATAATATGATATAAGGTTATAATATGATCATATAATATATTTTATACAATTTTGGGTATTATTTTAAACCTTATAAATTTAATTAACCCTTAATTAAGCCATTTTAATTTTAACTATGGTAACAAAGTTTTTAATATTAATAGGATGTAATTTTTACATATAATGTGTCGATTAGACCATAAATTTCTAATTTAAGATATTTTAGTCAATATATCATGTCATTTTTATTATTAAATTATTTTATTATTTTTAAAAACTTTAATAAAATATTATTTTCATAAATTATCATAAGTGTCAATTTCAATACGATTCATAACATTGACTTTAAGAAAATAAATCTAGCAAACATACTTAGAACCAATTCATTTAATACACCACTAATATGTCATATTAACCTATAAACTTCGTTTATAACCTTAATTATGTTAAATTGTATATCTTTAAGTATTTAAAATATCATTTAGTTGATTGTTTCATTAATTGTGTAATTATTGCATCATCATTTCATAATTATTTACGATAGTTATTAGTTCACTAAAAATTAAAAATAAATTTCCATTATTTATATTACAATTTTATGTTATTTATTATTATATATAGTTGAGAATATCTTATATTTATCAATATATTAAAAATATTATACATATTAAAAGGAAGAGTGTGATATTTTGTCTCTCCCCTTGAGTTTAATAATATTTAATTCATTTAGATGGACAAGATTTAGTTGAGTTATTAAATTTAGATCCTTATGTGTTAAGGGTCTAATTAAATTCATCCAATAACATTTTTTCAAGTGTTAAGGAATTATTTCTTGTATTTATAATATTATTTTCACCCTTAATTACCTGATTTTTACCCTTAATTGTGGCAATAAAAATTACTAAAGTTTTTATTCATATTGATCAAAAATAAAAGGGAATATTTAATAAATTTGGATCTTATAATTATAAATATATAATAAATTTTTTATAATTCAAAAAAAATTATAAAAATTATCTAAAATTTATCATGTTGTTGGAACGGGAAAATGAGTTTTCAAAGTGAAAACGTCTCAAAGATTGAAATATTTTTATATCCAAATTCACTGTAAAATTGATTAAAATGACCGATATTGTATTAAATGATAAAAAATTGGTATAATTATAATTTAAAATCAATTAAATATATAATTTAACACTATAAATTATTTTAATGAAAAAACTATTTTCAATTAAAATTCAGTATTTTTCACAATTCATCAAAACATGAAATTTATCAGAAAAATACTAAAAATTTAAACAATGTAAATTTTGATATAATACTTTTAAATAATAATTTTATTTTTCTCATATAACAATTATTAATGTGTAAACAATTAGATTTAAATGGTTTCTCCATTAAAAGGCTATAATATTATCCTTTTGAAATAAATATTATTATTCATAAAATTGTATTTATTCTTATCTTATGGCTAAAATATCAATTGTATGAGTGAAAAAAAATATGATTGAATATGTAATATATAAATATTATTTAAAACATTCACTAATAGTGGTTTTTTAATTTATTAAGATGAAATGACACTTGCACATAGGAAAATAGTTTTCTTAGAAAAGGAATTTCCTTATTATCAAAAAGCACTTACTTTACTATCTAGCTAATTGATGACAAACGATTAATTTTTTATACATTTATAAATTATATTTTCATAATTTATTTAGTATTATTTTTTATTTTCATTCCAATGGCTTGGTTGAATATATAATAATATTTTAAAAACAATATTAATTGTATATTTTAGTTTGGTAAAACATAGTCTTGTGGGTAACACGAGCTACAAAAATAATTATAAATTGTGTTTAAAATAATAAAAACATAGTTTTTTATGAATGTAATGAAAATCTAGGTGTTGTTTGTAGAGTAACCTTTAAATTTTGTTGCGTACAAAGTAATAATAGCTTTTTTCTTTCATATAACACAAGCTATATTCTGTGTTGTGTGAAATAAAAAATAAGGAAAAGAATAAATTAATTCGAAAAATATATTTCACTAAATATAGAGGCATTACATACTCACATTCTAAAATATGAGTCTAAAAAATAGACACAAGGGGTAGAAGGTCCCCAAAAATGGTGCATGGCATGTATGGGGTCCACATGGCATCTGGTCCTGCTCTACAGTCAAGTCGTGTTCTTCTATGGACATTGATCATTGGCCATGTCACTGTAAATGGTACATAAAGGTCCCACATAGTGTTTTTTAGCCTCCTAGTCCTTTCTCGTGTGCTCCTAGTAATTCCCATGCCTATTAGGCCATTCTGTGTACCTTCTCATGCACCATGACATGCACAAGTATTGGCTCATATCGGTGTAATCTTAGAGTACAAGACACATCATCTCACATGGGGTCATGGGAATGTGTATCTAGAACATGAAATGTTCCCTCAAGGAGGGTTACTTAGAATGTATCTCTTATCAAATGACTTATGATATTTAAATCTAGTTCAAACCATATCTTCCGCTTAAAATATGAAAAAATGTTATGTATTCTTTCGCACTACACAGTGCGTAGTAGCATTATTGGATTTTTAACAAAGAACCCAGATCCACAATTTTCTCCAGAATCCACTCATATTGACCACCCAAAAACATTAAGTCACCTACAACAATTGATTTCCAGCCCTATGGTGACCAAAAATTATAATTAGATGATTCCCTTAAAGCCTGAAGCACAATGTGTAACGCCCCGACCCTAATTACCTAGAGTCGGTGAATTATTACATAATATTGGCATGATCACGAGAAAGATCAAGTCTCGAAAGACCGATTAGTTTAGTAGCCTTGGAATAACTAGATACATCCTTAAATTTTACATTACACCATAAAAAAACATCTTGTCTTCATATCCCCTCATACTATCCCTGCAGGTCATTCATAAATTACTTCTTCATAATCCTGGGAAAAAAATAAAACATTGAAAGGGGTGAGCTCAGATGCTCAGTAAGGATAACATTATAGCAGAAGCTTTCATAAATAAGCATAAACACTTAAGGCAATTTATAACTAAAACAAAAGCCTTTTAAACTTTAACTTCAGCATAAAATGGCAAAGGTAAAATGAAATAATGCCATTTACTTACTCACATGGATATTCTAATAGTTGAATGATCACATGAAATATCAATAACCACTTTCATAATGATGGAATGCATAATGCCAGACTATCATAACCACATAGCCAAGGCCTCGTGCCAAGACTACAAATAAGATTTTTCCAAGGCCTTGTGCCAAGACACTAGTTTGTCTCATGAGACCTACCGATGCATCGAGGAGCTATAGCGGGCTCTACCCGTCACTTATTAAGTCCAATGCATTCCTCATATGAATAGGTTTAAACATAAAATAAACATTTGTATTAAAACTAGCATACGAAATGTCAATACTTTAACCACAAACCATGAATGGTATAAAAATAGAACATCCACAGTCAAACATAACTCATTTGATACAATATGGAAGATTGTATTGTATCACATTAAACTCAATCATGAATAATGAAGGATGTTGACATAGATGAAAATAATCATCAAAACTATTTGAGGGAAATATCCCCCTTTTCTTGAAATCATTTAAAAGTCACACTATTTGTCAAGAAGCCATTTAAAAATAGATTTTTTTGAATCGAAGTGTCCCATAACAATTTGAAACTTTTAAAAGGAGTTTTAATTTCAAAACTTTAATGTCCATATAAATAAATCCTTAAAACCATTTTTAAAACATGGACATTAATGAGCAAGATATAGAAGAATAAGTCTTTACAACATTTTAAAATGATATTCTGGTCAGAGATTCTAACCAAAAGAGAGACACTTGAATACAAATATTTGAGGTAATAAAAAATTTGTAATATCATGAGAATAAAGGGATTCATGGTATACTATGTCAAAGTACATTATATACAACACATAAAAGTGATTTGGTGTATATCAACAAAGAAGTCTCAGTTGAATGTAAATTGAGATGAAATCTCTCATAAAGGCCGTATCCTTAGGTTAAGGATAAATCAACGACACGATTATGTGTGAAAAAAAATATAAATACACTAAATATGATTGAATATTCAGTGTAAAACAATCAAAGGATATTCACACATATTCTTGTAGAAACAACACCAACGAATTGGATGTTTAACTCAACAAATGGTGAAAGAGTTAAAATTACTCTTATCAAATTCATATTAATGACTTGAGAATTATCAATGGAGTGATTATGTGTATCAAAAGTATATCCACAGGAAGGGGAGTGGAAATTATGACATAATCAAATGAATAGTGATTCCACACATAATCTTGGAGTAATATAATCAATGAAATATGCGTAAAGCCGAATGAGTGGAAATTGAAATCCCAAATTCCCTTATCGATTTGCTAACTTATGAAACAAACAACCATGAAATAAGGATCATACCATGACTATGTAAATACCCATAAATTAAATTATATTACACAATGAATACAATCATGGGCAGTACACATACACCACATGTAATAATTAAGTGGTGAACAATGGAATTCTCACGAAATTAAGAGTGAGATAAGAAACTCCTTACCACGTTAATCAACTGAGTCGTATGGACAAAAGTTAATAACCACCAAATTATTTACAGAATAACATGAATATAAAGATAATCATGATAATATATATCAAATGGCAGTACACAATACACCACTTTCAATAATTTAGTGGCGAACAATGGAAATCTCACGGAATTGAAAGTGAGATAAGAAAATCCCTTACTTGTACTTTTTCCTTGGTCGATGGTAGGTTTACCTCCTGTATAATGGTGAAATAATTGTTATTGAATAATACAATAATAATTTACTTTAATATGATATCATATATGATCTTTTAACATTGATTTGTTAATAATATCTTAGAATTATCGTTATTTCGGGTGTTAACGGGTTCATTTTACTTTATATTCTTTGTTATGTGAGCCATATTCGTTATTAATGGGATGTATATTATTCATATCCAGAATGATATCAATTCCTTAGATACTATTTTTAAATCATCAAATTATAATTATACTTGAATGGATATGATGGACAATGAATCTCATCGCGTTCGTGGAGACGGTAGTCCGTACATACGCACGAGCGAAAATATCATTCTTTTGATATTAAAATAATATATAATTGGATTTTATATCATATATATAGAATCATTATCATGTTATAGTTATTATTTAAATGAGTTACACATCATTATTATACCCATCCAAATAATAATATATTGAATAACAATTACACCACGACGTGGAGACGGTAAGCCGTACGTACGCACGTATGGTGACATGTTATTCAAAGGATGGATAGAATACTGAATATGGTTGTACCATATTTATAATAACATCACAGTATATATATGATACTGGATTTATTATTTTATAATGTTAATAACAAATAAATAGGAAGTGGAAGAAGAAAAGAACTTAAAAAGGGGTGGTGAAAACATTACCTCTTCTTCGGGTTCTTTTTTTGATTTGATCAAAAGGGATCCTTAGGTTGGCTTTCTAATCAAACTAAGGCCTCTAGGTTGTAGTGAGGGAAGTTGGGAGAGTATTGGGGCAGAGTTTGGCCGAACCAAAAGGCTTTTAAGGTGTGAAGAAATGAGAAGGAGGAGTGCCCTTTTATAAGAGGGGTGAGGGGCACCTTTGGAAAAGCTAGAGATATTAGTTTATAATAAATTCATATTCGGTTTCCAGTGGCTCAAAAGTTGACTATTAAAAGTTTAAGGTGGGGATAGGTCTAAACCCACTCAACCAATAGAATTTAGACAGGTTTGGGTACTTATATTAACCTTATCTTTAAGTATTAACTCTAAGTTAATTAGTTTCACTTTTACAATGTCTCTTTGTATTTTTATATAATATGATTAATAAACTTACTATATACATCCAAGTGACCCCCAAGTGGTCCATTAATGATGAACCTATCATTATATAAGTCTCTTGGCCGAACCTTAGATTTTTAAGAATTTAATATCAATTAATAATATAATATTTGTTTTAATAACTCTTTTATGTCAATTTTGACACTATTCAATAGTTGATTTTTGTGAAACTCATAACAGATTGATTACTTCCAAAAAAGTCAATTAAATCAATCCTAATATATCATATTATCCTAGAAAATTAGTTTAATTCATTATAAGTTTCATATTATATTTATTTGGGTATTTATAATATCAATTATTTTAATTTTTCACTATTATAGTAATTACTGCATCATCATTGTGTCATAAATAAAATAAATTATTTAATGTCTAAAAATTATAAATAAAATATCATTATGTAGGAACTCTTTTTATCTTTCTAATTAATATTTATAATCGAAAATCCAACATATATAACCTTATGTAAAAATTGTTTTTCTAAAAGATATATGCTTCTGTCATTTTTGTATTCATTTTAACTTAATTAAAATAAAATGTCATTATCACTTACAAGTGGATCCATGGGGTCCCAAAATCGACCCAAAGATGCCCATGGTCGACCATGTATCAACCAATATGGTTAAGACACGTTTTAGGGTAATTTAGTATTCTTATAATATTATTTTTTAACCCTTATTTACCGGATTTACCCTTAACCATGGTAAATAAAATATTTACCGCAGTAATTATTCAAAATGCCTAAAAATAAAAGTTAAATATTTACACAATTTGAACATCCTGATTCCAAATATGGAATCCATTTTCCTAAATTCAAAACACAGAAGTGGCAGAAATTAATTTAAAATTAATTCCCGCTGTCAAAACAAAAAGCGTGTTTTTAAGAGATAATAACTATCAAAAGATTGACACTTGTTTATGTTCGGTTTAATTGTAAAATTATGTCCAATGACCAAAATTATATTAAATGGTAAAAATATATTCAAAATATACTTTAAAACTACTAAAATTCATAATTTATCACTATTAATTATTTTGATTAAAAAAGTTGTTTTTAATTAAAATTTAGTAATTTTCACTATTCATCAAAATATGAAAGTTATCCGAAAAGTACCAAAATTTCACCTTAGGCTAAATTAGATATTCCGAATCCAAAAATGAAGTCCATTTTCAAATATAAAATATATATAATTTCAAAAATTAGGTATTACTATTCATAATGGCTAGTTTGATTGGTTGTGGTGTGTGTTAAAACTCAAGGTTGCGTACAACACACGCTACTGTTTTATTCAAAGGAAAGCGTACCGTGGTAGCTTGGGATGTTTTATTTGAAATTTTTTGATGTCCCCATTTAGTTAAAAGTTTAAAATATTTTATTTAAAAAGGGTTCACTATTAAAAGTTGGTAAAACTGCAATACTGAAAATGAATTTGTTCTTACATTATGTCTAAGAAACTCCTAATATGGATTCTAAAATTATAAGGATTATATAAAGTTTAAAATTTAGTTTATACTATTCATAACCTCTTTTGAATGGCTTGTTTGGTATGTCATGGTGCGCTTGAACTCGGTGTTGCGTGTAGTGCAAGTTATTGAATTATTTTGAAGAAATAACACACTATGAAATCTTGGGGTGTTACATTCTCCCCTCCTTCAATAAATTGCGTCCTCGCAATTTGAAATTGTTCTTCGAAAATAAAAGGTTGAAAATAGAAAATATATTTGTGGGAAAACCCACATCGGAAATTGGGTTACTAAAATTTAGTCCTAATATGAGGAAAAGAGAAATGAAAGGGTCACCACCAAATTATGATCTCGATTAAGAGAAAATTGGTGGCAATTAGAGACATAAAATTGGAGGGAAAACGTAAATATTTATAGGTAGTGATTGAGGTCATCAATCACAAACAAGTATAAAATTGAGGTCCTTAAACTCATCAATCTATGATGATTTTCAAGTAACTTCGGTTCAACAAAATATAGGGTATTAGGATAACACATTTTTGACGTTTCAAAATATATTAGTTGAAATCCCACATCGAAAAATGAATTAATGAGGCCTCTATTTAAAATAAAGAGTGGAAAGTATGAAGATTACCGAAAATAACACATACTAGGGTTCCATGTAGGAAAATATGGATATGGAAGAGAAATCTAACCATCAATTATCTGATGGAGAGTGGTAGAGAACATGGCTATGAAAAGGCCAACAATCCCAAAGCCATAAATCAGTGATGATTTAAGGTACCATCTAGGACAACATTTTTTTTTAAAGTTACATTACATAAGGAAGAGGAATTCATTTATGACATTGACTAAGAACATTATGAGATATACATACATTTTAAGTATATTTTCATTCTTTAATAAATTTCCACCACTAACTCAATTTTTTTTTAAACGATAAGTATTCAAGAAGACTTGGTCACACTGGAAGAGCTAGAATAAACTTCTATAGAATCACATGATCCATGCAGGATAAACCATATATTTACATTGTCTTTTAAGATTAATCAAAACCAAAATGGTTAGTGAATGATCTAATGATCCCCCAAAAGGATATTCATTGAGATAAATATGTACTAATATTAATTTCTAAAATTAAACCAACAATACCCCAAAGTTAAATAGATACCATTCAATAACCAATTGTCATTAAAATCCTTTAATATAATACAAACTAATATTGAAACCCAAAACATAGAAGAATTTGATTATGTAGTCTCCCATGTTACATTGTATCTCCAAATGACATCAAATACTCTTAAAGTCACATACTTAAAAGTAATTAACATCATCACATATTCTCTTTTATAGGTTAATAATTTTTATAAATAACCCAAATCACTATAAATCAACAATAAAAACGTAGATAAAAATCCACCATTACTCTACAAATGAAACCTCATTGTATTCTATTTTCCTTGGGCATATAGTGTTCCTAACATAACGAACATCTTCCAAAATAACATTTATCACTTAATCACCAAATCATTTTCCTATACCAAGGGTATTCATTTGATAAGACATAAGAACCCAAATCATCTTATTATTGACCAATAAAATCATTTAAAAAAAAATAGTCACACTAACCAGGGACTTCACGTAGTCCAGTGGTAGGCGATAAATCCAAATCGCACTTTGGTTGTGGGTTCGATTCCCACAGCTTTCTCCGACGCGACGGGTTGTCACACGGTCTACGTGTTGTCCTTTTTCTAAAACTATATTTTATAATATTACCAAAATGAGATAAATTCCACAAAATAACATAATTTAACCACAAATGTTATATCATACTTTTCATTTTCATCCCAAATGATAATAACTTATCATTTTCTCAAAACCCAATGATCATATAAAACCAAATGGTTATTTATACCTATATCCACAAGAGAAGAGACAATTCTTCCTCAAATATCATTCTCACATGGAAAACAGCGGGGTTACAAATACAAGAGAAAATTATTCCAAAGTAAACCCATCAACAAGGAGTGCTAATACTTTTTAAATTTTTCTCCAACCATTTATTTCCACATAGCTTCTTCTTTGACCAAGAAAATATTCTATAGAATAGGACATTTATTCGGGTAATGGCCAGGTCCCCTACATTTACGGAAAATGACTGTAAATGGACTCTTGGGACCATTTTTATCTTCTTCCATAGTACTCTTCATTTTTCTTCGGCAATTCTTCACTTTATGTCCTTCCTTCCCGCACGTAACACATTTCGTTGTCCCATTGAGACACTTTCCTGGGTGTCTCTTTCCACATTTCCTGCATGATGAAAATTAAGGTTTCTTTTCTCCATGGTCTCCATTGCTAGAGATCTTATCATTTATCACCTTTCTCTTCCTTGTTGAGTCTGGGAGTTGGTTAATATATATGTTGTTGATCATATTTTTGGAAAACTGATTTGGAATAAAGACGATATCTTTTACGCCTATCAACATTCCATTTTGTTGCTCATTTCCACCACCGTTCCCACCTTGTACATCATTCTCAAAGTCGCTATGACTTCCTTGGAATCCAGCCATTGACTAAAACCAGAAAGCATTGTGTGAGTAATAGTAGTCGTAAAATCATTTAGAGATTAAAATGTCACCATATTCTCAATTTGAAACATATTTGGATTAACCAAGGTCATTTACTCTTATCTTATGTATATATTACTTAAATAGGTTTGTAAAGAAAATGTAAATTATCCTAAGCATATCCCCCGGGAGTGTCGTAACCAAGAGTGAAGCAAGGCCCGTTGTCGTGCACCAGTTCCCGTTCGAGTCTCTCTCAAAGCTGTGTTTTCGGGTTTTACCCCTAGGTACATCTGTGCCAGAGCCGCCTCTACCTGCTCGTATCCAGACAGGGATGTATTTCTCGGAATACTCACAAAATCTTCACAATACCAAAATTCTAGGAAGTTCTTTTATACTAATCCTCAAAGTTCATCTTAGGTCTACGTGCTCTAATCAGAGTTTATCTAAATCTAGCTACCAAGGTTTGTACTAAACTTCCTCTGATACCAACTGTAACGCCCCGACCCTAATTACCTAGAGTCGGTGCAATATTACATAATATTGGTATGATCACGAGAAAGATCAAGTCTCGAAAGACCGATTAGTTTAGTAGCCTTGGAATAACTAGATACATCCATAAATTTTACATTACATCATAAAAAAAACATCTTGTCTTCATATCCCCTCATACTGTCCCTGCAGGTCATTCATAAATTACTTCTTCGTAATCCTGGGAAAAAAATAAAACATTGAAAGAGGTGAGCTCAGATGCTCAGTAAGGATAACATTATAGCAGAAGCTTTCATAAATAAGCATAAACACTTAAGTCAATTTATAACTAAAACAAAAGCCTTTTAAACTTGAACTTCAGTATAAAATGGCAAAGGTAAAATGAAATAATGCCATTTACTTACTCACATGGATATTCTACTAGTCGAATGATCACATGAAATATCAATAACCACTTTCATAATGATGGAATTCATAATGCCAGACTATCATAACCACATATCCAAGGCCTCGTGCCAAGACTACAAATAAGATTTTGCCAAGGCCTTGTGCCAAGAAACTAGTTTGTCTCATGAGACCTACCGATGCATCGAGGAGCTATAGCGGGCTCCACCTGTCACTTATTAAGTCCAATGCATTCCTCATATGAATAGGTTTAAACATAAAATAAACATTCGTATTAAAACTAGCATGCGAAATGTCAATACTTTAACCACAAACCATGAATGGTATAAAAATAGAACATCCACAGTCAAACATAACTCATTTGATACAATATGGAAGATTGTATTGTATCACATTAACCTCAATCATGAATAATGAAGGATGTTGACATAGATGAAAATAATCATCAAAACTATTTGAGGGAAATATCCCCCTTTTCTTGAAATCATTTAAAAGTCACACTATTTGTCAAGAAGCCATTTAAAAATAGATTTTTTTTGAATCAAAGTGTCCCATACCACTTTGAAAATTTTAAAAGGAGTTTTAATTTTAAAACCTTAATGTCCATATAAATAAATCCTTAAAACCATTTTTAAAACATGGACATTAATGAGCAAAATATAGAAGAATAAGTCTTTAAAACATTTTAAAATGGTATTTTGGTTAGAGATTCTAACCAAAAGAGAGACACTTGAATACAAATATTTGAGGTAATAAAAAATTTGTAATATCATGAGAATAAAGGGATTCATGATATACTATGTCAAAGTACATTATATACACCACATAAAAGTGATTTGGTGTATATCAACAAAGAAGTCTCAGTTGAATGTAAATTGAGATGAAATCTCTCATAAAGGCCGTATCCTTAGGTTAAGGATAAATCAAAGACATAATTATGTGTGGAAAAAAAATATAAATACACTAAATATGATTGAATATTCATTGTAAAACAATCAAAGGATATTCACACATATTCTTGTAGAAACAACACCAACGAATTGGATGTTTAACTCAACAAATGGTGAAAGAGTTAAAATTACTCTTATCAAATTCATATTAATGACTTGAGAATTATCAATGGAGTGATTATGTGTATCAAAAGTATATCCACAGGAAGGGGAGTGGAAATTATGACATAATCAAATGAATAGTGATTCCACACATAATCTTGGAGTAATATAATCAATGAAATATGCGTAAAGCCGAATGAGTGGAAATTGAAATCTCAAATTCCCTTATCAATTTGGTAACTTACGAAACAAAAAACCATGAAATAAGTATCATACCATGACTATTTAAATACCCATAAATTAAATTATATTACACAATGAATACAATCATGGGCAGTACACATACACCACATGTAATAATTAAGTGGTGAACAATGGAATTGTCACGAAATTAAGAGCGAGATAAGAAACTCCTTACCACGTTAATCAACTGAGTCGTATGGCCAAAATTTAATAACCACCAAATTATTTACAGAATAACATGAATATAAAGATAATCATGATAATATATATCAAATGGCAGTACACAATACACCACTTTCAATAATTTAGTGGCGAACAATGGAAATCTCACGGAATTGAAAGTGAGATAAGAAAATCCCTTACTTGTACTTTTTCCTTGGTCGATGGTAGGTTTACCTCCTGTATAATGGTGAAATAATTTTTATTGAATAATACAAGAATTATTTACTTTAATATGATATCATATATGATCTTTTAACATTGATTTGTTAATAATATCTTAGAATTATCGTTATTTCGGGTGTTAACGGGTTCATTTTACTTTATATTCTTTGTTATGTGAGCCATATTCGTTATTAATGGGATGTATATTATTCATATACATAATGATATCAAGTCCTTAGATACTATTTTTAAATCATCAAATTATAATTATACTTGAATGGATATGATGGACAATGAATCTCATCGCGTTCGTGGAGACGGTAGTCCGTACATACGCACGAGCGACAATATCATTCTTTTGATATTAAAATAATATATAATTGGATTTTATATCATATATACAGAATCATTATCATGTTATATTTATTATTTACATGAGTTACACATCATTATTATACCCATCCAAATAATAATATATTGAATAACAATTACACCACGACGTGGAGACGGTAAGCCGTACGTACGCACGTATGGTGACATGTTATTCAAAGGATGGATAGAATACTGAATATGGTTGTACCATATTTATAATAACATCACAGTATATATATGATACTGGAGTTATTATTTTATAATGGTAATAACAAAGAAAGAGGAAGTGGAAGAATAAAGGAACTTAAAAAGGGGTGGTGAAAACATTACCTCTTCTTCGGGTTCTTCCTTTTGATTTGATCAAAAGGGCTCCTTAGGTTGGCTTTCTGATCAAACTAAGGCCTCTAGGTTGTAGTTAGGGAAGTTGGTAGAGTATTTGGGCAGAGTTTGGCCGAACCAAAAGGCTTTGAAGGTGTGAAGAAATGAGAAGGAGGAGTGCCCTTTTATAAGAGGGGTGAGGGGCACCTTTGGAAAAGCTGGAGATATTAGTTTATAATAAATTCATATTCGGTTTCCAGTGGATCCAAAGTTGACTATTCAAAGGTTAAGGTGGGGATAGGTCTAAAAATACTCAACCAATAGAATTTAGACAGGTTTTGGTACTTATATTAACCTTATCTTTAAGTATTAACTCTAAGTTAATTAGTTTCACTTTTACAATGTCTCTTTGTATTTTTATATAATATGGTTAATAAACTTACTATATAGATCCAAGAGACCCCCAAGTGGTCCATTAATGATGAACCTATCATGATATAAGTCTCTTGGCCTAACGTTAGATTTTTATGAATTTAATATCAATTAATAATATAATATTTTTTTTAAGAACTCTTTTATGTCAATTTTGACACTATTCAATAGTTGATTTTTGTGAAACTCATAACAGATTGATTACTTCAAAAACAGTCAATTAAATCAATACCAATATATCATATTATCCTAGAAAATTAGTTTAATTCATTAAAAGTTTCATATTATATTTATTTGTGTATTTATAATATCAATTATTTTAATTTTTCACTATTATAGTAATTACCGCATCATCATTGTGTCATAAATAAAATAAATTATTTAATGTCTAAAAATTATAAATAAAATATCATTATGTATGAACTCTTTTTATATTTCTAATGAATATTTATAATCTAAAATCCAACATATATAACCCTATGTAAAAATTGTTTTTCTAAAAGATATATGCTTGTGTCATTTTTGTATTCATTTTAACTTAATTAAAATAAAGTGTCATTATCACTTACAAGTGGATCCATGGGGTCCCAAAATCAACCCAAAGATGCCCATGGTCGACCATGTATCAACCAATAGGTTTAAGACACGTTTTAGGGTAATTTAGTATTATTATAATATTATTTTTTAACCCTTATTTACCGGATTTACCCTTAACCATGGTAAATAAAATATTTACCGCAGTAATTATTCAAAATGTCTAAAAATAAAAGTTACCTATTTAAAAAATTTGAACATCCTGATTCCAAATATGGAATCCATTTTCCTAAATTCAAAACATAGAAGTGGCAGAAATTAATTTAAAATTAATTCCCACTGTCAAAACAAAAAGCGTGTTTTTATGAGATAATAACTATCAAAAGATTGACACTTGTTTATGTTTGGTTTAATTGTAAAATTATGTCCAATGACCAAAATAATATTAAATGGTAAAAATATATTCTAAATATACTTTAAAACTACTAAAATTCATAATTTATCACTATTAATTATTTTGATTAAAAAAGTTGTTTTTAATTAAAATTTAGTAATTTTCACTATTCATCAAAATATGAAAGTTATCCGAAAAGTACCAAAATTTCACCTTAGGCTAAATTGGATATTTAGAATCCAAAAATGAAGTCCATTTTGAAATATAATATATATATAATTTCAAAAATTAGGTATTACTATTCATAACGGCTAATTTGATTGGTTGTGGTGTGTGTGAAAACTCAAGGTTGCGTACAACACACGCTACTGTTTTATTCAAAGGAAAGCGTACCGTGGCAGCTTGGGATGTTTTATTTTAAATTTTTTGATGTCCCCATTTAGTCAAAAGTTTAAAATATTTTATTTAAAAAGGGTTCACTATTAAAAGTTGGTAAAACTGCAATACTGAAAATGAATTTGTTCTTACATTATGTCTAAGAAACTCGTAATATGGATTCTAAAATTATAAGGATTATATAAAGTTTAAAATTTAGTTAATACTATTCATAACCTCTTTTGAACGGCTTGTTTGGTAAGTCATGGTGCGCTTGAACTCGGTGTTGCGTGTAGTGCAAGTTATTGAATTATTTGGAAGAAATAACACACTATGAAATCTTGGGGTGTTACACAGTGCGTCGATAACTGGTTATTACCACTTGATCTCTTATCCTCTATGGATCTGGAATCCATGGAGCATCACCTATTATCCACAAAGAATCCTAATCCATCCTAAAATCTATAAGCATTTTTCACATGTGAATTTTTCATGAATTTGGGGGTTTGATCTCACTCGGACATTCCCTGCAATGTTGAACTGCAACCTCGTAGGCCAAACATGAAGAAAACGATGAACAGAGGGGGTTGATACACATAAATAGATATAATAGATCATTATTCAATAGTTTTTGTCCAACTATTATAAATTAGAGACTAATAGGGGTGAGAGAATGTGAAACATGGGATATTTATCGAATTTAAAAAAATCAGCAATTATGATCATGTGAAGGGCGTGCATTAACAAAAAATAGATAATATGATAAAATTTATGTGTTAACAATTTAATCAAGAGGGGGGATACCAATTTCTTTTAATAGTACATGATTATGGATTGATCATTGGTAAATAACCTATTTTCCAATGATGGGTAAGATCGGTTGTGTTCTTTATCTCTCAATCTACCTTGATCATGTCATCATTCATCGTTTGATCATGATACTCAAATCAAGAACACCATCCTCCTAATCTTGAATCTATAATGTTTTATCTAATAACACTTTTATAAATGTCATAAGAGGATATTCATATAGGATTTAATTATTTTATTTAATAATAAAATTAAGCAATTTTTTATGTATTTTTGTTAAATGCACCGACCAAGAGCTTCCTCAATTAGACATATGGATCTGACTATCCCTAGGTTGCACCTAGGATAAATCCCATGCTCCAGATTTTACAATGGTCTTAGATTTTTGAGCTGAGACTCCATTCATGATATATTTTATTTTTTCTGAAAAATTATTTTCAACTGATAATAATATATTTAATATTTTCAAAATATCTATTCAAGGCTCACCGGGCTTGAATCTCACACCATCTCAACACCTAGCTCTGAAAATATTACATAACATATTTAAAATTAGTAGAAGGTAAAAATAGAGTCTCTATAAAAAATCATTAATATAACCTAAAAAATTATACTTCATAACACAAAATATTATCATATCATATTCCATGGAGAAGTGATTTGATCAAATGAATAGAAGTTCGGTTAAAACCCCCCTTCCCTTAGACTTCCACTAAGTCAAACATATTTGAACCTCCAGTATAATAATTTTTAAATTATTAAAAATATATAAAAACCATATTCATACTTATCTTAATATATATAATTCCCTTATAATTTCTAATCACCAATTTATTTAAAATTGTTAATTAATATCAATATTTGTGAGTTAGTTGTTTCTTTTTCAATGAATTTTTTGATTTAGCAGTTCCAGTCCTTCAACTATTTCCATTCTTCCATAATATTAATCAAGTAATAAATTTTACATCTAATTATTCTATTCACCATTATAATGTTCCATGTAAGGAAGTGATGAAAAATTAATTCATCACTTCATGGAGGTCGAAGTCCATACGTACGCACGAGTGCTGTTTTCATTTACCAATAGATAGATATAAATGAAGGAAGAAAATAATTTATCTTTATAAAACTATAATTATATCATTAATATCATATATATTAATTAAATCCATTTATATAACCATATTTTATAGGAGGTGATGATAAATAAATTACATCACTTCATATAGGTGGTAGTCTGTCTGTACACATGAGAAACAATATCATTTTTTAATAGATTGAAAGGATATAGAAAATGGTTATACTATTAACATATAAAACTAATTATATTAATAATACTACATTTATTATGTCGATATGGTTATTAATGTTTTCTAGGAGTATTAAGATGAATGAAACATTAAATAATTCATAAAATTTTATAATCTCATATTTTGATATCCTCCTTTCATTTAAAGTTATGTCCACTCGAGGATTAGTTTATAGTAACACCATGGTCTTGGTATCTTGTAATGGGATGTTTAGAGAGTTATTTGGGTATATTAATGATATAAAAAATCCATATGTTCCTTTTGAAAGGTTATATTAAGTCCTCTTTTATATGTAAAAATGAATGGTGTTTTTTAAATATTATGTCTTTAAGGGTCATAAAATAAATTTTAAAGATATAAAGTGGGTCTCAAATAGAATATCGATGAAATGTTTTACAATTTACAATCGAAATTTTCTTCCTATAACATTTTTTTGATTTTAAAATCAATTAATAAAATATTAAATGATATTAATTATCCTTATAGTTATTTTAAGGACTATTCACATTATTTGCCTTTTAAAACACCAAGTTAAAAATGGTGTTTGAATATAAATAAGTATATAATCACTTATATTTTAAAATAATTCCTAAAATTATTCTAATATGAAAATAAATCTAAAACATGTCACTTTAAATGTTTTTAAATTAATATATGTAATTTCTTTACAGCTTGCACAAGTGCAGTGCATTTGTTTCATAAGAATTTCTTAAAATAATACTATATTTTATATGAAAAATATATTACCAAAAAAATATTTTATTCATAAAAAAATATTTTTATCTTGAATAATTCATAATTTATTTTTATCTGTATCATTTTCTTGAAAAAATATTAATTTAGTGAGTGTGTCATTTTTTTTATTTTAATTTTATAATAATAAAATGTCATAATCAAATCAAATTTAAAAAAGTGTGAAAAATTAAAATAAATGATTGTTTGGTGTAAAAATAAATTCAAAACGTCATATTTGTATTATTTTTAGAGTTATTTTTGTCCTTATATCTTAGTTTGTACCCATCAGTAGACCTTTTAACCCTTATTGTAATGATATGATTTTTACCAAGGTAAATATTCATTATAGATTAAAATTATTTTGAAGTTATTAACTAATAATTATTATTATAATTAAAAATATAGAATAAATTTTAAAATAGTTTATTTTTAAAATTTATAAATATTAATTTTAATATTAGTTCACAAAATACAATGATAAATCACTTTTACAAATATGGTTTTTTAGGCAAAAAATGATTTTCATCAAAATCAAGAATAACTTGGACTCTCATGGAATTAATTTTTTTATTTTTAATGAAATTAGATAATTTTAAATTAAAAAAAACTAAAAACTAAAAATAACATTATGGATACTCGATTAATGGAAAAGTACTAAAAACGTTTTTATTTGAATAAGAACATTACATTGATTTCCAAATTTTGAAATATAGATTACTAAATTCAACAATATAATTGAAATAAAATATATTACTTCATAAATATAAATTTTGTTTATAAAATATGGTTTAATAAAATAACAATTAATTATTATATCATGATAATGGCATAAAATGAAAGTATTTCTTAAACTAGTATTTTTTACTATTTTCTCGAAAAAAACTATTTCAAAAAATTCCCAAAAATTCACCATATATTAATTTTGAGATGATTATTTTAAAAATAAATATCATTTAATTAAATTTCAATTATTAAATTAATATGTTTACCTTTTATATTAAAAATTAAAAATATAAAGAAAAAAATCTTTTTATGGATAAATGAACATTTTATTTTATAACTATTTTTATAATTATATTATTTAAAATTGGGTGGTGAAATAGTTATTTACAATTTTTATATTCATGATTAATTAATGGTTTACTTCAATTTAAGAATGTATTATTCAGCTTAGTGATGTTTTGAGTGCATCATAAGCTATTGGACCCATAAAATTTATTAAATAAAAATTATTCTAAATTCTTTGGGTGTTACAGTGTGGTTATAGTGAATCATGGTTGGTATCTGAGTAGGGTTTGGTTATTTTTAGAGATAGTTTTAGTTATTTTTTGTATTATTATGAGATAAATTTACTAAAAATCATAGGAATGAGTATATGTATAGGATAACATACTAAAATATTTTAAATTGGAGATTGTGTGGTTTCATAACAATGGAATATCTATATGAATAAAAACATGTAGATATAGGCTCTGACATAGATGCACCTAGGGGTGCCAAACCTAAAAATTATTGTTGGGTATTAACTCTATCTTCACCTAGGGAATTAAAAAGATTCCTAACTATACACCTAGTTTGAAAGTCCTTATGGATATACTTCTGTGATTCACATACTCTTTATGAAACATTATAAGGGATATTAATTTATTTCTGTTAGATAACCAAGTGGGAAATAAACAAGGATTAACCTAGATTGAATCTTATAATCTTATATTTTAGGGTAGATATATATTTTTTGGTTTATTCTATTTTATTTAATTTTTTCCATTTATAAAATTATAAAATAATTACTTTTAACTTTCTTTTATATAAGTAATGCGTGGAGAATGAAGAATATGAGTAAATAATGGATGCAATTAAAAATTTATTGATTTTCCCACTGATAAACAAAATGAGATATGTGTAAGGGTGAGAGAGCTTGTGGTTATTCCTAACATAAATTTAATTTGATTTCAAAATACACCAAAGAAGATAAAGGCAGAGCTTCATAAAATTTAAGTTGATAAAGATTATGGAGATGGGAACATTGAATTACCTACATGTCAATAATGAGGGATGATGCATCTAGTAAATTTATTAAAAGGAAAATAAATATGTTTCAAGTGTTAAAAGGTTGTTCATAGAGCTAATGATTGTTAAAAAATATTAAAAAAGGAAAATAGAGGATAATAAAATCCCAAGAAATGCACCACATATACTTCAATTCTTTAAATGTAATGATTTTTTGAATTACCTAATCTAATATTATAAAGAATAATATGAACCAGTGACTTCCTTGACAAAGGGAACAAAGAAGTTCCTATTCATTGAAAATCGTTGAAGTGGATCATGATAATTAAGACATACTTATCCTCTAATCTATAATTGTGTATGTCTTGTTGGATTTTGATTCTAGTCACTCTAGTATATCTCATAAGTATTATGATAACATTAAATTACCACATTGATTATTTTTATTATATGTGAAAACTTATATATGTATGATTATTGTATCCAAATCAAAAATTTATTGGATTTTGCTTCATTTAAATCTTATTGAATCTTCCGTTAAAATAATTTTAAGTTATTTAGAAAGATTATTGTAAGAATTAAAATAGAATCAATATTAATTACTCATATTAGAAATCAATTTTTGTATTTCCAACCAATATATGATAATATGTTAGTGAAATACTAAATATGAACTCTCTAGTAAACTAATTTTATAACTCATATTACCCAATCATGAAGGATTTCTAACTCATATGATTATAGAAGAACTCAATATTAAGAATATTATTATTATTAGGGAAAATATGTTTTTCTTAGTATTATATTATCTATTAAGGTAGATATATCATTTGAAATTATATCATGATTCACATTATGGTTACACTTAGCTTTTTTGTTAGTATGTGATAACAAAAATTTAAGAGATACAATTTATTTAAGGATAGAGAATGTAACACCCTAATATTTGTGTAATTGTTTCTCCTTAAATAAGTATTATTTTTTTATAGTTTCCTTCAAATTAATAACAAAACTAAAATTAACCATGATAAATTTTAATGACATAAAACATTACAAAATAGCATAAAAATCAATACATTATGACGATTCGAGAATAATCAACAATAAGAAAATTAAAAGTGTGACAAATCGATAATAATATAAAAATACCATGAACATATAATCTTATCCTCATGGTTTTCCATGAAAATAATAACCCCAATAACAAATATGGAAATAATTATAAGTACTAAAATATTTATAGGTACATTAAGAACTAATTGAATAAATGGGATGAATTATCTTAAGATATATATAAAAATGAAATCTCGCCTTTAAAAAATATTCATTGGAATTTGGTCAATGGGAATATAGTCATTGGAAATATGATCGTTTAAAATATGGTAGTTATGTATACATATATCCAATATTTAAACTGATTTTCTATTTTTGTAATAACAAATGTAAAATTAAATATTTAATAAATAATAAATAATGAAATAAATATGCTATTTAGTAAATATATTTTTTTATAAAAATATTTTATGCATTAAAATAAAATTATTATTAAATTATGATATGATTTATTTATAAAATTAAAATAAATTTTTTAATATCTATTTAATGAACATATTAATTTTTTAAAATAAAAACAATTAATTTTAATGGTATTTGGTGTTGATTATTTAATATAAAAGTAATATATTTTAAAGAACTATTTTTTATGTGTGGTATATTCTTATCATAAATTTAATTGATCAAACATAAAATGTTGTTATGATAAAATTTTTTAAATACAAAATAAAATATATTAAAACACATTTAATTGTTAATCGATCTGAAATAAAAATATGAACAATTAACAATTTCATAGTCAGTTTCCCATTAAAATAATTTTAATTATATATTATATTTCTATTGAAAATTTAAATTCTAAAATTCAGAAATTTTAATTTTAAAAAATAAACTTAGTTTTTGGCTTTATCATGTTAATATTATCTTAAGTTGAATTTTTGAGGATGTTACTGAAAATATTGATTTTTAAGTGAATAGTAAAAAATACCATTTTAACAAATACATTGACTTTTTTACTTTATAAGAAGATAATAAAGACTTAAAAAATTATGATACCTTTTTATTTACCAAATATTTATTTTATAAAAAAATTATAAAATTAATAATTTTAATTTTAATTATCAAACTTATATTTTACATGTTAAAACTTAAGATATATTAATCTATAATTGTTTTTATGTGTTATAAATTTATTCATTTAAAATTTATTTTATCATTTTTATATATTTAATATTATGAAATTATTTTGATATTTAAAATCATGATATAAAAATTATTTAATATGGGTAATTTTATTTTTAGTAATAAAATTAAGTTACTTAGGTTAAAAAAGTTACTAAAGGAAAACACGATTTTCATAAAAAGATAAAACTAAGGATAATTTCATAAAATTACACACACCATGTCTATAAATGAGAATTTGAGAGACTTATCGGCTCATAATCATTATCTATCCATTATGTTCTACTTTGGGATCCATATACATTGAATAATGACTTTACCTTTTATATTAATACAAAAAATCTACTCTCCTCACTTATAAAAGGGGACCTCCACCACCCATTTACATAAAATATAAAAGTAAAATTCATATCGAACCTATACCCTTTTTTGATACCTTATATCCCAATACCATGTTTATAAGAACCTTGATACAATGAAATTCTAGAAATCCTTTATTTCCAAGAGGTACTCCGAGAGAAGGTTCAAACTCCCAACGTGAGTAAAAAACACTTCATAAATTTTTTTCTTCAATACATTTTTCCTCCAAATAAATTTTTATCATTATGTTATAATGAAATATGTATTTTAAATATAATTAAATTTTATTATTTTAATGTTATAAGGCGTATTTTTCCTTCCCCATCCATTAAAAAATGATTATGTTACTCATGATACATGTAGCATACTGCCTCTATGAAGAAATGCATTTCATTTTTCATAATATACATACATGGATTGTTATGAATGGAATTTAATAAATTAATATAAAAATAATGTCATATTTAACATTATGAAAATATAAATCATATTTTATGTATCATCTCTATAGTGTTTTAATGTATTCCTAAACCCCTCTTTTTAAACATTCTTTATATAGGTTTCATTTGGGGTTGAATTGGATGAAATTTTAAAGATTTTGGAAATTTATAGGCTACTGTACGGTTGGCGCATGGTTGGAGAATGGTTTTCTATACCGTTCACCCTCTCAATGAAACAATTTGTAGTTTGGAAAGTGGTATTCACATGGCCTATGCACATTTTGACAAGCTATGTTCCCTATCAAGGGTTATCGTGTGGCCTAATTATCAAAGTTGCATGGATAGTGCATAATTTGCTTAAATTGTATGTATCTTCCCATGAAACCATGCAGTTGTGTTTTTCCTTAATCTTAGTATTAATTAAAAATTCATGAACCCTCCATTTAGGTCCCGGATGTAACCCCTTCAACCCAAATTATTTTCTCTCAACCTTCAATCTCCTAAGAAGGATTCTTGGACCCTTTGATCCATCCTGGATGTAATTCAAATCAAGAAGAACACCCTTAGATCTTATCATGATATGTTTCCTCCTCCCATTCATAATCTCTTGTGGTATCTATTATTCTCTCTAGGGTTTCATGAATAACCATGTTTATTTGTGGATCTAATACCCGCAATTAAAAATATAAACCTTTTTTTGATTCATAGATCCACATATTTGTTGTTCTCCATTAGAGTTCTCTGTTCATGGTTTTGTGATTCAATATCTATTGATCCTGAGGTATGTTGTTCCATTATGATTCTCAATTTATCTTAACCCTAAATTGATGTTTTAAATATAATTAATGATTTAAATTCAATTCCTTTATTTTTTTATATTTATTTCATTTTTTTATTAAAAATTCAATTCCATTGAATAAGGGTTTTCGGAAAAAATAGGTTTTTGGCATGGAATTGGAAAACCCCAATTCCATTGAAATTTTGTGTGTTTATGGAAACATGTGTGATTTAAATTTTTTGATTTACACATTGTATGTGATGGAAATAATTTAAATTAAATTGTATAATTTAGTAGTAGAAAAAATTATTGGATGTAAATTTGTGAAAAAACCCCAGTCCCTTTGAATTAGGGGTTTGTTATAAAAATTTTTATATTGTGTTTGAAAAATTATAATTTTAAATCAAATTTTTAAAAGTGGATTTTTAAATATCATGATTTGGTTTCAAATCCTTATTTGTGAAAAATGTATTAAAATGGTTTTATTGAAACCATATAGTTTCAACATTCTGAAAAGGAATATTTTATATTATAAATTTATTATAGTTTTTAAAGAAAAAATTAGCATGTTTAAAATAGATAATGGGATATAATTGTATTTTAATAATTCTTAAAATAAATTTCACATCGTTGTTTTTTAATTGAGAACATATAAGACTTAGTAGTTGGTGAGTCATTTTGGGTATTACTTTATGACTTAGAACATTCTAAAACATTATATACTCACATCACATCCCTAAGGTGTTGGTGATGAGTCCTATTTGGCTAGATTTTAGAGGGATGTTTGAATACACATATTTCCATTTCACATTATCGAGTCCCTATAGTAAGGAACTATCGTACCAATTTGGAATATGGCAATGTTTCTCTCTTGTTTTTATTTTAAATGAATATATTCTATTGTTGTAAACTAATTTACATGTCTTGTGAATCTATATAGACAGTTTTATATAAATTTTTTTATTTAATCCATTTGTGAAAAGATCCATTTGTGTAATGATCATTTTTTAAAGGTTATTACATCATTTAAAATGTATTTCCATCATATGAAATATGAAGCATGATTTTCTAAATCATTTCCATATTTTTAAATATAATAATGATTTTTTTAAATATGATTTTAAAATTCCAAACCTGTTTGTTTTAAGCTGAAATCAGTTTTCTTGGTTAATTTGATATTGAGATCTATTATGAAATATTTGGGTGAAATACTACTAGTCATTGGCTCACACCCTACTTGTTCATTCGAGTGTTTTTATATTATATCCTTTTGAGTTTGAGTAAGGGAAAAGGATCTCTTGGATATGGATCTAGTTATTGAACCTTGGACATGGTGTGTTACATCCTTTTGGATTTGGGAAGATTTTTCTATTTTTTGTTACTTGGTTTTAGTAATTGGTATTATTGTACCTATTTGAATTCTATTACATTACTCATAGTGGAGTTTACTTTGATATGAATAATGTATTCCCTCTGTTACTTATGCATTGTTAGTGGAAAAATTGTCCCCATATTCATTTTATATGATGTTAGGTGCTAGTCATCGACCCATGGAGATCATGAATGCCCTTCTAGCTATGCCAGGACTTTATTGGTAATTGGTTCTTCTGGGTACCCAGGTGGGTTCATGAAAAAATTGTATCAAAGGGAGTTTGAGTTTTCCAATTAGTTGATGTTTTGTACTCAACCAATTTCAATTCCCCCTTACCACAAGGAACCAGCTAAACTGAAAGAGCTAAAGTCCCATTTGGATGATGTTATTAAGAAATACTTTATTTTCCTAAGCATGTCCCCTTGTGCATCACAAGTTCTCTTTACTAATAAATAATATAGTTCACTTTTCATATGTGTTGATTATTGGAAGCTAAATTGAGTGACATTGACAAACAAGTATCTCATACCATAGATTGATGATACGTTTGATCAATTGAAAGGGTAAAATTTGTTCTAAAAGATTAATCTTAGCTCTGGTTTCCAGAAGTTAATTATAAAATAATCTGACATTCAGAAAACCACCATCCACAGTAGGTATGGTGACTATAAGTACCTTGTCATTCCCATTGGTTTGACTAATTCTCATGATGTATTTATGGATTTTCTGAATAGTATTTCAACCAATATCTAGATACCTTTTGAGTAGTAACTGTTTATAACATCCTCATATACTCTATGTACAAGTTTGATCATGTGAAACATCTGATAGTAGTCATTAATTTTCTTAGAAATCATCTACTCTATGCCAAACATTTGAAGTGTGGTTATGAGATTCGGGAAGTGAAATTGTTAGGACACATGGTGTTAGAACAAGGAATATTAGTGGATACTAAGAAAATGAGAGATGTTATGACTTGGGATCATCCACAAAATGCCTCTTAAATTTTGAGCTTCTTGGTCTTAGTTGGATATTATCACCATATTATTAAGGTCTTACTGATGTTATCTTCTTTGATGACTACGCTCACTTGGAAGTTTGTAATGTTTTCATGGGATGAAATTTTTTAGAATTCTTTGTTTGAGATGAAAAAAATTTGACTACTGTGTTTGTGTTGACTCTTCTAAATGTTGGGTTGGGCTATATGGTCTTTTATGATTCATCGGGTTCATTATAAGTCTACATTCTTATGCAAGGTGATCATGTCATTGCTTATGGATATTTTCTATTTATTCCACACAAGATTAATTATCAAACCCATGACCTTGGTTATTTAGTGGTGATGCACTCTCTTAATAGTTGGCGGTATTAAATTTACAAAAAAAAGGTTTAACATGTATTATGACCACAACAAATTGACTTCTATTTTCTCTTAAAAATATTTGAATCTCCTCTAGAGGTGTTTTGTGGAATACCTATAGTCCTTTGACTTCGACATCTTCTATATTGTAGGGAAAGAGATTATTATTGAAGATGATTTGAGAAGTAATATTCTGACCCAGGTAGTGAAAGAATCATTAAAAGAGTGGAATGTGATGGATCTATTTTCATAGCTTCATATTAGAGTTCATAAATCTAAGGTTGAGGTTTCCTTGTATATTTTCCAGATGACATCCACTCTTCTCAAATTGATTCTTTTAGAATAGAATCTTGATGAATAGTTTTGTGATAATAGATACTCTCTTAATGCTGGAGAGATTGTGTGGACTTTTTTGTTCTCCAAAGAGGTAATTCTATTATTTCAGGGCCATTTTATAGTGTTTTATTCGATATGAAAACTGGATGTCAGGGAATTCCAAAGTTCCCAATGGGAAGTGCACCCAAGGATCAAAAAGATGTTTTATGACATGCAATAGAAGTTATGGTGGGTAATTATGAGACAAGTCACTACAGAGTTTGTTTCTCATTGTTATATATTCCAACAAGTTAAGGATGAGCACCATAATCCTTTGGGTTTTCATCAGCCAATTCCAGCCCCTTCGTGGAAGTGGGATGGATCTCTATAGACTTTGTGTTTGGGTTGCCACATGCCTAGATAAAGAAGAATGTGACATGGTTTGTGACTGACCATATAGAAAATTGACTTTCTTTATAGTTATTCGTGATAAAAAAAAGTTGAGGAGGTGGGAAATATCTACATGAAAGTTATTTTTTGTTTTCACAGAGTTCCTTATACTATAGTATCTAATAGGAATCCTTGGTTCACATCTCATTATTTGGAGAGGTCTTTAGGAGGAACTAGTATCTCATTTTCGTTTGAGCCATACATACCACGCACAGTTTGATGTTCAGATATAAATAGGTACACATATTCTAAAGGATATGATTCATGGTTGTGTTCTTGACTTTAGTGGGGCTTGGTATGATTATTATGGGTTGTTTGAGCTTGAATATTACAATATTTACTAGTACACGATCAGTATGGATCCTTTTCTGTTCTTGTATGGTTGGACTTGTAAATCTGCTATATGTTGGACGTACGATGGAGAAAATTCCTCTGTTAGACCAAGCTTGGTCTATGAGACAATAGAAAATACTCATTTGATTCATCATAGGTTGTTGATGTCACATTGAAAAAATAAGTATTATGCTAATCATCATTGTAAATCGTGGGAATTCTTAGTTGGTGACCTGGTGTTCTTGAAAGTTTCAACCAATTTAGGTCATTGACGGCTCAGAAATAAAGAGAATCTTTCTCTACATTTTGTGGGACCTTTTGAGGTTGATGAGTAGGTGGGGAAAGGTTTATACTATTTATCACTACCACTATAGCTGATATCAAAACATAATGTGTTTCATGTATATCAACATCATAAATATCTATCTAATCCATCTCATGTTTTTGATATGGAGTGATCTTGAGGTTGAACCTAATTTACTCATAACAGAACAACCAATTAGGATAGTTAATTATGAATCCAAGGTACTTCATTGAAGGATGATAGCTTTGTTGTGTGTGCTATGAAAGCATGGTTAAGATTCTCATGAGACCTAGGAGAGGGAGGCACTGATGAGGGAGTAGTGGCCTCATCTGTTTGGTATAGAAGTGTTAGCGTAGGCTTTATGAGGAAGAAAGTATCTATGGTGGGGAAGTTGTAACATCCAGTTACTATTTTCAGGTATTTCTAAACCCCCTATTTTTTAAATTTATTTTTTTGGGGTCTTTTTGGGGTTGAATCAAGGGAAATTTTAATGTTTTTGGAAATTTCTGGGATAGTGTACGTTTAGTGCACAGTTCGTGCATGCTTTGTTAAACTGTGCACCCTATCAAGACAAAAAGTGAAAATTTGGACAATGAGATTCACATGGCTTACACATGGTATAAAAATTGTGATACCTCTCAAGTAGAACCATGTGGCCCATTTATTTAAGGAACACATCGAGTGTACAGTTTTTCTCAACTATGTTCCTTTGTATAGGAAGCTGTGAAGATGGATTTTTCCTTAATTTGAATTTTTATTAAAAAAAATTTAAACCTCCATTTAGGTCCCTAATGGACATCCTTCGACCCAAATCATTTTCTCTCATCCATGGGGCTCCTAATAAGGATTCTTTGACCCTTAGATCCATCCTAAAACCAATTATATATTATAGGAATTCCCTCTAATCTTCTTGTTGTTAGTTTCCTCCTCTCGTTCTTAATCTCTTATGGTTTATCTTCTTCTATTTAGTGTTCCATAAACACCCATGTTTATTTTTGGATCTAATACACACTGTTTTTATTATAAAACTAGTTTTGGTTCATATATACTCATATTAATTGTTCCCTATTGACGTTTTCTATTTATGGCTTTGTGATTTGATATCCTTTGATCATGAGGTACGTGGTTCCATTATGATGCCCAATTTATATTAATCCTAAATTTCAATTTTAAACTCAATTGATACTTTAAATAAAATTTCTTTATTTTTGATAAATCTCTTCCAATTTTCTGGATTAAAAACCCAATTCCATTGAATTTGGATTTTTGGAAAAATTGGATTTGGGGGTGAAATTGGAAAACCCCAATTCCATTGAATTAGAATGTGTTTATGGAAATATGTATGATTTATATTTTTTGATTAAAATTATGGATTTTATTGAAATAAGTTAAATTAAATATTTTAATTTAATTGTGGAAAATTTGGTTTGATGAAAAGTTGTGAAAAATAGCAGTTCCATTGAATTAGGGGTCTGATAAAAAAATTGATAAAATGTGTTTGAGAAATTAAATTTTTTAATTAAATTTTTAAAAGTGGATTTTTAAATTGTATTATTTTGTTTAAAATCATTATTTGTGAAAAAAATTATAAAAAATGGTTTTATAGAAACCTTTAGGTTTCATCCTTGTGAAAACCCATGTTTTTTATTAAACCCCCATTATGTTTTTCAAAGGGAAAATTGGCATATTTGAAATAGATAATGGGATTTAATTGTATTTTAATCAATATTAAAATAAATTTCCCGTATTTTCTTTCTAATTGATCACATTCAATCCTTATGTAATTAGTGAGTTATTTTGTGAAGCACTTTATAACTTAAATCATTTAAAACATTATATCAACACATTGCATCCCTTTAGTGATGGTAATGAGCCTAACTTGGCTTGAGTTCAGAGGGATGTCTATATACCCTTCTTTTTTCACATTAGCATGTCCCTATATCCTATAACTATCATACATATTTTTTATATAACCATGTTTCTTTATTTTTTATATTTTAAATGAATATATTTTATTGGTGTAAACTATTTTACATGCCTTGTAAATCTATATAAACTATTTTATATAAATGTTTTTTTAATCCATTTATGAAAAGTTTCATTTGTGTAAAACACCTTTTGTTTAAAGGTTATTCCATCATTTGAAAAGTATTTACATCATATGAAATGTGAATCATGATTTTTTGAAGTATTTCTAAATTTGGAAATATAATTATGATTTATTTAAAGATTCTTTTTAAATTACAAACATGTATGTTTTAAATTGAAATACCATTACCTGGTTAATTTGATATTGGAATCTATTATGGAATATTGGGTTAAAATACAACTAGGATTTAGATCACACCCTACTTGTTCCTGAGGTTGTTTTTATATTATCTCCTTCCATGTTTGATTAAGGGAAAAGGATCTCTTAGAGGTGGATCTAGCTGTTGAACATTAGACTTAGTGAGTTACATCCTTTGGGTCAGGGGAAATTTTTTCTATTTTTTGGTAATTGGTTGTAGTACTTGGGGTCATTGTGTCTATTTAAATTCTATTAAATTACTCTCAATGGAGTTTCTTATAGTAATCATATTTCCTTTTATCTTTTTATTTGGTAGAGTTTGTGGAGAAATCCTCCCCACATTCATTTGGTAAGATGTCAGGTGCTAGTCATGAAATTGTAGGGGTTAGGAATTACCTTCTAGATATGTCATGACTAGATTGATTATTTTATTACCAGGGTACCTAGGTTTTTTCATTACATTCTTCCATTATCTTGTTCTTTGAAAAGAAAAAACATTGTGTGTGTTTATGCATACTACTACCTATATAGATCAATGTACTTCTTTTCTCATGACCACCCTACGTGGATGATTTAAAAAACTTATATAATGATTTCAAATTATTTTTGTGAAATTATTAATTTTAATTTAATTTTTAATTAACATTTAATATGTTATTATAATACAAAAATTTCTTCATCAAAACATTTTAAAAAAATAGAATCGTCACTAATTTCATCTTCACCAATCATGACAAAAAACATATCATGGAATTAAATTATAGATTTATAAATTTTTTTAATTAATATATTCCAAAACATTGAATAATATAGTTATTAATAACTTGGTATTAATTAATATGGATCAACGTCATCATTTTTAATTGCATCATAAATAATAAAATTGTTATCTTTCAATGATGAAAATAAAGTATAAATAACTAATAAATTTAAAATAAATGATAATAAATGAGGATTGTACAGGGTTATAGATATTAATATAGTTTTTAAATAGGTTATTAAAATGGTTATTTTTATTAAATATTAGTCTATAGATGCTTTCAGGAAATTTAGAGTAACATGTAATGGTTTTTCTGATCTCATATTTCTTTCCTTGAGACATATAAAATACTCACAACATGTCTGATATTATGTGGTGAATATAATACAATATGTATTATTTTTATTATTCTATTCTGAAATATCATTTGATTTAAAAATCCATCTTAGTTTCTATTTTTCAAGATGTTTTCAATTTAAGTATTACTAAATCCACACGGTCTCTTTACTCAAATTCATGTCATCACTCATAAAGATTATTTTTTACTATTATATTAAAATATTGATTTAATCTATACTATGATGATATTATATTTAATTTCCACATTTTTTGAGGAAATAAATTTTCACATAATATAAACCTTCTATGATGGTCTTTTTCATTATAAATTTTGATAATGTGGAAAATAATTCCCATCATCTCTAAATGAGACATTTTATTTTTTATCCATGTTCACACTTCTTATCATTGTTCTCATTTATTATTTTGAAATTAAAATGTGATTTATTTCTAGTTATCTTATTAATTATATTTACCAATTTTCAAATAGAATATTTATCACTCTTTTTATGATTTTGGATTCAATAATGGTTTTTTTTTAATTTTAAAAGGTTTTCTCTTTTGCGATCAAACATTTTACTTTCCACTCCAAGATTACACTATATGAACATTATGTATTTTAGAGGATACATTATTGAAATTTATTTTCAAATAATTTTTGAAAAGGTATTCATTTAAATTTATATAAAATAATATTTTTGAAATTGACTCATAATTTATTATTTTTAGGATGATAGCTTAATTTTAAATGAAAAAAATTATTAATTTTTCACTCACTAATGTCATTAATTTTAAAATTTCCATGCACTTATATTCCTTTCTTCATTAACTTTTTATTATTATATATATATTATGATTATATTATAAATTAAAATGAAAATAAGTAAAAATTTGTGTTTTAATTGTAATGTATCTTTAATAAATTTCTATGAGTGTAGCCAAAATGGGCCAAAACCTTGGCCATCCATCAAAAAATAACAAATCACACTTAAAACCAAATGTGGGAAACAAATACATAGGGAGATATAGCTTCGGTGTGGATATGAGGAGTGTATAGAGTCCTTTTACGGCCAGTATGAGCATATTTACCCCAGCACATGGGGTTTAGGTACATGTAGTGGTGGGGGGAATGATTCACTATTGGGGAACAACAACAGTGGCCAGTTAGATTCCAACATATCAAGTATTTATTATTATGAGTTTTGGTTAGAATGGAATTTGTTATTAATATCATTTCACCACTTATAATTTCTATTTTGGGATATGCACACTTCCGGGGAAATGTGCACTTCCTCAAATAGTGTCATCCTGGCTTCACCCACATCATCTCTATAGTATACAACCTAGAATTGACTCCATCAAAGATATTCCACATAAAAACCATGGTTTATAATCAAGGGATATTAGTTTCCAGTATAATATTACTGATATTCATGCTACAAGATTTTCAATGCATCATAGTAGTTTCTATGTGGGGAAGGTGAAGCTTAGTATGGGGATAAACTGATATACTTTCACCATGGCACCTGATTGTCGAAGGATGTATAATATGATACAAAAACATGATAAAAACACTATTTTATGTTCATAAATAGATGGAAAAAACATAAAAACCCATTATTCATGATATACGACATGCGGCGTGGAGCACTCAAGTATGGAAAGGTTGAGGGATGAGTAAAGAATGAAGTTATTTCATACAATGTTAGCAACTTCATGGAGTGGATACTAATGAATGTGGGGAAATAGCTAATTTAAGGATGTCATTAACCATAATTACTACCCTGTACCTCAATGAAGTATATTTAAGGATGGTTTCTCTTATAAGTTCTCTATCCATCTTGTAGGTTACATATCTATTATAGATATTTTGAAAGCCTAAATTATCCTCTCATGAATATGTGGCCAACCTTTTTTAAGGGAGAATATGAAATCGATATACAATAAGATTTCATGAATTATGGAGTAATAAACATAACTAATATGTGAGGATAATATATGAGGTGTATGGGGTCAAATATGAGGGAAGATAAAAAAACTAATACATGTATGCAAGATACACTCAGTCGAGCCACCTCTCTCTTTGTTAATTGAATATCCGATTTTATTGGTTTTTCAAGAACATCTTATTTACATAGATTACATGAATGACAATGGGTTAAATATAGATATGTCTGGTGATAAGGATCCAACAAGTTGAGAAAGAGTCTATGATATCTATGAGTGATATAGAGTATGGATATATGGATTTGAACTCTTCTCTCACTCCTGGATTAATGATATATCATCTCTATGGATAATTCACTACATCTTTGGGAGTTCAAATTGGAGGAAATATAAATGATATAATATTTGATATTTCAAAATATATACATAATGGAGGTCTTCTCTATAAATACCTAAAGTGGCTATTGGGCATATCAGAGACTTTATTTTTTGGAGGGGGTAATTACTAATATAGGATACAAGCATAGATCAAGGTGGAAGATTGATGTCAAGATATTCATGTGAATTTGGAAGAATGAGTATTCAAAGTGAATTATCTTGGGAGCCATATTAGTTATGAATTTCATTTTTTATCATTTTTTGTGACATTGAATTCCTATATTGGTTTGGAGAGTAAGTAAGTTTTCATTATTTCATGATAACTTTATTGTAGTTATAAATTTTTTATTCTATTCCCCTTAATTCATAGTCTATTTTTGTTAAATGTGATATTTTACATGGTTATATAGGTGTTCTATGGGAGGGTTGGATCGATGAAGGGGTTTTTTACCTAATGTTTGATTTTATTTTACTTGTGATAATTTAATATTAATTAAACTCTACTTTTTGAATTTATTTCATATTATATCCCCTAAATCATATTGAGAGTTATGATCTCATGGGTAGGATACCAATTTTAAATTAGGGGAGTAGGTAAGGATATCCAATATGAATATAAACCTCTAATTTTGATATTAAGCATAATGGATCTATGTTTTTTAGGATACCTCATCCAAAGGGACCTTTGGGCATAGATAGTCCTCATTAATTCCAAGATAATATGCTAGAATTCCATAAGGATTTTTGTGGAAAATAAATTGATTATTATCACAAGTGAAGATTAATTTATTTTTATTTTTGAAGAATTGTCTCTAGATTTTATTTCACTTCACTTATTCATATCAATTAAGTTAGAATTCAATTTCTTATTTTTTTTGTTTAATTTTAGTCTAATTAATACATTAATATATGGAACTATTGAATTTTATATTACTTTTCATCATTGAATCGGGCTTAGGAATTTCAATTCACATAATTCTACTTTTTAGTTTTATTGATTTGTATCTTTATGTTTATAAATCTATAAACTTTGATTTTAGATTGTAGGAGGTAATGGTACAAGTGGCCCAGTCATACAAAAATGTTATGAAACGTTTTCTAAATACTATTAAGTTTTTTTTACAGTTTCTTATTAAACTCTAAAATATATAAATCTTATAGAGTTATGTTTTATTAATTATCCTCTAAAGGACTTCATGAAATACACATATTGAGTGATTTGAATTTCGGTATCATTCAAGAAACATTTGATATCATGTTATAATATATTATGTAAAAATTATATAAAACTCATTTTCTTCCAATGGGTTATCATGATATTATTATGCCCCATGTTTCATTTTATTTTTTATTTTTTATTATTTTACCTAATCTATATTTTTTTTGTTTTGGTTGGTTTGAGGGTAAAATTTATACTTTTTACAAGTTTTTTTTATAAGGGGTAAAATTAGCCCACATTGTTAGTGTTAACAATGTAGTGCCCATACTGGTGGGCATGTTATATTAGAAATCCTATTTTCATAAACTACACATGGTTTTTAAAACCATTTGGAGCTTCCCATAAGTTGTTTCTAGCATGGGGCTATGTGATGTGAGGTTCAAGATTCTCTCAAACCATCCACTTCCCATGGAGAAACCATGAAAGGGGTTATTTTTCAAGTAAATGCTCTATGAATGGTTTAGCAAACCATGAATCCAAACCATGAAAACTCTCTAGGTGTATAATTTTGGGGAATTTCTTAATATCCACTATTTTAAGTTAAAGGGTTTTAACCCCTCTTCTCTCTCTAATGTTTCATTAAAACATCAGGATCCTTGGTGGTGTTTTATTTTATTCTTCATATTGATCCATGTCTTCTCTTTGGCGTTTTGCAAGTGGATTTGAGGTATTTATTTTTCTATTTATCATATAATATTTTTCTTAATTTTTTTTCAGGTTTAAACATTATCCCAAAACCCTAAATAATTTTGAAATCTAGGTATATGGTTTATGATAGATCTAACATAGGGTTTTGGTCTCTTATGGTTTGTAGAGGCGGTCTTCTAAATTTATTAGGTCGTTGGAATTTAAGGAGACACATTTTGTCTTGGATTATACTTATTTTAATTAATTTTTTACTATCAAATTTATAAATTTTATAATTCAAAGTGTGATTGTTCTTTCTAAAATTCATTTTTATGAAATATTGATTTTATATGTGGGTTTAAAATGGTTTAGGGCAGTTTATTTGTTTTCAAAATGTATGAGTTCAGTTTTTGGAAAAAGATAACTATTTTGAAGGTGTTTTATCAAATTATTTTTGTTTTCCATAAGTTATAGATATAAATATTATTTTATAGTTTATTTTTTAACTAGCATTAATGATTTTACTTATGATAAAAATCCATATATTACATGGGTTTATAGAACCTATATCAAATTTTAGCTCATGAAAATACATTTTAGGTTCTATGTTTCCAGTTGGATGACTGATGTGGGGTGAGTTGGGTGGCGGTGGGACACCTGAGGATGTATAGAGTTTGTTTGGGAATGTTTCACATAGGTTTTTTGTTATTTTTTTATTTTTATTTACTATTATGTCTACTATCTTACCTTGTAGTTTTCTTTTGTTTATATTTATGCAGATGGTATGGATTATTATATTAGTTTATGACATGTTTCCATTTTTATTTATTTGGGATATTGTATTTATTTATTAAATATTTTTATCTTTGATATGGGTGAAATAATTCCTATAGGCATTCCTATGATTCTCAAGAACAAGTTTCCTACAAATTGGGATTGGGAATGCCCTTTAGTACTTTTAGAGAATCGGGTTGGGTGTCATGTTTGAGGGAATCCTAGGTCAGTTCCATAAAAAAATATGTCATAACCCTAGGTTATTAGTAGGACCCATGTTTTGAAACACACATGAAGATTTAGATGTTTATAGGGATACTCAAGATGCTCCTTGTTATGTGGGGATGTGCTGTTAGAATGGAGGTTAAGATTTTCAAATCATGAGATCTAATGGTAGGGAGAGTCTAGAAATCTCTTGGTTATCCCGATCCATAGGCTACCAAGGGAAGTTAGCTTTTAAATTATGTATTTTAGTTTTTATTTGGATTATTTTTATGATATTTAACGTTGAATTGATCCCCTTTGATTGTTTATTTGATATTGGTGGGATGTTCTATAGTCCTAGGATGAAATAGAGGAAAATTTTAGCACCATATCTATCCAACACAGCTTGGGAAACTATGTAGTGGATGTGCAGTTGCACTTTAATTCTTTACAGTGTGTGTTTCATGATTGGAACATAGCTACCCAACCATGTGGGTAATGTGTTCACAACTCTATCTCATCCTTGATTATCGTACTTAGACTCCTCTCAATTATAGATTTCTCAAAAGATGATTTTCACTTACTGGAGTTTGATTAAGGATTGTTTTGATACCCCTTTTCTGGATGTAGTTTTTGTGACCCTTGTTTGAATAGTTATGTAGTTATTTTTTTGATTTTTTTGATAATTTGTTATGTAAAATGAATTAATTTTGTTAAATTCTATTTATAATACATATTTTTATGGAACATTGGAAAAAGAAACTTATTTTGAAATAATATTGAAAGTATTTTTCAAAAATGGAAATGATTTTTGATGAGAGTTCTTCAAGATAATTATTTTTAAAATGAAATGAAATTTTGAAATGTTTTTGGGTTACTTTCCTTTTTTGAAAGATGTATTTGTGCTCCATTTTTTTTAAAATTTAATTTCCTTGGCTTTCAATTGTACACCCTGGTAGAGTGTAGTTTCTAAATACTTAATTGAAAAGTGAAATTTCAAATGAAATTTTCTTTTGGTGTGAATAATCTGTTCCTTAGTTGGGGGTTTATTATTTTCTCCTTAAATCCTATCCTTATAAAGAATTATTGGGTTTTTGTTTTGATATTTGAATTGATTTGTTCAATTCTTTGTTGTTGGTGTACCCCTATGATAGTCTTAAAGGTTGATCATTTTCTAGTGCCTACCCAGACTCAGAGCGAAGTGGTGGACATAAAACCGTTATTAAGCTGAGCTTAGTAGGATTCGATGGTACCTCCTCTGTTGTGGGAAGGTATTTCTTGGGAGATTTTCAGGAGTTCATTTTTCACTAGTTCATTCCTAATGTTTTAAAATATGAGAGAGTGATTGATCTTTTGATATTGCATCAGGGTGACTAATTATTAGAGGATTACTCTAATCACTTTTTTATGTTTGTCATATTTTCTCTCAATCAGGTCATTGACAATTCTAATAAATCATGTTTTTTTAGAGGTCACCTTTTCCTATCTTTTGGTTTAACTATACTTTCATATTATCTAACATCTTTTTAGGATTTTTTTTATAATTAAATTTGAATATAATCTAACCAATCTAGAAACCCTATAGGGGTGATTCCGTTAATCCATTTGGTGGACAAGAGGAAAACCTTCTGAGTGAGGAGAATAAATAAGATGATCCATGGAAATAAATAAGGATTCATTTTTATTAAAAGATCAAATCTCTCATTTTATTTTAGTTTTAGTCACTAGGGAATTATAAGCCCTATTATTTTATGTCTCGAAGATATTACCTCTATATTTTCCATTAGGTCCACTTTTATAATTTTTTCAATATTGGTTTTCAAAAGTGGTGTCTTGTTTAATCCTTATGGATGTATTATTTTTGGACCTTTACTGTGATTGTTATAATCATTTTTAGAGATTCAACTATTATTGTTGGTATATTATGGATGGTTAATTTTTTAAATACTTATTCTATAAAGTCTTGAATATCATTGATTGAGTTTCATGTTTGATTATCGAATTCCCCCCCACCATCCCTGTCATGTTTTTTTACTTGTTGGGTGAGTGCTATTTATTAGGCCTTGATTGTTCAGGAATTGTTTTTTAGGGAGTTTTGGAAATTCCATTTCTTTTGGGGATACATTGAGGATCTATTTGTTTGGGACATGAGAAGGTTTTTTGTTTCATGATTGAGTAAATAGGGTGTGTGATCGACCAGTTGAGTTTGGTAGAATTCCTAGTGTTAGTTTTGGATATTTGGGATGCTCCATGGGAGGGTGATCTTGGTTTTAATCCATGGTAATCCATGTGTACCATGACCCATGGTAAGATATATTATCATTATTTTGATGATTCTTATGGTTTTTCTTCCTCCCATTGGGTTTTGTATGTGCTTGTGGTTTGAGAGAGATATTCTATCTCATGCATGATTGGTTGTTCAAGGACGAATTTTTCAATGTTTTTTTTGGGTTCCACTATGTTATAGGAACACTAAGTGGTGCGGAGACCATTTTATAGTATCTCTAAATGGTTTGGAGACCATTCTAGGTCCTATTTTTATTATAAGACATCTTGTTTGAGGTATATGTTTTGGTTATGTTTGGAGAAATTTGGGAATCTTTTGGTGAATTGGTTTGATTATTTTTAGAATTTTGGTTGATGGTTTTAAGGTTGAATTTTGTTGTGGTAATCATTTGGCCTAGTTCCTCCTTGGATCATCCATTCCTTTTTACCTACTATTTTTTACTATGGAATTTCATGGGGTCAAAATTGGCATGGTGTGGTGTTTTTGACACCCCACATGTCATGGTTTTGTTGATTTTATATTATTTTACCTAATCATAATATATTACAATTTGTGGTTTCTCGAGGGATGAAATTTCAAGTTTTCAGATAATTTTTTTGGTAGGATCATTGTTAGCCAGCATAGTTAGTAATAACCATGTATTTCATATATGGGTGGGCCTATCATTTTGATAAATACATTTTTCATGAATTTTTTATAGTTTTTAAAATCATAAAGTTCTTCCCATTAGCTATACTAATACAATAAAATCATATTAAAGGGGGTTAAATAGAGAGGGTTATAAACAACCCCTTCTAAATATATTTCCTCCATAATTATAGGGGGTTCTATACAACCACCCATAAATTAATTTTCTATAAAAATAAGAGGGGTTTTTTTTGTACAACCCTCATTTACCATCCAATTTAGACGAGGTTATGGTCCCACTCTAATTTCAAAAATTGGGGGGGGGGGTGGACCCCCAATAAATTATTTATCATAATTTTTTGTGTTTTTGGTTGGATTTTAGAGGGGGTTCAAAACCCCCTCTAATATTTATAATTAGAGGGGGTTGAAATCCTCATCTAATTTCTGAAATTACAGGGGGTTAAAACCCACTATAATATCTAAATAAGAGTGGGTTTAAAACCCCTCAAATTTAACAGATTAAAGGGTGTGGTAAACCCCACCATATTTTTTCAAAGCAACTTCCATAATATATATATATATATATAACTAAAAAACAATATATAAATGTATTTAAATGTATTATATGAAAACAATATATAAAATATCAATATTATTGTATTTATATGTACACATAACTATAATTTTACAATATTATGTACATTAATATATATTTATTTTTAAAATTGTATTTATATAATTTTAATTATTTAGAATATAAAAGCATTAACATATTATATAAATATTAACATAAATATAATTTATATAAAAAAATGTTTCATATTTTTTTATATTTTATATTCTAATAACAATAAATATATCTATAAATAATATGTTTATGATTTTATATTATATATAATTTAAAATTTTATTTCATATAATATTATATAAATATTTGTATAATTTTTATTTCATATAATATTAATTATATATGATATAAATATTTGTATAAATTGTATGACATATAATAGTAATTATATATGATATTTTACAATTTATGAAAATAAATATATATTTACATATTAATGTACATAATAAGAAAAATATGTATTAAAATAAATTATATAAATATATTTTTAAAGATATTACATGAATATATAAAGTAATTACTTATATATATATATTATTTAAATAAACATATAAAATATATGTAAATATATATTTATGTTTATAAATAATTTACATAAATATATAATATAAATTTATTTATTGTTATTTATGAATGATATAATTCAAAAAATAAATTTTTAGTATTTATAAAATCAACATATAATTTTTATAGTTTAAAAATAGGTATAATAATAATAATAATAATAATAATTTTATCATACACACACATATAATTATATAAAAATAATTAAATAAATATATATTATAAATTTATTATATCTATAAATTTTATATAAATACATAAACACACACACATATATATGTTCTTATAAACATATATTTATATATAAAAATATTTATATATATATTATTTTAAAAAATATGTATATAATATATAAATATGTATTTATGAATATAAATAATTTATATAAATATATTAATAAATATATAACCATATGTGTATATAAATATAAATATATAGTTTATATATAGTTTATATATAGTTTATATATTTAAATATATTTAAATATATTATATAAATATAAGTTATAATAATAAAGAATCAGATATACATTAATACATTCATTGGTGAATATATATATATAACAAATTGGAATTCTATAGTGGTATCCTAGTGGGGAGTTTCATGGGCATTGTAGTGACGATACACAGTTCGAATCCCATAGATGAATTTTATAAATAGAATAGGATACAGAGGGGATGATGGTGAATGGGAGTGTTATGCCAATGGTGGAATAAGAGGCAGACCTAGTGATGAGCTTGTGAGAGAAAACAAGAGAGCATTGGGGTTTCAAAGAAATCAAATCATTATGGGTTGTTTAGAACCACCCCAAAATTGTTGAATAATTACCAACCCTAAATTTGTGGTTTTAGATCAATTTGGGGTGGTTAGAAATGCCCCAAATTTTCTAAATTATTTAGATCGGGTTTAAACTAACAACTTCTAGTATATTTATGGTAAACTTAAAAGGGGTTAAAACCCTTTTTAAATCAACTAGTGTTAATATTCATCCAAATATACTAGCCGTTGATGAAAACTGCCTATAATCATACATTATGAACACTTTAGAAGTGTTTCACCATAACCTCCACTAACGAATTAAGAGGGGTTATAACCACCTCAAAATGAAACATAGAAAACCCTTCTCATGATATCCTTTTTTATAGCATATGGGGTATTGTAGGTGTCTGAGGTGAGGTGCATAGTTTTCTCAAATCCTGTGGCACCCTTGGAGAAATTGTGAGATGGGTGGTTTTTTTAGGTAGTGGCTAACACATGATTTACACACAATTTGGTAAACCATGTATCCAAACCGTACAACATATCTAGGAATTTAATTTTTGGGAATTTTCCAAAATACACCCTTTGAATTTTAGGGTTATTCATCCCTCTTCTCCATATAATGCATCATCCAATCGTTTCGAGCCTTTTAGGAGCTCTATCTTATTCCTCGTATTTATCCATGACTTCACTTTGGTGTTTTCCAAGCAGATTTACAGTATTTATTCCTTTTTTCTCCTCTACTCTCTCTTATTACATGTTTCCTAGGTTTTCCTTTTATCTGAGAGCCCTAGTTCTCTATGAAAGATAGGGATTAGGTTTAGGATGGTTCTAACCAAGTGTTTATAGGTATTATGATTTGTATAGAACATATTATTTCTTTCTTTTGTGGTCACCATTCAATGTGATATATTTAATCTTGGATTCCTCTTCTTCTAAGTAGGTGTTTCTATGAAATTGTTTTATTTTGGAATTAAAAGTGGTCTTGTGCTTTCTAAATCCCATTTGTATGAATTTATGATTATATATGATATTATTATGTGGTTTTAAAACTAGATCGCTCTATTTTGATATTGTAATAAAAGTTTTTTTGTGTGAATTTCAGGTTTTAATGTTTCAAATTGAAGATTTAAAGGTACTATGATTTTTGGAAATTAATGTATGACTTTTTGAAATGGATTTCATGTATGTTTTTGGGTTTTGACTAGATATTGGTTTTAAATGATTTAAAACTATTTTCAAAATGTAATTTGGTTTCTATGTGAGTTTTTAACCTCAAATGGATTTGTAAATGGGTTCTTAAGTGGATTTCAAATAGTGATATCAAATGTGTGTGTGCTTTCAACTTGTGAAAAATCTTTGATGGGTCATTTCAAATGATTTAATTGAAATTGATGCCCTTTTTCACTGTTTGGGATTTTCAAATAACAGAACCCTTGGTGGAGGGTTGATTTGAAATGATTTCAATGTGTGGATTATTTCTATCATTTTCCAAATGGTGTTTGAAATGTTGTTTTAACAAATGTTAAAGTGTTTGGAATCATGATATGTGAATTGGTTTTGAATAAATGGTTAGCACTTTAGTTTTAGAATGGTGATTCTCAAGAGAAACCTTAATTTATACTTATCTTGTTTACCCATATGGGGTTTGGTTATCTCTTTTAGATAATTCTGCTCCCCTTGTGTTGGAATGTTCTCTTTTATGTCATGGGTGCATGTTATTTAAGGGGTTACTCATTGTTGGGTATTATGGTTGAGGGTATATTTGGTTATACCTTGTGTTCTATACTTTCATTGAATGTTCTGATTCCTCAATTCCTTTATTGTTCATAGGAAACTAGGTAATAAGTGGGAGATTTAATTTTTTCCTCTATTTGGTTCACACATAGCTAGTTTCCTACCAGTCATGCCATTAAAAAGGGCTAAGAGGAGGTTTATCATCTCAATGAGGCTACTGTGGTATCGTTGGATGACTTGTGGTTTAAACATCAATGTATACTAGTAGTTGGTTTGTGTTTTGGTATACTATTATACAGTTGGATTCTTCACACATTACGAACTCTATGGTATATCCCATGACACATTTGGTAGTTTTATGGGTTATTGATTGAGGGGTGTTTGGTCAATGCTTATTTGTAATAATTTCCCAAAATTTAATTATTATGGAACATTTTACTTTTTATATTTGATATATTACTTATGCTATATATAGATTTTTTTTTGAAATTGAATTGTTTTCATGTGGTGGGTCATTTCCTTTGAAAACTAAATTTTATTGATGCTTGGGAAAAATGAATTTGAAATTAAAAAAAATATTTTGTGGGTGATTTAAATATGATTTCAAAATAGTTTATTTGGTTTTTAGGTGGAATTTGTTGGTAAAACAACTTAAAGTAACCATTTATATTTAAATAAAAAAATGAGTTATTTTTTGAAAAATGTTAATGGTGTATGTGGTTTTGAAATGGTGTAGGCTGGATTCTTTGTTTCCAAAATGTATGTGTTCCATTTTCGAAAGAAAGGTGAACTATTTTGAATGTGTTTATAGAATTATTTTAGTTTTAAATATGTTATATATGTAAGTATTAGATTATAGTTTATTTTAAAATTATCATTGGTAAATTTCCATATGAAACATATTGCATAGATTTGGAAGGTTTTGGTGATATACTGGGCACTTTAGATCAAACCTATATATTTTATGTTCTAGGTTTATTAAATGGATCTATTTTTTCCTTTGTGGATGACATGGGATGAGTTAGTGGTGGTGAGAAATCAAAGGTATTAGGGAGTTTCTTTAGGCTCGGTTCATGTTGGTATGTTTCTTTTTTTAGTCAGTGTTCTATCTGCTAGTCTGCCTTGTATTCATTTTTTTATAATAATGTTGATGGGTTGGTTCATTATAGTAGGTTATGAAATATTATAATGTTTATTTATTTTTCTACTATATTTATTTATTCCATTATCGTTTATCTCTAATTTGGGAGAAATATTTTCCAAAGGGATTACTTTGATGGCCAAGCACTAGTTTCAAGCCCTTGGGGATTGGGATTTCCATTTGGACATTCAGGAAAATCATGTCAAGTGGCGGGTTTAGTTTTATCTAGATCCAATTATTTATTGACACTATTAATAGTTTATATCATAGAGCACTTATATTTATGTATTATGAAAAGTATGGTTATATATCACCTTCCAATACATTTTTTATTTTTTATATGTTATGAGATAATGAATCTTGGAAATGATTGGATTTTTTACAACTTAAAGGGTGTATATTCTTAGATTTTTCATATCTTGATGGGTTTTCATTCTTGGATTTTTTTTTCACAACATAAAGTGTGGAAGTTCTTGGATTTGTTCACAACTTAAAGGGTAGATATTTTGATATTTTTGACAACTTAATGGGTGGAAATGCTTTGTTTTTTCAAAAATTAATGGGTGGACATGCTTAAATTTGTTCACAATTTAAAAGGTAAAAAAACATGGATTTTTTTACAAACATCAAGGGTGGATATACTAGTATTTTTTTTTACAAATTATAGGGTGAGAATGATTGAGTTTCTCACAATATAATGATTCACTATAAATATGTTTTCTCTATAATTCCTTATTATATCTTTCAATGACATGCTATATTTATAAATCATATGCTTATGAATATTCTCTATGGACCATGTTTATTCTCTCACGCTCTTATACTACTGTATATGATTTTTTGATTATGAGTACATGTCCTACTACCATGACTTATGTACAACTCATATTATTCTATATCCTTTTTATTTATATATTTTTCTTATTCCAATGAATCCTGATGATTTGTCGATAATATTTTCCTTTATGGAGTGTTTGATCTCACACATTTATTATGGTTTCCATTCAATTGGTTATAAATATTTCTATAACTTATTATAAGTATAGAAGTGATTCTAGTGTATTTTTAATATGGATTAATGTTTTTGAGTATAATAAAATAAGTTTCTTATATATATGGTCCCAAAAGAAACTAAACCTTAAATTCATTAGATTATGAGATTATTTTGATATGTAATGTTTAAAATTTGAAAATAATTTTTAATATATAAACCTTTATCTTAGGATAACTCATTTGGATTAAAATCCAATAATTATGTGTTTTTAAAACTAGGCAAGGTGTTTAATTTTTGGTGTATCACATTAATAATAAATAAACTTCATGAGGAAGATACTCATTTATTTAGGATAAAGTGAAAGTGTGCATTTTATCATGTTACTATTTTATCTTTTGGGATATTTTGATCAATGGTGGCCATTGATTCAAAACACTAAGAAGGATTACGAGATAAATAGTATGTAATGTGAGACTTATAAGGTGATATTATTCTCAAATTTCTTTTTTCAAGATCAATGAGTTGATATGGAAAGATGATTCTTAAATTTAAGACAAAGTGAAAAAATATTTTTGGGTATAACCCTAATATTTCTAGGTTATCAATAAATGTTGTGAACTAACTACATAATTAATAAAGTAATATTTATCACTACATTTATGTGACAATACTAATACTTTAAATGGAATTGGTCTCTAAAGAATTTTAAATATATGTAGAGATAGTATTAAATTCATTGAAGGAAGAGAAATAATTATAAATGTATTATATTTTAAAATGAAATTAAGTGGAGAAGTGGATGACTAATCCAAATATAGAGATAACTATTTAAAAAATAGAATAAGGGAATGGTGTAATTTCCAATGTGAAATAATTTTGTGAAAAAACACTCTGGGAATTTTTTGAATGGAATAAGAGTTTTATATATGTTTTGACATAAAGGACATCATGTAATTTAATAAAAAATACTTAATTTAGAAGCTATCAATGTCCATTTATTCAAATATAAGAATATGGGATAAAATTCTGATCAATTTCCCACGCATCAAAGGAATTAGTCTTAAAATATTCCAAAAGATAAAGGTCAGTACTATAAAATTAAAATAATAAAATTTGATGTTTTAAATGATGTGTTAATAGGTAATTTGATCATAAACTCGAATTTATATAATCTGTTGATTTATTCTTGATATATAAACTATTTTGTATCTTTCATGTTTACTAGTAACATTGAATCATTCTATGATGCATTAATAAAAGAGTTAATAATAAAAACACTTAGTGTAAATATTATTTCAATAAGGACATATTGGGTTGTTTTATGTACGAATCATAGGGATTATATAGTTTCAAAAATGATTATTACACATATGGTATAGTTTTAAATAATAAAACGGATATATTAACTCTTAATTTACAATAAAAGATTTTACTCTTGGGATAAAGAGGTTATAATTTTTGAGGAGGGTATAGAATCCATTGGTTTTAGAGAAGAAGTTTTATTTACTATGTTTTTTCATAAACCACCTCTTGTATCTCATTTGAGTGAAATTTATAGAGAATAAAAAGTAAAAACATAATCTATTGATGATAATGATATGGGAATAATAGAGTATGGAGCTATTGTGCAAGAATACATTTATGTATTCCATGAATAATTACTTAAACATCCACAAGAATGTGTTGAGTTTTTCAATGATCTCATACCTAATGAAATATATATATATATATATATATATGTTATTCTGTATATAATGGATCTTTTGGAATTGGTGGAGTTAATGAAATATATATAATAGTTTTGTGATAATTTTTTCACATTCCCTAGTGTTTCACCTTGGGTATTCTCAATCCCATTTATAAAAAATAAGGATTTTTCATTGAGGTCAGGTCTCGATTTTAATGAAATATATACCATTATTAAAAAAATAGTACGCTTCATCATAAATTTATCACTTTTTTGATCAATATAAGGGTTACCAACACTTATAAAAAATCTATAATTGTTTTATTTATCATTTTTTAAGAGTTAATAAAGATGTTATGTCAAAGATTAAATTTCATATGATTCTGGAAATTATGATTTTGTAGTAATTCTATTGGGAATAATTAATTATTCTCTAGTGTTTATATATTTTATAAATATATTTTTCTATAATTAACATGATTATTTAATGGTGGCATTTATATATGTTATCTAAACGTAGTCTAAAAGATATGAAGTTCATGGTAATTATTTTTTTTGTTCTTGAGACACTTAGGGAAATGTGGTTATATAGGAAATTTGGTTTGTGTGAACTTTGGATCTTTAAATTTTCCTATCTTGCCTATATTACCTCTAAGGATACAATATATATTTATCTTTCAAAGGCCATGATATTAAATTAATGGCTCAGACAAATATATATAACTAATAGACATATATTCCACAGTTTAATAGCTTACTATTGGTAATATATTAAAAAATTACCAAATTTTAAAACTCATTAACAAAGTTAACAAGTATTGGGGTAAAATTTACATTGTTAAAATAATGTAGATATATTTTTTAATAAATAAAGAAAATATTGTCCAACTAAATAATATTAATTTTATAATCAGGTAATTAATTATTGGTGATGTTTAATAATTTATTTTAAAATAGGCTTTAATGCATCCTTATAAAAAATGATATGGTTTTTTCTTATGCCTCATGATATATAAAAACACATAAGAAAAACTATCCAACTAATAATATTTATTGGGAACCTAAAATGTTTTCTTTGGTGATATGGAGAAAATACCTATATGGTATAACATGTGACATATATACTGATCATAGTAGTTAGAAGTGTGTATTCATTAAGAAAAAGATATTGACATGCAAAAGATCCTATATACTTGGATTTTGTAAAGTTGGATATGTTAATTTTAGGGAAGGTAAAACATAATTCTATTTCCATGTAATTTCCCACTAAAACTTACTGGTTAAGATAATGAAATTATAAAAATATGATAAAATTTTAGAAAAGATTATTAAATTCATGAATGATGGTAAATTTATATAAATTTTCTATTAAGATGGTGTATTGAATTTTGAGGGAGACTATTTTTACATCATTACCTAGGTTAAACAAGGAAATGTTAGAAAAGTCTTATAGCTCAAATTTATTTATATGCTCTCATATCCCCATGATGTATGTGAATTTAAGAGAACATTTATTTTGGGACAATATGATATAGAAAATTATTATCTATTTGTTAATATGGTTGGTATAAAAACAAGTAAAATCTGAGAGACAACACCCAAAGGTGTCATGAATTCTCTCCATGTACTAATGAGGAATTGGGAAAATACCCTAGTGGACTTTTTTACTTTTATTCCTAATATATCTAAGTGGAATTTAGTTATATATATCGATATGGATCATCTTAAAAATATTGTGTGTTACCTATAAATAATAGAGGATTTACCCCTTAAATATCATACATGACTCTATATCAATGATGTTGTAGTTCTTCATGGAGCACCTATAAAAGTTACATATAATTGTTACCATAATTCCACATCAAAATTTTAGAGGTGTCTTAAAAATTCTCTTACCATTGAGATAAATTTGATTCCCACACATCATTCTCAAATACATAGGTAATTTAAATGTACTATCCAAAAATCAAAGGATGGCTTGAGATAATGATCTATTGAATTCCAAGGAACATGGGACTAATATCTAACTTTAGATTAATTTTCATAGAAAATATCTTCCAAATGAGTATAAATATTTCACAATATGATGAAATGTATATTAAAACATATTTTTCTCTAACATTTATGGATGAATTTGAAGAAATAAAACTAATTTTTTCTAAACTTATTGAAGAGGTGACTAAAATGTGTAAAATGCCTTTAAACATGTCAAGATATCTTGGAGGAGATAAAAACTATATGGTGAAAATTTGATGAAGGAATTATAAATCCATGTAAGGCATCATTTCTTTGTGAAAGTATCGCCATGGAATAATGTTATAAGATTTCTAAAAAGGGGGAGTTAAGTCCAAGGTATATCAGTTCTTTTGATGTTTTTCATCGAATTCAATCTGTGACTTACTATTATGTTACATCCTAAATATTTCTAACATAAATTAAATCATTAATGTCTCATTTCTTAAGAATTACTTTCTTGGGCCAAGGTATGTACTCACCACTGATGAAAAAGAATTCTAAAATGACTTTTCTTATCAATTGTTTATAAAAATTAATGATAACAGTGAGAAATTGTAACAAAATTAGATAAAGTTAATTATTAATGTACATTGTAGAAATCAAAATTTTGACGAAGAAATTTTGGAACCTAATTACGAAATTATGATGGATTGCACACAACTATTTATTGACTAACATATATCAAAAAAATTTAAGAGGGGTGCGAATGTAATACATGAGACCTGACTATATTAATTAGATATCTTATTATAATAAAAAACCCATTTGATTATATAATTGTAGTATATTACACACTATAAATAAATATTCAAAATATAATCTATAAATAGTTATATATAACACATAAAAATAGAGGGAAAAATCATAATATTTAAATATATAGGACTATACTCTAAGAATAATAACATATATATTACATATATTTATATTATGAAGAAAAGAATAAGAAATAGAATAAAAAAATATAGTAAAAAAGATAATTATATGAATGAATTTATTTATTAGAATAAAGTGTATATATAAGTAGCTACCAGAATATTGAATGGGTAAAGTGAATGTTAAAATCTAACCATTTGGAATTATGTTGTTATAATAGTAATATAATTGTTATACATAGATGTTTATAATAAAATAAATAAAATAATTCTATAATAATGTAATTAATAATTATCAATAATATATATCAATAGATTAAAAGTATTATAATTACTGGAATATGTCTTAGAATACAATTAAAACTTATCATAGATTTTGATTTAATTTTTTTCTACTAAATACAATGATTTAAAATAAACTAAGGGTTTTATTTAAAACATTAATTTCATATATGTTTAAAATTATTTCTTTTAAATGGACATAAAATTTATAATTAGTACATCAAAATTAACCAATGTTAAATAGTTCATAGTTTTTTTAGATATCTAATATTTTAAGTCAATGGTAATCATATGGTATGTTTATACAATAAGAATTACGAATTCATGTAATAAAACTGACTAGGAAAACATTAAAAATCCATATACCAATTAATTTAATATTAGAGGGTATTTAATACTAGAAAATTTGTATGTGAATGGTTTATTTTAACATTATGACATGGGTTTTTTTGAAAAAATCATCCATATGATAGATGTATTGATCTTATTAAATGATGATTGGGAACTAGAATTATATTTCCCCTCAATGTATTTGAAGGTATAATGAGAAAACAAAATTGGGTTATTTAGTGTATTCATATACATTTATATATTATTTTTTATAAAAAGTCCTCGAAAGTATGGTTATGATGTCTTGGATGATGATTTGATAGTATGATTTAGATGACTATAATTATAAACCCATAACTTTTTATTCATTTATTGTTATCTACTTAAATATTTTTTCCATTTATCAAATATTCCATTAATATATTATTCTCATATGGTATATATATTTAATTATTTAATTACATAATATTTCTTTATGCTTTCATTATGCCATGTTATCTTTCATTGTATTATTCCCATTACTTAGCATAAAATCTCACCCCTTTATTTTTCTTTTCTTTCTCCATATGAAATTGAGAAGAATATTAATGATCTAGGGATATTCTAGAATGGATAATAATATTTTCAATGAATTTTTATGATTTATTTTATGTTTTCAACTATGACATAAGTATCGTACAATTTTCTAGTCTCTTATGACCAATAAACTTTTTTATCCCATGTAATAGGATCTCTTTAATTTTTTACCAATGTAAAAAAACAACCAATCGTATTCAGTTTTTGGATATAGGGTTTTCAAATTAACCATGATGACATAATATAGGAATTAGTAACTTGAATGAGAATATAAAATCATATAATTTTTTAAGACACTCTTCCAACACCATCATAGAGTTTTGTAAAAATCATATTATATCATTCCAATACATAACATAATGTAAAATGATAACTACATCATGTTCTTGTAGAATATTGTAAAAAAATAAACATAACATGTTCATAGATAACATAGAGATCTCATGGGACATAAATCTATACCAAAATCATTATATGAATATATAAATCTATATATACATTTCATAATAATGATATATCCATATATATGTGTTCCAAATTAATATAAAAAACCTAAATTCATCAAAATCACATCAGCATTATCCCATGGAAATAAATTGATAATCCATAGAAATAAAGTGGTTATCTTGGTAAATAACCATTAAACAATATAATGAAGTACATTGTATTAAAATTGTATATAATAAAGGGTATATAGTCATGTCATTAATTTCCCTAGTAAATTTAATGTATGAGTATCATGGTGAACACTCTTGATTCATAGGAAACAAGTATATGGTATTCACCAAGGAAAGGTGTTAGTAAAAAGGTTATATTTTTTATAGTTTATGTTAAGTAAATGAAAAAGGTATTTATGGTTTATTCCTCTCATAAATATTTCGTTTACAACACACCACCTATATATGTGATCCTCAATAATTAATATAATTATTATTTTGAAATTGGATAAATTTTTGAAAAAAATGCAATTCTAGGAAATAAAACATAATAAATTCCCAATGAGGGTAATATAAAAGAGTATTGAAAGATTTGAAAATTGTTATAAGAATGATATAAATTTGAATATATTTTAAAAACAATTATCTTTGTTTTTATATAATGTTTAAACAAATATGAAAAAAATCATTTGTAAAGAAACACATAAAAGTAGGAAAATGAAATTTTAAAACTGGGTAATTATTCAAAAATGGAATATGAATGAAATTTTTAAAAAATAATCATCATAACAATAAAGTGTAAAATATAAGATAAATAATGAGAACAATTTTCAAAAAATTTGTAAAATATATTAAAAAATAAAATTTAAACATTATTTTCAAATAGTAATTCAAAAGATTTTAAAATTTTAATTTAATAAAAAAATGCCTTAATGTTTAAACCTCGAAAAGAAAATATATTTATGGTAGAAAACATACCCACATAAACAAAAGGGTAATAATGATTCCTTTTAAATAATAAAACTATGAATGAAAAAATTATAATAGAGGTAAATAGATATAAATACGTAAAAATTAAGAAAAAAACATGTAATGTATAATTTTAGAACACTTTATATATGATATATAAAAAGTATTAATAGTTTAGAAATGATTTGTAAAAATAAGGGAGACTTAAAATAAAGAAATGTTACCTTGAGTTCTGAATCACTTCATATTTACAAAGACATCCACAATAATTAAATTATAATAAATATTTACATAATTTAAACCATTTTTCATATTTATTTATTTCATATTAATATATTTAAATATTTTATTATAATGTATTATTGTTTATAATATTATTGTTTTTCTTTTCTTAGTCTTCTTGTGGTAGTTCAGTTCGTTGTTCTAAAAATGATTCTGTGTAATAGTAATGGTAAATGATCACATGCCAATGATTTTTAAGCTCTATAAATCTTTATATATAGTGCTTATGTCATCATGGTAGTAATATATTTCAATAGTTTATTAGAGTGTTATAATTTGGAGAATCTTCCTCATTAAGATTATTTTTAATTGTTAAAATTAATTTGATTTATATCTTTTAACATAATTATTATCAAAGCTATTTTATCGTTATAGAATAAAAAATATGAAATTATTTTTTTATTTATGTTAAATATATTCATGAAATCTTTTTTTATGAATATCAAAAAATTCCTAAGTGAAAATAAGACGCCATTGTTAACTTTGGGTGGTGTAAAACCACCACGAGTGAATCATGCTTTTTGAAAGAAGTTTTTAAAAAATGGAAAAATAATAATTTTTTTATCTTTATAAAAACAATAATATATATTTAAAAGATTATTTTATATTTAATTTTTATTATTACTTATCTAATAAAAGTTTTAAATGATAATTTAAATGGAAATATATGGATTTTGAAACTTATGCTTCAACATTAGAAAGGATTATGGAAAGTGTTTTTTGAGAGGGAATTATTGATCTCTCATCAAAAATGGATCTCAAAAATATTAATAAATTGGGAATAAAATAATTTTAGAAATATAATAAGTGGATTAAAAGGTTTTTAAGGAAACCAAATATCAAATATGATATTTAAGGGAGGCTTGGAAACCCTTACATTTCTCATTAAGTTACCTCCTTTTGAATTAAATCCTTAATATGTAAGAATTTTGGCTAAACGAAAGCATATAAAATGTGGATAGGTAAATTTTGTGGGTAATTCTGTATGGTATTTTTTAAAGGAAATAGTATTAAAAGTTAGTAGAAAAGGATGGAGTATGGGTGTTGAAATAACCAAGGGGAAGGGGTATCTTTCGATATAATATTTATTATTTTTTATTTAGAATTAAGATAATTAATTTTGTTGATTATAATGACTTTTATTAGTGTATAATTAAAAAATATAGTTTTTCTTGGGAACTCTTAAAATTTAATTTCATCTTAGGAATATTTTATACAAAGTGAAAAATCAAAAAAAATTATTTGAAATAAAATATGTGCTATAATTCAGGAAGTAGGTTTTCTAAAATTTTAATCCATGTTTACTTCATGAATATTTTATAAAAATATTTTCGTAAGTAAAAAACTATATTTAATTATATAATATAAAATACAAATTTTTATTAAAAATTCTAAAAAATCCCCAAAAAAATTTAAGTGTTGATTCCAAAAATGATGTAAATTTTATCGAAATAAAATTTTAAATATATGAAATATAATTTTTAAATACAATCATATAATAAATTTAAAAAAAAATAATCTATAATTAATAGAATTTCATTTTATATCAGCGATTACATTTGAATTTGTTATTATTTCATAATTAAATTTTGAATTTTTCATAATTTACGAATGTAAAAAAATTAAATTTCATATAATTCATCATGAAATTTAGAAGAATTTATCTTTTAAATACATACCTAAGAAATATGTTTTGGTTTCATGAATATTATTTATAATAATACACCATTTACTATATTCATTTTATGAAAAATACGTTATCTAAATGTAATAACCAGATTGTGATAACATGACACCAAAAATTTAAGAAATTACATTTTTAAAATAATAATATATACTTTATAATATTATTTTATTTGAAAAAATGTTTCTTGTATGTTTAAGTTGAAACATTTAGAGAAAAAATATGAACAAAGAATATAATAATCATTATTAAATTTTTTATAAAATTATGAACAATAATAAAATATTATTTTTGTATAAAAATATAATTTAACAATTTATTTTATCATATCACATAAAATTTTATTTGATATTAAATATTATTAAATTATATTCAATGTTTATATGTGACTATTATATGGCCATGAAAACATGTACATTACTTAGTTAACAATTAGATTACCGTGTATAAATTACGATTTAAATGAAAATATGGAAATAAATCTATTAAGAGTAATATGATTACCAAATAAAACTATATATGTAAGCATAATCATGAATATAGTAAAAGATATTTTATAAAACTATCTTAAATCATTATTATTATTCATAAAATTCTATTATACTAGAATTAGTAATTTATAGGAAAAATATATTGAATAAAATAAACTAATTTAATGATACATATGTGTATAAATTCTAGGTTTATATCATTAAATAAATAAATAAAATAAATGTATTTATCATTTACATATATAATTTTTTGGAAAAAAATTTATGAAACATTGATTGAAATTTTTGGATGTTATACTACCACAATTTTTAATGATGTCCCACAAACAATATTCATTAATATGGGGTATGGTGATTAATTGAATAAATATATTTTTTTATTCTTCCCTAAAAAACCTTCATCATTATTTATGATTATTTTAATAAATCTATATTTCTACATTTTTTCAATAATAAGTTTTGTTAAAGTTAATTAATTTAAATGGAAACCAATTTCCCAAATTCACATCAGATAAAGTGAAACACTTATATTTAAAAGGTTCATTATTTAAAACAAATGGGAACTTACATATAATAGCCTCATATCATCCATTTCCATACAATCCACTAGTATCATTCAATGGTTAAAATGAGTAGGGTTTATACTTGAATTTATATGAACACAATATCTCATAAAAAGTGTAAATGTATCAAAAAAATATATAATTTTCTCCCATAGAGAAAAATGTAACTCTTAAATGGTTCAAAAATTAGGATCTTATTCCACTAATAAGAATATATATATCATATTAGTATAATATAAAATGTTTTATTCACTTAAGAAATCCAGACATATAAATTCATTGAATGAACACCTCTTCTAAACCACCCAAAATATTATTTCATCTTCAACTTAGGAATCTTGATCTATAGAAAAACAATTGGTCCCCAAAAATGAATAAAAACTCTATACCACATGGTATAACTAAATAAATCCATCATCTATTTAGGTAAAGATTCAATGTTATCTTTCTAAGGATTTCTCATTTAAGATTTTTATTTATAAAAATAAATACAAAAATATCAATTCCTTGGATGTCTTATAATTTATCTATGTTATCTTCTCCAAAATATTCTTCACATCCCATCATGTTATACTCAACTGTTGAAACATACCCTATTTTCTTTCATTGAGTTTTAAGTTTTAATAATTTTAAAAATAACTCCCATTACTAATTATATCTTCTACTACTTCATTATTTTCTATTAGATCACTCTATACCATCACACCATTATTAATTTATCTAATATATGTTAATGATTAAAATTTAGTATCCTATGTGGCACCAAATAATATACAATTTCATAACAATTAAAAATTCTCACACAGTATAAATAATGGTGAAAAAATATAGATTATATTGTAATGTAATATATTTATAGGAGGATAAATACAATTTATTTTCAAATTGACTCTCAACTTAATAATAATAGAATAATAAAATACATTTTGTTATAATACCTCATCCACCTTTATTATGAATTTAAATTACTATGTAATATTCTTTCCCTATATAATTTTTAAAAAATATTTTTTATTACACCCTTCAATTATGGTACCATTATATACTAAAACTCATGGAAATATTAGATTAACAAATCATAAATTTAAATTTTTATAACCAACATAACATTTACACCCTAACCAATTCATTTATTGTGAAACCATCTACTCACAAGTACCACTAATAACACATAAAAAGAACTAACTCTTCCTTATAATGTGACATATATGTACTAGTTATGAGTACAAGTATCATCACCGCTCATAATTAATCATTGAATAATATAAATATTTGTTGAATCAGGAAATATTCAATACCCATTTTCTATAAATATTCATAGTATATATTTCAATTAAATATTCAATATTATGACATGATTTATTATGAATCAAAAAACATCACCTGTACATTTTCATCTCTACTAAATATTCCTAAAAATCTTTACAAAAAACATAAATATATTATTTATGTAATTTTCAAATTTTAATTTATTTAAATAACTTGATTTATAGTTTTTTGGATTGAAAAATAAATCTAAAACCTACATTCTCAAAAAAATCACTTTAAAATATTTCAACCAATAATATCCCCCTTTATTTCAAGAATATGTGTGGGTAAAAAATTCAATTAATATCAAAAAACCTTATTTGGTTTCAATAAAATAAATTATGTTAATTATCCACAAACTATTATAAAATTATATATATATATAGTGGTATAAATAAGTGAATTTTTTTATTTTTCATAATGTTGTTGACCTTTTTATAATCCTAATACACCTAATATCCCATAATAGTGAATTATAAAATTATTTCATTTTTTAATTATTATTGAGGATTAAACCTACTTTGTTTAGAACAACTTATAAAGTGATAAACCATTAATTATCATATATGGGATATATAATTCAAAAATAAATCATTTTAACCCTTGATTCGTCACCACTTATTTCATGACTGGATTCAAACATCATTGTGGTTATACATTAAATATCCATCTATATAAAATGACAATATTTTGTTTGAAATTTATTCTACATATCCTTTAAATATCAGTTATTTTTCATTAAACATTATATTTTTGGTCTGAAGTAATAATAATATTTTTTTTCTTATAATCTGGTAAGTACAAAATTAATAATCCATAATTTATTTCAAAAAATACCAATTAAATTCACTTTAATCTTGAAAATATTCAGTTCAACTCCATGATTAATACCTGATTTATTTTAAGATGTATGTTATGGAAATGTTCCATTCTTTATGTTTTCACTATTTTTTTAATTTGTGTTATTTCTTATAAAATATTTTTCCCTACATATTCACATTGAACCTATTATAGTTTTATACAATAATATTTCCTTTATTTATATATCTTATAAATAATATTTCTAAATTATAGGGTCACATTGATAAGTAATATCCATAAAATATAATCTTTTGAAATGTAGTATTGATTAATTTACTTAAGAAATTAATAATACCCACTCATTTATCACCATTAAGATTAATCATTTTTCAAGGATTTAGATCATGTTATTTTATATAGAAAATAAATATCTTTCCAAGACCATTAATTTAATATTATCATACTAAAAATCCACATTTGAGAACCAATGAGATCCATGAAGTTGATCAAATGTTTCATTAATATAAGTTATAACACTTTTCTCTATCAAGTTTTTGTTAAGATATCAATACTTGATACAAGACATGTTGACACATACATCTTATTGATTAAAATTATCAATGAAACATAATGTTATATACTATGTTTTATAAATGGATTTTCTTAAATCTACTATAGTTTCTTCTTTAATTATTGAAAATTTATTGACACTATTTTATAGGGTCTCATTGATATTTGAATCATAATAGATATAATTTATATTCATAATAACACCTTACAGTTTGGAGTAATAATAAATTACTATCTTAAAAATACATCAATATATTCTCTAATAATAAAAATTTCTTCAATCTTTTTATTTTATTTTTTGAAAAATATTTTTGACAAGTATCCTCCCTTATTTTGTTACACAACTCATATTTTTGATGTATTTTACAATGGGATTTTTTAATTATCCTTCAAAATATATATAAGTGTGACATGTTTTAGGTTGGGTAATGATATTTCATTATCCTAGTAGGTAATATTTTCTCAATATATTGATATCCAATCCATTCCCAATGTTACACCAAATAAATAAGCATTACATAATATAGATAAATATTCCCACAAATGTTAAAAGGGTAAAATCTATGTACTCAAGACAAGATTATTATGTAAATAAATTTTTTCATGGAAAACTCAACTTTTATGCTTTGGGGTATTTATATTCTTCCATAATTATTATATATAAACATCTAAGAATAAGTGGGTATGACACTATTCTAAAATTTATAAAATTTATATAAAAGATTAATTTTTTATATTGAGTTGATCCATTTATCTACAATTATTTTATAATAAAGTCCAATAAATAAACTTGGAAGTTATTGAATAAATAATTTAGCTACAATTTGTTCTTTCCATGAAGAAGTTGAATACCCCATATTATTTATGCTATTATTCACAATCTGGGATAGTAAAGTAAATAAAATTATAATATTTTTTAATCTGACACCTATAAACGTTTATAATCCATTAGGGTAATAATTTTATTATCCATCAAATAAATTATTGGATTAGTTCCTCTTATTTTTTCCCATTTACTAAATCCATAGGGGGTTATATGGAAAAATTAATATAAGTAATATTTTTCGATAGATATGGAGAAATAAACATTAGAATATAAAATAATTAATCCTCAAATAACTACTATACATTAATTAGTGTCACACTTTTCTCAACCTATATTGTTTTTAATGAATTTCCCCATATATTACTTGAAAGAATTATTTAAAATATCTAAAATTTTATTTGATACCAAATATAAGGATCCATAACTCAAATACTCTATAGATCTATATTTTTATTTCATATGTTTCATGAACATTTGGAGGCTATATTGGTCTTTTTTAGATATGAAGATTATATTTATAATTTTTACTATCTAAAAAATAAATTATTAACCACTATTATAAATTAAAAATTAGATATTTAAACTTTGGTAAAATTTTAGTAAATTTTTATAACTATTTTAATATTATATAATGTTACAAACTCCTGAAATTTAATTAATTACATTTTTAGATAATTTTTTATTTGTTGATTTTATAAAATTCTACAATCTTCCTGTTGTTTTTGTATTTTCTTAATAATATCCTCTAGAGATCATGAATTTTTGGTGATAATATATTACTTCAATTATATTTATTGGTGATCATATATATGGAACCCACATTGAGTAATTATAAATTGTAGGTTTGGAGTTCATGAGGTCATCTAGAAGGTAATCCATAATAAATTATCCAAGAGTAGTAGCGGTAGTTTATGAAAAACTATAATTTATATTATAGAAAACATTTTTTGACTTAGATAATAGATGCTCAGAGAATCATCTAAAAATATATGGAGAACCGTAATATTTTTTGAGATGAACCATAAGTTTTTATATGAGATTAATGATTGAATATTAAAATCTAATGTTAATAAATTAATTTTTTGTAATAAGAATAAGTAATGGGAGAATACACTAATTAATATTACCACATATCAAATACAAGACATTTGGAGTGATGGGGTGAGAAATTTTATCTAATTCAAGATAAATATTGTATAAATATTTTTTCAATCAATTTTTGGTTTAATAAAGGATTTTAAATTTTTTTTAATAATGTTGGACATAGTTTCAATGTTTTTAATTATGAAAGAAGAACCATAGTATAAGAAAATGTTATTTCTGAGGAATAAAATTTTAGTTCAAAATGTGGTGAATTTTTCTAGTGTTTGATATATTTTTGGGTGTGAGATATCATTGGAATTTAAATCTACAAGTCCTAAAGAGTTCAAAGAAAAAATATTTATATAGTTTATTCCTAAAAGTTTAGAAGTTTCATTGAAGGGGTCGTAGAAAAATTATGGTGTTAAGATATGGATTCCAAAAAATTAAAATTGACCTTGTGCTGTCATGGCTATTTTTTAGTCTTGTTGATAGTCACATGCTATTTATATTGGGAACTATGTTAAATTCATGCATGATAGGGGAGTAGGGATCCACATTACTATTTCATACTATTGGAAGAAATCATTCTAATAAAAGGCATCATTAAAGTGGTTTATCATAAATAATGATCTATGTAAATCTAATGTGAATGGTTAATAAATTGTTTGTAGTTTTCTTATAAAAAAATTATTCCCCATATTTCAATATTTAATAAAGATCTAGAGAAAGATAAAATCAATTTCATTTGAATAATAGTTATATGTATCACAAATTTTTGAAAAGTAGGGCTGATCATTTGAGTAATGTGAATAATATAAAAGCGATCATTTTTATATGAAGTTGACATTATAGAAGGATATGGGATAAGTAATCTATGAAAAAAATAGTAACACAATTGATACATGAGGAAACCAACCTAAATGAATGGGGTTTCATGAAATAATTATTTAGATCCCCTACTACAATCATACTAAAAAATTGGATCTCTTTCTATATCATCTTTTCCTCCGGGTATGATTTCATAAATACTCGGTATTTTATCCCCAAATCCATTGGTTTCTTGTATTTAAATCTTCACTATTGGTCTATGGACATTCATCTTGGGAAAGAGTCTCCTAGAGGGGAGTTTTGGGTGCTTCCCCCTGGTCTCCAACTACCCTCCATCAATATTTCCATTATGAAAAGGATAAGGGACTCATTTGGAGAGTTCCTTTGTATGGATGATCGAAGGATGCAGATCTGAGAATCACCAGTTGGATGGATTTTTATCACCGTGGATTCTTCTCAAGATCTTCCATCATAGATCCTTCTTCAGATTAAAGTCCCATCATATTAGTGTGATTTTTTATCTATTGCAACCATCCTTTATTATACAAGAACTTTCACATTAATGGTCACAATGTGTCAGCTTACAGGTGGAACTGGTCAGATCAAGTGGATTCATAATAGTTTTCTTTTAATTCCCCCATCAAGTCACCATCACCAACTTCCATTGACCGGCCTCTTGAGGGTTTCCTTGTTTCAGCAATGCCATCATCTTCTATTGGTGACTACACTTATTCTCCCCTCTCCCTGAAAAAATCTCTTCTCATTAATGATCTTATTCCACATGATAATTCTTTTATCTTTCCCAATTCTTCCCCAGGTCTAGTTTTGGTTCCCTTAAAACCAATACTTTTGGTATTTTTACTGCTTGGGGTCCTCATCAACCCGAATATTCATGTAATTTTTCATGTTGGTGGTAAGAAAATTAATCTTAAGGCCTATCTAATGGGTGGTACCCTCTATAGTACACATGTTCTTTTAGAAAGGACTGATGAAATTACTATGGAATAGTTTTTTTGGTTTATCATGGTCCGAATAATGATATATGGGCCATATTTTATATGATTCAATTAGCTAGAAAGATCTATAGTTATTGTTTCCAATACTTATATTTCATTATCATATATTCCCTAAGGATTTTTCTCTTCCAAACCTCATTCCTTCTTCATTTCCTAGTAAATTTTTTCACAAGACCTTGATCCAGGAGGGTCTCATAATGGCCTTCTCATTGGTGTAAAATTCATGATTTTCTTAGGGCCAAATACAAGTGCATTATTTTTTTATTATTTCATTTATTGTATGGAAGTCTCATTGACTAGGTGAATGATTTTAAATGGGTTTTTTTCCTCTGAAATTTCCATGAATAAAGATTCTATTTTCACATTTCGTTATCCAAAAAAGAATTACTCCAAGATTTATTATTTCATGTACATGACTAGACTACATGATGTTATGTATTGTGAGCCCATGAATCACCATAATTGTATTTTTTGGAAGATATCAGTTTTTAGTTGATATTATGATAGTTTTTGCCAATATATCAAGGTGAAGGTTGGCTATAGGGACTGTTCCTACTTGATTTATTTTTTTAATGCTATATTTCACCCCAAGACTAATGGATTTGTTGTGGAGGGACCATGAATACCTTGATCCAGGGAATGTGGCCTAATTTATTGGAGTATATTTCAATGTTATAAAAGATAATTGGGAGAAAAAGGGTGTGAAATTGTATCATTATAAGTACATGCATGATTTTATTGTGTTCATATCTTAGGAAGACTTTTTGGGCCATAGATTCCCTAGGAATAAATTTAACTAGTGTAATGATTATAAGGGTGGATGTTGTATGTAGTGAGTGCTTGATCATCACTTGTCTAACATTCATGTCATCTCTGATTCTACTAATAATATTTTTCATCATCTAGTTCATGTTTTTTTAGACCACTCAACCCTTCTAGTTCTTCTTACAACTTGAGAGGCTATGGTAAACTATTCTTCCTTCTCTAAACAATGGATGTTGATACATGATTATAACTCAATGGTTAAGCCTTACTAGAGTAAAACCATGCATGATACATTATGTCTTGAGTTTTTTAAAATGCTTATATTATTGAGAGGGGGCCTCATGTCATAGATTAATAACTTCCCTCGAATATATCAGGATTTGGAAATATTACCACATGATATTGAGTAAGAAAAAATTAGACTTGAAAAGTACTAGATTGATGATTTATTCAATGATTTCATTGAAAAAAACAGTTAGTAGGAAGATATACTACTTGAATTTGAATGAGTTTCATATGAAAAATTCAAATAGATATGGTTGAAGTTTGGAGACAAAAATACACCATTCTTTTAGGATTGTGTCAAAGAGAATAAACATGTTATCTCTCCTAACATACGCATGGAGGATGGTTCTTTCACAATTGATATGAATGTGGTGGGAATTATGGTGGAAAATAATTTTAATTCCCTCCTTTCAGGTGTCAATATGGTCATGTAGGAAGGTTATCCGATGGGTAAATTGATCTTATGGGATGTTATTCCTAATGTGGTGCATAATTTTGTCAATTTGGTTCTTGACAGAATCATGTATGAGAGTGATATTTGTGAGGTGGTGACTTATTTAATCAATATAGTTCTACATGAAATGATAGTTTTCTAAGTTCTTTTTATGTTTATTCTATGGTGTTGTTAATGGTTGAGTTGGTGGACATTATTCATAATTTTTTCCTTAGGGTTAGTCTACCTTGGGTTTCTTCTACAACAATGCTTGTCCTTATTACAAAGGTATGGACCACTCTTCTATAAAACATTATAAAACAATTAGTATGTTAAATTTTACAAACATGATCCTTTCTATTTTGGTCAACAAAATAATTTAAAACCCTCTTCATGAGTGGATTTATAAGGAATAGCATGGGTTTGGTAGAGGAAGGTCTACCCAGGAAGTCATTTCTCTTTCCCAAGAGATGATTGGAGATATCAATAGAAAGAATTTGGTCTCTAACATGGAAATTAAAATTAACATGGATAAGAATTGTGATATAATTTAATGTTGATTCATCCTAAAAGTGTTTTCATCCATGTGTTTATATGGGTGGGTGTCTGAATTATTCGTCATGTGATTTAGTTTAACTTTGTTTTTGTTGAATTTCATGGGAACAAAATGTGGTTCTCTCATAGTTGTGTTTGGTTTGAGATATTGAGATCATCTTTCTCCAAGCCTCTTCATTTTGGTGAAATATTCATTTAGAAAATAATTTTCAAGTTGAATTAATAATATAAATATTCTTCCTTTTATATTTTGGAATCACTTCAATGGAATCTCTAATCTACTTTTTTCTAATTGTATTCATATCTTCATTAATGGAAGCAAGAGATCTCTTAGATGCATTACCAAGGTTATGGAGGAATATTGCTAGTGGAGTGTCTAATGTATCAACTATGATAAGAGTAGTATTTATTTCTGAAAATATTTTTTGAGTGTTCATCTAAAAAGATTTAAAGAATTATGAGAATTAATAGAAATTATTTAACGATGGATTACATGGGAGCCCCTATCTCTCCCAAACATCTTCGCATCCACCACTATGAGAGCCTCATTTATAAAATAAATAGACACATAAAAAACTAGAATATTAGATTATTATATATTTGGGGTTGTATTACACTGGTCATTTTTGTTCTAGCATCTTTTCCAATTCATGTGATATCATTTCTCGGAGTCCCAACATTGATGGTTAGTAATATTGAAAAAATCATGTCATATTTTTTTGGATTCTCATATAGATACTCACTGCCACAAGTCATATTGGGATAGAATTTATTGACTGGTGGATTCAAGAGGTAATGGTATTAGGAGAACAGTTGATATTATGTACAACATGCAATCCAAATTGGCATGAGACATTTTAAAAGGCTTCTCATTGTACCTATGATTTCTAATTAGAAACTATTGATATGTTTTAGACTACCTAAGAGGAAAGTACTCAAACCTATAGAAAATTTCACCTGGAAATATAAAAGAGCATCAACATTAGTTTATGTTGATTATTGGGTGTAGTGAGATCAAATACTTGAAACATAACTGGGTGGGTAAATCCCTTGGCATTATATGATGTTTGACCCCTGATATTTCATTTCTCTAAGTATGTTCTTTTTTTATTTTCATCAAATCCACCCTAGACTCACATTAATGTGAGTTTTAAACAACATATACATTTTCTATGATTATGAAAAACATTTCATCACTTTTGTAGCATTTAGGATCTTTTTAGACAAGAAGTATCATATATTTATCCATGTTGATCCATATGAGAGAATGGGTAAGCTTCTCTGGTGAAAATAATTACCAATCAAGTATAATTTTATTTTGTTGTGTATCAGGAAATATCTTATTTTGACTGATGATTCCATCAGAATAAAATTTAGTTCCATAGTTTATAAGACATTTGTTTTAAATCCCAGGAGGAATTAGCTAATTATCTTTTCTTTGAGGGAGATTGGGAAAGGTATGTTTGTAAATTCTTCGAGAACCTTATTAGAATTGATATTTATAATGGTGATGGTGATGTTTTTTGTTTTCAAAGTTTCATGGTGTAGAGGGTAATATATTGGAGAGGAAGGGAAGGTCAAAATATATTTAAGAGGGTTGTTGTACAATTTGGAATACAAGAAACAATGAACTGGTGAAAGGCTATAAAATATCATGTCTTGTGCTATAGACTTGGTTCAAGTGTCTAGTGGTTGATATAGTGTATCTACTAAAAATATAAGAGAACACTCAATCTATGAGAATATTTATTAAAAGTAGGAGATGTGTGCCTCCTTAGAGGGTTTTGTTGCAGGGTTGGTGGGTTTGATAGAATTTCCCTTGCAATGGATTTAACCTCAATATCAATGGATCCTACAATATTAGTATCATGAATGGTGGATGTGTTATCGATTACTCCAGAGGTTCTGTGGTAATTTCTTATAGTAGTTTCTATGGATAAGGTGAATTTATTATTTTGTATTCTAAGACTTTTCTTAATCAGATGGATATTTTCTTTTCTACTAATATTTCCCTCATTGAGACTGAAACTGGTTCTTCAGATATATGAAACTCTCTCCAATGACGGTATGACTCCCCCTAGTCTGTTATTCATGTAATTTGAAGATGCAAGGATTATATTGGTTGAGAAATCCAAAATAATATAGATTATAAAAGATTTTTTGATATCCTTTCATGTAAATATAATAAAAGTATCCCCTTGATTATTTATTCTAATATGTGCCTAATTCCCCCTACAGGTGCTTATTTTGGTTGGGTAGGTTCCCCAGGTCTTCATTTATTTAGACCTCCTTGACTTTGTTGTTTTTTATTTCATCCTCTATGTACATAATAAAATATCTTACTTTGATAATGGATAATAATGTATCCTGTTATAATATTGTGTAAGAAAAAAATACTCAACTCTCAATTTATAAATGTGATATATTCCTATGTAAAAAAATAGGATAAAAATAAAAGCAGAATACAATAGAGAATTAATTCAAGAGTTATGGTGGAAGCATAGTCTGACAAAAAATAGGGACAGACCATCATGTTCCTAAACTCTTTAAGAGATCTAAAAGTCAATTAAATGTTAATACCTTTCTCAAAGTAGTTCATGGAGGTTAATAATGGGGATTGTTCCTTGGGTGATGAGTGATCGAAACAAAAACATTGTAAGGGAAGTGATAATTCCATAGAGTGCCTATGGATGAAACATTGTATCCAAATAATTAGTGAATCATAGTGTAAATTTACACATGAAAACATCATTAGTGTGTTCTCCATTTAAATAGTCATTTTTGGTAAACAAAGTATAATATTTATTTTTGAGAATTATTTATATTCTATCATTTCTAGTTATGCTCAAAGAATCTATGAATATGGATTGTTGTATATTGGGTTGAATGTTGTTCCTACAAACATAAAAAAAAGTCTTCAAAAATGTATACAAGTAAAAATTAAAAGGTTTAATTATCCCTATACAAAAATTTACCCCCTATCAATGTGTATCTAGTTGCAACATAAATAAAAAAATATTATTTATTTTAGAGACGGTTGACATGGAAATGTTAGTGATGTAGAGGAGGAATATTACACTCTATTAATGTGATTAGGCGAAAAATAATTTTAGAAATTTTTTGGATATCTCAATTGGAAATCGTGAGATTTAATGAAAAAGGTGTTGACATAATATTGATACATTTATGATTAAATTAATTAGTATTGGTGGAGGATTTGTAATATTTTAATGATGATCATTTATCATTTATTTTTCAATGTTAACAAGTCATTCTATACTCTTATATTTTGATTGATTTCCTTAAAACTCTTTGTGTAGTAACTCGATGGTAGTAAATGATGAATGTCGGGTGGAAAACAATGGAAAATAACTAATTTCTAGTGAAACATTAGGTAATAAAGGTAAATGATATCAGAAATTCATAAACCTTTAATAAATATTAATTTATCATGATTTAATTATTTTATAATTAGATAGTTCCAGAATATTTGTAAATATATAAGGTTTTTATTATATATATATATGGAATTAGTCAGTAATTGAAATTATGAAATTTAAAATGAGAGAAATCATTTTTTAATTTTTTATTAAGAATTTTAGGGAGATAATTTGTTATATTTGATTACTATTTTTTTAACCCCGTGTAGGTGATTTTTTAACATGGTTTAACCCCGTTTGGGATAATTCCAAATGGTGTGGGATTCCCACATTATGGAGGATACCATTGATGATGATCCTTCTTCAAATGATGAGATAGTAATGTGTATATTGGTTATATTAAGTTTTAAGGGGGTAATACCCTGTATTAGTGATGGAAAACTTTTCTCTAATACCTTACATGGGATCATGTAATTTTACAAGGGTGATTTAAAATTAGAATAAGTTTCTACCAAAATAGAAAAAATATGGTCCCACTCACTACTATTATTTACAATAATTATTACTCTAAATGAGGGTGTGTGGAAGTAATTGAGCGATGTCATACTAGATATTATTACCATTAAAACTCTCATTAACCCTATAATAAACCTCTATAATGATGATATGATATACTTATTATTAGACTGGATGAATATGGGTGGTTTTAGATTTAGATACATTATTTAATGATTTATTATGATTTTTATATACCTAATTTTTAGGATGTTAAACTTATTAATTATTTATGACTAATATGTGAGTAATTTTATGAAGATGTTATCTTTAAAGGATCTATATTGATTGTGAATTAGGTGGGGTGAATTATAAAAACTATTAGGGGTTATTATCTCTCTTAGGATTTTATTTTGGTCATTTTAAGTGAAGGTAATTGATAATAAAATGTATGTAATGTGTTTCAATAAATTTAAAATATATTAATATAGTCATATAATTTATGCTTGTGGACATCTGAAAAGTATCAACCATAAATTGGAATATTATAAACTAGAAAATAGAGGAAAATATTCTAATGGGAAATTTATTCATGAAGTGGATTCTTTTTTACCAAAACACACACACACAAACACACATATATATATCACAACCAAAAAAAATAAATTCACTTTCAATCACACATCAAGACCACACCGAGAATTAATTTATAAAGGGTTGGAAAAACCCCCTTTAATAGAGAATAAACCCTTAATGGTCTAAGGAACATTGTTTATGGTTTAGATTCATTCATCAAAATCTAGTGGTTTATCTAGGGAATATGTTTCATCATCCCCCATGACATTGGATTCTTAAATAATCTTGGTGACTCTAATTGTAATTCTTATGGGATTATCCTCATGAACCAAATATCATTTCCAACTTAATTGTGTGGATGCTTTGTATTTTTATGGTTTCCTTTATAGGCATGGTTTTTTACACCCATTAAATATGATTCCCATGTGTTCATGTACATTTCGATTATGTCTATATTATAATGTGAATATCTATTTTTAGTAGGTGGTTATTGAAAAATTCTCATAAATCCCCAAGACTTTAATTTTAGGGGGATTATTTTCCCCATCTAGAAAATTAATATTTCTTCTTAGTGATCCCATCTTAAATGATTTTTTTCTTTATATGACCCTATGAATAAATATATAATGTCATTTACGAGTCAATTATTGAGAATAGGTAAGAAAAAGTGCCAAGTAATACCTTTGTGAAGCATATTATGTGAATCACTAACTACAAAGGTCCCTCTTGGGACCCTTTCATGAAGCACACCTAGAAACCCCTTATATAAAGTGTATCTTGAATGAATAAAGTGGAATGAGAATTAAAAAAAATATTAAATCAGTTTATATGAATATTCAATATTTTCAATAATAATATACTCCCTAGAACAATATAGGTTTAGTCACTTCAAATACTAGATATATAATAAATTTATTTCATGAAATATATACATATTTTCCCAAAAAGTTCTCCTCAAGTTGTACCATTATTAGACATACCCTATTCAAAACATGTATTCATAACCTAGAGAAATGAAAACATAACAAATAATGATATTATATACTTAATAGGGGTAAAAATTCGATATATCAATCAGTGATCTTAAGTTAATATAAGATAAACACAAGGTTATGATAAAATGATTATAACTTACAAAATTAATAACCAATTAGTCAAATATAATTAATCAAAATTCAGGGAATATAGATTTTCCTAATAAATAACTTAATTTATAAGCGTTTGGAATAATAAATAATCAATCATGAGCCATGAACACATATTATAATCATAATACGTATGTTTTTGGAATACTAATATGAATAGAAAATAATTTTCTTAGTAAAATGCCACTACCAAGACTATCATAGTATAAACACTCCCATATTGGATTAGGATAGCTCAATATTCCCAATATTTTCTTAATTAAGGATCACTAAAAAGACTACAATAGTGGATAGATCCCCTTAATAAACTAAATCCATTCCCAATTCTAGTTCATATTATCTCAGGAGATATCAATAATTACTCAATGTTTTAGAGGGATATATAATTCTAGACACACCCTTCACATAAATTAAAGCATATATATAACTTCCATAATATCATAAAACCTTTCATCATCTCATAACATGTGGAAAAGAAATGGGTTTTATAAATATTTCATCTTACATTATTAAGACATGGTAAAGTAATAGGTTTCATTGAAAAATACTTTTAACATCATAGTCATAAGCCATATTAAGAGATAAATTGTATTATAGAAGAAAATCATATCTATATTAAAGTATAATAACCATTAAATGTTTTTGACATATATGTAAAATATATTTTATAAAATTATTTAAAATATGCTTTGACCATCATAAGAAAACATCCCTTTTCATTTGGTAACTATTAAAAGGAATATAAGAAAAATAGAAATATAATTTCATTATAAAACATTTGAAACTTATAAAATTAATATTAATATATAAGGAAATATATTTTAGTGTAAAAATACTATAATTCCACATACATTAAAAGAGAAAATTCTTTTCACACTTTTGTAAAAATTCAATAGTGAATTATATGAATTTTTTTGAATAAATTCCTTTTAATAATTTGTAGATAAATTTTAAATTCATAAAACTAATATTTATAAAACATTTAATTATATATATATAAACTTCTATAGAAAATTTTAAATGACATGTAAATGGGGGAGAAGGATTCCTGAACCAAAAATAATAATTATGGGTGACTTTTCTTAAACACAATTCTTAATTATTTAAAATATAAAAGAGAAAAAATATATATGTAAAAAATAAAAACAATAAAATTAAGAACAATTGGATAAAATACATGGTTTTTATAATATATTTATCATATAATTTCCATTTATATAAATTTAGTATCAACAATTATAAAAAAATTGAGATTTTAACATAAAGTCATTCATCAAGTCCTACCTTGATTCATACACATTCAAAACTCTAGTATAGTAAATATATATTTATTATAAATCTATATTAAAACCATATTAATATATATATATATATATATATTAATATATATTATTATATTATAATTTTTAGGTAACACTTTTTTAATAAATTTCATTAAAAACTTTATTCATGTGAAAACATGTTTGTTTTCTATGAATGTTTCAATTTGATGTTTTTGGTCCTTGAAACATGGTCATGGTTTAGTCATTTATAGAATATAAAACAAGTAATTAATTTAATATTTATTCCTTGTATAAAATTTTATAACTATCCATACATGGTAGGGATGAAAAATTAATTACATTAGTTCACGGATATGGTAGTCCACACGTACTAATGAGTGATAATATTATTGCACAACAGATGAGAGTGTTAGAATATAGATAATATTTGATTCTTAAATAATCATAAATATGTTATTAAAATAATATATAAACATTAAATAAATCTATATAACTATTCCTGATAGACTGTGATGAAAAATAAAACACATCACTTAGAGGAGGTGGTATCCACATATACACATGAGCGATATTTTCATTTCTTATAAGAACAAAAAATCATGAAATAAGGGTGTAACAAAAACATGATTACATTTTTGGGTATTTTATATAATTTCACCATTATACCATCATGGTTATGATGAGTTTGGAGGAGTTAAAAGAAGAAATGAACATAAAAGAACTTGGTTAAGAGATATACCACTTCATTGAAAACTCATTTTCTTTAAACATTAAGCCCTCTAGGTTAGTCTTTTAGTGTGTCCTAGGCCTCAAGGTACAGGATAAAATGGTTTTTATGATATTTGTTTAGGTATTATCCAAACTATGGTTCTCTGGTGGTGTTGGTAAGTGTGAATAAGAGGTTCCCATTAATAATTGAGGTTGGTGTTAAACTTGTATATACTTGAAAATTTATTATAAAATATATGCATTACTCACGTAAAGTGGATATAAAATGAAAAAAACATATAATATAAGATTTTTAAGGTCAAAATAAAATAAAAATTTGAGGTTTAGTCATGTTTTTATGTTATCATAAACCATATCTCCTAGGTTGATCCCTCTTATAACCCTTTTAACCCTTACCATAGTAACAAGATTTCGATCGTGGTTACTATTCATTATGGTATAAATTTAAGTTATATTTATTAAATAATATTAATTATTCTTATTTAAAATATAGTATATATTTTATAAGATTTATGTTCTATAATTAATAGAAATTAATTCTAATATCCATTCAAAAAACCCCTAAAATCATTTTTTGTAAAAATAAGTTTTTGAGTATAAAAAATATTTTATTCGCTTTCATTACATTATAATAACCATTAGATAAAAATTAATATGTTTTATCAAATAAATAATCTATATATTTAATTAAAATTATTCCTAAATATTGATTAATTTAATTAACTAAGATAAAAAAAATTATGCATATAAAACTAGTTTTATAAAAAAAATATAACTCCTTTTACCATAAAATGATTTATTCTTCACTTAGAACCAATTGATATTAAATTTTTGAATGATTAATCATTTATTTAAATTTAATAAGAATATATTTCCTCAAAATACTATATCATTAGTGATACAGATACATAATTTATATAAAAATACAATACTATGAAAAAAATTGATCCTTTAATATAAAATGAAAATATTTTTAAAATTGAATATCTATTTCCTCAGCATTCATCAATACTTTTCATTAAGGAAAAATTTTATTCATATTTTTCATAATTTATTTATTCATATTCATACCTTGCAATCCAATTTATATGTAATGACAATCACATTTAGTAGTAATATTCCAATAGTAAATTGTTGTTCATTTTAGCTTAAGGGTGAGTATAAATAATGAAATTTAACACATTGAATTTATTTAAATGGGTAATATATTATAAAATATGATGGTGTTATATTATAACCCATTATAATAATTTTTACCTTTAAATAATATTAATGAGATACAAAAAATTATGATACTTATACCTCATCACATCCTTAGTTTCCCACGTAGCTTCCTCAAATTTATGGTTTCTCCAAAAAACATTATCCAACTAAGTGGTATTGTTCCAAAACACTTATCTATTCAATATAGAATATCCAATAGTTTATACTCTCAAAAAATACTAATAAATAGTGTGATAACCTATGATTTATATACATGTGAATTATTATAGTGTGTACTTCCTCAAAAGAGATAGATTGAACCCATCATGAACTCAGGAGAGGATCAGTTGAAGTGACAAGGGAAACGATAATGTACTGATATGATCATGAATCTCAAAGGGAAAAATATATATATATAAATATCATCTATCCTTTATTTCCAAATATCATAAATTTCTTCCAATGACATATTACTTCAAATACCTTATCACCAACTTTGAGCTTAATATATCACTAAATAATGTCAGTATAACTCTTCTATCAACTCTAAGATACCTTAATGTTCTTCTGAATGGATTGAACATTATTTAAAATTTCTTCATCTATCTCAGGTACCAATATCTTTCTTTATCTAACTTAATACTAGTATGCTGGATTTATTCAAATCGTATCAAATAGAGATTTATAAAGAGCCATATTAATACTCAAGTGAAATATATTGTTGTAAAAGAAATCAACTAGATGAGGGTTTTTAACCCATCCACCTTTGAAATACATGGAACAAGTCACCAATATATAATAAAGGGTATGAATGTTCCACTCATACTATCCATATATAGATTATATGTAATTTTAAATCTCATTTCCTTTATCAACATCATTTTATGACTTCTCCAGAACATCATAGTAACCCTCAGATCTTGATCTGATATAATAGAATTTCATACTCCATGAAACCTTACCACATAATGTTTTATATAAATATGACCAAGAGACAAATATTCTATGATAGTAATGAAAAGTGATTACTTATTAATATTATCTAGTATAACACAAATAATATTATGTTCTTTATATTTTGGGGAGTCTGATGATTAAATCCATGGCGAGGTTTTCCGATTTATATTTTATTATGGGTAATGGTTGTAACATCCCCATATACTTATGTATCTCATCATTAACTTTATAACATACTAATAATTGATAGAAATAATCTCAAATATTCCTTTTCATTAAGTCCCACTCAAAATTCTCTTTCACATATCTATAAATATTTATACTTCCAAATGAATATAGAATGATGAACTACAAGATTTATCCAATAGTGCATTCTTCAAGTTTGGTTTTAATGGGACATATAATCAATTTCAGGACCATATCATTCTATCACAATCATAGTTGAAATTAGGAATATTTCTCACTATCTTCTAATGTTCTGCATCCCCCTTTTACATCTATTTAATATTTACATGGATGTATGGATGAACATTCTTCTGAGAAAGATATGATATTTCAACATTCACTATGATTTTCAAATATATATTTGAAAAATATTATATTACATTATCTCCTTCAATAATTATCATAGACAACTAGCATGTTCTTATCAAATTAGATCCTGGTCCTCCTTCTTTGCATTCCCAGGGCGATTCCGCATTGATCAGTCATAATCTATGATGAACTCGAATAATCACTTTTGGTGTATACTCAACCCTTTATGTTTGAATATATTCTTTAATATTTTATTATTAGTATATATATCAATCCTTTAACAATATAGATAATTCCTCCAAATTTTAAATGTATATGTTTTTGCTGCCTACTCTAAATCATGATTTGGGTAATTTTTCTCATAAGCCTTTAATTTTCATGAAGCATATTATACTACCATGTAATTTTCTATAAGAATACATCTCATTACCTTATTTTTTGTATCATTATATATCAAAACACATTATCCACTATATGGTAGTATGTGTATAGGTGAACTAACCAATATATAGTTAATTTCCTTTAAATTTTCCACACATTAATCTACCTAATGGAACGTGGATCCCTTTCGGGTCAAATTGGGTATTGAAGTAGATAGTAGTGAGGAATTTTTCATAACTCTTTATTATAATCAGTCCAACCTAAGAAAACTATGATGTTCATTCATAATGGTTATACTATGAAATTAATAAACAACTTCTTTCCTTGAAGGATCCACTTATATAACCCCTGTTGAGAATATATGATCCATGAATGGAACTTATGTAAACAAAATTCACCCTTAGTAAATTTTTAATAAAACATATCCTTTCCTAGGGTCTCTAAAAAATCCTAAAATGATCTTCATGAACTACTTTTATATTAAAATATATAATAATTTCATTGATAAAGACTACCAGAATGTAATCATATTAATCGATAAATAATTTATTCATTAAATCCATATAGATAACAAGATAATTATTATGTTCAAATGGAATAATAATAAATTCATGATGTCCATATCTCATATAGAAGGTTGTTTTGTGTATATCCTCTTTTTTAACCATCACATGATGATATCCAAAATAAATATCTATCTTGTAGAAGTATTTATCTCATAGTAATTGAACACATATATCATCAATATAGGGTAGTGGATACTTTTTATTAATAGTGATCTTGTTATGTTACTAAAAAACAATGAAAAGATGCATTGTCCCATCTAACTTTTTAAAAAAAGAGTAGGCTAATCCCATAATGATACACTAGGATGTATTAATCCCTTATCAACATTATCTTGGTGTATTTTTTTTAATTCCTACAACTGAATCATACCCATTCTATATGGAGTATTTTAAATAGATGTATCACCATGTATGAATTACATTGGAAATTAAACATCACAATTTAGGGTATAACTAAGAATGTCTTCAAGAAATACAATATAATATTCTTAAAAATTATTAATATCTTCCTTGTTGAGATTCTCAACAACCATTTTATATAAATATCACTCATGAATAGGTTGTAATACCAATATAATACATGTAATTTCATATTCATCCTCACGCTGGTAGACGAATATAAATTGAATCTATAAATAAAATGGGACTTACCTTCCATATAAATTAATGTGGGATCTATATAAATAAATACCATTTCATTAGTTAATAAAATCATATTTAACTAGAGAAAGAATAATATTATTTATACAAAACACATTCCCACAAACATATATCAAAGAGGAGTTATAGACTTGAGATGTTATCATCATTGAAATATGAGTTTTTAGGATAAATAAATATCTAATTGTTGAGGTTTTTATGTAATAACCTTAATAAATTATTCAAATATAAAAGAGTTGTATGATCCAGAATCAAGTAAGATATTTATAATTATAGAGGGGATGGTAAGTGTACCATTCACCATTAATTCTTATAACCCACTTCATCAATTGTGATCAGATGAGAATTCCCTTTCTTTATTAGATTAAAAGTTTAATCAAATATATTTTAATTAATAACCATTGGATTCAAAAATGTATTGGAATAGTGACCATAATCATTACAATTATATCTTTTGAGGGTGTGTGGTGAATTCAGTTGATCTTTCCCTCCAAATGTTTCATTGACTGATTTATTCAAATAACTTCATCATTATATTTCATAATTTAATTATTTTACAAACATAAAACATTTACCATCCACTTTAAGTAAATTTTCCCCATGCCTCATTCCACACTTTTGATACATAAGAAGATTAATTTTCTTTCTTCCATGGGTCTTATTATTATATATTCTGTGAAAACCCATCTTTATCCTCTTATCCCTAAAACCATGAGAACAAAAAGAGTATCCAATATCTATTTCTATCTTGAGATAACATTGATCAATTTATTTTTATATATTAAAGTATCTTATATCCAATTCCTTTAAGATACAAGGTATTAATCTACTAAATAATTAATCATTTTTTTATTTTAAGATCAATGATAAAACCTAAAGCATACGTTGAATGTGTGGTGAAAATTTTCAAATATGTACTGATGGATTAAACATCCTTATACTTTTACTACAATAATTTCCATTATATTATAGTGTGAATACTTCAAGTAAAATACCTATTAAAAAATTTCTTCATATCCCCTTCCAATGTCATGGTGTCAATTTCCTCCTATTTTCTCATACTCATAATGAGAGTTCCCTATTTATCATCATTATCTTTCAAATGATATAGATAAAAGGAAACCTTCTCAAGGTTTTAGAACTATAGAAAAAAGAATATCTTTTCTATAGATTGATCCATTTATCCTAAGTAATTAGATTAGTGGATACAAATATTGAAGGTGGTTGTTGTCTCATAAAAATTCCAATGATAAGTTATTTCTTCTCTTCCTTCATTTAGAAGTTTATTATGATTCATATTACCAATCATATATTGTGATTTTTTGGTGAGTGTATCTATAGGATTTTTTATCATGGTTCCCATTTCATTTTTTTTGATCATAAGTACAATCATTTACTTAGTTATCGCATTTGTTATTCACATGATTCCATCTGATTCTGGCCATTTACTAAAACCATAAATCCTAGTATGGAATTAAATAATCATTGATCAGAGTGAGAAATCATGAAATCAAAAAAATAATACAAATTATGTCATTAATTATTAAACCTTCTTATAAAAAAATTACACATTCTGTTCATTTAATATCACATTCATTTCATCATAGGTTTCTATAGATTCTATCCTCTCATTCATCTTATCAACCAATTAAACTTTCTCTACGCGGTGATGCAATCCAGGGCGGGGCCTCTTCTTCTACGGTCTGAGGGGAGGTGCCTCATTTCATCGTTGGTATTGGGTGCGTTGGGAGGTTTTTTTCGGTCTCCGTGTGCGTGTGGATCTGAAGGCGGCGACGGGAGTGGCTTGCGGCATGATCTTTTTCGGGTGTATTCCGTCGATGGTGATGTTGTGGTTTTTGGTTAATTTTTTTTTTCTAAATTTGGTTTTGTTGAGGCTTTTGTTTTCATATCCGGGTGTCCGGTGAGATTCCAGCGTCGTTGTTTTCGATTTTGATCTTGATGTTCTGTTGGTGCTTCTCATATCGATGGAGGTGGTGCGTGATGTTTTCTTGGATTCAATTCCAACGAACATTGACGGATTTTTGATGAACGTGATCATGGTTCGGGGTGATGTGCGGAGGGTTGTGACGGATTCATGGTTGCAGACCAAATTGATTGCAGTGAGGGTTTTACTGTGGTGGTTTTGCAGTATGATGGATGGTTTTTGGAAAACTTTGAACGGTTTTTATGTAGAATTTGTGAATCTTTGGAATGGTTGGTATGTTTGGTTTGTGGTGATTCAATTCACGATCTATGGGTCAATGCATCCGATTCTCATAAATGGATGGCTCTAGAGGAGGTTTAGAGCATGGAGATTTCACCTTTCATGGCTATCTGGAATTGGACGATTGAGAGGGTTTGGCATTTTCCATTGGTACTGTGCCCATGCATTTGTGCACAGGACTGCTTGTCGAACAGTGATGTGAAGGTGAAAGCTCGTTTTAATGATTTTTATGCAGGGGAGGAACTTACTTTTCATATTTGAATTGGACTTTTTTGATATTTAGACATTGGACTGGAGGGCTTGAATGTATTTTTATGTCTTTTAAGTCATTTGGGTTCTCCTTTATCCCTTAAAAGGGGGTCTATCTTTATAATAAAAAATTATTTTTAGTCAGTTGAGGGTTTAAACTAATGTTTCTTAATCCTAACATCTAAAAATAACTAAGCACTATTCTGATACCAACTAAGGTGACCTGAGAATTACATATAGAAATATTACATCATTTAATTAGAATATTCACAGCATGCTATAATAATATATTCCCTATAATAGAAAAGGTTTAGTGTATTTGGATATTAGAAACATTAAAAACTTATTTCATGAAATATATTCAACATCTCACACAAATTTCTCACCACATAGTTTCCTTATTATAAATATTCTATTTAAAAAATTTCTCTATATCTTGGTAAATATAAACATAATAAATGGTGAGATTATGTTCTCATTAAGGGTGAACATATTAAATATCAATCAATGATCATAAGTGAGAATAATATAGGAATAATAGCATGATAACATGATAATAACTTATGAAGTCATACCTGATTCTTCAAATATTATGAATCATTATTTATCATTTGAGACTTTTTTTGAAATAAAATACCTAATTTATAATAGTGTGGAATCATTAATAACAAATCATAATCCATGAGATTATATCCTAAGCCTAAGATATAATTTTATTGAATACAAATAATCATATAAAATCATTTCCTTAATAAAATTTAACTTAAATGACAATCATAGTATACACAGTCCCAAAATGGATTCGGTTAACTCCACATTCCCGTTATTTCCTTAGTCAAGGCTCACTTCCAATACTATCATAGTGGATAGATACCCCTACTAAAATGGGTTCACTCCCAATTCCAATTCATAATAGCACATGTGATATCAATATTTACCAAATTTATTTTAGGGATATAGAATTATAAGACCACCCATAACATAAATAAAACAATACATAAGTGTTGTAAAATATCAAAAAAATATCATTTTATAAACATTTGAAAATAAATGGGTTTAGTAAAGATTCCAAAGTATTATAATTAACCCATGGGAAAGTAATGAGTTTCATAGAACCATTCTTAAAATATCATCATCATAAGATATCCAAAGAAATAAAATAGATGGTTTTACAAAATAAAATCCCAAATAAAGCATATTATTCTTTAAAAGATGTTGAAATATTTGAAATATTTATTTTTTGGAAGCATTTAAAATACACATTGAAAATCAAAAGGAAACTTATATTTTCTTTTGGTAAAATATAAAAACTAAAAATAACTAAAAAATAGACTTTTACTTATAAAAACGTTGAATATTTTAAATTATGATTCAAGAAGAAAGAAATATATGATAGTGGGAAAATCATCCCATTTTGTATATTTTAAAAAAGATAAGTCTTTTCACACTTTTGTAAAAAGTAAAAAGTGAGTCACACAAAAAATAATTTGAAAATAATCATTTTAATAACTTGTAAAGACTGTTAAAGTTAGTGAAAATAACCAATATCAAAAATTTATCTATATATAAAACACCCATTAAATTTTTTTGAGTACATGAACATTGAGGAGAAATATTTCTAACCCAAAAAAAATTAAGGTATGCATTTATTAAAAAAAATTCTAAATCATTTTAAGTACCAAAAAGAAGAAAATGTATGAAAAATATGAAATAACTATAAATTAAAAATTATAGGTAAATATGTTGGTTTTAAAATATAATTTTCCAATAATTTCCCTCTATGTAAAATTAAAATAGTCCTTCCTCAAAATAAATGAGACTAAAACATAAACCCTTACCCTCAAGCCTCATCTTGTATTGTTTTCATTCAATCCTCTAGTATAGTAAATATTAATTTTAAAAAAATTAATAAAAAAATATATTCATATATATATTTCTATATATAATTACATTATAATATCTAATGTCCGTTTTATTACTAATTATTCATTAAAATCAATGTTTGGGTGAAAACTGATCTATTTTTCATGCTTTTTTCGGCTGATAATTCTGGTCCTTTCACCTTAAACGTGATTTCATCATCTAAATAATATACATAATTTTATAATTGTAATATGTATTAATTTTATACACTTTTATAATCATCCATATAGGTTGGGGTGAAAAATGAATTACATCACCTCATATAGGTGGCCGTCTACATGTACGCACGAGAGATGTTATCATTTTCCAACGGATGAGGGGGTAAGAAGGTTGAAAATATTTTATCCTAAAAAATCATATATATTTTATAAAGTACATATGTATCAATTAAATCCATCTATATAACCATATATGAGATGCATATATTGAAAAAATAATAAATCGCTTCGTGGAAGTGGCAGTCCACACATACGCATTAGTGATGTATTCATTTCCAATATGATTGAAAAGAAGATGAAAAGGGGGTTAAACATAAACATATTTAAATTTTTTATATTATAGATACTTATTTTATTATTAAATCAATGATATGATTTCTTTAAATGAGGTAGAATAATAAATAGACATGAAATAATTTTGTTAAGAGTTATACCTCTTCTTTGGAAAACCTTCTTTCGCTTTCTCCATAAGACTTATGGGTTGGTTTTTTGGTGAGATGAGGGAGATTATGTCATGGGGAGTATGTTTTGGAGGGTTTTTGAGAAACTATTGACCAATATGGAATGATAATTTTGTGTAGAGAAGTGAGAACATTATGTTCCCTTTTATAAGTGAGGTGGGTGGAAAACATGTGAATACCTGAAACTTTATTATACAATACATAACTTACTCAAGTAAATTGGATAAAAAATCCCTAATATTATAATATAATATGGTTAAGGTCTATGTATAGTCATCTAATGATATCTAAGATTTTTTTTTATAAAAACCCATATCTCTTAGTTTAACACCTCCTTTAACCCTTTTAGTGTTTACTATGGTAACACAATTTTTACAATGGGAACTATTCATATGCTTAATTATAAGTTAATATTATTTATTAATATTAATTATTATTATTTTAAATATGGAATAAATTTTAAAATATTCAATTTCTATAATTGGAAAAATAATAATTCTAATATATTCACACCAAACTTGTAAAACCCATTTTTAGAGAAATGTATTTATAAGCCTAAAATTATTTTATTCCCATTCCATTACTTATAAAAACCATTACATGAATATTAATATATTTTATAGTATATATTATCAACACATTTTATTAAAATAATCATCATGAGTGATTAATTTAATTTAAAAATATAGAAATATATTATTCACATTAATATTTTCTTCCAAATAAATAACTCTTTTTTACATTCAAATTATTTTTTCTTGACTTATAAGAAACTGGTAGTAATTTTATGAATTATTATTCATTATATAAAATTTAATACCAATATATTTTATCAAAATTTCATTTCATTATTTATATAGATACATAATATATATATATATATATATATATATATATTCAATACATTGAAAAAATGATATTGTAACATAAATTATATTATTTTTAGTTTTAAAATTGAGTATTTACTTCATTAGAATAAATAAATAGTTATAAATTATGAAAAATATTTTTACAAAATTTTCATTTTTTAGTTATCCATATTCAAAACTACCAATAAAAAATCTAGTTGATAATAATCACATTTAGTAATAATATTTAAATAGTGTATCAAATTTTGTTTAAGATTGAGGTTTCATATAAAGAAACCTATCAAATACTTTGAATTTGTTTAAAGGGTAAATATTTCTCAAAATATCTAGGTGTTATATATGATCATTCATAGATAAACGTCACAAACATATTTTCTAGAGGGAAATTAGTGAGTAACCGTTATGGATAAACCTTATGAAAATGATTCAAAGAGGGAATCTTATAAGGCTACTTCAGGTAGCAACACCTTGATCAAAGTTCATAGTGGGTATATCATGATCCCCCTTTACAAATGTCCCAAAAAATAGTTTTTAGAGGTCAATTCATGAGTCATGATTCATAAACTAGTACCCTTAAATTCCATTCCATGTTCATACACATATGACACTAAATTCTATTAATAAATGAGGATTATTTAAGTATATTTCAGCCACTTTCAAATGGCTTCATGGTGTGAAACATCTAACCAAATGATGGTCACTTCATTAACTCACCCAATTATTAGTAATGAAATCTCTCTTAAATCATTTCCTTTTCCTAGATTTCTTATCTAGTCCAATTTATCATAAATGACAAACTTATATTCCATTCATTAGGGTTTATACCCTTAAAAGGCCATTATAGTTAGGCCTCAGGAAATGCATGACCAGGTTGTGTGCATCAACAGGGAACCCATTGATAATGCATTATATTGATAAAAGGAATCTCTTGAGTTTTCCTCTCATATGTATATGACCCTTAGGGTGATCATGATCATGTATTACCTTTATAATGAGGGTCTTTATTGTTGGGATACTAGTGAAACTTCCCATGTATCATACTTCCTAACTTGGATACTCTATATCCTTAACTGGTCTGCTTAGGAACCTAGTGGGGATTTTTTTCCACTAAATGATCTATGGTGAGTGAATGAGATTCATATAAGGTGTAGTCCCCGAAACCCCCTTCCTTAGACTGACATTTCAATGTAGAAATCTCTAGGAATCACATAAATAATCCCCAAAAGTAATTTTCATAAACCCTAACTGAGTCTGAGCATTCTTATAAGAATATAAAATAATTATAATCCCAACTCGGTTTAATATTCTAAGAGGGGTCTAAATCAGGGTATGATGGATTAAAACACCTACCCCTTAGGATGTAGATTCATTGTTAAACAAAACTCTCTTATCTTACATTCTCTTGGAAATTTATAAGAGGAAATTAAATCATTCATGAGACACGAAAATTTTACATAGTTCACCTTTATTTGGAAATGTTCAAGGAGTATACAATGGTAATGTTCTGATGCACTAAAACCACTAAGTATAATTAGAAAAATTATCTTCAGGTAACATGAATTATATTCCCAAGATCACTACCTTTATAATGTTTAGGGTCTTCTCACTTCATTCCCAATATTCACTCCCTCAGTCTCTTTATTTGGATCACTATTAGTGGAAAGGATTACATTATTCCTTTTCCTTTTCTCACTACACTTGAAAACGATTCACACACAATTTATAGACTTTTAGGTCCCTTCATTATCAATAATGAATATATCCTAAGTTGTAGATAAATTATATATTGAAGTTCACTTTCATCCACCTGATGAATCCCACTTTACCACAAATTTACATGTAAATTAATTCTGAACACATTCACAAATCCAACTAACATCTTGATGAACACCACTTTCACAAAGATCATTTATCCTTCATGAAGAACCTTACTTTCATGATTCTAAATTCCTTCACAAAGAACATGACTTTCACAAAACATAATTAGCATTATTTAAGATCATCTCTTTTAGTTATATTTTTATAGTCTCCATGAAAATCTACAATTTTTAGATGTATACATATTTTGGTTGGCCTTTATATCCTTCATGTACTATCTTTCTTTGCAAACTTTTCCACAAAAACCACCTTCGTAAACCACATTCATGAATCTGAATCCTTAAGATCTCTGTTAAGTGTCACTGCTTTTATAAAGGTGGTATAATAATATTTATAGGAGTTTCTACTGATTCCATAATCTTCAAGACATTTCATCACCATTTTTATATTCTCCCTCATTTCGTTTTTGGTGCTCACTATCTTGAGAAGATCCTAGAAACTTCTATATTCGCGATGCTTTTTATAATTGTTGGGATCTCCCTCAAAAACTTTACACCATCACAAATCACCCTTAGTGAAGCTCAGATTTCTTAAAACTCATAACATTTCTATATTTTTATAAGTAAATCCTGGAAATGCATATTTCATGATTCTAGACATCCTCCAAATTTTGGAAGCCAAAAATTTAGAAAACATTGGGAAACGACATCACCTAATTTACACAATTTTTTATACCACTTATATGGTATCCATTCCATTATCATGGATCTTTGTCAACATACCATGTCCAAAATATCTCTAGGGTTCTACAACATACCTTGTAAAACTGATTTTTTAACAAACACAATCGACCCTAAAATGATTCAATTTTACCTTGACGTATTTTCACCAATAAATCTCTCCCTTTGTGTTTGTTAGTGACTCTTCACTTTTGATACCTTGTTTAAGCATGTTATATATTCGACCAAAATTCTATTCATTTTATTCTAAGAGAAATAACTAATTTAATCAACACAAACTCTAATCCCACACGATTCATACTCATCATGAGAAATAAGAGTATTATGAAATGTTTATCAATTAATCTATTATTTGAAAAACCACTTAGGTGATTTTATCACAAGCCTCGTATTTCTTGATAAATATCATTTGAATGATCACATTTAGCATAATCATATTTAATACTCCACCTACTCCACTTATCCCCTATCATTTTTTCCTCCTATATTCATTAAGTCATTCTCCCCTTTCATAGTCACAATTTCTACCCCTTTTTCAACTAAAATGAACGTCATTTTGGTATGGCCTGCAAAAGGGTAAAGAACAAAGATTATAACATTAGGGGAAAACACACCATACTTTGTGGAGAGGGGTCCCACATCCACACTTTTTAAAATGAGGTGAGTAAAATGAACTCCCAGAGCTATTTGATTCCTTTCAAATTCTTCTTTGTGTAATTCCTTTGTAAGAATGTCTACCACCTATAGATCTATAGGCACATACTCCAACTTCACAAGCCCTTTTTCCACCTTATCCTTTGTAAAATGATACATTATTTCTATTTCCTTTTTCCTTTATTGATGAACATGATATTTAATAAGATTTATATCTCTTGAATTATCACAATGGATTCTAATTGAAGACTTCATTTCAACTCCCATATCATTAAGATGATGCTTCATCCACAATAATTGTGTGCAACCCTGAGTAATTGTGTTATATTAAGCTTCTTAGGTGCTCAATGAAATGAAATATTGTTTCTTCTTTATCTAATAAACACACAATACACCATGATAGAATTTATCACCTGATGTTGATTTTCTATCATCTACTAAAACTACCCAATCTGCATCAGTATAGCCCAAAAACTCTTACTGAGATATATCATTATATATAAATCCAAAATCCATTGTGGACTTGATATAAAAAATTATTTTTTTAACTATAATAAATTGGTTTTCCTTGGTATTTCATGGATCCTATGCTTCTTCTCATGTAGAAAAAACAATATCACGTCTTTTCTTTATCAAGTATAGTAGACTTCAAATAATTTTTATGTACTATGTAAAATTAATTGCATTTAATTCATCATCACATGAATGTTTTATCCAGGTAGCCACCAGGGTCACCGACTATTTGTAATTATCAATTCCAAATATTTTCCAAACATACTTAGAATATTTATATAGACAAATAAATTTTCTATTCCTTCCTTGAGACACGTATAAACAAAGTAAAAATGTTTTTTCACCAATCAATAACATTTCAAACTCAATTTTAATGAATTCAGAAAACTATATACATTGTTCCTTATCAAATATATCAATGATTATTTCATTAACATACACTATCACCATCAACCTTTTATTTTTTTATTTTTTATTTATATATTGTAATCAAATACACCACACTGAAAGCCGAGATTATTTAAAAACTGATCGAGCGATGAATATTATTATCTTTGTGATAGCTTCATTCCATATAGCACCTTATTTAGAAAACAAACATTATTATCATATTATGAATAATAAAACCATCTAGCTGCTCAATATAAACTTCTTCTTCTAGAACTGCATTCATAAATGAGAACTTGACATACATCTAGAAAGATTTGAATTTTCATTGTGCTGTTATTGAAAAGAATGATCTAATTGTCTCTAGCCATACAATATGTGAAAATGTTTCATCAACATCGATACCCTCTATCTAGTAGTACCCTTTACACACTTGATATTCATAGTTTCGAATCACAGTATCATAGTCATTCATCTTATTGAAAAAGACGCATTTAGTTTATATACCATTATTATCTATTGGCCTTGAAATAATATCCCATGTCTGCTTCTTCTCAATTTAGTCAATATTGTCATTCATAGCCTGAACCCAGTTGACATCTCCATATACTTCCTCAAAAATATTAGGCTCTACCTCATATAAGTACAATTCTTATTGTATATTCTTCATTATCTTTGTTTTCATAAGAGATTTATGACCACTAATTATGTTCTGTCTATCAATTTTGGATTTTCTCTTTGATCGTTGTGCAGATAATATTTCATTCTCATCCTTTTCATTATCTAATTATTATTTTGAATCAACCTATTGAACTATAATATCCTCTGATCTAGTTATCTATTTATCATTATCCTCCTAATACTCATTATGTATTTTCTAAATATTCTTCCCATTCTCTTTTATAGATACATAATGGATTTCAATAACCTTTTTTAGATGATTATTGAAAAATTTATATGATTTTTTTAGTATCCAAGAAATATCCATTTATCTCCATGGAATTCAAACTTTCTATGTTCTTTTTTATTGATAATGAAACACTTAGTTTTGAAGACTTGAAATTACTTCAACTATCTTATTTCCATACCATAGTTCATATTGAGTTCCCTCTTCTTTTGGACATAGTAACACTCTATTTGATGTATAGACAGATGCCATCACTGCTTCATTCCAAAACATCTCTAGAATTTATTTATCAATGAACATTGTTATATCCATATTATTAATAATTTGATTTCTTATCTCAACTACTCCATTATACTATGGAGTCCTTTCTACTGAAACATGGAGCCTTATCCCATGTTTTTGAAGATAACACTCGACATGGTTATTTGTGGACTCAGTTCCATTATCTTTTTAGATTTTTTAGATTTTTTGACCCAGAATCTTCTCAAATTAACTTTGATAAGTTTTTATAAAACTATTCACCTCAAATTTGTGAAGGATTACTAAAATCTATCTCATTATTCTAAAATAATCAGTAAAGAGAATGTGATATCTCCTTCTATCAATATCTCTTGGGGAAATTGGTCTATACACATCAATATGCTCTAACTCAAGTAATTTTTTTGACCTTTTTCTATTTTTCCTTATATGACTTTCGAATGATATTCCATTATTGACAACCATCACATGTATTGGTATGATCACATGATAATCGATGGAGTTCTCGAGTAGCATATTATTTCACCAGATCTTTAAATGAAATTTATCTTAAATGAACAATGAATTTATTTCATAACTTTTTTTACTTTCTTGGACAAAAAGCACATATCTTATTCTCCACTTATAAGGTATCAATTCCTTTCCATTCATTTTACCTAAAAAAAGCACACCATATTTGTTCTTGATACCACATAATTTCATGGAAATGTTTATATAATTTCCTAAGTCACATAATTGATTGACACTTAGTATGTTGTGATTGAGACCCTCAACAACCAAGTCATATATATGTCTCATGTAGTTTCCCCCAAATTGTTCTTTTTCAGAGACAATAATTTTTAAACCATCATCATTACCAAAATTCACAATACCATCCTTATTATATCTAATTAATATTACTAGTTCCTTATTTCCCATCATATGTGGATGAATTCACTATCAATAATTTATATTCCAATGTGACCCGATTCTTTAAAATCAATGTCTACAACCACTGAATGTTCACATATTTTCTTTATAATCCATTCTTTTCACTTCATACCAGATAGAGATTTATAATCTTGATCTTCTATGAATTTATTCGGACAACTTCACCCTATAGGGGTAAAAATTGATTTATCATTTATATTTCATTTGATGAAACAATTGGCTGCTACTTATGATTGTATTAAGTCTACCTTGGAACATTACTCTACATTGTTGATGTTCAATATCATTACATGTGTCAGATTCCTCCACACACAAAATAGTAAAATTAATTGATATCCAGGTATATTGATTTCGTTGTGGATCCCTTTTTGGCCTTGATATTTTTAGGCCTCTTTTCTATGGAACATATATTTTGTGAGTGTCCCTTCTTTCCACAACAATAGTATCTAATGCGGAGTGCATTATTATGTGTCACTACCGCATAATTGGTTTTCCATTAGGTTCTCTGAATCTTTTGATTTTTCTTCATACCCAAATCAATTTTCAATCTCAGTGTTGGTGTTTGTGGTCTTACTTCAAATGTTACTACTTTCTTTTTTTAATCAAGACCAATACTAGCCTTATCATTTGGATTTCACTATTGATTCTATTTTGATAGACTAATATGCTCCACCTTCATCCTTGTTTATTCCAATATGATTTTTTTCCAGATTTTAGATTGAGATTCAATGGTTTTTCTTGATCCTTAACAATTCATCATAGACCTATGACTTTTCTTCAGGTTCTTTGATATGTTTGATTTAATCTTTTCTAGTTTCAGTGAAACTATTGATTTCTATTTTCTGTTATTCAATTTTGATCTTGTACACAACCACCTTATATAATCACTCTATAATTGAAGACTTAAATTTTTTAATTTCACCATTCAACTAAGTATTCTCTTCTTCCTACTATTGTATATAATGTTTAGCATCATGGACCACTTTGTTGGATTTCATTGTTTTATCTCTATAAACATCTATTTACTCAATAGTGGATTATAATCTGACTTGATGTTTAACTCTTCCTTCAACTTTTCCTTATTCATTGTCACTTTCTTTCCATTCTTAGGAATTTGTAAAAACATCCACCATAACATCTGCTTGATTATCCTTGCATTCCTCGAACTCTTCTGCCTCAGATTCTTTTAAACTATCATCTTCTCTTGAAATTAGATTCTTCATTTTGAAAAAAAAAATTATTAAAATTTTTATTCCCTTTCACATAGAACAAATATATATTCATGGGAATTTAAAATTCATCCTCATCATATTCTTGAAACATATTTGGGAAGCTTAGTGAAAGATGTCCAACATTTCTGCATCGAAAGCATGCAAGTAGAATCTTCCCTTTGAATATTCCTTTTTCTCTTTGAAGATTTGAGGAAACGAATGGAATGACATCATTTATCAATTATTATTCATGTATATATTAAATAGTCAGATCATTCATGGCCTCGAATTCCACTTTTTTGGACTTCCCCTTTTCCACAGCATTGTTATCTTCATTTATCATTTCATATTGTACTAGAGTACTATGAAAATAATCTAATGTCAGCTCTTATGGATATTTATCTTTTTACACCAAAACCATTAGATTAAACTAAGGTGGAATTTTTATCAACATATTCTTAACAATATTTATTTAAAACAATCCAATGTCAGCCCTTATGGATATTTATCTTCATATACCAAAAACATCTAATTAAATTAATGTGGAAGTCTTCTAAACATGTTCTTAACAATATATATATCTTAGATAATTTTATTTTATCATGAATGTCTTCAACAAAAACATTTACCTGGTCAAATAATGTATCAATAGACTCATTATAATGCATTTATAGATCCTCATAATTGTTCCATAGAACCCGCAGTTTTTCTTCTCTCACTTTTGAGTCACCCTCATAACAATTCAATAACTTTTCCCACATAGCATGTGATGAATTACCTGAAATCACCTTTGTATATATTTCATTGCGTAGGGCTGCTCCTAAAACATTGATTCCTTTAGTTTTATCATTAAATTCCTGTTTTTCAGCTTCTGAAAAAGCACCACTATCAGTAATGGATGATATTCCATGCATAGATTTTGTAAATGCATCCATTTCTAATGATCGGTAGCAGTGTTGCATAATATTCTTCAATAATTGAAAATTGTATCCATCGAAGATTGGAATCCCTTTCTGATTAACAACCTCCATTTATTTTTCTTAGAGAGAGAACAATTGACTTTTAACCTCACTCTAATACCAATTGTTATCCAAACTAGGTTAGATACCCTAAGAGGGGGGTAAATTTGTGTATGATAGATTAAAACACATGCCCCCTAATATATAGTTTCATATTTATAAAAATCTATTATCTCCCTTTCTCTTAGAAATGTATAAGTTGAAATTAAATCATGCATGAGAAATATCAATTTTACTTGGTTCACCCTCACTAGGATACATCCAAAGAGCATTCAATGGACTTTTTCTGATGTACTAAATCCACTAAGGCTCACTGCCAAAATAATTTTTGGTATAGATCAATTTTTTCCCTAGGATCACTACCTTTAAAAGGTTTAGTCTTAGATATTTTCTTTCCAAAGGGTCACTCCCTGAGTCTCTTTCTCAAGATCACTACTAGTGTAAAGGACTTCCTTATTCCTCTTCCTTTCCTCACTATTCTTAGAAGGGAATAACCCGCAGTTTATGGACTTGTAGGTCCCTTAATTATCACTAATGAATACATCCTTAGTTAAAGATGGATCCTCTGTTGAAGTTCACATTCATCCAGCTGATGAATACCAATTTACCATAGATTTACTATGAAATACATTCTGAACACATTTTCAATGATCACTACCTTCTTGATGCTTTCCTATTTCACAAAGGACACTTAGCCTTCATGGAGAACATTACTTTCACGATGCTCGCTGCATTCATGAATCACACATATTTTGAAAAGATTAATTATCCTTTGAAAAGATAGTCTATTTTATTTTTATTTTTATATCCTTTGAAAAAAATTAACACTTTCATGACGCATACATATTTTGGTTGGTGCTTATATCCTTCATTAACTCCCTTCCTTTTTAAACTTTTTCGCAATAACCACATTCTCAAACCACATTCTTGAATCAGGAGAACTAAGATCATCATTAAGTCATGAATATTTTATGAAGGGGTATAGGCCTATTTATAGGTTTTTCCATTGATTCTAGAAAATTCCATACATCTCATCACCATTTCATGATACTACCTCATTTTGTTTGAAGTGTTACATGTCTTGTGAAGCTTTGAGAAAATTTCTCATTCACAATTCTTATCATAATCACAGAGATCACCATTAAAACCTTCTCAAAATCACAAAACACACTTCGTGAATCCCAACCTTTGAAAAACTAATTCCATTTCCATATTTTCATAATTCCTTCATGGAAATACATTTTTCACGATGCTAGCCATCCTCCAAATTTCTAACATCATGATGTTGGTAAATAATGGGAAACAATGTCACCTTGTGTACAGAATTTTCTATACATCTTCTAGGTCATCCATTACTTTGTATTTATTATTTTTAAGTATACAGTGTCAACATTATGTCTAGGGATCCACAACATACCTTGGAAATCCACTTTTCAACAAACAAATCACACCAAAAATAACTCTCTCTTCTCATTAGTTAATATCCTCTGTGGATCTATTCATCCTTTTTTTGTACAACCATAAATCACCAACAGGTAGATGTGCGTGTGGGCCTTCTTTTAGGATCAAACCCTAACCATACCCTCAGTAATGGTCTCATCTTAGAGATCCTCATACTAAGGATTATTTACTGGTCACGCCCATGTAGCCAACCCATAAGGAAGCCCCAAATCATCTTCACGGGGATATATCTCCCATAAAAATCATTATCATTGGAATATATACCCAATATAACCTAACTTATAGGTTCATATTCCCTAGAAGTCATTATATCCTCACACAACAATACTCCTTATGATCCATTGTATCATTAAATGGTATATTATATATAAAAAGCATACCCTTTCTCTAATTTAGCTTCAAAAAAATATGATGAACCAAAAATGGTCATCCATTTGTAAGTTTCATACAGACCATTGATAGGTTACTTTCTACTTATGTATCTGGTATTCATAAATACAAAACGCATATCATATTACCATACTGCACAACATTAAAGAGTATAGAGATGTCATATCACACAACCATAAAATGTGTAATACCAACTACATGGATTTTGATTCCTATTAACAAGGATACATACGAAATATATCTAAGGATAAATCAATATTCTTTATAACGGTCCTTGTTAAAATCCTTAATGGGTGAAATGTGTTCTATTAAGAATAACCAAACTACAAAAGTTTTGATACACATAATAGAGATATGTTGAAAGCCACTTCTTATAGTACAAATTGAAAAACCACAACCTCAATTTCCTCCCTATATGGGAATAAATTCATGTACACTGAGTTGTGTGTCTTTAAAACATATCATAATCAACTAGTAAACAAAATCTGTAGAAACTATAATATATAAAAATGTTATCATTGATGCAAGGTTTCAATAAAATAGATATCCTAGTGGTAACTAGCTCGAAATTGGGATTTGGGATGGATTCATGAACATATATAAAATCTATAAGAGATTCTTGAAGATGGAAAATAATCCCCCATAAAGGGTAAAATGAGTTTGACCTCTCATTTTCTTGACTGATTTAAAACCAAATTATCACTAGAAAATCCTTAGTAGGTATCCTAAATGGGAAAGTAGGTTTGTGTCACCTCATAATGAATAGAGTTAAATTTCTTATATGAATATAATGTGTAACACACGGTGAATTCTTTACCCATGAAAGTGATTCATAAACCATTCTCCTGCATGTGATGCAACGTTGATAGATTTCTTGGTTGTTTTTTTTAATCACAACTAGATTTTTAGAAATGGATTCCTGATCCCCATTTAATAAAAAAATGGAATCATCAACGTTTATTTCTAATTCCATGTTCTCTTGATAGTCTAATAGTCAATATGAGATACCTCAGGTTGTTTCTCATTACCAAATAAGTTTACATACATATGCATCTGTTGTGTTGATAGAAGGGGCCCAATCATCCAAAAGGAAGTTGTCTCCAGTATAGTTTCTACAAAATCTAGTGGTCAATGCCCCGGTATAAGTGTACTACCTCAGTGGAGCTATCATGAACAAAGAGAAAACTTGATAGAGCCAACAATAACTAATTCCCCATGGACCATCCTATCAACCATGGATCTCTTTGAATCCATTAAAACCCATAGCTACATCAAACCATATTATGATTCAATCCCAACGAATCATCCAATGTTAATATATCATATATTAAGGGGGTAGAGGAAGAGGGTTTTTGTATCATCATTATAAATCATGATCCACCTAAGAGGGTTTCCACTAAAATCTATCATCACTACCAATGTTGAATGACTAAAACCCTTCACTAAATCACTGAGGAGGTCACCTAGGAGTAACCATCCCTAGACACCTTGGACAGGGTTCCCAAGATGATGTATCACCAAGTTTGGTAGAACATAGGATGAAAAGAATTTTCATATCATTCCATTATCATTGAATAGGACCATCATTACATCATGTTAGTAACTAAATATTATGCCCATATTCCTTCTCAACCTCGATAATCCTTCCAACATATCCTAGGAGAATCAAGATTATGTATGAATATCGAAAAAGTAATTAGGGAGTAATAATACATCCATTCTCTCATATAAAAGTCATTTTATCATATACTAGTGATGAATAAATAGTATAGTTATGTCCCTACTTATCCCTTATATTCTTACCAGCACTCCCTAGAAAATATCAAAAAACCTGTTAGAATATTGTTCTGGATAATAAGGTAAAAATAAAGATTCATTTTCCCACCAACTTAAAAGGATCTATTCTTCATAACCTGATAGCTACTAAAATGTCAGACCATATTCCCACTAAAATATTTCAAGAACATTTTCATAACATTCTGAAGAATAAAGATGAGGAATAGGATCATATATCCATTCCTACCAGAGTATATTGGCCTGTCCCATTAATCAAACTAGGGAAGTCCTATATTCATTACATAACCTTAGAAGTTTTACAAAATATCCTATTACTCACTACAAGGAAATCATATATTCTTTAATTTTTCAAAGTATTTAATCAGCATACCTTGAAAATCCCTTCTAAGTAGGCACATACCCCTGTCCCTGATAATAGAGATCGATAACATGTGCTGGAAACACAATGTGAGGAATCCTTTGCCAAGAATATAAATCTCATCTATATATCCTAGTGGTTCCTATTGAGGGGTATGTACATATTCCTATCATCACCCATGAATCCTATTAGTATATTCTAATATTAACTAAATATGATAAGTGGGATCATACTCTCTTTTATATTTATTCTTGAAAGACACACTGAAATTTTCCAATAGTTTGAAAAGATAACTTTAAATATATTTTCATAATAGGTAAGTCCCACCTAGGAGTGTTATTTCACAATAAGTTTGTTTCCAAAATTATTCAACTCTAATAATGATCAAGGTTCCAACCAAAATATCCCAATCAAGATGATACAAAAGATATTGTCAAGAGAAAAATATATACTTCGAGTGGGATCATATTATTACTATAAAAAATGATGATATTATTAAATACCTCCAATAAATTTCAATAAAAAATCAAGAAGAATATATTATCTCCTAATCAATAGGAGAAATAACTAATGATTGTGGTGTTCCTCTCCATGTTACAAATGTTAGCCTCTCTAGAGGACCTCCCCAAAGTATTATCCACTATGATCCTTGTCATTTTAATATAAAAATAATCTATAGAGAACCCCCTAGGAAAAATATTGTGGAGGTCCTACATTATTAAATATGATCAATAGAAAAGAATGTAATCCCCTTAGAAACCCATCGAAAAAGGGAATCTCCAAAGTTCCTCCCCATGGAAGCTAGACTAAAATCCATATAGGTCCTCCCTATGGTTCTCATTATAGATTTCCTTCCAACCATATCATTTATTCACAACACAAAGGACCTCCTAGTATCAAAATCTATCTAATAATAACCTTATATTAAAATTCACTTAAGAGTAAGAGAATGATAATAATGAGTGCCTCATCACCATTTGATGACATATTATCCCAACCAAGGTCTGGTCTTAGAATTTTTTTATCATTAGTGCCTATCCTAGTTCTTTTACCCTCTAATATGATTGAGGATGTTTCAAATAGTCTCATTGCCCTTAACAATGTTGTGGGGAAGTAACCTCTATGGTTGAATAATGTTTACAAATCCCTCAGTAAGTATAAGGATAAAATAATAGTTATGTGAGAAGTGCTAGAGAAATAAAGTATAGCATTCATGTTCTGGTCAAGTCCCACTCCCAGATATAAAATTTTAGAAATAACTATAGAGTAGTGCATATTTTATTGTCACCAAATCCAGTTGGAAACTCTCCATTATTTAATGACAAAATATATTCCTTATGTTGAGTACTATAACCACATTAAGCCATAAAATGGGTTTTATAATCTATTTTTCTATTCCGCTATCTTTTCGGTGTGAAGATAAATGTTATAGAAGTAGTGAAGTGAATTCCAACATGCTTTCCCCAACAATTCAAAGGATCTTTGTTTAATGATCAATAACACTCCATGTGATGTATGTATTAAAGTTTCAATAGAATTTGGATCGTTACACTTTACTCCACTGAATTCCTAGAAGATTCCATTGAGGAAGGTGACATGCTATGTAATCACCATAGGCCATGTCTTGATCATGGGTTCTACAGTTTCATGTTGGTTTTCTCAATAAAATACCTTAATCCTCAAATCCCAAAAATAGTATTTTGAATATGATAGTCTATTGATAGGTATAAGACCCCATGACACCCTGAGAGGGGAGGAGTGAATTGGGGTGTCAACTTTTTCTTTTCAATAGATGGATCTTGTTCCCACATTGGTAGGAACTAGTTAACCTTGTATGATGGATATGATCAGCAATCTAAAATTCACATGAAAAGAGATGACACAACACTTTTTACTTGGTTCACCGCTAAGGGCTACGTCCAAGGATCATATTCCAACAGGTTTTTAGTCATACCTAATTCCACTATTATTCACTACTTGTGGATTACAAATGTTTGGGAACAGTCACTCTGTCCCAGGCCCACTACCTTTACAAATGTTCAGGGATAGCCCATTGCATCCCTCGGGTCACTCCTGTTGACACCCCCAAGCTCACTGCCTTTGGTGAAGTTCTAGTTAGTTTATAGATGTGAAGGTCTCTTTAATAGATAAGTATTTAAGTATTTTTTCTCTTGTTCCGCATGAGACAATGCTTTCATCAGATCCCTGAATTGATGTTATTTTGTATTCAATATTCTACTTTAGCGCAGTAACTGAATGTAATAAATCTCCATCTTCTCTTCTTTTAATTCCCAATACCGACTCCTGAGTGTATCGTTATAATTCTCACTTTTTGTGCAAATATGATTTTAGTTGCATGAATCATTCTTCTCTTCGAAAATCACAACGAGGCTGTTAAACACACTGTCGTGTGTGTGTAGTACTACTTCTCTTCATAAAACGGAATGGTTCACTATACTTCTTTCTTCGTGAAGCCGCTTTGAGGGTGCTAAGCACCTGTCAAAGGCTTGTGGGACCCCCAAATTTCCCACGCACCCTTCTAGGTGACTTTCTCATAAAAACATTTGGCGCGAAAAAACCTTTTTGTGCAATTCTTATTTTTCGCAAAGATCTTATCTTTTTTGTGCAACACTTTATATTTCATGCAACAGTCATTATTTTCATGCACCACTCTATACTTCAATTTTTCCACACATGATACCTCGGTATTTTTCCAAGTGTCAATCCACATTGAATGAGAGGGGTTCACCTCATATTTATAGGCGTTTTTACCCTGCGCATAAAACCCCTTCATGCGCGTAAAATTGTCTCTCAGTTCTTTAAATTATGTGCACCCTCATTTTATTCTCATGCACCACCTTGGTTTTTCATGCATCTCATGACTTCACCATTCTTCATCATTCTGAACATGAATCCTCTCTTGCACGTAAAACTTCATACCCCCATTTTGTGCACAACCAATTTTTCGTAAAAAAGTTTGATTTTCCACGCACTTGGAACGAACGTCCCTACTTTTTCACACACCTATTGCCTTTGTCGATTTTCAGTGTTTCTAATCTGAGACACTACTTGAATGAAAAACTCACCCAACTATATTTTTGTGCATAACATTTTTCCACGAACATTCCCTTTTTTCGCACATAGCTCTAGTTTTTCACACAGCCCATGCCTTAGCCATTTTTCGATGTTCTGATTCTAAAACACCTCTTGCGTGAATAATCTCACTCCACTATTTCTCATACCACGTTGTTTTTCATGCACCATGCGGTTTTTCGTGCACCCCACTGTTTTTCGCGCAACCTGCTGTTGTTCGTGAAACCCGCTATTTTTCGCGCAACCTGCTATTTTTCACACACACCTCGATTTTTTTTGCACGCACACCTCCCCTATTTCATGCACCACTTCCTCTTTTCGTGAACCTCCTTTTTCTAAAAACCTATGTATTTATTTTTCTTTTTTCATATCCAAATATTTGGAAAACACTAGAGAAAAACGCCACCTTCAATATATGCTTCGACCATAACCTTCATGCTTCTTTTCTAGGATTTGGATTTTTCAGCAACTCTTCTTTTTTCCTTACAAAATATACTATCATGATATATATCCTTTGATAGATTAGCTTTAGCATTGTCAGATTTTGATACAATGTGAAATGCATGGCCATCTTAGAATGCCAAGCCCTTCCACACTCTCAGCTTCTTCAACCATCCTTCTCTACTTCATACAAATCATATGATTCTATTGTTCATGTAGGCTCTTGCATGGTTCTCATGCAATCATTAATAATTTCACGGTCTTCATCAAATCCCAATTATTCTTCAATCATACTTAGGTGGATTATACCACACCATTTTCTACTATGGTAAACAATGTGTCACCTTTGACACAAGTTCATTGAATTTATGATCAGTGAAACAATCATCTGAATTTCCATTCCTCCATTTCATTGGAGTACTTCTTGATCTCCTTTATTTTGATCTTCATTGACAACTATTGACAAAAAATACAACTTTATACAAAAATTGGTCCCAACAATAGGATCCTCCACCAATCTCCCTAAAACGTCAAATAGACCCCTTACTTGACTAAGGAAAAACCCATGCCTTTAAAGAAATCTTCAGCATTGGTAAGTTCTCACTCAATGATTTCATTAAATATATCCCAAGATCAAGTAAATACCAAAAAAACCAAAAATGATACAAGTAAAACATTTTTTGTGGTTTTACTAAACCAATCCCAACCCTTAGGTATGGGATTATTTTTACCATCTCCACTGTCTTTAGGATCATCAAATTTAATGGGATTTCAAGATGTGATAGTGGGATATCCAAGTCAAACCTAGCCTATAGGGGTAGGTGTATTATTACCCATACTCCTCTATGGAGATTATTCTTCAATATATTAGGTTCATCCCCACATGAATTACCCTCAAAATTCTTTACATTTTGTGATATATTTCTTTCACTAGGAGAATGGTTACTGAAATACATTGGATATACTCTCAAAATCACCATTAATTGGAGAGGGAAGCTAAATCCTCCAATGGGGTCATAAGAAAAAATGGACCCCTGAGAATGAAAAGACTAAGGAAGATAATTATTTTTACCTTAGGGGATATTCAGAGTGAAACAAATCCCCTATATACTCTAAATAAGATGGGGAAATGATTCATGATTTACAATTCACATCAATAAACTTAACTAGAATTAACATTTTCATATGACCTAGAACATGATGCTAAAAAAGTAAAGTGATGAAGAAACAACCATTCAAAACATATTTGGCACTAAAATTCATGAAAAGGTATGTGTATCCGATTAGAGATAGTCTTGGAAGCTAGGAGTCCCTATAGATACTTAACTAATACATATTTATATAGCTTAATTAAAAGATAATTAAAAGGTTTTTTCTAAATCAAAAACCCACCAACCACTCAAGTATGTTGGACCACTTTCTATTGAGGAATGGTTCCCTATGAATGAAGATGAGCTAAAGGAGAAAAACAAAATCAACATCTATATACTAAAAGGAGATATTTTTGGAGAGAGAATTTACTATAAAAAGGATAATAACTACCATACAGTACGTATCTAGTAATAATTAACTTCTTGGAAAATAATAGCATATTTCAATCATCCGACTAGCTACAGGTCTAAACCACCAGTTTTTTTTAACATGGTGGTCCATGATCTTCAGTTCATAACTCTACATGGAAAAAACAACCATTGTTTTAGGAAATATACCTTAGGAGAACTCATGTTCGATTTTAATGTTTGTCAAATGAAATCTATCCAAATTAACATCCACCTATAGTCCCCACGAAAATTTCAGACAATCCAACATTACCACCAGAGCTCCTGGACTCTAGATATTTCCTTACAACTAAAATAGAAGCCATAAAGGTATGGTTCACACAATTTTATCTAGATAGTAATCTATATTCACATTGGTTGAGTGTGACGTATTCCCTAACAAAATTCAGAAATCATATATTTATAACCCTCAATGTTATGGGAGACCTGGATCAGCATCTAATATATTTGTGTCTTAATGTGTCCTCGTAATGGGAACACTCAAACAATAAGAAAAGGCCAAGACAAGATGCTTCATACAAACCCTTGAGGGACCAAAATTACACTAGTTTAATAATCTACTAAATCGAACATTTCAAATTAGTAATACCTCCATCAGTAATTTATCCTTCAGTTCAAAACCACACTGAGGAAGATGATGATTCTTGGTCACTCAAATTCCATACAATCTAGGAATAAGAGAGTCTCGTAATTTATCTCTTGATGGATGGGATAAAACTAGTCTATGAATAATCAACTCCCATAGGAGTATCTAGTATAGATATACATAGAAAATATCAACGAAATTTTGTAAACACCACATTCTCTATTTAAATATCTGTGTGGATTTTTGGATTTCATAGTAATCATAGAACACATAGAGGATGAAATATGGTTCTCAAAGTCCATTTATAAAAAGACTCTAGTAGATCAGGGAAATAGGGAAGGAAAATTTGAAATAATGACTCTTATATTCAAACCAATATCAATACTAGCTTAATAACCTAATATTGTGAAATACTACGTGGTTCCTCCCTTTAAATAGAAGATAAGAATATAGAAACATTTCCTAGAGAGAAAGAAAGATCTATATCACCTCCGATATGAGAATCATAAGAATAAAATATATTATTTCTTAATAAGAATGGTTCATAGGTATTTCATCACATCCATATAGAATAACTTCTATAAACTATTAGTGTTTGGGATTACCAATGAGGTTTGTAAAGCTATAGAATATTCTCGCTCCTTCCCTTTTCATTATGAGTTGTGTAGTAGTTTGGAATATTTTCTCATAATTTAATTAGTATTTTTTAAATGAATTTACAAGTTGAGTAAGTAATTTCAATGCTTAAAAAAAATTTAAATTAATTATGAATGTTTGTAAAATAATTCTTATATTTTAAAAGTGTTTTTTGATATTTTGGAAAAAATAATATAACAATATAATAATTATTTATATGTTTTTTTAATTGTAATTAAATATTTTTAAAGTTATTTTTACTCTTAAACAAGACTTTCCCTCTCCATGACTGTAATACTTGTTTTTAAAAGGGTGCATAAATATAGTGGGGAGTTTGTTCTCCCCATGTAAAGTAATGTATTACCCAATGTAAAGGTCATCAAGTTTTCACTAAGATTTCAGGAGGTAAATCCATATTTTTCATGAGTTTTGTAAGTGTAAATCAAATCAAAATTGTGTTTCTAATAGTTTATTACCATCTTTTATAAAGGTAATTCTCTTTTTTAAAATCTTACTTAAAGGTAGTATGATCTTCGTGTTAGGGTATGTTTAAGTTTCCACCATCACATAAGGGTAATATAAAGTTTCATCTACTAACTTATGGGTAACCCGAGTTCTTTCTTTGGGTAATACCTAAGTCACATAAAGTTAAATACTTAAATTGTGCAAGGTTCAGCCTATGTTTTCTAAGCCCACGTAATGGTAACTGCTTAAAACTAAATTTTTATAAGGGTCAGATCATGGTTTATTCAATTTCAGGATGGTAATTATCCACTTAAGGGTAAAATTGTGTTACCCTTATTCAATTATAGGGTGTCTTATATGGGTAGATGATTCTTTCCCAAATTCTCAGTTTTCACTTCTCATACCCTTCTACAACGTATTTTTAATGTATATTGGGGAATTAAATGTGTAAAATATATTGTTTTGAATATTTTAAGTGTTTTAAATTTAAGCATTCACCTTATTTAAATTTTTAATTTTTAAATGGGGTTTTATAGATATTAAAATCAAACTAGATTAATTGAAAATTAATTTGAAATATTTAACGAGTTTTCTGAGAAACATCTAGAGGTACATTTTGACTATTATTAAAAATAAAAAATTCATCCTCATTTGATTTTAGAGAGTTCTCATTCAAGTTTGGGTGATCAAAGATTATACATTTCATCCTATATATTATTCTTTAAATCGATTAGATCCCTTACCATGTTTCTAGAACTGCACATTCTCTCTTTATCTCTCCCCAATTTTGGGTATAGCATGAAAGATGCTTCTTCTACATATAGAGGATTATAGTTATCTCTTAATTTTACTTGTACATAGGATATTAGAATATTTTTTTCCTTTTTTGTGGATAGTAAAAATGGAATAATGGATATAAATAATCATAAATAATGAATTAAAAGGGGAGGGGAGGTATCACATGTTCTAGACTTTATTTTCCATGATTGTGTAATAGATGTTGTTGTCTATGAAATTTATTTGATGATATGAATATGTTCTTAGTTTTTTAAAATAAAATTATGAAAACTTCCAAATATTAAAATTGATAATCTATTAAAAAATTTAATTGAACCATCTTTGTGTAAATAAGTAATTTTCACATTTCCCCTTTACTTATGAAGTGAATTGATTTAATGGTATGTATAATGGAAATAATTATGGGTGTATTTTTTTATTGTGTTTAAATTATGGGTATTTGGTATTGAAGTGTAACATGGTAACATGGATCAGATATTGGAATTGTTGATTACATTGTGTATTTTCTTGGTGGTTACCTAGTATTCATGGAATGACTGAGTAGTGGGGAGATCTAATAAATGAACATGGGTTGGACTAAATGGTTTGGGGTTGGAAATAAATGGATGGTAAAAGGGATAATGATGTTTAATTTGAATATGTAATGATGATAAATTAATTTTAAAATGGTTAGCAATTGATGTGGTAAAATTAGAACTAAGAAATTGATGTGTGATTGGTTGTTGGGTAAGTTGGACTGGATGGGAGATTAGTAGTATGGTAGCTGTGTTAACATAAAATAGTGGTGATGTGGAGTTTTTTGAAGTTATTAATTTTATATTTTTGAGCTATTAGGTTGTGATTGTGTGTAACTATTATATGTTTTATTTTATTTTTTATTTCTATATTCCCCCCACCTAAGTTGTTTGATTACATTGAAACCCAAGGGTTTTGAGTTTTCTGTGTTTCCCAAAAACATATATGTTAGTGAGTTCATATGGTTATATACTCTCAAATCCTCAACTCTATATTTTGGTTGAAGTTATTAAACATGGGATTCAATGTATTGTGGTTATAGTGTACCTGAGGTAATGTTTGATAATAGGAGGATGTGGCTAATATTGGGGGTCGTTCATGGTAGGAGGAGTGCATGGAGTTGTTGTCCTTCATGTTCATGATACCCTAATATTATATTTTTTGAATGTGGTAATTGATTGACAAGGATTTGATGGTTTTGGCATGTGGTGTTATTATGAATTGGTTGTGATATAGTGATTGGAATGGATTGAGAGCTAGGTATTTCCCATTATGTTGAGGCTTGTGGTGATATGAGGCTGATGGATACAAAAAGTTTGGAAGTGCTAGGATATAAAAATATGGGGTGTGAGAGTATAAAATTACTAGGATGTTGTGTGGGTATCCTTTTATTTATATTTTTCTTGTTATAATAGTATAATTGGATGAGTTATTTAGTTAGTAACCCTTGGTTTGGTCGGGCACTAGTTAACATGATAATTTATTATTGATAATATTTTTTGTTAAATATGCCACTAGTATTCTATTATCACATTTGTACAAAATTCCTTAGGTATTATACTACCACGTATATATGGTATGATCACCATACATATATATAAACTACTTTTTATATTTCCAGGGGCATTCAAAAACCGAGATGGGAACTAGTAGCTTGAGCATTGGATCCACCTTTGAGTTTCTACTATAGATTTTTCTATAGTAATTTAAATAGACAATTTCATTTGTATTCATATAAAATCTGATTCATAGTGAGATATTGTGGTTTTTTCCTTTTCCCTTATGTTATCGAGTTATTCGGTGGTTGATATCCTACCTCCTGATCCTATTTTTTCATTAAGGGTACTGTCTCTCGAATTGTTGCTTTCTTTATATCCTTTGTGCTAGTCATCAACCCAGGGCCTACTAGAGGTGGGAATCATGGGGTTATTATCTCTCTTTCTCCATTTTCAGAAAATGAGATTACCTTTGGACAGAGGGGGTTGTGCCATAGTAGTATAAAAGATTTATGTTTAGAGATAAGACAGAGTTTGGAGTTTTTCATTTTGAGGATTTCATGTATTCTGTAGAAAATCTAGGAAATATTATTCTAATGCATGATATAGACCAGATAAATAGGCTATGAAATAGGATTTTAGGGCCCCTAAGATCTGATGAAAGGACTCTAAGTGTGGGAAATTACCAAGTGAGTTAGTTCTTTATAATGGATCTATATGTTTTAGGTGTATTATGATTTATTTTCAATTTTTAATCATGTTTTTTAACTATGAATTTTTTTAGATGAGTTTTCCTAGTTTCTGGTTGTTTTTATGGAATTTTCAAATCCTTTTTGAAAGTGCATATTATGATCATGGTTTTTCCAATCCGTGGTGATTCACTAGGTAACCATGCATCCCAAGAATGTTTAAGGAACATTGTTTGAAACCCCATGTAGTAACCATTCATCCCACACATGGTTAGGGAATATAATTTTACAAACTATTCATAAACCATCAAGTAACTGGGCATCCCAAGGTGAATGGTTTGACAAGCCATGTAGAACAAGGCGCATTGTAAGATCCAAAAAATTTTAGAGGTATTTACTTCTGGAAATATTGGTTTAAATATTTTAATTTTTGTCAATGGAATATTTAATAGGTGTGCGATAAATATATGGGTGTTATGGGGGTTCAGGACATGAAATAATGGGAAATTTGGTCCATCCTTTACATGTTTCATGGTTTTTACATGGTTAGTGGAAATCGTGTGAGGGGTGAGGCCAAAACATGTAACCTTGGAAAAAGGTATTTTGAATGGTTGGTGAATGGTTTTTCAAAGTGTGTGGAATCACTAGGTAACTCAGCAACATGGGCCCCTCTTGGATAGAGGCAGACACGAGGTTTGGAAAATAGTGTGTCCAAACCGTGTGGACCATTAAAAACTGAAAAATTTCTAAATTTACCCCTCGGGATTTTAAGTTTCTCATACAATTTTCTCCACATTGCATATTCCTCTATCTGTAGTGACAACCCAAGACCCCCAAGTCTTCTCATGGGTCAATATTTCTCAATTATTTTATATTTGAGGTGTCGTTCGTTGCGTATTAAATCTTTAGGTAAGTATAACTCTCCTATTTCTTCTCTTTTTCGGATTAAGACTTGTGGTTTCATTCTTATTCTGAACTCCCAAAACCCTCTTTTTCTAATGGATCTTTGAGTGGCTCTTAAAAGGGTGATTTATTCGGGATCTAAGGTTATGGTTGAGGGTGTTTTCATCTTTAGATTCATGGTAGGTGGTCTACAAGTTATATCCCATAGTTTTATTGTCTCTTTCTGCATGTGTGGTTGTGATATTACTTATCTTCTGATATAAATTTGATTCCTTTAATAATATTTGGTAAAAATGTTGGCTAAGTGATGATTTTGGACCCATCTTGATCCCTGTGGGATTTGATGAGGTCTATTATATTAGATTAGGGCCACCATGTGGTCTTCCAATATTCCCAAACATGGGAATTTGTAATGGTAATCCCAAAGCTCATTTTTTTTGGAATAGATCCCATGATGAGTGTGTTGACGTGTTACTAAGAATTATAAAGAATAAAAATGAATATTGTGTCTATTAGTTGGAAATTTCATAAGGTATTGTTTAGAAAAGTGTGAAAAATTGTTAAATGGATTAATGTGAATATGTCAAATGACTTATGAAAGAGTAATGGGAATACATAAATGGATTAAGGATTATAAATTAATGAATGTGTAAAATGAGATAATTCTTGGGGATTGATGATTATGTTAAATAGGTTAATGTGCATAAATTTTTTGCTATGCTAATTGGGTTAAGGTATAAAAAGAGAAATGGGTTAATTTGGTTTTTCTCAGTAAATGGTTGTTGTGCTAATTGATTAAGGCTTGATGATAATTGACATTTTTAATTAAATGTGAACTGTAAATTCCATGCGTATTAGTTGTGAATGGTTTTTGATATAATATATGTGGTAAATGGATAAATAAACATGTTCACATTGCTTGGTGGTGTGGGATAAAGGACTGAGGCTCCTCCCATGGGTTGGGTTAGACTGAGGATTTAAAATCCACCCCTAGAATGCATGAGTTTAAGAGTTGGATTGAGGATCTAGGTCCATAAAAGTTGCATTGGATGAAACTAGTTGGACTGAGACTCCAAGGTAAGTGTAATGAAATTTTTATTGAAATTTTTATCCCCAATGAGATAGGGAACTTGATTATCCCCATATTTAAGGGAATTGATTTTCTTAAATCATTTCATAAATGATTTAAATGCCTAACCCATAGAAAAAGTGATGAGAATGAATTTACAAATGAATATGGTATAATTGACGAAAATGGACCAAATGGATGAAATAGTTTAAGTTAATATTGTTATCTAATGGAACCTTAGTTATCTTTTTCTACCTTGCCTTTTATTCAGTACTTGCATGAACTATATTTTAAGACTGGATATTTTGTAGACACCATTGGTGGTGGCCTACTAAGTTGTACTCACACCCTCCTTGAGCCACCATTTGTTACCCAAGAAAATTTCATGGTTACAGGTCAGGACAAGGGAAAATCCCTTATGCTAGCGAGTTGAGTTGTGCTTTGGATGTGCATGGTTGAGGATCCAAACTTGGATTTGAGACCCATTTTGGGGATTCAGATGGTTTTATTTATTTTTAGTTTTCCTTTACTTTGGAATTGTTTACATGACATGAAATGTTTGTTTTCTGGTTATGGTTGTACCCTATTTTTGAGTTGGTTGGTAATGAATGATTCAAGGTTATTTTTTATTATTTCCTTTATTTCATACATTATTTTATGTGGATTACCTTCATATATAGGGTATAGAATCCTCATTTGATCCATTAGAACCTTGCAACTATTTTGAAACTTCTGGTATACAAGGAGTTACTCTTGAGGTCCTACGATGACCTGGCTTGGGGCACCGATTTAGTGGATTTCTAGTCAGGGATGATACAAAGTGGCATCAGAGGAGGTTATTTTCCGTGGTCATACTATTTGGATGCTATAAGTGAAATTAAGAGGTATCAGACCTTTGAAATGAGATCATTCTATGGGAGTAGCTAACCCAGGTATGAGAGAAAACCCATGTACCTAGAGTGGGAATTATTGTTATTGATGTGTGTTGTTATATTTGAATGATACTTGACCATTTTTAATGAACTTTTTTTGCGATGTGACTATTTTATAATATTTTTTTCATGGATGAAATTGCATGAGTTTTTGAATTCATGCATCATTATAGGAACATAGGGGTATAGTTGGTATGTATCAAGATAGACACACACTAGATGGGTGTGTAGGACATGAAAGGTAGAATTCATTTTACATTATTGAGAATTTGATGAAATTGGTGTATGATAAAGATGATGTAAAAGGTTAAATAGAAAGAATGTTGATGAATGGTTAAATAATATTGTTTAATGAAAATCTATAAATTGATTAACTTTTGGTTTGGTAACTTGAAATATGTGTGATGATATCTTTTTGGATAGTGCATGTGTGTGGGTTGGTTGTGCCTAGTGAAGATATTTCGTTGTGTATTTGTGGATTCTTTGTGTTATGTAATTAGATTTTCATGTTTTACATTATAGGAAGATTCCACCATGATTTCGTGTGCTAATTGGGTGATAAGTGGATGTATCCAAGAATTAACCTCTAGATATTTATATAGAAACCCAATTGAACCAGGGTAATAGATGAGAGGAGAAATTCTATGAGAACTTTGTTAATTTTTTGAAAATGATGGAATGATATAGAAGGGGGTTATACTGAGCATGTTTGAGTGAACTAGGGAGTTTCAGCTATAATAACCTTTGACTTTTTCTAGATTGGTTGGACTTGAGGCAATAAAAGTTATGGAAAAATTCCATACAGATTAGTTTTTATCACTTAGAGACTCTTCTAGAGAATAGAGTCAAGTTGGAGACTTATATGTTAAAAGGTAATGAAAAACACTAGTGATTTGTTTAATGCAAGTGATTAAAATTCTTTTATTTATACTTGGTTCATGTTTGTGTTGGAAATAGTGGTGAAACATCTGTTTGGTGTTATTTAAATTGATACCCTATTAGGGTCGTGAGTAGAAAATATTCTATAATGTAATGGGTGTTCTCTCGAGATTGGAGAGTACCATTTTCAATGAGACTTGTATATGATAAAGTTGTTGGGGTTTGATATAATTTTTTGAATTTATTATCTAGTTTTGTAACAATCCATATCGACTATTACCATCATAGGGTAACATTCATATCTCTTGAGGAAGACACATATATCCATCGTTGTGAATGGGATGTATGGGCAGGCCATGCATGGCCATTTTTTCAGTAGTTGGGTGAACTCACATCCTAAGTATATTGTATCATGCTTGATGATGGGAAGATAGGGAAGAAATGTTTCCCTTCTTTTGCGGATAGGTTTTAGGATGTGGTTCTAAGGGATTTTTTGGGGCTGCCACTAGAGTGTTATGTTGTGTTCATGATAGATTTGTTGCTGAGAGAAGAACCAGTTTCCATTTTTCATATATAATTGAATTGAAATAACTATAGGAACTTAAAACTCAGTTGGAGAAATTTTAGAAAAATGGTTTCTTCATCCTAGTATGTCAAATTGGGGATCTCTTATTTTTTTAAGAAGGATGACATATTTTTTTGATTATGTGTCGATTTTAGGGAGACGAATTAGATAATATTTAAGAAAAGATACCCTCTTATTAGAATTGATGTTGACTTTCACCATCGAAGGGGTTTATAAGTGTTATCAAATATTGAATTGATATCAATATATCATCTATTTAGAGTTATACCTTATGATGTATCGTGGACTACCTTCTAAAGAAGGTATGGGTCTAATGAGTTTTTTTATGTCATTTGGGCTGAAAATGCACCAGAAGTATTATGGACCTAATTAACCGAATATTTCATCAGTACCTATAATAGTTTATAGTTTTCATTTTGATTAAATCTTGGTGTACACTAAGACTCAGGATGATCATGCCTAACATCTTGACATCATCCTGAGTACACGAAAAGAGCATAGTATATACGCCAATTTATCTAAATTTAATTTTTGGATCTATATGATGCATTTCTTGGGTCACAAAATCTATGAGGAATTTGTGTTAATGGACTTAGAGAAAGTGTTACCAGTTTTGTATTGGGAGTATCCTAAGAATGTTTCTGATTTATGATTTTTTTTGGGTTTGTTCAGCTATTACCGAAGGTTCATTAAATACTTCTCTGATTTGGTAGCCCCGCTTTTGAGCTTGACCAATATAGGAATTAGGTTTGAGTGTTCTAGGGCATGTTAGGATGCTTTACAAGAGTTAAAGAATATGTTGGCTACTTCACCAATTCTGATCATACCCAAGCTAGGTAAGAGATATACCTTGTTTTGTGATGCATCTGGTATTGGGCATGGGGTAGTATTGATATAGGATGATTGGGTTTTGGAATATCAGTAATGATAGTTGAGGCCTCATGAATGAAATTTCCCTACACATTATCTTAAATTATCCATGGTGTTTCATGATATTAAATTTTGGTGGAATTACATGTTGGGAGAGCAGTTTACTTTGTATACTGCTTATAAAATCCTTAAATATATCTTCTCTCATAATTATTTGAATCTTAATTACTGAATATGGATTGAACATATATAATTTATTGAATTTGAGCTGGTTTACACACCTTTAAAGGGATATTGTGTTTTAGAAACTTTTAGTCAAAAGGCTCAAAATTCGGCAGTTTAGGAATCTTGTTCGGAGTGGAAGATGATGGCATTTTTTGCTGAGATGCATCTTGAGGTGTCAGACGGCCAAGGGAATATGACCCTTTCATCCTTGGTAGTTGATTCCAAGATTCTAATCCAGATTAAAGAATAGAAGTTTTAGGACCCATATGTTTGGATTTGAAAGAAATTCTTAATGGTGGGGAGTCACCTTCTGGTTGGACCATTGAAGATGATGGGATTATTTATCTCTATGCCTATATGGTTGTGCTGACATGTATGTGAGAAGAGTTGTTTTGATAGTTTCATGCAACAATGTGGGTAGTTAATCCCGTATTAACCAAAATGTATCTTGATATTCATAGTTATTATTGGTGTCCAGGGATAAAGAAATAGGCTGTAGGTTTCATGGCATGATCCTTTTCTTTCTAGCAGGTGAAGGTTGAGCATCAATGGTCGAGTGGTTTGTTACAGCCATTTCACATACCGTAATGTAATTGGAATGATGTGATGATGGGTTTTTTTAAATTACATCTAAAGATTCCTCAGAGGAATGATTCGATCTGGGTGGTTATGGATCAGTTCATTAAGGTGGATCATTTCATGCCAATTCAAGATACTTTCACTGTGGATCAGTTGGGTGAGTTGTTTGTTCAAGATGTAGTATGGTTGCATGTGGTACCATATACTATTGTTTCTAATTGTAATTGTGCTTCAAATTTTTCTTCTATTAGAGATTATAGAGAGCACTAGGTACCTAGGTGTTTTGAGTATGTCTTTCCACACATAGGAAGACAATAAATTAGAACGTACTATTCAGGTACAATAGAACATGTTGAGGGCTTATGTCCTAGAATTAGGTGGATCATGGGAAAATATTTTAGTACTGTTTTATTTTTATTACAGGAATAGTTACCCGGATATGATTGAGATTTCTCCATTTAAGGTGCTCTATGGTAGGCTGTATAGATCTCTATTATGTTGGATGGAGGCTGGGGAATTATATTTTTTAGTGATAAGTCTCTTATAAGAAATGTAAAAACAAATTCATTTGATTCAAAAATGTATGTAAATGGAACATAGTATGAAGAATTCATATACAGATAAGAATTTTAGTCTGCTTGAATTTTTTGTGAGTGATCATGTGTTTCTTTGGGTTTTTCCAATGTTGGGTCACCATTGAATTCAAAATCAGGGTAATTTGGTACCTAGGTACATGGGGTTGTTTGATATTTTGGAGTGGATCAGACTTTTGGTGTACCAATTGGATATTCCACAATGGTATTGTGGTATTCATGATGTTTTTCATGTTTCACAGCTTCAGAAATATCACACTGACCCATCTTATGTGATTGATATTAACGGTGTTGAGCTTGATTATGATGCATCCTTTGAGGATCATCTGGTTCGTATTGTGGATTGTAATGATAAAGTCTTGTGGGGAAATACTCTACATATGGTTCAAGTTTTTTGGTAGCATGGTAATGTTTATGAAGAAACTTAGGGGAGATAGATTCATATATATGGGATCAGTTTCACAATCTAATTTCTTTAGAAGCTCAATGATTCATGTGAAGTGTGGCTCAAGGATGATCTGTCAAATGGTGGGAAGGATGTAAGTTCTCTAAATTCATGGAGGTATTTCTTTATTTAAATTTTATTTAAATATCTTAATTTTAGTCAATAAAATGTTTACTAGGTGTTAGAGGAAGCTAAACGTTGTTCTAGGGGTTCGGGAAATGAAAGAAAGGGAAATTCATGTCATCCTGTGCATATTGCACGGTTGGTGTGTAGTTAATTAAAACTGTGAAGTGGGTTGGGCCAAACCATGCCAAATTGGATAGGGGAATTTTTTTATGGTTAGAAAATGGGTTTTCAAAGAATTCAGAATCCTTACATGGAACCATCTTAGAAAGAGGCAAGTGCATGGTTAGTGCATGATTTGGAAAACTGTGCGACCAAACTGTGTGGCCCGTTAAAAAGTTAAAAATTACCAAATTTCCCACTTGTTATTTTAATTCCCCCACCCAATTTCCTCCCCATTTTTTCCTCCTCTATCCCCAATTATAAACCAAGATCCCAAAATATTACCATGGTTTGAACTCCATTGATTCTAGGTTTTTTTAAGTGTCTTTGGTTGTGGACCAAAATTGTTGGCATGTCTAGTGCTCCTATTGATTATTTTTTTCAGATTTTGGATTTTGGTTTTGTTGTTATTATTCTAAATCACTAAAACCCACTTTTATGGTGGATCTTAGGTTGGGGATTCAAAGGGTACATGAATCTAGATCTATGTCAGAGGTTAAGGGTTCGTTCATCTTCATATTTGAGGTTGGTGGTATACAAGTTATATCCCATAGTTTTATTATTGATTTGTGCATTTGTGGCTGTGATATTACATATCTCTTTATGTGAATTTGATTATATTAATAATATTTGGGAAAAATTGTCTCCAAGTGATGATTTATACCTCACATGATCTATATGGGATGGGTTGAGGTTGATTAGACTAGATTTGGGCCACCCACGGGGTGCGCCAATATTTCCAAACATGGAAAATTGTAATGTAAATAAAAAAGTTCATTTGTGATAGAATAGCACCCATGAAGATTTTTTTGAAATGTCAGTTATAATTATAAAGAGGTAAAAAAGATAGTTGTGTCTAGTTATTAAAAATTTCATAAGGGATTGTTTTGAAAAAGTGTGAAAAAAGGTTAAATGGGTTAATCTGAATATGAAAAATGGCTTATGAAATTGCAATGGGAATGCATAAATTGATAAAGTCTTCGGAATTGATAAATGTATAAAATGGATTAATACTTGAAAATCTATGAGTTTGTTAAATGGGATAATGTATGATAATTTTTTGTTATCCTAATTGGGTTAAGGTATTAAAAGGTAAATGTATTAATTGAGCTTTATTAAGTAAATGGTAGTTTTTCTTTTGGATTAAGGCTGGATGAAGATGGACATGTTTAATGAAATGTGAATTGTAAATGTTATATGTATTTGTTGTGAATGGTTTTGATATGGTATATGTGTTAAATGTATAAATAATCATTTTCACATGGCTTGATGGTGTGGGATAAAGGACTAAGGATCCTCCCACGGGTTGGGTTGGACTGAGGATCTAAATCCCACCACAAAAATGCACAAGTTAGGGAGTCAGAATAAGGTTGTAGGCCCCTAATGGTTGTGTTGGATGAAACTATATGGAATGAGGACCCAAGGTAAGTGTGATGAAACTGTTAGTGAAATGTTTATCCCTAGTGAGACATGGAACTTGATTATACTTTTATGTTTGAGAATTGGTCGGATTAGGCTATTGGTTAAATGATGTAAATGCCTAACCCAAGGAACAAGTGATGAAAATTAATTTATTAATGAAGATGGTATAAGTGATAAAAATGGGACAAAGTTTTGAAATGTTTTAAGTGAACATTGTTAACTAATGGAACCTGAGTTATCTTTTTTTTATCTTTTCTTTTATTCAATACATGCAAGAAATATTTGTTTAAATTTTATATTTTGTAGGCACCTTTTGTTATGGCCTATTGAGTGGTACTCACAACCTACTTAAGTTTTCATTGGGTACTCAATAAGATTTCATGGTTGAAAGATAGGAAAAGGTAAAAGGTCATATAATAGGGTGTTTAGTGGTTCTTGGGATGTGCATGGTTGAGGATCGCGACTTGGAGTCTGGACCCAGATTCAATTGCTAGTTTTAATTTTTTGTTTTCCTTTACTTTGGCACTATTAGCATGAAATTACATATTTATTATTTAGTTTTGGTTGTACCATGTTTAGAATTTGGTTGGTAATGCATGGTTTTGGGTTATTTTTTGTTGTTGTTTTTTACTTAATACATTATATTTTGTCTATTACCCTGATAAAGAGGGTATAGTCTCTCCACGTGATCCATTGGACCATCACTTCTAGTTTGAAACCTCTGGATTACAAAGAGGCACACAATAGGTCATTTGGTGATCCATCTTGGGGAACTAGTTTAGTGGCTTATGATTCGAGAACATTACACACATGGTTTTAAAAAACATACAGTAACCATATAACCCAAGCATGGTTAAGGGAAATGGTTTTAGAAACAATGAAACTTTTTCTACGTAACCATATAAGACAAACTAGTGTATAAAACATGGTTTGCACACAGTTTGAAAAACCTTGAGACCAAACCTTGTGTACATGAATTAATGATCCACAAATCCCCTCTAACAACCATTTATGGTCTATTTTAACCCATCCTTCTTCTTATATGAATCCCTATAAAACAATTGGAATCCTCTAGCCTTCCTTGATGAATTACACTTCTCTAAAAATTAATTATGGTGGCTACATGTGAGTTGATGACTATGAATTGTGGTGTGTGATGAAAAAACATAATTCTGTAGGTTCTTTCAAGATCTACCTCTTTTATCTTTAAATGAATCATAGATCTAGTATTTCATTTACTGATTTATGGATTCCAATACCAACTAATGATGAATCCTTGGATTGATTCTAGAACAGAAGGTGGTTTTCAACATGTCAATGACATTCATTTAAAAATAACTTGATTTCTCATGAACTTTGGATGTTTTTAGGTATGTTTCCATATATAGATCATATTGAGACAATCTTCCTCTATAATTTCATATTGTATCTCTATTATGAAGATGGTTTGATGAAGGATCAATATTTTTTTACTATAAATAAGTTTTTTTTATAGAATTGATGAGGAATTCACAATTCATTCTTGAATCGACAACACATATGGTGAATTATAATTCTCTTCTTCAAAATATCTCAAAACAAGTTTCATTTATGGATTTTTTTAGCAATTTCATTCTATAACTTCTTTATTGGTATTGAATATCCTTGTTTATCTTTTCCAAACCACTTATTTAATGAACTAGAACCCAATATTGGAATCCTTGATATGTTACCTAGTTATTTTTGGGTGTGCAACATGTTTCATGTAACACCACATGATTCTATGACATGTTTCTCTTTAAATAAATTTAATTTTTTCGATATCTTGTGATAAACCCAACATCGAGTCTAAATAAATAATAATATAGTGTACCATTATATCCCATACATTAAATTAGTGGAATTAATAGGAATAAATAAAATTTAAAAATTATTTATAAATAATTTATATAAAGAAAATATAGTGATAAATAATGACTCATTTTTTAGTAAAGTCTTTATATGCTTCAAAAAATATATTTTTCCTCAAAATGGACTGTTTATTTTTATAAAAAAATATTCTAATTAATATTTTTCACCTTTAGAAAAAATATTTTAAAAATTGAACTTAATTTTTGAAATAAACTTTTTAAAATTATCTTAGACTAAATTTTTGATAATATTATAAAAATATTTATTTTTTATTAATAATAAAAAATACTAATTTTTATCTAAAATTGTCCTTGTTTAAAGAATTTGTAAAATTTAATTTTTTTAAGATTGTTATACAATTAAAACTAATTAATTTATATTATTAATAATCCAATTGTGTTTATTATAATTAATATTATATGGAATTTTGTATAAAATATTTTGTACTTAAGAAACCATTTTTTCTTAAAAATAATTTCAATAAAATTTTGAGTGTATTTTAAATTTAATTTATTCCAATTTTAGATAACGAATTTTATGAAATTGATTATTTTTTTAGGAATTAGAATTTAATTTATTTTAATGAATCCACTTTCATTTTGGTCATAATGAATAGTAAAATCACAAAAAGTTATCATTGTGGTTAATGTTAAAATGGGTTTATTGGGGGGTTGAATCAATAGTTAAGCGGGTGTTTTCCAATTACAAATTTATAAAACCTATTATAGGGAAATATTTAAACCTAATCCTATACCAAATAAAAATTTTTTTCTATTTGGAATCTTCTGGATTAAGTATGACTATTATATTTTATACTTTTAAAATATTCCAATTTCATCCTCTCACTTACTTATAAAAGGACATCCAACTAATATATTTTTTATTCCACATTGAGAATTATAGATAGACCAAAACTGACCAATTATATTATCAAATTATATATCAAAAACGTATATTTTTCCTTAAAATATCATTCTAATGGTTCTTAACAAAATAACTAGAGGATTCTTTCTGAATAAGAGGTAATCATTTTACCCAACGTATCTCAACTTATTTCTTCTTAAACCTTCTATAATGAAATGATATTCATAATATAATAATATAATCAATGTAATAATTAAAATTAAATGATATTATTATTATTTAACCACAAATATCTACCCTCTATCCCATCAAATGGAAAGTGAAAGTATCACTCGTGCGTACGTGAGGATTGAAGCCTCTACATAGAAATACAATTCTATTTCCCTAAAAATATTTCATAAATGGTAATTTTTATGTCATTAATATTTATAAATAATATTTAAGAAAAAGTTTTTCTTCTATAATTATAATATAATATCTTCATTCTTACCTTCCAATATGTTGGAAATGATAATTTCGTTCATGCGTTCATGTGGACTACCACCTCTGGGAAGTGAAGTGATTCATTTTTCATTTTTTATTAACATGTACGGTAGTAAGGATATATTTGATGAATATATATAATATATATGAAATAATTATTATTATTTAAATGTGAATTAACAATTACCTTTCTTTAATTCCATTCATCGAAATGTAAAAAAGCATTTATGGGTACATTCCTCTTACTCTCTCCATGAACGGTGGAACTCGTTATTCTATCTATATCCTTTATGGATGAATCTAAAGATATATATATATATAAAGAATATATAATATATTTATTTAATTATTAACATTATGTAGATGATGTTACCCAGACCAATGTATAAGTATAATAACTACTAAACTGAAATTCTCATGAAAAATGAAATAGTTAACACATGGATTTGAAGATTTTTATACGAAATAATTAATAAATGGGTGCTAAAATATTATAATTTGATCATATAAGAAAGTATATTTATTATAATTCCTATGGTAAATAATTATAATAAATAGAAATTTATTATACATGAAGTTAAATCACTTTCAAAGAAGTACGAACTCGAGGTATGGGATTTATGTTACAAACTCATTGTTTTTAAAAATTGTTTAGGATTAAGTTTATAATCATTAAATTTCATGATGAATCTCTAAATAAACTCATATATTTTACTATCATATAGTTATTAATTGATAAGAAATACTCTCCTTTGATTTTCCTCACTTTAATTACTAAATATATAAGGAATAATATTTTTAAGGAAATTTTTTTCCTTTAATATTTGGAATTTATTTTATTTTATATAAGTGGGTTAGAAATGAAAAGGTTATTTTCTTCAATAAAGGTTCCAAGTTGTAATTTAAATTAATTTTCAGCTATGATTACATCATTTTAATTTACTTGTTATTTACTATTGATATAATCTAATGATACCATCTACTTTCATTATTTGTATGAATTATGATGAGGATGATTTAAGGATGATTCCATAAAACTCATTTCATTCAAATGGGTTAATTATGTTATGAATTCCATTACATTTCTCAATTTATGCTATTATGAAATGATGAAATGTTTATGAAACTCATTTCTTTTTTATGGGGTATTATATGGTAAATGTTTTATGTTATTGGGGAACACATATGTTTTATTTTAATTATGTAATGAGTTGACCTAGAATTATATATCCCTAAAATACGTTGGGTAAAATGGATATATAATGAGAAAATAATCATTGTAATGGTGAGTGAAACCATTTTTTGTAAGAGAATTTATCCACTATGATAGTCTTGGTAATGAAGCTTTATTAAGGATAAGATGGTTTGGGGAGTGAAAAAATATACTATGATAGTCTTGTAAATGAGACTTGACTACCATAAAAATTATTTTATATTATTATGTCTATTCTAAAAACATATTTATTATGACAATGTTATGTTATAATTTAACATGTTCTTTGATTCCATTATGATTCATGTATAATGAATTTACAAGCATTGTGGAATGACTCAATATTAAGATCTAAGATCTGCATGGTATAGTTTTCAAATGTCATGCCCATTTTCTCATGAACTTATGTTCATGTTATATTTAATTGTTTTTTATAACTTCCTTTTTTACTCTTATTGAGAATTATATCTCTCCCTTTATTATTATTTCATTCCTTGGGTTATAAAGAATAGTATTAAGTATTATATTTCTATTAAGGGAGCTAGTTATGAAGAACTTAGTGGATGATTATATAGATTTCTTATGAATCAGTTATTTATGTATCCATTTTTTCAAATATATTAAACTTATTTTATTATAGAATTTATCATAATTTTATAAAATAAAAATTCTCATATTAAGTTGTAAAATCTATGTATTAAAATAATGGGATGATAAAGTTATTATAAGAGTAATTTTTGTTACATTTGGAAACTAGGATGAGAAAATTTTAATAAGAAATTTTAGGGTAATCCTATGTTTAGGAGAAAATACTAAAAAATAAGTGTGGTTTTCCTAAAAAAACATCATTGTTTGGATAATAAAATTGGATTTTTTTTAAAAAAAATAGATTCATCTAGGGGTAATAACCACAAAAATAGTTGGTCAAATATATCTCAGCAATCTTTCTAGTGAATGGTTAGTGTTCCCTTACTATGAACCAGGTTTCACACTCATGGGGTATATGCTTGGATAACTCACATTTTCATTATAAAACATTGATAATGATTCAAATATATGATAACCATGAATGATCTAGGCTAAACTTCAAGTTCTATTAATTGAAAATAAGGTTTCATGATTTAGATATCTCAAAAATGATTTTTCATGATTATTTTATTTCCCACTATGAAATATATTGTTTATAAATTACTTTTTTATTTTATTTAATCGATGAGACTTAAAGGAACCATGTTAACGTTAAATTTGATTTCCAATGAAATTATTTTTCTCTTAAGAACACAAAATTTATGGAATCTGAAAGAGAAAATATGTTTTCTATTTTTATAAAAATTTCTCAAGCTAGGAATATACTGAGCATCCAAATGAAAAAGGTATGGAACAATATTTTATTGAGCCCTTTATGAGGACACATATACCCTCATTTAGTGGGTATACTGATCCAATTGTTTCTAAGAAATGTATCAATACCACTAAAAATATATTTTTTATTCTATAGTGTCTAGAACATGAAAAATAAATTTTAACTATTTATAATTTAAAATGAGAAGTAGATCAATGGGGGAATCATATCAAGAACAAAAGGAAATAATATAAAACTAAATCCATAGAGTGGGATTATTTTTAGAGATTATTTTTCAATAATTACTATCCTCGTATTCTTCATATGAAATTAAAGAAATAATTTCCTGAACTAAAATAGAAGGATTATGTGTCTGTTTGTACCTATATGGAAAATTTTATAATAATGCTGAGGTATTCCTTTAGAATTATCATTTAACCTAAATGTATGATTAATTGATTCTTTAGTAGCTTAAAATAAATTATTTGAATAGATTTAGGAATAATATACAACAATATATATGAAGTAATAATTTGATTTTCTATCAAGGTGGAGATGGAGATTGTGGTTACCTATAAATCTCATTTTTTGTTATAAAAATAAAGATAAAATTCAAAGGAAATCCTAAAAATCATGGAGTTAAAAATATGATCCTTACTTTATTTTCAAAGTGTGAAAGGGAACATGGAGTAAATTATCTTAAGAGTACTGGTAAATGATTTAAGTGTGGAAAGTATAGTCATTTGGAAATCTAATTCCAATATTATGGGAAGAATATGATAGATAATAATTGACAAAATTAACTATAGAATGAATCACACATGATATAATGTTTTAAAATTAAAATAAAATTGGAATTATTCTAAAATGTCCTAAAATTAAAAGGTTAATGATTATGATCATTATCAATAACCTCTTAAGCCTATAGAAAAAGGTAAATCTCATGTAATAACTATTGATGATGTAGATAAAAATTTATCAGAAGGTACACTCACTATTCGCTCTATAATTTATAATTTCTTATTTGGTTATGGATCTACACACTCTTTTAAATATAAAGAATTTTTTATGGGTATCATAATATATCCTCAACAATTATAGGATGAATTGGTAGTGAAAATTCATAATTGTAAAATGATCACATGTCTAGTCTGTTATTCTTCTCATATTGGTGTTTGTGGAAATGTACTTCCTACAAATATTTTTATTCTTCCTCTAGTTTAATTTGATGTTATCTTAGGTATGGATTTTATTTCTTTACATGAAACCCATATTAATGTTTTTAGGAATGTAAATCACGTTTGATAATCTAAACTAACCTATGATCGTACATCAGTGAGATGAGAAATTTGAACTTAAATTGTGAATTACATCCATTATATGGTTCTTGATTCCTATTCAGAATGGGTGATTATATCATATGGTTGGAGATAAACATAGAATTAAAGATATATCTATTATATGAGAGTTTAATTATTTTTTCTAGAATATTTTCCCATACATTCTCTAAATTAGAAAGTTGGGTATTCAATTAAACTAATACCTTGTGCTAAAACTATTAGAAATACTCTTTATAGAATGTGCCCTATTGAGTTATATGAATTGAAGAAGTATATCTTGGATAATCTTGATAAGGGATTCATTCAAGAAAGTGAATCACCATAGGGTACACATATTATTTTTTTTAAGAAGAGATATATATTAATGTGACTCTATATTGATTATCAAGAACTAAAAAGGATCACAATAATGAATAATAGGTCTATACCCTTTGAATTTTTATTTATGCCATTTTTCATTCTAATTCCCCTGCTATATTCATGTATTTAACAAATATATTCATTATATATTATCTTGATCCTTTTCTGGTAGTATTTATAAATTATATTCATATATATTATTATAATATATAATATCATGGATATCACCAAATTATTTCACTAAATACTTTAATAAAGGAGAATTTTTATGAAAAATTTACAAAGAGTTAATTTTGGATACGAAAAGTTTCATTTTAGGGTCATATAATCTCAGGTAATGGTATAACAGTGGATCCATCAATGATGGAAATTATTGAATGTTTTTTTAGACTAACAATTATGACTGAGATTCGTATAATTCTTGTTTTGGATGCATATTATTGATTCTTTGTGGATAATATCTCATAGATATATAATCCACTCAACAAGTTAACTTGGAAGGTAAATAAGTTCCATTTGATAGATAAATGTGAATTAAATTTCAAGTAAATAAAGATAATATTAGTATGAGATCCAATTCCTACATTAACCTATATTAGATAAGGTTTTGTGATATATAGTCATGAATAAAAGAAGTAACTCAGATGTTTATTTTATGAAGTATGATATGGTTATAGCGTATGCCTTAAAATAATTGATGGTTCATTAGAAAAATTAACTGAATCAGAAATTAGAGTTATATATGGTAATCTTTTTATTAAAGATATAGAGGAATTATAATTATAGAGAAAGGTTTGATATATATTCTAATCGTAAAATTTTGAATTATATATTCACTATAAAAGCATTGAATATACACAAGAGAAGATAGTTAGATTTGATTAGAGATTATAACTACTCAATACATTACCACCCTCAGATGGAGATCATGGTGGATGATTGTTTGAGTTAAAAGGATCATGTTAGATTTTCAATGATGATGATTAAAAAATAACAAGAATATATGTATTTTCCAGGGTTAGATTTGGAAATTTTGAAAGAGTGTATAAAATATTATCTTACTCAAAATATTTCTCAACTATTTCCCTCAGAAAATATAAAATAGGTGTAAAAGGAAGATATAAAACTACAAAATAAGTTAATAAATTCTCTATATTTCATCCCTTGTTGTGAAGTAATGAGATGTTTTAGTAACTGTGTTGGTATCCCATCAATACCAAACATGAAGAAGCATCTATTGGACGAATTTTGTGGTTCATCATTCATTATTCATACCAGAAGTACAAATATTTATAAATATCTAAAATAATATTTCCAATGTGATAATATTAAGATAGATATTGCAGACTCTATATATCAGCAATAATTAATTCATCAAGTTAAGGATAATATAGATAAGTCTAAATTGATGTTACAAACTACCCATACAAGAATGAAAATGGGAAAATATCACTATAGATCCTACCATTGGAATCCCCAAAAACATCTAAGGTTCATAATTCTATTTGGGTTGTAGTCAATACCCTTAAAAATTTTGTGCACTTCTTTTCTATAAGATAATATTTTTATGTTCATCAGCTTTCCAAAGTATAAATTAATGAAGTGGTAAGGTTTAATGGATTGGAACATTATATTTTATCTAATAAAGATCCATGGATTACCTTGAATAAATGTAAAAGTCATCGACAAGATCTTCATTTAGAGTTTTGATTCAGTAATTCTTATCATACTCATACAAATAATTGATATTATAGAACCATTAAAATAATAGAGGATATATTTAGATCTTGTTTTATATTTTTTAAAGGTTTTTGGGATCAACATCATCCCCTAGTTGAGTTTTATTACAAAAATTTCTTTCACTTAAGAATTCAGATGGTTCCTTATGAATTTTTATATGGAAAGAAGGGTTGAAATCCATCTTTTTACAATAATTTATAGAAATAAATATATTGGGACCTGATATGGATAATTAAATAGTAGATACGTTTGGATCTATTTAGTATCATATTGATGCATTATATTGTTGAAAGAAAAAGTATACTAACAATCATTAGTGAAATATATAAATAAAAATTTAGTGAGATGTTATTTTTCTAAATTACTCTATGGAAGAAGGTTATGAGATTTAAAAAAAGGTAAATATGATTCCTAGGTATATTTCCCAATTAAATATTTTTTACTAGGTATAGATGGTATCTTATCACTTGGCGCATTCACTGAACCTCTCTCAAGTTCATGATGAGTTCCATGCATCTCTCTTAGGGAAGTACATATAAGATCCGTCACATGTAAGGAAATCGAGGTTTATACCGCTAGATAATTATAATATTATGAATAAAAACCCTATATAAATCTTGGATCATAGAGATAAATTTTTATTTAATAAGACTACTCACTTGGTTAAAGTGCTCTGGAAGAATCAAGGAAATGAAGAAGCTATATAAGAACCCAAGGAAGTGAAAATATGAGATCTACTCATTTATTTGTATCAAAGTGATGGAATTTTTAGGTTTAAATGAATTTTAAGGGGGTATAATTTAACACCCCTAGATTTTAGGATATATTTTTCTTTAAATAAATATACTTTGTTTGATAACTTGTGATGCACAAAACCCAGAGTCTAAATTAATTGTAATATGGTATGACATTTTAACCATTCCATTAAATTGGGGTAATTATTAAGAATAACCACATATTGAAAATTTTATATAAATTTTTTATATAAATCAAATATATTGATAAATAATTACTAAATTTTTAGTGAAGTCTTCTTATGCTTCAAAAAAACTATATTTCCACTCAAAAAGGGTTCTCATTTATTTTTTTAAAAAAATAATAAAAAAATAATTTTAAATTTAAGAACATGTATTTGAAAAAATAAAATTGATTTTTGAAATAAGAATTTCAAAATTATCTTCAAAATGATTTTTTAGAATTTTTTGAAAATATTAATATTTTGATGAATAATTAAAAATAGTGATTTTATTGAAAAGTGTATTTTCATTTAAATAATTTAAAAAAGAACCATTTTGATTTAAAATGGTTTTAGAAGTAAAATTATTTCATCTATATTATTAATATTCTAGTCATGGTAATTTTATTTAACTTTACTTGGGTTTTAGAAAAAAATGTTTTATACTGAAAAAAAACATTTTTCTCAAAAACTGTTTTTCATAACGATTTGTGATATTATTTTAAATGTAATTTCATTAAATTTTATTGATTTAATTTGTTAAAATTTATTCCATATTTTTTATCATAATGTCCAAATTTTTAAATGAGTCTTATTTCAGTTTTTTATAACGAATAGTAAAAACAGTTAAAATTTGTCATCGTGGTTAAGGTTAAAACGAGTTTACAAATGGGTTAAACCAAAATGTAATGGTAATTTTTCCAATTAACCATGTATAAATACTATAATATGGCCATATTTAAACCTCATAAAATCCCAAATTCTAATATATTTCCATTATCAAGCATTTTTCTTAATCATTAATTTATTATATTTTATTCATTTAAGAAATTTTAACTTTGTTCTCTCCCCCAGTTATAAAAGGACACACATCCTTTGTATTCTTTAAACCATCATGAGCCTTCTATATAGAAAAAACACTACCCAATTATCTTTTAAAAATATATATACTATAACTATAGGTGATTTTATTCTTAAAATACATTTCCAATGTTCCTTAATAAGATATCTAATAGAGACTTACTAAAGAAGAGGTAATATCATACCTGAGCGATCTCAATTTATTTATTCTTATACCTTATATAAATATTTGGTATTAATAATAAATTAATAAATTAATTATTCTAAATAAAATAATTTTTTTTATGATTATATATTAACCAATAACCACCCTCGATTCTATCAAATGGGAAGTAAAAGTATTGCTCGTGCGTACGTGTGGACTATCACCTCCATGTAGTGATGCAATTCATTTTACATCACCATATTTCATGGATTTTTATTCTTATGGGTTTAATGTTTATAAATTATATTTATGAAATAATTATTTTTCTATAATTATAATATCATATCTGCAATTTTACCATACAATCCCTTGGAAAATGATAAATTTGCTCAGGCGTACATGTGGAAAATCGACTCTACGTTGTGATATGATTCATTTGTTATTTCCTATTTAAATTAATGGTAATAAAGATATATATTATGAATATATATTATATATAATATATAATTATCCTTTAAAAGATAATAAATACTTAAATTTATTTTTTTCAATCTTTTGAAAGTGAAAACATATTTCACGCGTACATACGGGTTACAGTCTCCATTAATGGTGTAATTATTTTTTCTATCTCTATAAATTATTTATAAATATAAATATAAATGTATAATGAATATCTATAATGTTTTAATCAGGATTAAAATTTTGTATATGATGGAATCAAGATCAATGTATAAGTACTAAAAATAACAAATTGAAATTCTCATGAATGATTAAATAGTTAACACCCAAAAAACAATGATTTTATTGAGTAATAATTAATAAATGTGTATTAAAATATTATAAGTGTCTCATATATGATATTATAATTATTTTTATTCCTATGGTATATAATTATAATAAATTTAAATTTATTATACATGGGTTTAATGAACTTTCTAAGAAAGTCAAACTCAAGTTAAGGAATTTATGTAACAACCACGTTGTTTATGGGTATTGTTTATGATTAAATTCCAGATGAAAAAATGTCATGATCTATCTATAAAGAATCCCATATATGTTTTTATAATCTGGTTATTTATTTATAATATATTTTTTCATTTATTTTTACTCACTTTAAGAAATCATTAGACTAAAAGAACATTTTTAAGGAAAATCGACTTTATTTCTCTCTTAGGTTGAAAATCCTTTTCGACTATATACATGTTTTCTAAGAAAACATCGAGAACATTTTTAATACTATACTATAATTGCTTAAAGTATTTTTTACCCATGTTTTACTTTTTAAAAAATGGTTTAAAATGAATATTCTTGTCAATAATTTACTTTTTACTTTTTACTAAAAATGTAAAAGAAATATTTGTTTTTACATTCACAATATGAATGGAATTTCCCACCATCATGACAAATGAATGATTTGAAGCTTAATTTATATGTTTCCAAGGATATTATCAATTAAAATTCTTTCTTAAATATTTGGAAAATTTTGGGATTTTATATAAGTGGGTTTATAATGAAAAGGTTATTTTTCTTCAAGAAATGTTCCAAGTGATGTTTTAAATGAATTTTCAACTGTGATGATATCTATTAATGTTACTTATAATTTACTGAGGATAAGATAAAATAATAAAATACTCTTTCATTATTTTTATGTCTTGGAATTATGATGATTTAATAATGATTATATGAAACCCATTTCATTCTCGTGGGTTAATTAAGTTATGAAACTTATTTCTTTTCCACATGTTATGTTATGGTGGAATGATAAAATATTTATGAAACACATTTCCTTTTAATGGGTTATGGTATTATTAATGTTTTATGATCATTTGGAACATATATGTATTATTTTCATTATGTCATGGGAGGTCCTAGAATTATATAGTCCTTAAGATAGTTGGGTAAAGACGAATATCTCAAAAGATAATAAGCATTATAATGGGGAGTGAACCCAATTTAGCCACGAGAAATTTTCCACTCTGATAGCTATCAGAGTGAACCTTGACTAAGCATAATATAGTTTAGGTACTGAACCCATTACACTATGATAGTCTTCATAGTTATCCTTGTTTTTTAAGGAAATTATTTTCTATATTTATGTGTATGTCTTAAAATTATGTATTATGCCAATATTCTGATCTCATAGCTCATGTTATTTGATTCATTTTTTATTTATGTATTGTGAAATACCAATCCTTATCCCATTACACAAGATTATGAACATTTTATGAACAATGATAGGAAGGGTGAGGTTTTAAAATGTTATGATCATATTATCAAACCCTTCTATTCATGTTATTCTTAATAGCTCATTTGTATCTCCCATGTTTAACCTTACTAAGAATCTGATCTCACCAATTATTATGTTTACTTTACTCATGTTATAAGTAATGTTATTATGTATGATATGTCAAAGATGGTTTTGAGTTATTAATAACTTAGTGAGATATGAGGTAGATATCTTGAGAATAAGTTTTTTATGTATCTAATTTTCTAGAATATATTAAACCTATTTAATTATGGTATGGATCGTAATGTTATTTAATGAATATTAATCTATTAAAATGTAATATTTATGTATGAAAAGTATGGTTTGGTATATTTAAGGATTCAATACTTTGAAAAAAATTTCAACACTTCACCAATGATCTTGAGGTAGGATGTTTGTTAACATTTAAGGCTCTTGTATACTCATGTTGCCTGGATTTTCATATTGTGATAGCATAACTTGTTCACCATATTTGATCATATTTTCTCATGTGTGTGTGTAAGGAACATGATACTCATATATGTTTCTTTATTACATGAGTATTACAAGTGGAGCTTGTTACATACTTTATGTTTACCACATGTTTTTATTTTATTCTACTATATGCTCATGATGATGTGTTATTCCTTGCCTTATTATGATATTCCTTATTGTGTGTATTTACCATGCCTTGGTGGTATTTTCTTGGTAGTCATAACTGGTGGACCATCAAGTTATTATTACCTCATAGAGGGGGAGTGAATAATACCTTGGATGATGGTGTTGGTGGACCTGTACATAGGGTAGTGTCATGATAGCCTTGTGGCACATCCTGAAACTCGATCCATTATAATTATTGAGTCACATTATGGAACTCAGTGCCTTTATGATATCATGTACATTTTCACTAATATATCCTTTTATCTCAACCTGAGACTCATTTCCTTGAAGATATTGAGTTACATATTCACCAAACTTATGGCTAGTTCTTGTTCACTTCCAATATTTTTTCATTAACCTTCCATCATAGTGCCAAATAAGGGATGCATATGGCTCATGGTGGCTTCTTTAGCACATGAATACTCAAAAAAAAATTTATTTGGTATCTTATGCATTTATTATTAACATCTTATACACTTATTATACATGTTCACACATGTTAATAATTAATTAGTGGTGTCCTAAAGGGTTTAATTACTCACACCATACACAGGCATCTCTATGAATGTGAAAATATCATCTATAGGGATCTAGAAATGGTAAAGGGGCCCATGGGAAATGGTTGATACAAGTAGAAATAATCTATAAGTGGTACCAAGATGTACTATGAAAGATTTCATAGTGTCACTTTATTTAACATCATTCACTTTGTATACTCTATTTTTCTTCCTACACTGGAAGCCCAATTTATTTATTCATATGACATGTGTGTCATTTTTTTATTTATTATTGGTCTATATCTTCCATCATTATCACTTTGAGTTGTTTTAATATTTATTTATACTTCTAGTGTATAAATATGATACTGAGTATATAGTCTCAATCATTGATGGTGTTTGGACCCTCACTGCTAGTTGAAAGCCTCTTGCATATGGGAAGGCATGTATGAGGTCTTATAGTTATCCATCTCAGAGTCATTGGTTTGGGTTGAAGCATTACAAAAATAGTATAAGAGCATTATTCTTTTCTAACCAAGGAAATGGTTGAAATGAGATAGGTTGAGTGGGATTTGGGTATGTTATTTTCCATGTGCTTGGGTATAAAATGTTTAAGAGAACTCTATATTACCCTTGACGGTATAGATATTACTATATTAGGGGATTTGGGTGTGTTCATGTATTATGATTACGAACATATGATCAAATTCCATATATATACATGTTTTTTGTTTTATACTACTTCCATAATTTAATTCCTTGATTTATTTAATCTATTCTGGATAGACATGTATTATTTGATTAGGTGATATATCTATTTTCCATGTTATTGTGACATATCCATGTAGGAATTAATTATTTGATCTTGATCATGCTATTAGGTTTTGTATATATATATAATATCATGAAAAATGTGTAGGAATTTAGAACTTGGATAGTATTCGGTGGGATATAACTTGGTTAATTGTTATCCTCCAAAGATAACTTTTCTATCACCTCATAGAATAAATAGGAATTATCCTAATGACTTCAGATGTTCTAAATGTTTTCCTCAATTTTTAGAAAATATTTCTTTTGATGAGCTTGACTAGACTGATTTGTGGAGCATGATAGAATGAAACCATATGTTAGGATGTTCTAGTTATAAGTCAAATCATGGAGGAGAATGTAGATGATCATGATCTCTCACCCATTCTAGTGGTTCAAGAAGAAATATCACCTCATCAAAGGGTTCCAACTTAGTTTTTATTTAAGTTTTTAGAGCTTCCAAGAGTATGGTTGATTATGCTTGGGACATTTAGCTCCAGTGTCCTCCATCCTTCTAGGAAACCAGAGGTCCTTAGGTTGTTGAGGGATATACTTATGTCATCCCATAAATCTTTAAACTAGTAGTGACTCATGATGAATGTTGAGTAAATATTGTGGGTCATACATTAGACTTTGATAGACTTTGCACTAATAATTTTTTTTATAAAAAGTGAGGAAAAATATTCATTCTAGGGAAGTGGAAGATATACAGATTAGATAAATGGTTCATCAACACCTTTTGTGGGAGAAATATGACCTCAGTCCTTCAACTGTGGAAATTTTGGGCATTATCATTTTTTTTTGTGAAAACATTAAACTAAAGGTAATCTATGTGTAAAGATGGGGTATCTCTAGTATTTCTAGTCTAGAGATTTTAATATCCATTGTTTTGTAGGATAGAAGTGGTCTATGACCTAGGGATCTGACTAGTGTCATTATCAGCATGTTCAGATGACGATGACTTAGGTAATCCATGTTCATCATGGATAAGGTCACTAAGATGAGAAAGGATGAGTATATATAATTTATATATATCAAACAGATGGTGGTGAGAGACTATATACTATTTAGGTATGAACTTGATCACTTCAATGAAATTTAGTACTTTGCTTGATATCTTTGATTCTCATTCCTTTATATATGAAAATATTATCACATGAATTGAATTACTAATAAAGTTATTGTAACATCACAGGTAAATGAAGAATATAACATTATAAAATTTATTAAAATTTCTGAATTAAATATTAATTTTACTTTTAAGGGGATGATATGTTCTATGGTGTACCTAATACGTGACAATGGGATTCTTTGAAATCTTATGTTGCACACAATGCTGAGTCATACTAAAAAATAACAATATAATATTATTTTAAATGGTATTTTACATCTATTTATTGTATTAGCGGGAATGAAAAGAACTAACTACAATATGAATATACATGTTGGATAAATCTTTCTACATTTACCCAATAAATTTTACAGGATTAAAATAAGAAAGAATCTGATTTTAAGCATAAATACTCTTATATTAATTAAAAGTTCAAATTAATGAATTTTTATGGAAAACCCTCTTGAAATATAGTTTTGGTCACATTTATATGTTCTATTTTACAAAATTAAATTCTTATTTAGTATCAGGAGATAAAAAATTTACCTTGTGTAAATGTTTGGTATTTTTCTGATAAAATTCATTTATTAATGAATAGTGAAAATTATTGTATTTTAATTCACAACTGACTTTTAATATAATTTATTTATAATGCTAGATTATATTTTTAATTGTTTTTAATGATTAATTATATTATTCTCTTACCATTTAATCCAATTTTGGTCATCAGAATTAATTTAACATTGAAATTGGACATAAAAAAGTGTCAATATTTTGATAGTTATTATTTCTTTAAAAAAAGATTTTTTCTTGACAGTGGAAATTAATTTTAAATTAATTTCTTCCACTTCTATGTTTTGAATTTGTTAAAATGGATTCCATATTTAGAATCAGGAGGTCCAAATTTCTTAAATAGGTAACTTTTATTTTTAGACATTATGAATATTTACTTCAGTAAATATTTTATTTACCATATTTAAAAGGTAAATCTAGTAAATAAGTGTATAGACCCAAAGCTTGACGTAAATGGAAATTGCATTACTTTTGCGGAATACTTAATACATAACAAAAACAAACACACAAGGATCGTAATAGTTTAGTGTCTTTGGAAACATGGAAAAATAATCTTCTAATCACGATGAAAGATCCTCAACATCTCCCATAAAGATCTTCCCCTATTGTTTTCTTAACTAAAACCATTATTTATATCCTGGGGAAAAGAAAACATTAAAAGGTTGAGCTAAAATTCTTAGTAAGGGTAAACATAGAGAACATAAAACAATCCATAAAAATTTGAATGAAAAAACTTCAACATATAATCTAAACATCAAAATCTTGAGTAAAGACATAAATATTGCAAGTACGTGAGGAATATATCATAAAGGAACATCAATAATGATAAAATATAATGGGAATAAAACTTGTAATTATGGGAAACCATTTATCACATGATATGATTTCCATAGTAGCCAAGGCATTGCTTCCAAGACCATCTTAGTGGACAAAGTACTTTTCTGAATTGAGTTCACTCCCTATTCCAGTCCTATATCACTGAACTGGATTAACATACAGTTCCAGCCATGTCTATCTCATGAGATATAAATCTTTACCATATTCATTATAGGGAGATATATTCCCCACCCATCTCTTAATGAAATCATTCTTACGTGTTCCACAAAATAAACTTAAAACATTCATTATAACCCAAAGAATAAAATGGGTTTCATAAACATCATCCCATCATCACATAATCCATATAAAACAAATGGATATCTCATCATAAGAAAATTGAAACCACTTAAATCATATAGATATTATACTTGAAACATACACATATGAAATAATGTCATCTTAGATGGAAAATGGTTTTGATAAAACACTTGAAATGAATTCTTGAGGAAAATATCCTTTCTTCATCAAAATCATTTTCTTTTCACAAAATGAGATTAAATTTTAAAAGAAAAGTATTTTTGTAGAAAATAGTCATTAAATATTGTAGAGTAAGCTTCCTGAAAATGAGGTGTTATGAAACCGTAAAATTTTTTTCACACCCTATAAGTTAAAAATAACATTCTTCTTGTACTTTTGTCAGAAAAGTGAAAAGGTACCTCGTATGGTAAACAAAAATGAGATTCCTTACATAACATGTAGTAAAATTAAAAAATGGGTAAAAAGGAATTTAAACATACATGAAAACATTTTTATAAAATAGGGACATGGATGATAAATATAATCCCAGTAAATACTTGTGAATAAACAATCTCAGATAAAAACGAGATTGGAAAAGTTATCCCTTACAAAGATCTTTTTGTAAATAAAATAGATCACTTATGTGTATTCACTATAAGGTCACATAAAGAAAATATAAATAAATGATAAGATATAAAAATTCATTTCCCACATAATCAAAGAACGGCATAAACAAGAAAGATAAGATCAACCCAAAGAACAAAAATTGGGTTAAGAAGTTCCCTTACCTCGTGTCCGACTTGACTCGATCATTCTTTAATCTCATGAATAGTAAACAAAAGTTAAATTCTACTTGCTTAAGAACCTTTTTAAAGTTTATTATTCCTTTTATATCACTAATCACCATGTTATAAACATTATGTAACCATTTAAGTTAATAACATTCATTTTGTCGATATTTGGTACTTGAGTCAAAAATGGACTTCTTATAATTACATGTTGTTCATGTGATCAAAGGTTCATTATATAAATAATTATATTCATGATTTATATATCATATATATCATATATATCCAGCATATACATGTATTTATAATAGTACATAACATATGGAGGTAATAAATGAAATGCACCGTTCATGGAGGTGGTAAGCCGTACGTACGCATGAACGCTACTTTCATTATTATTTCCTATTTTAAGGGAATTAAAACATAATTATACATTGGTAAATTATAATTCCAGTATAATATCATATATAATATCATTAACTCAATCCTTTATACATCCCACAAAAGGCATTAACGAATGACATCACTTTGAGGGGGCGGTAGTCCGCACTTCCTCAAATGAGATTATCGTATTTACCCACTATGGAAACCATAAAGGCTTGATATAATTGGGAAGTAAATAAGAATAAGGAAATAAAAAAACATAATATATCTCATATATAAATACAGTGCCATTATAATGGCCACCACAAGAGGCGGTAGGAGAAAATCGAACAATCATCGTTTCGTGTGGCGTTAGTTTTCCATCCACAGAAACATTATGTTCTTTATCCATTAGAGGTAGGTGTGTGTAAGTGTAGTTCGAATACTTCTCATAACAACATCCTAGTATATTTAGGATACTGTTGTTGTTACAAAATAAAGGATTAAAAAGAGTTTAGGGGATGGATATGTAGAATAAAAGAAAACAATTTAAGAGAAATTGTTGCCTTTAACTTGGGTAACTTCCTTTGGTTTGAACCAAAAAGACTTCTTGAAGTGCCTTCTGCCTAAGGTAAGGATTCTAGGGGGAGGAGAGGGATGTAGGGAGATTAATTTGGTAGAGGTTGGACGAGCCAAATGGCTTTATAGGTGGGAGTAATTTGATAGAAATGGTATCCTTTTATAAGGGGGAGGAGGGGATCTTTTGGAAAGTGTGAAAATATTGTTTTATTATAAACTTATCTTCGGTTTCAAATGGTCCAAAAATCATTACCGATTAATATAAGATGACTCATGGTCGAAATAAAATCATCCAATCATAATTGTACATGTTTTGGATAATATTTTAATCATTATAATCTTATTTATTTAAATCATTTATTAATGAGGAAAATAAAGCATCCTTATTGTGTCATAAATAATATAATTTATTTGATGTCTAAAAATTATAAAAAAAGTATCATCATGTAGGAAATATTTTTATAATTATAATTAATATTTATATTCGAAAAGATAACTTATATAACCCCTTATGAAAATTATTTACTAAAAGATTTTTGTTAATGTCAATTTTGTCTTTACTTTAAATTAATTAATCCAAATTGTCATTATCACTACCAAGTGGCTCAATGCGGTCCCAAAATTGACCCAAGGATTCTCATGGTAGGCCAATACTCATCCAATAAGGTTATGACAAGTGTTAAGGTAATTTTGAATTATTATAATATACTTTTAACATTGAATTACCTTGTTTACCTTTAACCGCGTTAAATAAAAGTCAAAAGTTACTATTCATAAAAAATTATTTTCATCTTATTGAACCACATTTTACTTCTTGATAACAACCATGTATATCGGATTTTTAAAATTCTATTCACAGAAGTGGTAAAATTTCATTTAAATGAAAGAGTCAGTTTTGTAACTACCACAAAGTGGTTTCACTATTCATCAAAAATTGATGTTTTTCATAAAAAATACCAAAAATTCAGCCTAAGGTATATTTGATATTCCTAATTCGAAAATTATTTCTATTTTTTCAAATTCAAAACATAGAAGTGGCATTAATTAATTTTAAAATTAATTACTGTTATCAAAAGAAAGAGCGTATTTTTAAGAAACAATAACTATCAAAAGATCGACACTTGTTTATGTCTAATTTCAAAGTGAAATTAATTCCAGTGAACAAAATTGGATTAAATGGTAAAAATATATTCTAATTACACTTTAAAACTAATTAAAAAGATAATATAAACATATAAATTATTGTGATGAAAAAAGATGTTTTTAATTAAAATATAGCATGTTTTTACTATTCATTAAAATATGAAAGTTATCAGAATAATATGAAAAATATATCCAAAGTAAATTTTTATATCTTGATTCAAAAGATGAATTGTATTTTGTCAAATTGAACTTATAAACCTGTCAAAAACTAGATTTAAAGTGGGTGCTCCATCAAAAGGCGGAAAAACTGCATTTTTTAAAAAATACTTATTTTACCCGAAAAATTTATTTTGTTCTCATACCGTGTACTAGAAAATGTTTAAGATGAATAATAAAATTAAAAATGTAGTTAATAATATTCATAACGTCTAGTCCATAATAATATTATAACAATATATCATTGTTTAGTGAAAACCGGTATTGCGTACTACACACGCTATCGAGGAAGGTCGTGATTGCGTGTAATGCAATCCAAGACAAGGATGTGTGTAGTGCAACATCCCTTTGGTGTAGTGTAAAACAGAAGACAACAATGAAATTAAGAAGAATAATTCTCATAAAATCTCTGTTTGTTACATTCTACCCCCTTCAAATGAATTTCTCCCTCGAAATTCGTCGTGGTTATAAATGGTTTACTACTTGAAAGTTTCTTTCATAGAAACCCATATCGTAAAAAGGAATACTAAAACTTAATTTTAGAAAGTGAAGTTTGAAACATATCAGTTTCCCAAATTAACTCATCACTGGGTTTTCAGATAGGAGAATATATGTGAAAATATGGATATGGAAGAGAAACCTAACCATCAACTTCTATTGAAGAGTGGTAGAGGACATGGCTATGAAAAATACAAAAATCACACAACCATAAATTTGTGATTACCTAAGTAACCATATAATTCTTCAGATGTAAGGGAACTAAGACAATATTTTTTGGTTTTCAAGATCATTTCCCTAAAGTTGAAGAAATTGGAATTAGAAGAAATACTTTCTTGATTTTGGTACAATCTCACTGTTGGTCATTCCGTGGACATTTTACACTTCATCTCTTAAACAAATGAAGTTAAATTTGTCATTCGTGAAGTGTTAGCAGATCATGTGATAGAATGATGGGTCATTCCATCTGTCTCAAATAAAAGGTTAGCAAAATTTATCAAATATACATAAGTCCATCTATAGTAAGATTAATCATATATGGTTCCTAAAATGGACTTATACTTCATATATCATACTAATAAATATAATAAAACTATTTTCTACTAACCAGGGACTTTTTGTAGGCTAGTCGTAGGTGATAAAGGCATGTCTCAGTTCGGTTGGGGGTCCGATTCCCACTGCCTTGTCCGACTCGACGGGTTGTTGCTCGTCCGGCAGAATGTCCTTTTCCTAAAACTATATTATTATAACATCCCTTCAATAATATCGAAAAAAAATCTTTACTTAAACAGTACTATCTAATGTCTGATATAATCCATTCCAATATTTAGACTTATCAAAAATACATCTTTCCAATCTCATAGTATAAAGAAAACGATTACTGGAAAGTTCACATAACAAGCACGTGAATACCACCATTTATCCCTCATATATCACAAGATATATCTTGTTGGTCACATTACAAATATTTGAATACCTTAATCGTATATTATCTTGAAAAATGAATACCCATTGAACCTTAGTGAAAACATGAATGCTGTCAAAAGTTAACACTTTCCACATACCAAAATCCCAAAATTTCTATATACTCAAACCATGATATCACTTGGTCTTTATATCAGTCATGAGCTCATTAATACTATAAAACATATTATTTTATCCTTATCCCTTCATTATGTGCATATTATATGCTTTCCAAATATATTTTAATCACTTTTCATGGTTACCGGTACCATATAATCATTGAAACCCACAATAAACCAATACATAGATATTCTAATTTTCCACAATACTTTGAGCTTCCAAAACATTATTTCATAATCCCATTACATAAACACATAATCATTCCACTATATCGTTGTTATACTCTAAATCACAAATAGTGATCGCATGTGACTTCCCTTTGTCCTTTGACTTGAGTGGTTGTTGATGTCGATCATCATTAACCATTTGATTACGACATTGGTTAGAATAATGCCGCATTTCCTTTCACTTGAAGCATTGAAGTGTTGGTGGTGTGTTTTCTGTAGTCTTTTCTCCATTCACACCATTAGCTACCTTTTTACCAATACTTCGGCACTCAGCTACTCGATGACCTTATTTCCCACACTTGAAACATTTTCTAGTACCTTTTAAACAATCTCCACCATGCTTCTTTCTACACTTTGAGCATAAAGAAACATTCACCTCCTTTTCACCATTGTTTTGAGATTTTTCCATGAACTCCATCTTTCATTTCTTGTCAAAACCATGAGATGGATATGTAACACCAACTTCCAGTTCTACCTTGATAGAAAAAAACACAATTTATTCATAGCTACTGAAGTCTATTATCGCTAATGCCCTTCAAAGACATGGTTTTAAGCCATTGAATAATCGATCAACTTTACTTTCAGGTTGGATGATAAATCCATATGCATACCTTGGAAGCCTTGTAAAATTCGCTTCGTATATACCAACAGATTCATCATCCTTCTACATAAGCTCAAGGAACTCCTTTTCCATCTTTTTTTGAATAATACGAGGGAAGTACTTACTGAAAAACATGTTCTTAAACTAGTCCCATTCCATAGATTCAATTTCATCTTGGGTCCTTGTATTCTTAATTAGAGTCCACCACTGGTCTTCTTCACCTTCTAAATGGTAAACATCTAAAATGACTTTTTAATGTTCTGAATAGCGATGTATGGAAAAGATATTTTCAATGGTAATGATCCATTGTTCAGCAACAAGTGGATCAGAAGACCCATTGAAAGGCGGTGTACATTGCCTCATGAAGGAATCAATAGAATATTGTTCCCTTCTCTGATCATTTGGAAATCCAAAATGATTCATAGCTTGTGTAAGTATAACAATAATATTTTTCACTCCATCTCCCATCACATTTGGTTGCTCGGGAGGACAATCATTTCATTGTCCATTACATTGATCAACATGGTTCTTTTAGGATCCATCCATCGTCTAAAACCCAAAAAGAATAGTGTGAGAGGAAAAAATCATGCTAGGAAAACAACATAATAAAGGGGGAGTATCTTCAATATCTAACATCTTAGGTTTAATTATAATATCTTTACCATAATTCTAGGACTATAACCTATATTTATCCTTAACCTGAGGGATATCCCTAGACATACCTTAGAAATATCTCTAGGGATCTCACTAAAGTTCTCGCATCCTAGTTTCCAAAGGTTGACTAAACCTTTCCTCTAATACCAACTGTAGAGACCAAAATCATGACGTACATGGAAATTACATTACTTTTTCATAATACTTAATACATTAAAAAAACAAACACAAAAGGACTGTAATAGTTTGGTTTCTTTGGAAACATAGAAAAATAATATTCTAATCACGATGAAAGATCTTTAAAATCTCCCATAAAGATATTCCCCTTTTGTTTTCATACCTAAAACAATTCTTTATATCCCGAGGAATAGAAAACCTTAAAAGGGTGAGCTCAAATTCTCAGTAAGGTTAAACATAGTGAACACAAAACAATCCATAAACATTTGAATGCAAAAACTTGAACATACAATCTAAACATCAAAATCTTGAGAAAATACATAAATCTTGGAAGTACATAAGGCATATATCATAAAGGAACATAAATCATGATAAAATAGAATAGTAATAAAACATTAAATTGTGGAAAACCATTAATCACATGATATGATTTCCATAGTAGCCAAGGCATTCTGCCAACACCATCTTAGTGGACAAAGTCCCTTTCTAAATCGAGTTCACTCCTCGTTCCAGTCCTGTATCACTGAACCAGATTAACATACCATTCCAGTCATGTCTATCTCATGAGATATAAATCTTTACCCAATGCATTTTATGGAGATATAGGTCCCACCCATCTCATAATGAAATCATTCTTACTTGTGCCACAAAATAAACTTACAACATTCATCATAACCCAAAGAATAAAATGGGTTTCATAAACATCATCCCATCATCACATAATCCATATAAAACAAATGGATATTTCATAATAAGAAAAGTGAAACCATTTAAATTATAGAGACATTATACTTGAAACATACATATATGAAATAATGCCATCGTAGATGGAAAATAGTTTTGATAAAACACTTGAAATGAATTATTGAGGAAAATATCCTTTCTTCTTCAAAATAATTTTCTTTTCAAAAAATTCCATGAAATTTTAAAAGAAAATTATTTTGTTGAAAATAGTCATTAAATCTTGTAGATTAATCTTCATGAAAATGAGGTGTTATGAAACCGTAAAAATCTGTTCATGCTGTATAAGTGAAAAATAACATTCTTCTCGTACTTTTGTCGGAAAAGTCAAAAAGTACCTCGTATGGTAAACAAAAGAAAGATAATTTGCATACCATGTAGTAAAAGTAAAAAATGGGTAAAAAGGACTTTAAAAATACAAGAAAACATTTTTAGAAAATAGGTACATAGATGATAAATATAACCCCCGTAAATACTTATGAATAAACAATCTCGGATAAAAACGAGATTGGAAAAGTTATCCCTTACAAAGATCTTTTTGTAAATAAAATAGATCACTAATGTGTATTCACTATAAGGTCACATAAATAAATTATAAATACATGATAAGATATAAAAATTCATTTCTCACATAATCAAAGAACGACATAAACAAGAAAGAGAAGATCAACCCAAAGAACGGAAATTGGGTTAAGAAGTCCTCTTACCTCATGTCCGACTTGACTCGATCATTCTATAATATCCTAAATAATAAACCAAAGTTAATTTATACTTGATTAAGAATCATTTCCAAGTTTATTATTCCTTTTATATCAGTTATTACCATTTTATAAACATTACGTAACCATTTAAGTTAATAACGTTCATTTTGTCGATATTTGGTACTTGAGTCAAAAATGGACTTCTTATAATTACATGTTGTTCATGTGGTCAAAGGTTCAATATATCCAGAATGATATTCATGATTTATATATAATATATATAATATATATCCAGCATATACATGTATTTATAATAGTAAATAACATATGGAGGTAAGAAATGAAATGCACCGTTCATGGAGACGGTAAGTTGTACGTACGCATAAATGCTACTTTCATTTATATTTATTATTTTAATGGAATTAAAACTTAATGATACATAAGTATATTATAATTATAGTATAATATCAAATATAATATCATTAACTCCATCCTTTATACATCCCACATAAGTCATTAACGAATCACATCACTTTTAGGGGGCGGTAGTCCGCAATGCTTCAAATGAGATTATAGTATTTACCCACTATGGAAACCATAAAAATCGTGATATAATTGGGAAGTAAAGAAGTATAAAGAAATCATAAAAATAATATATATCATATATAAATACAGTTCCATCATAATAGCCACCATGAGAGGCGGTAGGAGAAAATTGAACAATCATTGTTTCGTGAGGCGTTTGTTTTCCATCCACAGAAACATTATGTTATTCATCCATTAGAGGGAGGTGTGTGTAAGTGTAGTTCGAATCCTTCCCATAAAAACATCCTAGTATATTGAGGATATTGTGGTTGTTACAAAATAAAGGATTAAAAAGAGTTTAGTAGTTGTAGAAGTAGAATAAAAAAACAATTTAATAGAAACAGTTACCTTTAAGATGGTAACTTCTTTTGGTTTAAACCAAAAGGACTTCTTGAAGTGCCTTCTGCCTAAGGTAAGGCTTCTAGGGGGAGTAGAGGGATTTAGGGAGCTTAATTGGGCAGAGTTTGGATGATCCAAATTATAGGACCCTGGGACACCCTGAGAGGGGAGGGGTGAATCAGGGTGTCAACTTTTTCTTCTTAAATTTGTGGATCTTGTTCCCACGTTGGTAGGAACTACTTAAACCTGTATAATGGATATGATCAGCAATGAAACATTCACATGCAAAGAGATAACACAGCAATTTTACTTGGTTCACCACTAAGGACTACGTCCAAGGAGCATATGCCTACAAGTTTTCAGTCGTACCAAATTCCACTAATCTTCACTAGTTGTGGATTACAATGGTTCGGGAACAATCACTATGTCCCAGGCTCACTGCCTTTACAAAGGTCCATGGATAGCTCACCGCTTCCCTCAGGTCACTCCCGTTGACTCCACCTGGCTCACTACCCTTGGTGAAGTCCCACTCAGTTTATAGACGTGAAGGTCTCTTAAATAGATTTGGATTGAAGTCTTCATCTCATGTTCAGCATGAGACTTTGCTTTCATCAGAGTCCTGAGTTGATGCCCTTTTGTATTCAACCTTTTACATAGTGCAATAACTGAATGCACTATATCTTCCTCTTCTCTTACTTTGATTCTCAATACTAACACCTGAGTGTATTGATATATTACTCTATTTCTGTGTAGATCTGAGTTTTGTTGCATGAACTGTTCTTCTTCTCTTCGCAAAGCACAATGAGGATGTTAAACACCAGTCATGTGTGTGCGGTACCATTTCTCTTCAATGAACCAAATGGTTCACTGTTCTTCTGTCTTCGCAAAGCTGATTTGAGAGTGCTAAGCACCTTTCAAAGGCCTACGGGACCCCTAAATTTTCACGCACCCTTTTCGGTGCCTTGCGTGTAAAATTTAAACCTTGCACGTAAAAATAACTTTTGGCGAGCAAAAGGATTTTCGTGCAACTCTTCTTTTTCGCGCAAATCTTCCCTTTTTCGCACAACACCTTCTTTTTCGCGCAACCCTTCTTTTTTTCACGCACCACTCTATACCTTAGTTTTTCCATGCATCAGAGCTTCAGATTTTTCTAAGTGTCGAGCCTCTCCGAATGATAGGGTTTCACCTCATATTTATAGGCGTTTTTGATCCTACGCGTAAAACCCCTTCCTGCAAGTAAAACAATCTCCCAGTTATTTGAATTATGCGCACCTTACTTTTATTCTTACGCACCACCTTGGTTTTTTCACGAATCTCATTACATCTACATTTTTCATCATTCTGAACACGAATCCTCTCTTGCGCGTAAAACATCAAACCCACATTTTGCGCACAACCAACTTTACGCGCAACAGTTTGATTTTCCGCGCACATGGCGCGAACATCTCCGATTTTTCGCGCACCTCTTGCCTTTGCCGATTTTTTGTATTTCTGATTTGATACACTTCTTGCGCGAAAAATTCACCCAACTATTCTACGCACAACATTTTTCCATGCACATTCCCATTTTTTCACGCATAGCTCTGGTTTTTCGCGCAGCCCATGCCTTTACCATTTTTCAATGTTCTGATTCTGAAACACTATTTGCAAGAAAAACTTCGCTCCACTATTTCGCGCACCACACTATGTTTTGTGCCCCACTCAAGTATTTTGTGAAAAACCCTTATTTTCCATGAACCACTTCCTGTTTGTGCGCACCTCCTTTTGCAGACAATCTGTGTCTTCATTTTCGGATTTTGAGGCCCAAAAATTTGGTAAACACTGGGAAACAGTGCCACCTTGTATCTGCTCTTTTTGTACCGCCTCCAGATCATCCATTCCTTTTTCTACGTTCTCTGACCAAACATGGATCATTAACCACAACCATTGAACTCGACATGCCAGCATGGATTCTCCTTTGTCAACAAATTTGTATGTCATTTGTTTGTTTTGTCAACAAGCACGATCACCTCAAAAACACTTCTTCTCAGTGATCTGTATCCTTCAACAACTCTTCTACTTTCATCACAAACTCCACTATCGTGATATATATCCTTTGATAGAACAGCTTTATCATTATCATATGTTGAGACAATGTGATTTTCATGGCCATCTCGGAATTCCAATCCCCGTATGGACATCTCAGAATTCCAATCACTAGAAAATTGTCTTCTTCTTCAACCATCATTATCTACTTCATGAAAAACATATGATTCAGTTCTTCAAGAAGTCTCTTTCATGGTTCTCATGCAATCATGAGGAATTGCATGGACTTCATCAAAACCCCATTCTTCTTTAATCATCCTCAGATGGATTATACCCCACTTCTTTATTGTTGTAAACAATGTGTCACCTTTGACACATGTTCTTTGAACTTATGATCAGTACAACAATCATCTAAATTTCCATTCCTCCATTTCATTAGAGTACTTCTTGATCTCCTTCATTTTGATCTTCATTGACAACTATTGAAATAAAATACAACCTTATACACAATGTGGTTCCAACACAAATGGCTTGACAGGTGTGAGGAATTGGATAGAAATGGTCTCCTTTTATAAGGGCGAGAAGGGGCTCTTTTGGAAAGTGTGAAAATATTATTTTATTATAAACTTATCTTCGGTTTATAAATTTCCAAAAATCATTAAATATGAATATAAGAAGACTCATGGTCGAAATAAAATCATCCAATTATAATTGGACATGTTTTGAATAATATTTTAATCATTATAATCTTATTTGTTTAAATCGTTTATTGATGAGGTAAATAATGCATCATTATTGTGTCATAAATAATTTAATTTATTTGATGTCTAAAAATTATAAAAAAATACCATCCTGTAGGAAATCTTTTTATCTTTCCAATTAATATTTATAGTAGAAAATATAATTTATATAACCCCTTATAAAAATTAATTACTAAAATATTTTTGTTAAAGTCAATTTTGTCTTTACATTAAATTAATTAATCCAAATTGTCATTATCACTACCAAGTGGCTCAATAGGGTCCCACAATCTAACCAAGGATGCCCATGGTCTGCCAATAATCATCCAATAATGTTAGGACAATTTTTCAGGTAATTTTGAATTATTATAATATCATTTTAACCTTGAATTACCCTGTTTACCTTTAACCGCGGTATATAAAAGTCAAAAGTTACTATTCCCAAAAAATTATTTTCATCTTATTGAACCAAATTTTACTTCTTGATAACAACCATGTATGTCGTATTTTCAAAATTCAATTCACAGAAGTGGTAAAATTTCATTTAAATGAAAGAGTCAGTTTTTTTAACTACCACTAAGTGGTTTCACTATTAATCAAAAATTGAAGTTTTTCAGAAAAAAACCAAAAACTCAGCCTAAGCTATATTTGATATTCCAAATTCAAAAATTATGTCTATTTTACGAAATTCAAAACATAGAATGGGTATTAATTAATTTTAAAATTAATTCCCGTTATCAAAACAAATAGCGTGTTTTTAAGAAACAATAACTATCAAAAGATCGGCACTTGTTAATGTCCAATTTCAAAGTGAAATTAATTCCAATGACAACAATTGTATTAAATGGTAAAAATATATTCTATTTACACTTTAAAACCAATTAAAATGATAATCTAACCATATAAAGTATTGCGATGAAAAAATTTGTTTTTAATTAAAATATAGCGTGTTTTTACTATTCATTAAAATATGAAACTTATCAGAATAATATGAAATATTTATCCAAAGTAAATTTTTATATCCTGATTCCAAATAAGAATTTTTTTTTTGTCAAATTTAACTTATAAACATGTCAAAAACTAGATTTAAAGTGGGTGTGCAATCAAAAGGTGGAAAAACTACATTTTTTTTAAAATACTTATTTTACTCAAAAAATTTATTTCGTTATCATACCATGTTCTAGAAAATGTATAATATGAATAATAAAATTAAAATTTTAGTTAATACTATTCATAACGGAAAGTCCATAATAATATTATAATAATATATCTTTGTTTAGTGATACCCGTTATTGCGTACTACACATGCTATCGAGGAAGATCATGATTGCGTGAAATGCAAGCCAAGCTAGGTATGCGTGTATTGCAAGATCCCTATGGTGTAGCGTACAACACAATAAATCAATGAAATTAAGAAGAATAATTCTCATAAAAGCTTTGGTCTTTACAATAAGGGTGACAAAATATTATTATAATAATATTAAATTATCCTAAAATGTATCTTAATCCTATTGGTGGATACATTTACAACCATGGTAATCCTTTGGTCAATTTTGGGACACCATGGATCCACTTGGGAGTGATAATGACACTTTATATTAATTAATTTAAAGACAAAAATGACACAAGAATATAGGTTTTAGTAAATAAATTATTACATGGTGTTATAAAAGTTGTCTCTTCGACTATAAATATTAATTTGAAAGATAAAAAGATTTCCTACATCATGAAATATTTTTTATAATTTTTATACATCAAATAAATAAAACTATTTATGACACAATAATGATGTAGTGTTTACCCTCTTAATGAATGATTTAAATAAATAATATTATAAAGATTACAAAAATATCCAAAAACTGTCCAATCCTTATTGGATGATTTTATTTCAAACATGAGTCATCTTATCTTCTACTTTAATAAGTTTTGGACCTTTAGAAACCGAAAATAATTATATAATAAAATAATATTTCTAAACATTCCTAATGAGCCCCTCCTCCCCCTTATAAAAATCCCTCACTTCTAACCCATTCCACACACTTATCAAGCCCCTTGGCTCATCCAAACTCTACCCAATTAAGATCCCTACTTCTCTATCCTCCTCTTAAAAGTCTTACCATAGGCATAAAGAAATTCAATAAAACCTTTTGGATCAAACCAAAGGGATATATATGATTTAAAAGTAACATATTCTCTTAAGTTATTTTGTTTTATTTTACTTCTCAAACACCATAAACACTTTTTATTCCTTTATTTTATAACAAATAAAGTATCCTAAATATACTATGTTGTTTTTATGAGAAGGATTCTAACTACACATACAAACACCTCCATCTAATGGGTAAAGAACATATTGTTCTTGTGGACGGAAAACTACTGCCTCACTAAACAAAGATTGTTCAATCTTCCCCTACCACCTCTTATGGGGGACATTATGATAGAACTATATTTATATGTGATATATAGTATATTTATATTGTTAATATTCTTATTTATTTTTAATTTATAGAATAATTTTATGGTTTTCATAGTGGGTAAATACGATAGTTTCATTTGAGGAAGTGCGGACTACTGGCCCCTCAAAGTGATATGACTCGTTCATGTCATACGTGGAACGTATAAAGGATAGAGATAATAAAATTATATATGATATTATAATGGAATTATAATATACCTATTTATAATTATATTTTCATTACATTAATATGAAATATAAATGAAAGTAGCATCCATGAATATGTACGACTTACCGTCTCCATGAACGGTGCATTTCATTTATTATCTACAAATGTTATATACTATTATAAATACATATATATATATAATAGATATATATGATATATATTATATCTAAATCATGAGTATAATTATATAGATAATGAAATTTCGATCACATGGACAATTTATAATTATAACAAGTTCACTTTTAACTCATGTTCCGAACATCGACAAAATGTCTGATATGAACTAAAATTATTAACTAATTGTTATAGCAAGGTAATAGTTTATGTAAAAGTAATAATAAAATTTAAAAAGTTTCTTAATCAAGTATAAATTAACTTTATTTTATTATTCAGGAGATTAAAAATTTTTTGATTCTAGTTGGACACATGATAAGGGGTTTCTAATCTCACATTTAATTCCGTAAGATTTCCATTGTTCACCACTTAGTTATTGCATGTGGTGTATTTTGTACTGACATTTGATATATATTACCATTATTATATTTATATTCAGGGTATTATGTGATTAATTTGGTGGTTATTATCTTTTGGTCATACGACTCGATTTATTACAACGTGGTAAGGGGTTTTCATCTCACTTTTTATTCCCGTCATATTCATGTTATATTTGGAACTATTTACTTTTTTGTAGTGTATATAATGCCCATGATTGTATTATTTGTGTAATATACATTAATTTATTTGTATTTAAATCTTCATTTTATTATCTTTCTTCCATTTGTTTTATGTTTTGTAAGTTACCAAATCGGTAAGGGAATTTTTTAACCTAATATCCATTCCTTGGGTTAATCTTCTAATTCTTAATTATGTCATGCTATGATTATGTGTGGAATCACTATTTATTTATTTATGTTTTAATTTACACTCACATTTGTGTGGATATACTTTTGATACACATAATCACTCCATTGATAAATTCTAATGTCATTGATTTGAACTTGATAAGGGTAATCTTAACTAAATTTCCATTCATTGAGTGAAAACATCCAAGTCATTGGTTTTGTTTTAAAAAGAATGTGTTTGAATGTACTCTAATTTATTTACAATGAATATCCAATCATATTGAGTGTATTTATATTTTTCACACATTATTATTTATTTTATTCATCCTTAATCTAAGGATATTGTTTTTATAAGGTATTTCGTCTCAATTTACATTTCATTGAGACTTCATTGTTTTTATGCACTAATTCACTTTTATATGATGTTAAAACTGTCTTTTGGAATATTATACCATGAATAAATTTATTTTCATGATTTTATAAATTTTTTATTAATTTTACTCCTAAATTATTTGTTTTTAACCATCTCTCATTTGGATAGGAACTCTTTAACTATATTATTGTTTTAAATGTTTTAAAGATTTATTCTTATAAATATTTATCATCAATGTACATATTTTCAAAGTTGTTTTAAGGATTTATTTATATGGACAATAATTTTTTAAAATGTTATCACCTTTATAAGTTTCAAAGGGGTATGGGACACTTTGATTCAAAAATCTCTTTATTAAATTTTTTAAATGGTTTTGAAAATGGGATGATAAAGCATTGATTATGTCAATATGTTGAAATGATATATTGTGTTTGTGAGGTGGAAGTGTTATCTTTCCTTTATGCATATTTCATGTGTTCGGAATATGCTGTGGTTATTTGGAATTGTTTACATATATGGGTGGTTCCATGATAAACCTAGTGCGGGTGAGCCCGAGATAACTCTCCAATGAATTGGGTAACATGACGGAGGTAAACATTAATGTTTATCCTAAGAGTTTTAGGGAATATACTATAATGGGTATTCCAATGTAACTCCCTATGTAGTTGTGATAGCTACAATGTAAGTATGTTATGTATTCCACAAGTTACCTTTATGATTTATGAATTATGTGTGTTATTCTTAAATCTTATGATTTCATGAGGTATGTTATGATTGAAATGTATGGTTTCATTGATTTGTATTTATTGATGAGATAATGTTTTCTTTCTTTATTTTAATGCCCTTACTGATCTTTTTATGCTCATCCTATGTTTTTAAAATGTTTTCCATAGGACTTAAAGATGAATAGGGTCTAGGATGAGATCATGGAAAAGCCATGTTGTCTAAAACTTGGAACTAGACATGTTTCTTTTTAAGAGTTTTTATTTTATAAAAAAATGGATACTGAGTAGTAGTGTCTACATGTAATTTTCAAGTTGATATATAATAGTTATGGCCTAAATCTCTAAAACTCTAAACCTGGAAAGATCCTCAATATGAATTCTTTAATTAATTAAATATTATGTTTTGTTTTAAGGTCGATTCCTTATAGTTATCTTCTGAGATTTGTTCCTCAATACATCAATGGGATTGAATGAAGAACATATATAGTAATTCCCATAATTTCCTAGAATCATTTTCAGTTATGGACATATCTAGGACTTCACAATTTTGGTGATGGTGTTCTTCGATGTGATTCTTATTGTGGACTACCTAAAAAATTTCTAAGACAACATTTATTTATATAAGATATGGGTATAATTTACAACTCTTAAGGGAGAAAAGTTCCTGATGATCGGGGATTAGATTTTGGAGTAGTTAGAGTGGGTTTAAACATGAGCCAACTTGGAATGATTATGTTGTAGATTGTGGGATCAGTTATTTTAGAAGGGTCAATGGTATACAACTAATCATTTCCTTTAGTTTTAGACCTATATTAAGACATCTTCCTAAATTAAATCACAAGTATACCTACTAATAGAGGTATTTAGTTGAGGATATAACTTGTTCCAAGTGTGTGGTCCATTTTAATATCCCCCCCCCCCACTATTATATGGAAACAGATTATTTGAACAAGCTCAAATTACATCAAATGGACTTTGAAAAAAGGTATTTATCATGATGAGTACATTAGTTTGGGTTCCACCTATTTTTTTCCCAAGAAGTTAGATGTTTTTCTTAAAATTTATATAGATTACAAGAATTTGAATTATATTACCATTAATAATTGGTTTCCTCTTCCCTTGATTGATAATATATTTAATCATTTATGGGGTATAAGGACTCAATACATATTTGACCCATGATTTAATTTGTTAAAAAGAATTAATTTTCTTGCATTCTTAAATATGATTTTAGGTTTATGGTTTTAGATAATTAGGAAATAACTATTATATAAAAACATGTACATTATAATTTGGACACTTTATCGTAGTTTTTATTGTTTCCTCAATAAAAAAATTTAAAATGAAACATATTATTTTTTTTTTTTGAAAAATATTCATGAAATTCAACCTGACTCTATCATTGTTCCTAATTATCCTAAAAAATAATTAAAAAAAGTTTGAAAACAAGGGATAAACAAGAAAATATTATTAAGGGACATATAAATTTTACTAAAGAAAACCATTAGTAAATTTTAAAATAATGAGATCATAAAAGAGATATTCCATTTGAAATAATATAATTTGAACTCAATTAATCATCTAATTTCACATGAAATAATCTTTATTTCACAAATTTTTCATAAATCACTTTATAGAAAAACATAATGGAAAAATCCTAATCAAGAGGTTTTATTTTAAAACATGAGAGACCATAAAAAAATTCTTAAAAACATATTTTTTCCCCATAAATGGAATTACTATTCTATTAAAAAATATCATTAGAATACCATATGAAATAAATATATTTATATGAAAACTCATTATAAATAATATAAATTCATGTAGGTTACTTGGAAGATCATCATTATAAAACCCTTACAAGAAACATTACCAATTGAATAACCTACATGTTAAATTCTAACATAATTCTTTAGAGAACATAATCAATACCAAATGCATTGGAGAGCTATATATGAATATCCCATCATAATAAGAATTGTACAAGGACTATACCCTGAATGATACAAATAAAAACATCTATTTAAATCATCAAAATCATGAATATATACTTTCAAACCCATAAAAAAACATTTTTGGAAGTCAATATATCCCTTTCCTTTATAAACGAATTCTCAAAACTAAAATAAACTGAACAATTATAAGAATGGTTTTTCTTTGAATAAAAAATTGAAGATTTTAATGGAATCTAAATATCAAAAAAATCTAATGGTTGAAAAAATCATCGATGTTATATGCGTTGAAATCAAAAATTTATTTTTCCTTTTATAAATAAAGACAAATCATCCGGTATAAAATATATAAAAATATTTCTTCTGAAACCATTTTAAATAAATTAAAAAGATACATAAAATTTATATTATAATTTATTTATATCAATATAAATATATTAATAAAAGGATTTTTTTAAAATTTAAAATTAGGGAAAAGATTTATAAATTAAATCATTAAAACATTTAGAATGAGTTTTAAAGTTAATGTGTCCCTTACCTCAAGAATGAATTTTCACGTAAGTTATTTATATTTATAAATAATAAATTTATATTAACTATTTACCTAATCAAAAAAAGTGTAATTTTTATTATTACTTTTATTTCACTTATTTATATGATATATATAATTACAAAACTGATTAAGTTTACTTCAAATGTTTTGAAGATGTTTGGTTCATAATTCTAAAAATTACTTTTATAGGTTGACATTCATAAAATGGAAGATGATAATATCATACCCCTAGTCTTAATAATGGTATAATTATAATTTTTATACATTAATTACACTTTTATCACCAACTATTTAATATGTTTGTGAAAAATGAATTGTGTTACAGTCATGGAGATGGTAGGTTGTACTAATGCAAGCGTAATGTTTCTATTTTTCAATGAACAGGGTATAAATTATTTTATATTTATAGAATTATTATTATTTCATAAATATAATATTATTTAGTTAAATAAATGTATATATACTATCCATGTAGGTGGTGATGAATAAAGAATCACATCACTTCCTGGAGGTGGGAATCCACACGTACGCACAAACAATGTTTCATTTTTCAATGGACGGAAATGTAATAAAAAAGATGATATATTACCTTTATATAATTATAATTATTTAATTAATATAATATATATATATATATATTAAATCCATCATTATAAATATACATGAAAGGTGATGATGGAAAATTAATTACATTATTTCGTGAGGTGGTAGTCTGAAGCACACATGAACGGTGGTTTAATTTCCCATTTGATGGAAGGGGAGATAGATTAAGGTTAAGATATAAACATAATAACATATTATTATATTAAATATATTTATTTTAATATATTTTAAAGGTTTATAAATGTCTGAAATAGATAAAAGATGAAATAAAATAAAAATACTTAGTTCAGTGCTTTACCTCTTCTTCAGAAAACATCCTTATATTTACACATTAGTTCACCTAAAGTGAGTATTATAAAAAATAGGTATTCTATGATGTTTAAATTTATTTTAAGAAAGTATTTTTATAGGGATTAACCAGACTATAGTTCGCAAAAGGTATGAGAAAGATAGGAGTTGTTGTTTCCTTTTACAAGAGATAGAAATGACACACTTGGAATTACAGAAAATGTTAAATAATACATTTATATCATAATCAAGTAATTTGAAACCAAAGGAAAAAAATTAAAATATAACATTATATATGGTCTAAATAAGCTCAAAACATCATATTTACATAATTTATTGAATATATTTTATGTCATGAACCATCCCTGATCAACCCTGAACTGGTCACCCGAGTCAGTTTGTGGCAAGGCCAAAGAGGAATTCCAGATCCTATTGGGTTGGAAACTAGTGTCGGGCATAGAATTTATACACATGGGAACAACTTAACCTATAGAAATTAGATATAATTGAGACAATATGGAGTACAAAAAATAAAATCATAATCTATAAATCACATAATATATATATATATCCATATATAACCTTAGCATAAAAAAATATAATTAAAAACTAAAATAAAACTAAGACCCAACAGGTTCTACATGTAACTAATTGGTCACCACAATTCATAAGACCAACCCTATCTATAAGAAAATATGACTAGAACCAGAACCTACAAAACAACTCAGGTCTACTTACACCGAGTGGCACAAGTAGGGTGTGAGCATAAAATAGCTCAGTAGGTATGTACCAAAGAATCAAAACATGTCCTTTCCTGAAATATCCAAAAAATTATAGTTTTAAATACATTAAGTAAATAGGGTTTTAAAATTTAAAATAAATCACACCTCTTTCTAGAGACCTCACTTTGAAAACAAACCATGATTTTCCATTTCAAAACAAGTTATCATTTTTAAACCAAGATGAATCCAATAGAAAATAAGAAAACACAACCCAAATAATACATAAAATAATGGAAATATAAACTAAATACCATCAATGTGGAATATACAAAAATACTATAGAAAAATCAATAGTATAAGTGCAAGAATAAGGATACTAAAAAAATATATAACTATAGAGTTTTAAAAATAAAGCAGGAAAATATAGATTTGTAATTAGGGGAATTTACAAAATATCCTCAAAAAAAATCCCTAGGAAAACATATTTCATATCCACCTATCAGTGTGTAGTGAAACTCTATAGTCAATAACCAACCTGGATAATTTAAACTATCCTAACTAGTGGAAGATCCCTCATGTCTTATCTATTATTCAGGGGGTTCCAATCCATCTAATTGAGAATAGAAAGTAACCATCACTCAACCCTCTAAATGAAATCCTAGAATACCATAATAAGGGTATAAATGCTAATGTGGATTTCAATACATGTTTGGTGTTAAACACAAATCATGGATTACATCATGCATTCCTTCCCTAATCCTTAACACCAACTATGCAAAGGTCCTCTCATTAGAAGGATGACAATAGTGGTGCTCGTCACACATACAACCCTTCCCAAGTTCTAACCGGTCCTATAAATTGTATGAATTTGAAAACACTTTCTAAAACATCACCAAGTACCAACTGGGCCCCAACATTTATAATTTTTAATCATTTCCAATAAGAACAAATTTCTTCCCAAATCCCTTTTTAAAATCAATGTGAAACCACCATTCATGTTTGGAAGATTCCAAATGGGCCATTGAGGTCACTTAGTTACCAGGTTACATATCAAGATGAGAAACATTCCATGATTTGGAATCTCATTTGAAACCAATTTTGGGTTCATTAAAAACCAAGTAACCATTAAAAAAATTAAAGGTTTTAGAAATATTGTTATGAGTGGAGAAGAGAAAGAAAAATGGGAAGGGTCTTTCAAAAAGATTGGTTCAAGATATAAATTTTATTTTATAGAATTAAATTATCATGTGTGTACCTATCCATATGTGAATCAAATGAACATATGGATATTACCATGTCCAATGGAACACTTATCAAAATCCATACAAGTGATGAAGGTTCCAATTAAATAATCACAAGAGATATACAACCACTTATAAGGATTTACAAAAAATAATCAAATGATAAAAAGGAACCTAAACCACACACCAATCCCAATTTCACCTATTAGCACACTAATAAAACTCAAAAATGGAACAAAACAATCTAAAGGTACCTCAACTGATTTTAAAATAATAATTTTCATTTCATCAAACACCTAGTGTGCATATCTATATAGGCAAAAAAATAAAATCCTTTGAAACCCCATTTAAATTAAATTTTCACCAAAAATATACAATAAAAGTCATACTAACACACTGTAAGAATGAAAAACATATCTTAAAATCATTTATGAAATATCAAGAATTAATTATCATGATTTGGAAAGGAAAAGAATGGAAACATCTACCCAAATGGTGTGTGAATACAACGAGACTCCAAGAGAAGGAACAAGATGGACCAAGGATAAACCTGAACACCCTAACCTCAAAATAATTAACCCAAATTATCCAAAACTCATCCTAGGGATTGTAAAAGTGGGAACCAATCCAAATATAACTCATACACCAATAAAGGGAGAGAATAAGAGGATGAAATTGACCAAAAAAACAAGGTAAATATACCTAGGAACCTTGAGGGAGATTCTAAAATGAAAGGATAAACAAATAGGGAAGTTTTTGGGATCCCCTTAGTGGGAAAAGGTCAACAAATGGAGGAAAACCTAAAATAAGGTTAAAACAGAAGATGTGAAAACTTTGAAATTAAAATTTTCAATATTCTAGATAAGTCACATGGTTTGGCCGCACAACTTTCCAAACAATGCACCAATAATGAACACCCAACTAGAATGAAGGGGAACCTACATGGGTTGGATGTATAGGTTGAGAAACCATGCCCCAACTATAAAAAATGGGTTTGAAAAAATATAGACTTCTCTTATATGATTTATGAACTGTTTCTACTAATCATGGTCAAGTAGTGTGCCTTTCCTTAAGCAGTTCCCTCAGGTCACATGGTTACTTCTTTATCTCCCTAGGATTTTGAAAAACTATGTGAAATCTATGAAATACAAAGCATGTAAGAAAAATTTGAACATGAAACACCCTAAAACTTAAACATTTGTATAGTTTCTCCCCAAACCATGCCCAGTAACTGTGAATAGGTTCAAAAACTACATGAAACTTCTAAAAGTCAATAATTCTATCTAGAAACTAAACATGAACCTCAAATAACAAGACCAAACACCAATAAGAAATTAAAAATAAAAAATAAAATAAAATAAGGTTTTTGTGTGACATTTTAAGACTTTTCTCCTTGTGAAACCACTTTAAACTCATTTTATCTTTTATAGTGTTAACTTAATGTTTTAACATTATAACTTAATTATATGACCAAAACTAAATGGGGGCATCTAACCAAATTTATAAATTATTATTTAAAATTTTTAATCCATATTATTAGATTAAATTTCTATATGATTCATAAGTTACTTTTAATATAAGGACACAAAATGCATCAAAAAAGAGTTATTAGGAAAATACATGATTTAAACCAGAAAATCATTTTACATTGAAATAAAGTAAAAAAATGTTTTAAATAGTTTTTTTATGGAATAAAAAATGGAATGTTTTTATATTATTATATTAACCCATAACTAAATGGATCCTTCCAACTATACTATTAAATACAAAGACAAAAAATGATTTTAATTTGAATAAAATATAACGTATCTCCCCAAAAGACAATATTGGGTTCCAAAATTAAATATATTATTTTAAAATAAATTATTTGACCCCAAAAACATATCTTTGATAAAAAAAATTTAATAAAATAGGTTAAAGGAAATTGTTAGATAGATTTTGATGGTTTTTCACATAGATTTAACATAGTTTTACAACTTTTACCAAGGTAAAAAAAATTAAAATGCTTTATATTCATAATGTAAAAACTTAATTTGACCGTATAATATTATATTAATTATTTTGAATAAAAATATGGAATCTATTTTATTAAAATCAATTCATTTAAATGTAACAATTTCATTTAGAATTAATCTTACAAAAAGTGATGAAAAGCGGTATTCTAGAGAAATGTCTTTGTATGTATAAAAAAATTATAAACAAATCAATAATAAAATTGATTTCAATAAACTAAATTGTAATATAAATCAACTAATGTTTCATTAAAATAACTTTAGAAAAATTGATATTTTAAATGCTGGAATGGAAAAATAGTTTCCAATAAAAATTAGTATTTTCTACTATTTAATGAAGAATTAATCTTTTCAAAAAATACTAAAATTTAATCCTAAGATAATTTTGATATGATGATTTCAAAAACAATATAAATTTTATAAAATAAAATTTTAAAATTTGTTTGAAATTAATTATAATATTTACTCCTAAAAACTATTGACGAATATTTTTGAGGAAAAAATATTTTTGAATCATAGGAAGCCTTTAGTAAAAATTTATTGCTTATTTCCTATGAATTAGTATATATATTTACATAAATAAATACCATTTAATATATTTTAATAATTTAGATAATTTTATTCATACCAACCAATTTAATTGCAAGGTTATAATAATCACATTTAAATAATAATATTTTTTATAGTATATCTCAATTTGCCTAAAGCTCAATGTTTCATGGTAAGAAATCTATCTAAAAGAGAAATATTTTGAACTAAATTTTTATGTCATTTCATTCAACCACTTAAAGAATTTGAGACTTCGTAATTTTATCTCATTCTAGATAAAAAAATGTTTAAATCATTAAAAGAGAATTAATTCTAGGGATGGAAGATAAAAAAATACAAAAAGAAAAACCTTTTAAATATTTAATATATCATTTTTTTAAAACCCATATAATTAAAAGGGAAAATAAACCATTGTTTTTCAAATAAAAAAATAAAATTGGATGGTCACTTGAAATAAAACATAATATGGTTTCCAAATAAGGAGGACATTAGTGGGAAGTCAAAACATGGACTTGGAAAGAATATCCACAACATTATACATTTTTTAAGAGAGGAGAGATAATAAATTCATTAGAAATAATATTAAAAGGATAACACATTTATTACCAAATCCTTTTCTGATAGTTAAAGGATTATTTTACCATCTGGATAGAAAACAGAATAAAATATGATTACTTTATTTCTTTCCATTTTATAAGCACAATTTCATCCATTGGTTTTTGTTCAATAAATTTTCAATCCTATCACATATATTAATATAATAAATGAATATTCAAGATGAATGTTTCACTCTTAGAGCACTAAAATCAACTTTTAATGGATCACATTATCTATAAAAGGATAAAAAGTTATTCATCTTATATTTATACGTAAAATAAAATCACAATGGTTTTCACATAGTAAGATAATATCCAATAATAATGTATCCTACATTAATCTTATAAACCATAATAATAACACCCAAAGTTAAAAATTAATCATTCTATATATATCTAACTTGAAACCCATTCAAAATTTTCCAAAACTATATTAAAAAAATTAGAATGGTTTGATCACTTATTATTTTGAGATCAATTTATCATTTGAATCCAAACAACATTAGTCACTAATATTTTCATAAATAACTTGAATCACCATATTTTAAAAATATAATCAAATATACTTACGCATGATAATATAACTATTTTTCACCAAATAAAAACTGATATTATCCAAAATTATTGAAATTTTATTTAATCATGTAATCTTCCAAAAATATTGAAATTATTAAAAAATAAGATCAATCACCTAGCCCCCAAATCACTTTTCAATCTAATGGTTATTTATAAAATAAATCATATATTCCTAAAATATAACAACCCTTCTATCCCAATTAACCATAATTTCTTAAATATAAAATAATATCTTATCCCTAAATGATATATATAAATTTAAACTTTTTTCCATAAAAAATAGAATCATTATTCCTCAAATAAAATTTTGAATAGAAAAAAATTAAACCCAAGGGTTATATTACCAAAAATATCTCCCAAAATAATCATAATAATATTAAAATCCCATCACATAAAACCTATAATGGGTGTCTATTCATTTAAACTTATGATAAAAAATAAACTTATAAACCCATGATGGTATCCATAATTCTTAATTTATCCTCACATGAAAATATCATAATCTCCAATGTTATCTAATACCTCCTATAATAATAATTATGAAGACCTGGTCCTTATTCAACCCATAATTTAATTATTAAACAATAATACATCGCCTTATATTCCTAATAATTTTTTCATGTTTAGTGTTTTAGATAATTATTTCATAACTCTTACATAAAAAACACACACAGTATAGGTTTCAAACGTCCTATTAGTATCCATTTTCTCAAAAATATAATTCTTTAAAATGAAAAACTTTTTCATTTCTAGAAAAATCATTACGATTTTCATCTTGAATTCATTATTTCTATCAATCATCCTTAACCCTATAAAAAATATTTTAAAATTTGGTATTAGCACAAATATTCAATAAGTGACATATAAAAATGATGAAAGAAACTTTTTAGTCCATTTCAAACCCAGAATATTGTAAAAGAGAGTTTTCCTTTAAAGTAATAAATATTGAACTCAAATTATCATTTACCTACAAATTAAATCATCTTTTCTTCCCAGTTTTTTTTCAAAAAATACCTTATATAAAAACATAATGTAAAAATTATTATCATTATCATTTTTTAGAAATTATGAGAACACATGAAAAATTTTTTCTTAAAAATACCTTTTTACCTGTAAATTGCATATTCATTCCTTTAAATAAAATATCATTATATTTCCTTATAAAATAAATAAAAAATCCATTAAAACTCATTATAAAAATATAAAAGTTATCTAGGTTCTTTGGGATGTCATAATTAAAGAACCCTTATAAGAACCCTGATAAATAGAATAACATACATAGTTAATTATAACATAATTCTCCAAGTACATAATCATTACCAAGTGCATTTGAGAATATTATCAGGCTCACCCATCATTATAACATTTTACAAGGACTGTAAAATTCATAAAAAATTTAAAATATTTAATTTAAATCATGAAACTCACAAAAATATATTTTACAACACATAAGAAAACAATTTCTGATATCAATGTATCCATTCCATATAAACCATTGTTCTCAAAAATAAATTTTGTTAAAAAAGGTAAGAGGGGTTTTTATTCATATAAAAAATGGAATATTGTAAAACATTGATAATATAAAATAATTTTTATGTCAGTGAGAAAATATTTGATGTCGTATACATTGAAATATAATATTTCTTTTGTGTATCGTAAATAAAGGAAAATTATCCTATATGAAATACGTAAAAATATTTCTTTTGAAAGCCTTTGAACAAAAGTAAAAAATGGAGATAAAATTCTTTTATAATGAATTTATTTAAATATTAATACATCCATAAAATTATATTAATAATATGTACATGGAAGAATAATATTTATAAGTTAAATCTTTAAAATGTTTAAAATGAAGTTTTAAGATAAAGTACCCCATAAATTGTGTTTGACATTCCATGTATGTTATTTATCATCATAAATAATAAAATTATGTTAATTATTTACTTAATTAATAATATTTTTCATTTTTATTATTCCATTTATTTCTCTTATATCCATGTCATAATTAATTACGTAATTCATTATGTATACTTTGAACATTTGAGGATGTTTGGTTCATAAGTCCAAAATCACTTCTTTAGGCTGAATTTGGTCTGATGGATCTTGATTATATCATTTAAAAAAACCATAATCATATTATAAATATTATTTTAATACATTAATAATACTTTTAGAACCATCTATGTAATATGGGTATAAATAATGAATTATTTTACAATCATGGATATGGTAGGTTGTACATACGCATGAGTAATGTTTCCATTTTTCAATGAACATAATGGAAAGAAGTTAAGTATAATTTTATCTTTCCATAATAATGATTATATCATAAATAAATTATTATTATTTTAGATATATTGATATATAATATACATTTTTTTTGTGATAACAAACAAAACTCATCACTTTATGGAGGGGGTAATCCACATGTGCGCAAGAATGACTTTATCATTTTTCAACAGATTGAAATGTCAGAAATTAGATGATATATTATCATTATAGAATTATAATTGTTGAATTATTATCATATATATATATATACAATAAATGTATCATTATAATTGGTCATGAGAAGAGTTTATGGAAAATGAATTACATTGATTCACGAGGCGATAGTCTTTCATACACACAAATGATAGTTTCATTTACAATTTAATTGAACAGGGGATAGATTAAGGTTAGTAAATCAACATAAAAACATATAAGTAGAATTTATATATTGATGTTATTATATTATAATGTTTGAGATAGTTTTTATGGAGATAAAATAAGAAATAAAATAAAAATACTTAGTTGTGTGCTTTACGTCTTTTTTTGGATAACCTCATTTGGTTTACACCATTTTCCTGTAAAAGTGGGTATTATGAAAATAAAATTTAATATAAGATATAGGGAGGGATTTTGGAAAAGTATTTTATTAGGTATTTTCTGAACTAGAATGGTCAAAAGGTGTGTGGGGGGGAAGCCTCCCTTTTATAAGTGAGGGAATTTACACACTTGTAATTACTTAAAATAAGAAATAGTATATATAAAATAATATTATAAATTATCCCAAATTCACCCAAAATTATAATATAATATTTTATATGGTTAAAATATGCTCAAAAATCATATTTAGACAAGTTTTTGAAACATTTTAAGACTTATCTCCTACATAAACCACTTTAAACTCATTATAACATTAACTGTGATAACTTAAAATTTCCATCTTGATATCATTATTATATGATCAAAAATAATATGATATTTTGTACTAAATTAGTAAACTTTTATTTCAAATTTATAATACATTTTATTTAATTATATTTCTATAGTAGTAAGAAATTAATTTTAAAATAAGAACATAAAATGTATGGTAAAAAGTTTTTTGGAAAAATACCTGATTTAACCATGAAAATCATTTTACATAGAAATCATGTAAAAGAATTGGTTTCAAAAAATTTATATGGTTGTTTATTAAAAAATATATTTTCTATAATTTTTTATCAATCCAAAATCTAATAGAAAATTCCAACCAACCCATTAAATGCAAATACCCACAAATAGATTTTAATTTGAATAAAATATAACTTATCCTCAGAAAAGTCAATTTTGGGTTCTTAAATTCAAAATAAACTTTCAAAAAACATTATTTAACTAATTAAGCATATATTTGGTTTAAAACCCCATAAAATAGGACAAATGAATGTTTTAGAGTGATTTTAAAGCTTTACCACATAGTTCTAACCAAATTTTGCCTATTTTACCGAGGATGAAAATATTTACTGTAGTTACTTTTCATAAAGAAAAAAATGAAGTTTAACTTATTATTTTATAATTATAATGATTATTAAAAATATGGAATTAATTTTATCAAATTAAATTCATATAATTTTTAATTTTTAATTTTTAATTAAACCTGTAAAATGCGATGAAAAGCTGTTTACCAGAAACAATGTCTTCATAAGTACAAAAGGTTTTTTTTCCAAAATTAGGAATAAAAATGATTACAATTATATTAACCACATTATTGATAATATAAATTAAATTATTTTTTAAAAAATGTTATTTTGTAAATTCATGAGATTAAAAGACAGCTTTCAATAAAAATCAGTATTTTCAACTATTCATATAAAAATTAATCTTTTAATAAAAATACCGAAATTTCATCCTAAGATAATTTTGATATGATAATTTAAAATATTATTTTATTTTGATCAAATAAAATTTATAAAAGTGAAATAAATTAATTATTATATTCACTCATAAAAATCTATGAAAACCATTTTTCAACAATGTATTTTTGGAGCATAAAATAACATTACTAAAAATTGACCACTTATTTTATAAAAATTAATCATTACATTATTATTGAGTTAGACCATTTTATATATAGTTTTTAATTCAATTAATAAAATTCGTAACCTCCAACTTAATGGATAGGTTATAATGGTCACATTTAATTAATAATATTTTTATAGTATATTTCAATTCGCTTAGAGCTCGGTGTTTCTTATTAAGAAAGCTGTAAAGAATAGTGTTCTTTTAAAAAAAATCATGGTGTTACATGGGGATCTTGGTGGTTCAACAAGATTGATCTCTGATCGAGATATCACTAGTTGCATATTTGAGAGGAGGACATCCCCAAGAAAGTATTTAGGAGCAGGTATAGGTTATAAAAGTTCTTTGTTATACCGTTAGGACTAACGAATGTGATGGCAGTGTTCATGGATCTCATGAACAAGATCATTCCCTCATACCTTGACTCATTATTAATGGTGTTTGATTATGATATCCTCATGTACTCACTGTCCCTAGAGTATCATGCCAAAAATCTTGGGATATTTCTGAGTACACTTCGATCACATTAGATTTATTCCATGTTTTCAAAGTGTTAATTTTGGATTTAGAAGTTACAACTCTTAGGGAATGTGGTGGTATATTAGTAGACCTAGAGAACGTGGAGGTGTTGATTTCCTATACATGTCCCCGGTACGTGTTTGGGATTATGAGATCTTATGGTTTAGTAGGGTATTATCAGTGTTTAATCTATGAGTTCTCTAGTTTATTAGCAACAATGTCAACACTGACGAAGAAAGGGATGAAGTTTTAGTGGTTATACTAGTCTGTAGAGGATTTTATTGAATTTAATAGGAGGTTTAATATATACCATTTATTGATTATTCATTTTTCAAAAGTTATTTATTCCATATTTTTTAATACAACAGGAGTTGGGTTAGGGATGTTTTGATGGAGAGGGAGTGGGTAGTATCTTATGGGTCACATGAGCTACAAAACCATGATCAGAACTATCCTACCCATGACTTCGAGATGGTAGCTATTGTCTATGATTTTAAGTTTTGGTGATGCTATCACATTGGAAAGAGGTTTCTTATATACATGGACCACAGAAGCCTCCACTATATCTTCACACATTGGGACCTAAATATGAGATATATTCATCAGGTAGTGTACATATAGACATTCAATATTGAGACAGAATTTTTAATATGTAATTTTAACAATGTTTCAGATTCTATTTGTCGTAAGATGCGGGTAGCTTATGAGCTTGGTGAATGGATTTGGGAGGAATGTTGGAACCGGATGAACTTGTTAACCAATTAGAGAATGAATGATTTTGAGGACTATATATTGATAATGTGTTCTCTATTAGTGATCACGACTTATTAGGTTGATTGAGATAAGGATACTTTGGACTCTGACCTAGACTTTGTTTTTGTAATGACTCAGAATTTTTATCAATGGAATTCCCATTCATATATAAATGTGTTATATTTAGTAATATAGTAACATATAATTCACTATGTCACATGATAAAACCCAAATAGTTTATTATATTAACATGAAAATTAAATTTAGAGAATAAATATATCCATAAGAATTGAAAATATTATAATAGGATAAAAAATAAAAAACAGTATAACTATAATATGAAATTTTAGATATGTTTTATTCACTATAATAAATACACTCACAAACAACACTATAGCAATGAAAGAAAATATTTGTAAAAAATATTCACCATGAATATATATATATATATGAATTTTATATAAAATATAAGTAGACAAAGAATGAATGAAATATGAGGTATTTATAGAAATTATAAATCTTATATAACCTTTACAAATATGAATTTTGGAATAGTAATATGACCGTTGGTAGAGTAATATGAATATTAATAATAGTAACATGACAATTATAATAGTATGCTCTCTTATGGGAGTATAAATATTATTTTTTTCCCAAATAAAATGTAAAAAGGACTTGTTAATATCATGATACACAACGATTTTTTAAAAAAAATGATAAAATAAGTGTTTTTATTTTTGTAAAAAAAATACATGTTTTTTTAAATATTTATAAAAAATATTAATTTTTAAAGTAAATTTTATTTTGATAAAATGGATTAATAAAATAATATTAATTCTTATTATAATGATAATATAATTTTATGAAGACATAAGTAATTTTTTGAAGGACCAAACATTGATCAAAATATTAAAATTGGAATTTTTAAAATAAATAATGGTTTTAATTAAAATTAAATTTCTCATATCAAGAAAATTATTTTCATGAAATATATTTTATTTTTTTAATGTACACATCAAAAAATAGTCATCCTGAATTTTTTTTATAAAATAGTGGATTTTTTAATAGTGAAATATGGTAAAATATATTATTTAACATTATAAGGTAAATGAAATCTTAATTGTATAACCAGTTATATAAGAACTCATTAGATCAAACTCACTTTCACAATTTAATATATGTAGTCTCAAGATTCATCACTATTGGTAATCTTGAGCCTAAATAAAAAATTAAAGAATATAATATTCAAAAAAACATCTTTCCCCATTTAAATACCACCCCTTTTACTCACATCTTCTAAGACTCAGAGCTTACCAAATTTATTAAAAATTATCTTTCAATTCTACTCCCCCACATCATAACATTTTTTCTCTCTCTAAACACCATTTTAAGGAGACTTAATGGCTAGCCTAAGAGGATACAACCAAAGGAATCGTTAAAATTATCAACTAGCCTCTTTTAGTTTTATTCTTCTTCTACCACCACCTTATATTCTCCATCCACCTAAATATAATAACTTCATGGTACTAAATATAATGATATTTTAATTTTATGGTTTAATTTCCATCTTCTAACCTCACCTAAATTTATCCTTAAATGAAAAAAAATGGTCAGGATATGGTTGGTTCATTTCCTCCATGAACAACACACTTATTTTTTATCCGCCACCTTTAATATGGGCATAAAAATAATATTATGGTTAAATAATATGATAATAAGTATATTATAACGTATTTAATATCATGTAATTAGTTAATAATAATTTAATTAAATAAAAATTAATTAATTTAACGATGGTCAGTAAAACCGCCTAAATGAAATAACCATATAAAATTAAATATTTTACTAAATGAATCATCCCAATATCAAAACACATATGAATATTTTGGACAATTTTAATTTTTGTAATGAAATTAATTTCACTTCACATAACTTATGGAGTTTTTGTCCCATTATATAATAACTTCAATGATTGTGCACAAGTGATCCAACCTTGGAACTATGAAACGAACACCCTCAGAATAATGAAATTAAAAATTACATCTCATTAAAATGGTTATAAATGATAGAAATATATTTAAAATAAATCTAATATATATGGAAAACGTTTTTAATTAATTATTTAATTAATATAAATGGATTATTTATGATTTTAAGTGAATGTTCAGAATGATTCTAAAATCTAATTCATGGGATCTTTCAGAACCACCCCATTTTCATTGGGTTACACTTTATCTCCATTAACATCACATTATCTCTCTATTTGTATTATTATTTTATTATTATATTTTCTTAATATATTTCCCATACATATATAACTAGTTTAATTCACCTTTTCTTTATGTTCATATACATTTTTTAGGGTTCCCCTCCCAATTTCCTTCATTAGGAAAAGTCTATTAAAGGGAAGTCTATTTTCATTACCTATTTTAAAGTACCACTCAATGAAATGTTTTAAAATTTACATGGTTCATAAAAATACTCATTATTATATGGAAAAACATTTTAGTTAATTTTTTATGTATATTTTTTTTTGATGCTTTCGTCGGGGCGCGTGCATCCGTCTGCGGGGAGGACGCGCTGCTTGTTGCCCCGCATTTTCGCTTTCCAAAGGTGGGCGGCATCCATTCCTTATTCAAGGACGTCTGCTCCTTGATCAAAATAGGGATGATGGGATGTTGGTTCCTCCTTTAGTGGATTCCTCCTTGGAGCTCGTTACCTAGTCCGGGTCTCCCTCATAGATTTAAGACAGTTTTGTGAAGCTCGTTCCTGGCGCCATATCTACATGGACGCGAGTTAATTACGTTGCTTCCATCGAGATGCTCCAAGGGGTATTGTTAGGGAACCAACCTTCGGTGAGGAGAATGGTCATGTTGGGGTGTCGTTGGCATGTCTGTCTTCTGTCCCTTATCAAAGGGATTCTCGAGGGTGTGGAAGCCTGAGGCATCCCACATCGAACGGGGGGATTGTGTAACATATGAGGTTTTCCTCAGCTTCCCATGTTTAACACAGGGTATGCCACAAGTTTAACATCTTGCGGAGACGGATCGGGCTGAAGGACCCCCTAAGGGGAACACCGGTGTTGGGGCCAGCACGTGGGTGGCTTCCCAGATGTCATGGAGTGGGATGGGGTGGCATGATCTCACAGGGATGTGGCGCCCTGGGTAAGGATCATGATGGATGGTGGAGTGATGGGATTGAACCTCATGGAGGCTTCGTATGTATCCCCATGGAAGGGAATCAAAGTCCGCGTATTTCGGTGGTACGGTGGGACACCTGGAGAGGTGACCCATGAGAATGAACGCATGGATTGGACCCTGGAGGAAGTAAGATCTCCGGGCTAGGGCATGAGCTTTCCAAGGAACGTGGGCTCAGGGGGAAGTTAAGATGAGACGTGGGTGTGAGAGATGGGGCTTACTCTCTGAGACGGCCCAAGAGGGGGAATACAGTTTAACGTCATGTGGGACAAGATACAGTTTTACGTCATGCGGAATGAGGGCATACAGTTTAACGTCATGCAGGATGAGGGCATACAGTTTAACGTCATGCGGTACAAATGATTTGGGGCTTACTCTCTGAGGTGGCCCATGGTGGGTATGGGGCTTACGCCTTGAGGTGGCCCATGGTGGTCGGGGAACCGATGTGGAGAGGTCGGAACGACCGGGTGGTGGGCTTGAACCTCATGGAGGATTCCTACGTACCGTGCGTTAGCACGGATCAAAGTCCACGTAGTTCGCTTGGATGGGGCTTACGCTCTGAGGAGGCCTATGGAGGATGTCATGGTCGATGCGCGCTCTAAGCCCATGTGAGTCATGCTCGGTGTGAGAAACAAGAGGCGGTAGGGACCAGCTGATCACGTCGCAAAGGGTGCGTCTGTGAGAAGCGGAAAGTGGCATACGTGTTGAGCGGCCCAAAGAGGAAACAGGGGATTATACGTGGATAGCGGCCCTTGGTGCTGCGGCTTACTCCAGGGTGGAGGCCCGTGGTGCGACAAAGCGCAGTGGTAAAGGGACTCCACTGGCCTTGGCATGGGGAAGTACGGAGATGCACGGGTGCAACCTTCCGCAAGAGAGGCTAGGGGCTTACGCTCTGAGGCAGCCCTCCCCCGTGGACAAACGCCACTCCGACACGGAGGATCTCATTACATGCGAGGAAGAGTCCATTCCTGTGGAGACAAGTGGGTGTAAATAATTCCCGAGATGGGGGGACCCTGCGTGCGAAGCACGGGGTCGGACCAAAGTTTAACGTCATGTGTTAAAGACGAGGTGCTTAGCAGTTTAACGTCATGCAGCTTGGACGAGGTGGGTTCTCTCCACACCCCTTGGGCTGACATGCCCAATTCCTTCTACCTCTTGTGGGAGGGAAGGCATCGGCAAGGCCGTAGTGAAGGGGGGTTGCAGGGAGAACCATCGAGAGGTCCACGTTTGTGTGGCTATGCGAAGAAGCAATAGTCGTTAGCGTTCCTATGCGGAGAAGAATAAGGAAAAGAAACGCAACGGGAAACACCACACAAGGAACCTTGAGGTTACTTCGCATGAGCCTGGAAGGCCGTACAGGAAAACAATGCATGGCGTGCATGCCCGGCAGGGGAGACATCAGGTGCCGGCGCAGAGAGGCAGCCAAGGGCGTCAAGGTGAAGGGTCCTGGGTTTTGCGCGCAAAACAACGGGATGGCGTGCAATTGGAGCCAGGGTATTGCGCGCGGGTAGGGAATTGCGTGCAAGGTATTGCGCGCACGGAAGGGGATTGTGCGCACGAGACACGTATTGCGTGCAAGGAAGTAACCCGGAGGAGGGGGAAAATACACTTAAACCAGTGGAGTTGCGCGCAAAGGCGAACCTCAGGGTACGGTTGCACGAAAATGGGAATTACCTGGAAGCCATATTGCGTGTGGGGGGAGTCGAATTGCACACACAGGAGCCGATCCGAATTCCACAACCCCCAAACCGTTTGGGGTCGCCTTCTATTTATAGGCATCGGCCGACGCGGAATCTAGGCGGCGCGCGAAATCTGGCGCACTGGGAGCCGTCGGCGTGCAAAACCTCACCGCGAAGAACTGGGGCATGCAAAAATTGCGCGCCTCACCGACTCGATTGCACGCATCCCGGGGATACTTCACACGGACAATTTTATTTCGCATAAGACCTCCTTTATTTTGTGCACCACATCTTGGGCCTCCGGACCGGGCCTCTGATTCCGAAGATGACTTCGCTTTGCCATTTCGAAACTTCCTCTAGGAGTTACGGACTTTTTTGGAATCTACAAATGACCCCCCTCGGAATTGGATCTGCTAGAGGTCGCAATGATAGGATTCCGAGGGAAACTCCAAAGAACCGAAGTGCTGGGTCTCCTGGGCACTTTGCGCACAAAATTCCAACGGAGCACGCAAAACGACGGACTCGTGTGGAATTCTCTTTCTACGTTGTGTGGAACCCTGGCCTCACCTAAAAAAAAGGGGCACTGGGTCCCAAATCCCTACTTTAGATTTTCCCGCGCGGTAGGATTATCGCTCTCATGCGCGAAATTGCTTCCGCGGCTGCGCGTAAAAACGCTCTGGCAGCGCGGAATTCCTTCCAAATTTTGGCCGTCTTTGCGCGCCTGCTCGAGATATTCCGTGCTTAGCATGCAGATTTCATGCCCATCTCCTGGATTTCGCGCACCCACTTCAGATTTCGCTCGGCATTCGCCGATTCCGTGCACTGCATCCTGATTTCGTGCAACTCCCGAGATATTCGAGATGGCCGCAAACTGAGTTGATGAGGGGGAATCTGTCGCTCATAGGACAGAAATAGCGTCGAACGAGGAGGTTTATGGTGCCAAGGTGATTGTCTCCAACAACCTGACCTTGTTCAATCTACTGACTCCGGCCCAGAAGACATATCCCTTGTCTGACAATCTCCCGCTCTGGAACTTTGGCATCCTGGAGGAGGTGCCTCTGCCAGGCTTCGAGGTGGACATGTCGTGGTCATGGGTGACCCGGGAGGACGAGCTTCCTTGCTACAACATCACCAACAATGGTCATCCTACAAGGGAAACCAGACATATGGATGTATATGTCCCGAACCCGAGGACTAGGACCATTACCGGGGACGAGCATGTCGCAGATAATTCTCCGGCCCTCTACGCGAGCACGTTCCGTTAGAGCATCACGGATGACACGAAGGGATGGATGAAGGATTGGGACCTGTGGTCCGGGGGAAACTTCACCAGCTAATGGGCCTGGGAGTTCTAGGTTCGCCATACCTGCGACCCGTTCGGGGATGAACTGCGGTATATCGGCCTGCTCGAGGCGGTATAGACATCGCAGTTCCACTTCCACCGTGAACCTGAGCTCGGGCTGGAGCTATTCACCTGGTGGTCTCATGATACCAATACATTCCACCTTCATCATGGGGATGTCGGCATCAGTATCTGGGACGTTCACTTCATCGGAGGTATCCCACTAGAGGGCTACCAATACGACGAGTTCGTTCCTCCAAAGAACACCTGGGAAGATAGGTCACGGACACCTATGCTGACGTGGAACCTGCTAGAGCTGGCCAAAGAGAGGCTGGGGGTCAAGGAATTCCTGAAGGACATTACCTACAAGGGATGGTTCAGCTTGTTCCTTGAGAAGGATTCGTCCATCAAGATGTCGGGATGGGGTAAACGGTGCCCAATCGTGGCTCAGAGGAGAAAGGACGGGTCATACTGGAGGACCCTATAGGTGGGGAAATACCAATCGTGGGGCTATCGCATCATCGAGGCTCGGGACCCGAACGTCCGGTATGTCGAGTTCCTTACCGCCTTCCTGAGCGGGTGGCTCCTGCCGGTGCGGGACACGAGGATGGACTTCCATCCAGCAACACTGGGGATGGCGGGTACCATGGCTACCAACAAACGGTTCAACTTGGGCATCCCTATACTGGCCAAGCTGTACGCCATCCTGGGATGCATCTCATGAGGGGGGTCACCTCAGAGAGTATTTGGTCCTTTCCAGATCTTCCACGGCTGGGTGGAGGCTCATCTTAGCGGGTAAACTTTCCCAAACACCATTCGCCCTCCGGGAAATGGCATGCGACCGTCCTTGCTGAACATCGTAGGGGTGGCGCCAATGACGCTCTATGAGGAGGGCGTGAGAATCCACATTGGCAACAACAAAAACTTCCACTTCAGCCTGTTCCCCACCCCGGTTGGCCAGATGGTGGACAATGGGCGAGGCTCTCTGGAACAGCAGGAGTATTTCCAGAGCATTCAGGGCGGGGTGCTCATGGATCGGATCGACGGGAATGTGATTTTCTAGCCTTACGTGCCATCCCGATTCGCCAGGTAGTTCGGGTGCCTCCAACGAATGTCGAAGAAGGTATTCACGGCTATCTGGCAGGAGAAGAATCCTTGCGTCCTATGCAAGATGTGGTTGATGTTTACCACCTTCGGCTCTGGCGATGTCGTTACTCTTCCTCCCACCAGGGTTGATGCTGGCCTAGAAACCGAGTCTGTCGAACACTAGACCATCATGTACCCTGAGGATATTTTACGCAAGCGAGTCTGGAAACTCGAGGTTACTCACACGGAAAGCGGGCGATGGGAAGGAAGTCAAGGTGCTTCCAGAAGCGCGGAACCAAGGGTGCGTCAGGCAGAGAGGACTACGCAGGCTGGGACTTCAGCAGCGGGAACATCACATAGCGCCGTCGCGACCTCGTTGCCCGTGGGGGGATCACATGAGGCGGCCAAGGAACTGCCCGAGAAGCAGATAAGATACCTGCTCGAACCTTCCCAAGATGCAATTTTCCCGGCACTGTGGTCGGCCTGGATGACCCTGCGGCAATCGCTGAGCGTTGAAGCCATCTGGCAGAAGATCATGCAAAATGGGATCCAACTGCCAGAGGTTGGGCTCGTTCGAATTACCGATCGGGTGAACTTCCATCGGTGGCATGATTATCTAACGGCCATGGACACATACGCACGCCAAAGGGGTCAGCGTGCGGAGCCACCTTTCCTAGTGAAATTGATGCTCGTCCAGTAGCATGATCCAGAAGCGATGCCTCCAGGAGAAGGCGACTCTGACAAGGAGTCGGAGGGGGAGGAGGAGACCGGAGAAGACGAAGGTGAAGGAGAAGATGAAGAAGAAGGAGAACTCGAAGGTGAGGGGTCGCAAGGGGAGACCTTCCAAGGGAGTCTCCAAGATAGCGGTGAGATTTTTGGATCTTATCTCAACATAACTGAGATACTCGAGGTCTGTCTCTATCTTCATTCATTTTCCTTCTTCATCCATTCTCCTTCGCCTATTTCCTAACCATCTCTCTGCCTCACTCAGGAGCGGCTGAGTGTTGGACGGGCATCCCCACCAGAGGAGGGAGGAGAGGAACCAGTGGTACATGATGGGGATCTGACACCCATCATTGAATTAACAAGCGCAGAGGGGTCTCCCATTACGGTGGCTCCTGCAGCGGCCGGAACACTGGAGACCGATGCTTTGGACTTCTATAAGTCTCACGCTTCACTAATGGAACTTGGTATCAAAAGATCCCAACTAACCAGCGTACGCCTTGCACAATGATCTCAACATTGGAGGCTCGTCAGGCTGTGGAGCCCGGTCCATCCGTGAGTGGACCAGTGGCGGACATACCACCTCATTCAGAACATGCTCCCTACACTGAGTCGGCCCCGAAAATTGGTGAGCAGGGGGCAGTGGACATCAGTGGTGTTGTACCTGAGGTGAGGTCAGAAGCTGATGGAGGCATCATCACTGCTGGGGAGAGAGAATAAGGTTTCCCGGACATCAAGGATCCTATTCCTCACGAAGGCGTCCTTGGGGAGGATCTTGCTGCCGATCTGCTGGCTGCCTTCCCTATGTACCGACCCGCTGAACCTGAGCAGATATATGACTCAGACTCAGAGGCAGCTGAGGAGATCCGGATGACGCGGTTCAAAGGGTGGAAGTGTATCCAGCGCTTTCTCAGACAGCCCCAGTCGGATTGGCTGAGGCGGATGAGATCACTCCAGACTTGGCTGCGCTTCCTGTGCACCGAAGGGGCTAACTCTCAGCGCCTTCATCTAACGGTCCGTGATTACATGGCCAAGAAGATATGTGAGAGCAGCCGGCGCACTGACGTTGCCTAGTGTCGGGAAGGATCAGCGAGCACCTAGGTGTTGCTGAGGGCGGAGCGGGATGTCCGGCACCTCGAAGGGAAGGCGGCAGATAAGGAGGCCTTCAGTGCAATATGCTCTGAGATTGTGGAGTAAGTGATGGCCCAGCTGGCTGACGCGCAGGAACAACTGATGGAGGCGAATCACCAGATGACCGTTCTACGAACCGAGCGGGCGCAGGCACAAGCAAGGGTTGGCGAGCTACGCTATGCGGTGGTTGATGAGGAGAGAGTCTTCAAGAAGCGAAAAGCGGTCCTGGAGCCTACCATCCAAAGGGTATCAGCACTGGAAAGATCGATTCAGTGCGCTGATCCCTAAGGGATTTGTTTTGGCCATCTCATGAACTTCTTGCTTGTACTGCTAATCATCTCAATCCAATACATGGAAAAATCCATTCATTTATACCCTTGGTTTAATATGATCAACCATAATTCCGAAATGAATAACGACTCATCCCTAAGCTCATGTGGGTCGTGCCCAACGTGAGAAGAAAAGGATGCTCGTGCTATCATTTCTCCCAACTGTGGGCCATTGACCAAGCTTCAGGCATCCGAAATTGGGCCTGAATTTTTTAGGAGACCTCAGACCGATTGATATATCACCTTCTCAATGTGCTCTAACACACAAGCGGGGCAATGCCGAGGGCATTGAAATCCATCCGAACATAGGGAGATGGACATGAAGGGTGAATTACGGTGCCCAAATTCAGAACACTATGGGGTGTGACGATGGAGGATAACTATTAACCGTGGAGGAAACACATCATCCATATCATCTTGGCCTGGAATGGGGACAATAAATGAGGGCTGACCGCTAACCATGTTCGCAACATGGGGCCTAACTCAAATATCTTTGGTCAGTTTTCCGAAACGTTGGCCTAGGACAGCAGGCGGACCATAGGTCTTCATCCATATTGCTACAATAGGCGTACCAATGTTCTATCATCCATATTTTGGTAGCAGGAGGACGAAAGTCTATCATCCATACTGTAAGGGGGTCACGTAAAACATGAACAGTCCTCTGGAACATTGGCCCAGGACAGTAGGCGGACCATAGGCCTATCCTCCATATTGCTACAATAGGCGGACCAAAGGTCTATCATCCATATTGTGGTAGCAGGCGGACCAAAGTCTATCATCCATAATGTTAGGGGGTCCTATAAAACATAAAAGGAAATGAGGATCTAAATAAAGGGGCGTGCAAAGCCTGGATGGTGGAATGGTGGTTTTTTCGAATAGAGTCCAACACTCCCGAAATTGTGCCACTGTGGTGAAGGCGCATTAGGCGGACATACCAACCTGATCGCGGATCGTCCCAATTTCCAGGCAAGGCCTCTTTGGCGAGAGAACTACCGCTTACCATTATTAACATGGGGCATCCTGAACTTATTCAGGGTAGATGTCCCGATTACATCACTTCCCAAGAAGTCAGACCGAGAGGCTGACAATAACGAGGGACAGGGTTTGGTAATCCCTAGGGCTGGACCCAAAACGAAATGTTCGGGCATTCCTAAATATCTCATTAGGATGATAATAAAGCCACATATAGTTCTAGAAGCATAGTTTAACATCATGTAGGACAAAATACTGTTTAACGTCATGTAGGACGAGCGACACCTCTCATATGGGGAAAGGCACGGCACGACGAGTAACCTGACGTGAATGAGAACATAATCATGCACCACACCGTACAATCCCATAAGAGAGAGCGAGTCGTAGAAATCCAAAGAAAGGATCTTAGTTTTAGGTCTTAGAACTCAGACCAAAGGATAAGGGGAATGGGAGACACATGGTAAAGCGATTGCAAAACCCAACGTGAATGGGGAAAAACCCTGCTTACTATGTGCTCCCAGGGATGCGTTTAGTCTGAGAGACCAAGCGCGAAAAGTTAGGTTGGGCCTGTGGGGAAGTTCCCAGGCGCTCCTACGTATCTCATAAGGATGAGACTCAAGCCATACGTAGTTCTTGAAAGGCAGTATGGCGCGATGTGGCACCTGCGAAAAGGACGAAGGAGTCATTCGGGTCTAGCCCTCGCACCCAAAAGAAGCGGCATTTGATATATCTTGTTTGTTTTTTAAGGTAAATGGTTTTCTTTGTGGGGCGACTGGCCTAGGATAGAAATTCATGGTGTCTCCACAATAATCAATCCATAACAGGCATTGACAAGTGGCTTGGTAATCGAACAATACCAGGCATGATGTCCCCCGTGGGGAGGTCATCACAATGCTGTGCCATTTTTCTTCGTGCGGCCAAGACGATATCATCAAAGTTTAAGGTCTCATGGTAGGACCAACATCACAGTTTAAGTTCATTTGGTGTGGACCGACAGCACAGTTTAAGGTCGTATGGCTTGGACCGACAGCACAGTTTAAGGTCCTATGGCTTGGACCGACAGCACAGTTTAAGGTCGTATGGCTTGGACCGAAAGCACAGTTTATGTTCATATGGCTCGGACTAAGGGGAACATGCATGATGCGACAAAGCATACCTGATGCGGGTGTGGGCGTAATCTTATACCATCACTGCGCGCGATTCCGAGAGAGGAACCTTGGTCCAAGGGGCCGGCGAGGGTCCAACCATCAGGAGGGGGACGGGAGATGCTAGCTCCCAGCTGTGCTAGGCCCGAAACGCAATGTCCGGGCGACTCCTCGTTTCCCATGGGGATGAGGGTCAAGCTGCACGCAACCTGTAAAGAAGAAACCCAAGTACATACTCTAGCGCTCAGATTGCGGGAGCCTCAAGAGACACCGTTACGCAGCTTGGTCTGTCTGACATGTGGGGGTATACTGAGGGTTAGTACAAGGATTGTCAAGATTCTACCTTGACATGGTGGGGTGGAACATAATGTGAATCATGCAACCAACATTCAGGGCCTGGGAAAACCGGCGTGATGACTGAGGATTACTGCTGACAATGTTCGCAACACAACATCCTATCACATTAGCCATGGGGACAAAAAAATTAGCATAAACTGCTAACCGTATTCGCAACACGGGGTTTGTATCAATTTTTTGTCTGAAACCCTTGGGGTAGTTGGCCCGTGAAGGTAGGATAGACCTTGGGCGTTGTATCCAGGCCGTTCTTGGGGGTCCCTCCAGGTGTGAAGGATGATGGGGGCCCGAATGAAGGCGAACACGAAGCTTGAAAAGTGGATGGAACTTTCCTAAGTCGAATCTGACACTCCAGGTCCTAGACCAGAGTACACTGAACACATTATGAGACCACTGGAAAGGGTCAAAGGGCTCAGTCTGAGAGCGTCCAAAAGATGGCGGACCCCCGAGAAAAGGGGGGCGTAATTCCAAACACCCTGGCAACCGGGAGATCGTCAGATCTTTTAAGAGATGGGGCTGGACCTGACATCTAGGTGTTCAGGCGGTCCTATGTATCCCATAAGGATGGGAATCAAGTCGCACGTAGTTCTTGAAAAGAATCATTTTAATGTCATGGGGAACATGACAATAGAGGGATAATCCTAAGGACAGGGTGCGGGTGGTGCATCTATTGAAAACCCGACGTGAATGAGGACATAATACCATAACACGCCACGTGATCCTGTGGTCAAGGTCCCAAAGGTGAGACATACACGATTGAGGACCTCAAGCTGGACCCAAAGACGAAAGGTCTGGGCATTTCTACGTATCCCATTAATATGGGAATCAAGCTATTATTAGTTCTAGGAACACAGTTTAACGTCATGTAGGACAAAATACAAATCTTAGTTTTAGGTCTTAGAACTCGGACCAGGTACAGTTTAGGGTCGTGCGGGACCATACAGTTTAAGTTCATGTAGGACCAAGTGCAGGCTTAGGCAAAGTACTGATTGAGGAACCTGGCGTTGGTGGGAGGAGTTATGCGCTCACCATCCATAGTTACCAGGGAATACATGCCATTGGGATAGACCTTATGGACAATAAAGGGCCCCTCCCACTTGGGCTCTAACATAAGTGGTTTCCTTCTGGGAATCATTGGTTCTCTGAGAGCCAGAACCAGGTCACCTTGCAGGAAAGAGAGGAGGTGAACCTTCTTATTGAAAGCTCGAGCCATCATGCTCTGATGCCTTTCCAAGTTATGTAAAGCGTGAAACCTACTTCCGTCCAGCGCTTCCAATTCGGCTAGACGGATTTTGGCAACTCTATCCGGCACTTGCTGGTCGTAGACCGCCGTGTGCAATGAGGTTAACTAGATCTCGATGGGCAAGATGGCCTCAGCTCCGTATACCAGGGAATACGGAGTCACCTGGGTGGAGTTACGATTCATCACCCTATAATCCCAGAGGGCGTTGGGGAGCTTTCCCGGACAACTTTTCTTGTTCTAACCAACCATCTTTTTCAGAATGTTAGACAGGGTTTTGTTAAATGCCTCAATATGTCCATTCGCATGTGCATGATAGTGGGAGGTGTGTTTAGAGAGAATGTTGTACTTAGCGTACAATTTCTTCATCTCGGCCACTCGGAAGTTGGTTCTATTATCCGGGACGATAGCGTGAGGTACTCCAAACCGATAGATGATATTGGAGATCACAAAGTCAGCGATAGAATAGGCCTTGACTTCCCTGAGCGGGATTGCCTCTTCCCACTTCGAGAAGAAATCCGTAGCGGTTAAGATGAACTGGCACTGGCGGGCTGTCGCCGGTGGGTAAGACCCTATAATATCCAACCCCCAGACTACAAAGGGATAAGAATACTTGGTAGTATGGATAGGCTCTGGTGGCTGATGGACAAAGTTAGCATGAACTTGGCATGCATGAAACCTCTTCGCATACTCGATGCAGTCATAGATCATGGAGGGCCAGAAGTATCCCAGCCTCCGAATCTGGTGAGACAACTACGACCCGGCCTGGTGGGCACCACAGGAACCAGCGTGCACTTCTTGCATGACATGTGGAATCTCGACTCCTTGAAGACAATGGAAGACAACACCATCAAACCCATGCCTGTAAATGAGCTGCTCCAGGCTGGGACCACTTTGAAGGGTGAACTGCGGTGCAGGGCGTCGGATTCGTTCTCTCTCGGCTTGGTCCAGTGGAATATTTTCGTGCTGGAGATATTCAACCAAGGGCGTCCTCCATTCAAGAACTGTCTCGATCACCATGCCTGAAGCCCCCGAGGATCCTGACGTAGGGGCACCTGCGGTGAGATGGTTCACTCGCGGGCCACGATCAACCTCCGGAATAACAGGAGAAATGACTCTCTGGTGCGCCACGTGGATGATTAGGTCATCCTGTTTGGGCTCTGTAAGTGATGCGGCCATGCTGGCGAAAAATCTGCTCGACTGTTCTGCGACTGGGGAATGTGAACGACATCTGGCCGGGAGGGGAACTAATCCATTAGACGGAGGGTGCACTCCAACAATGGCATGAATTCTGTATTTCTGACAGTATAGTCACCATTGACCTGCTTGATGACTAGCTTAGAGTCCCCTTTTACATACAGATGAGGTACGTCAACCTCTAGAGCCAACTCAAGGCCAGTGATGAGGGCATGATATTCTGCCTCATTGTTGGTGTAGCCTTCTAACAACAGGAATGAATATGGCAGAATAGCTTGCTCTAGGGTGATGAAGACGATACCCAGGACCACTCTGTTAAGCCTAGGATCATTGAGGCTTCTACCGGTGGGGCTCCAGGAAGCACCGTCCAAGTGAATCTGCCATCATGGGAAGGCGTGATCGACTGAGAGGATTGCCTCATCACGAAAGCCTAGATCCAATGGCTGGTCCGCGGAGATTGGGTGGGCAGCTAAGAAGTCTGCCAATGCCTGTCCTTTAACGGCCTTCTGGGGTACGAACCTGATGTCAAACTGCTGGAGGATCACCGCCCAGCGCGCCAATCGGCCAGTCGGCATAGGTTAGTTCAGGATGTATTTGAACAGTTCTACCCGAGATACCAGCTTTACCTTGTGGTACTGCAAGTAGTGCCGCAATTTTCTCATAGTAAATACGAGCGCCAGACATCTCTTCTCAATGGGAGAATATCTAATTTCCGCGTCAAGGAGCATTCAGCTGAGCTAGTAGAGGCTATTCTCTGTTCCCTCATTGTTCTTCTGGGCGAGAAGCGCACCGAGGGATCGCTCTAGGGCAGTCACGTAAAGGACCAGCGGCTTTCCTGGAATGGGTGACATCAGTACTGGAGGTTGAAGCAGATACTTCTTGATTTCCTCAAAAGTGATCTGACACTCTTCGTTCCACCCATAGGCGGTGCCTTTTTTCATGAGCCGAGAAAAGGGCTTACACTTGCCGGCCAGATTAACAATGAATCGGAATATATAGGCTAAGTGGCCTTGGAGGCCTCGAAGCTCCCGAATATTACTCAGGGGAGGCATCTGACTGATGGCCTTGATCTTCTCTGGGTCGATCTCGATGCCTCGATACCTAAAAATGAAGCCAAGAAACTTTCCGGAGGTGACCCCGAAGGCGCATTTCAACGGGTTCATCTTCAACTGGAGAGAATGGAGGAAGCCGAACACTTTTTCAATTTCATTGAGGTGGTGCTGGCGCTGACTAGATTTAACCACCAGGTGGTCTACATAACACTTCACTAGCGTCCCTAGGATCATCTTGAATATGCATTGCATAGCCCGTTGATAGGTGGCACCCGCATTCTTCAGGCCGAAGGGCATAACCCGGTAGCAGAAAGTGCCCTGGGGGCCCTGAAGGCAGTGAACTCTTCATCCTCTGGGGCCATCCGGATCTTGTTGTACCCGGAGTACCCATACATCAAGGAGAGGGCTTGGAACCCGACCGTGGCATCGATCAACAACTCTGTCACGGGAAGAGGAAAATCATCCTTCGGACAGTGGAGATTGAGATTGCGGAAGTCGATTGCGACTCTGAACTTCCCGTTCTTCTTCCTGACTGGCACAATGTTGGCTAGCCACCTGGGGTATTGGACTTCCTTGATGAAGTTGGCCTTGATGATCTTATCAAATTCGGCCTCAACCATGGCACCAAGAGAGGGGTGCATCTTTCTGGGAGGCTGCATGAACCCGCGATGGTTTGATGGGAGGCCAAGGCATTAGACGGCTACCTAGGGATCTAGTCCTGGCATCTCGTCATAATTCCAGGAAAACACATCACGGTACTGTCTGAGGAAGTCTATGTACCGTTGTTGTTCCATGGGGGGTATAGTGGCACTGACCAATGTGGGTCTTGGGTCTGCCTCGCTACCGAGGTTCACCTGTACTAACTCATCGACCGTGGTGGAGACGCCCTCCTCAAAGGCTGGAGGAGCATCTTCCATGTCCTCCTCTCCTCTTGTGGATGGATTGTCCATGGGGGGAGCCGTTTCGGGGCTGCCAGACCCTGGTGGGAAGTTGGTGCTGGATTGGGAGGCAGAGGTCATCACGTCAGGAGACTCAGGAACTGCGGAGACCATGGCGACAATGGCGTTTGATCCAATCCCATATAGCCTTCGGCCCAAGGGGCCATGCTTTACGACATCAAAGTAGTAGTGGCGCATTGGCTTGAGCCGGTTGATTCCGGCCCAGCGAAACAGACACGTATGATGTATTGTCGTTACCATGATCCCAACGTCCTGATATCATACAGTGGTAGGAGGCTCGGGGATCACCTGAGCCATGTTGGTGTAAGAATACAAGGTGATTTCCTGCCGTTGCTTAGACCCGGAAATTTTCCTTCCTCTGGTAACCGAGACAACAATGCACTCCCCCATATTAGGGGTCATGGCCTCCAACCGATGGATTGGGAAGACATATGCGTCATCCAAACCTGCCCAGGGATCACTCATGATAGTGGCGGGCTCGACCTCACCTATCAGGATCTCCTTGTCCTTGCTCTTGTAATAGTCAGCGTCCAGGTAATGGGCTTCACAAGAGGAAAACGGAAACGCATCTCTTTGGAGCATGCCCACTCGACCCTTAAGGGAGTATTTGAGGCATTGGTGATACGATGTGGGGACCACTACAAAAAGGTGGAGCCACGGCCTGCCCATCAACACGTTGTAGGCGGTGTCCTGAGAGACAACCATGAATTCGGTATTGGAAATTAGTCCACCGAATTGGGTCTTCAGACGAATCTTGCCGAGTGGAGTTTTCTCGGTCCTGTGATACCCCTGGATCCTGAGGTCGGAGGGAGTTAAATCATCCTCAGACAACCCCAGTTTCTGCAGTGTCCGAGTTGGGATTAGGTTAATCCCAGAACCCGTGTCGACAAGACAGCGGCGGAATTCCATGCCATTGAACTGGTCAGTGATGTACAGTGGGCAGATGTGCCCCTGTATGGGAAGGTCTTCATCTTCGCCGGAAAACGAGATAACCGCCTGACATTCGGCGTCCTCAATCACCTCGGTGTGGAAGGCTTCTGCGGCCGATACCTCTGTTTCAAACTGGAGGGGGCTCCTTAAAGCCTCGGCGAGCACCTCACGTTTTTCAGACGACAGACGAAGGGCCTCAAGGATAGAAAGCTTTGCCGGAATGTTGGCCAAGTGCTTCATAACATCATACTTTTGGGCCAAACGCGAGATTCTGCTTACAGGAGGTCGCTCTGCGATTGGAGGTATGACGGGCCCTACTGGCGGGACCAGAGACTGACTGGTACTAGGCACGTCCCGTTGTTCAATAGCCGATGCCTGGGAGGTGGCTGTCGTGCTAGGACTGGAAGGCTGTAGTCGGCCGGTGGCAGGGCAGGGCCAGTTGCGACACGGATGAGGTGGTTCCGCCTGATCCAGCAACACAAATGGTGGTGGAGGCGAACCTGTTGACACTGGGTGAGGGATCCGCGTGTGCTACTCTCTATATCGGGCCTGCTGCCTGGTCTCGGTAGCATGCACGGCCTGACTGGAGGTGACGACTGTCGTGCCCTGGTGATTCATGTAGCCACGTCTCCACTGACATTGGAAAAGTCTGGGGACATTGGGGAGGTCAACCTATCATTCCTCATCGTCGGGAGTCAAAAGGGATTTACCAACTCTACGGTGTTAACTAAAGCGTGCACCAGGATTTCGCTCGAGGAGTCATCCACTACCGGATGGAGTCTCGGAGGGATCCCCATCTCTGGGGGCATAAAATCATCAATCATGTGGAAAGATGATGGCACTGGAAGGGTGCATTCTTTCTTCTTACGCCGCTGCTTGCCCTTCTGGGAAGAGGTAGGTTGGGACGATGATGCCAAAGTGGCGCTCGCAAACTCTGAGGGCTCTGGCTGACTCAGGCGGGCACTGATGATTCCATGGTCATGGGAGACCATCCTGTGGGCCATCCAGTCATTATACTTTCGGGACCCACAGTCGGAAACCTATTCCCACTCATCCCCGTTGTCACTGCTGACATCTGATCTCACGAAGACACATGCCACCTGTGCCGGGGTTGGGCCCAACCTGACTATGTTGTTGTCAATCTGGTCTTGGATACATTCCTTGAACACATAGCATTGCTGGATGGTGTTTCCCAGGATCCGGTGATAAGGACAGTAGTTAGGGTGATCAGTGAGACATGCCTCTTCTGGCTTCCGGCACTCAGGCAGCCACACGATCCTCTGCTCTTAGGTGCTATGGAAATAACCGGGGACCTGGGCCTCACCAAATGAGTAAGTATGATTCCTTTTATCTGCAAAGGTGTCTCTTGGAGGTTAACCATGACCAGGGGCAGGAGGACCAGGCTGAGGAGGCGGAGCCTGATTATCTCGCCTAGGTGGTGGCAGTGCATTACGCGGAGGCGCCTGCCAATTTTGAGGCGGTCACTGCTGGGCCGGAGGTTGTGCCCATGGGGGTGGACCCCTATGAGTCTGCTGAGCTGGCCTTACTAGTAGAAACTCTAGCAGTCTGGGGGCCTCTATCTGGGCTACAGCAGCGGGCTCGGCTCTGGCGACTCTCCTTGCAGAAATTACATGAGGCAACGGGCGTGCCTGACTGGCCTGTTACAGGGCTTCTTCGAGGCGCTGAGCCTTGTCTGAGAAGTCCCAAAACCCTCCAGGGTAATTCTGAGTGATCAGAGAACAAACCATCTCTACCTTGACGTTCCCTACACACATCGTCAGTAATTTCTCCTGAGTTAGTGGCATGTCATGGGAGTACGTGAGCGCCTTCCACCGGGCGACGAAGTACGCGACTCGCTCGTCAGGCCTTTGTTTGCACCTGAAGATGTCTACAATGTTCATATTCCGAGTTTTGGAACTGAACGGTTAGAGGAATTTCTGGCGAAGGTCCTCCCAGCTAGTCACATATCCAACAGGGAGATGGTTGTACCAGACGAATGCTAGTCCTTCAAGTGTCTGAACGAAGCAACAGAGCATGGCAGCCTCCTGCTGCGCCGGGGTCCCTAACATAGGCCCGTACCTCGAGTTGAAGTGGTCCAGGTGTTTTGGAGGGTCTTTGGTCCTGTTAAAGGGGTCGAAAGTGGGGTTCCCAAATCCCGGCGGGGCCGGCATATCATCCACCCATGCTGGGTATGGCTTGCCGTCCTGTGGGATTACCTCCTTCCGAGTTTCCAGGGCCTCCAAGCGGGCGAGGATTACTTCCATCAGATCTTCCATATGCGGATTCATGTCCTGATGGGGATCTCTATCCACAAGAGAATTTCCGGGATCTTCGATACAGTATTCAAGCTCAGCAGCTCGCGGGGCGGCTGGCGGAGCGACTCTCGGGGCGGTGGGAGGAAACTGAGAAGGGTCCCCCAGGTGGTCCCACAACTCGGGAGGGTTCGGAGAAACATATCGTGTGCTCTTGCCATGGGTTTCAGCCTCTCCCCTGACGGAGAACGTGACATGGTCGTGTTTTCCTGATGGAATCTCAACAAGGGGTATATGCTCCTGCCCCTACTGTCCTGGTCTAGCGTTACCGTAGTCAGGCCGTCGCTCTGCAATGTGTTCGGCCAAGAGCTCATCAACCAGCCTCTTTTTCTCAGCAATTTGTTGGCTTAGCATGGCCTTATTGGGATCTTCTTATGCCTTCTGCACCATGGTAGATGGGTCGACCAATTTGACAGACCTGACGAGCTCTTTACCCTTGCCGATGTTTCGGCTCAGTGTCAGTGCCTCTGTGGGTACCAGGAGACCCAGGAGGATCCTCTATTGGCGATTAATCCTCCCAGATGGGTCTAGTAGTGGCTTGTCCTCAGGGGGTGAGTCCCTATCGAGGGGCTCCATACCGTTTCCCTCATCTGAAAGGTCAGCCATGTTGACTTCCACTACCCTTGGCGGCGTTCCCTCAGGGCCGCCCAGTGAATCGGGCTGTCGGCGGATCGCACATAAAAGAAGGGCAGCGTACTACCCCCATCCACGGATTTATGCGTGGGGGGTGTATTCCTCAATAACTTTGTGGATTACTTGAAAACTCTGGACGCATTGTTGCTGGAGGGCCCCATGGTGGCCTAGTGACTCGGGGTGTCAAACCGCAGGGTGCGCTGCCAGGTCGACCCGACGACACTGCTCACTAATATCCACGAGATGTGCTCGGCTCCCAGGATAAGGTGCTAGCTGATGGCGAAGATGAGAGTGAGTCACTCGAAGAGTCTGGCGGAATCATTCAAACTCTCCCGCGGTGAGTGACTCTATCACATCAAAATCTGATCCTGAGACCGGCCAAAACTTCTCGAGGAAGTGGCCTGCTGCGAGGACGGTCTAGAAGCTCCAAGACTCCAGTTCGGGTTATGGACCTTTCTTCCCCCGCTCGTCATCATAGAATAGTTGAGGAACTAGCAATGGTGCTGAGGCAGGCTGCTGGGACGGTGGGCTGGCCGGTGGGGAATACGGCGAACAGGCCGATTGGCCGCCGATCCCTGGGTCATCCTCCAAGGGTTGTAGTGCCCTGGCTGCCATGTCGCGATAGGATGGGCCGGAGAATGGGCCTCCTGTCACAGCGTCGGTGCTTTCCAAGGGTTTTTTACCTCGCGACTCTTCCGTCAATCCCCAGAAAAGTTCCCCACCCTCCCTGATAGAGGTGGAAGGTGCTTTCAGGGAGGCCAGTGGAAACTGCAGGTTTGACCCCTGGGGGTACGCCAAGTCCCCGTCCTCCTGGATATACCTTCAGAGGGAGGATGGAATCATACGGATCTTGCATTCGGGGAGTACGAGACTGACGCGCCGCGTGACCATCCCTGCCCTCAACTCGAAGGGTTGAGGGGAAGGTTCCATCGTCGAGTCGTACTCTGCCTCAGAATTCGAGAAACGGACTGTTCTAATTTCCGTCCGGACTCCCCTAAAATTACTCTTACGGCGACGACGCCCGGCCTTCTTTCCCCTGGATTTCTCCTCAAGGTTAGGATGATTTCTGTCAAGGAGTCCCCTGGTAGCAATAGAGCTGAGGCAGAGGGGACTGAAGGCCGGGCTGCGAGAAGCATCGGGACAGCTGTCCAAAGGGACATGGGGAGGACCTCCATGTGAGTGAGCGACTGGATACGCAACAGCTCCATACTCACGGCCAGAAGTAGGGGGAGTGACCTCATACCCAGTGCAGTGGGTGCTGGAAAGAGTCATACCTGGAGCGTAGCCATCGCGAAGAAGCCTTCGGCTTTCTAGATCAGTGGCACGGAATGAGCCTTCATGGTGGATGGCACTACTGCGGATTGGTCGGTGGTGGCCATTGCCAGTGCCCGTGACCAGGAGATTCGACCCAACTCGCCTGTAGGTCGGTCAGGGTTTTGATCCCAGTTGGGCATGTGGTTACCCCTACTCAACGTGTGCGGGGGTCTGGTAACAGGAGTCAGCAGTGGCTCGGGCCACAGTGGTTGCTGATGTTGGTGCCCTAGGACGGGCATTCTCTTCCGCTCGCGCCTGACGCTAGCATCAGGTCAGATGGGTCAGAGCCAGCGGTGCGGGCATGAATATTTCCTACTCCTCGGCCCGGGGAGTCGGGTGGCGGCGTCGACGCAGCCTGGAAGGGGTTCTTGCCGTTAACCCCTGGGACGGGTCTCCGATCGGGAGGACCCGGACATCCCCCACCTCATTGGCATTGGGGAGGGATGTGACCAGGCGCTCTGGGGATAGACTCTCGAAGAGGTTGAACGTCGGAGTGGGGAGCGGCGGCTCCCTACACGGCCCTCAGGGGAGGCGATGGTGGTGAGTCACAGCCACCTCTAGATCCAAACGGGACATTCCCCTGGTGGGGATGATCCCTTCCTCGTCGTACCTACGAACCAAGTCATTGATCACCCTTCACTGGATGATTTCTGACAGGGAGAGGGGGAATGGGTTCCCGGAAGCTACGACGGTCGAAGTCAGAGCGACTATGGAAATGGAGGGACGATACGGGGTGGCCGCGTCGGTACTGACCCAGCCTCTGTGCTGGTGGGCAGGTGGCGATCGAGCTCCAGATGCAGTGATTTGATTCCTGGAAGCAGGGAGACGAACCCATTAGTACCAATAGGAAAAGAGATAAACAACCAATAGCCCATCATCATTCCGTCTTTCATGGCTGGCGAGATGGATCCACGCTGACGACGTCGCAGAACGGAGTGGTCAACGTCTGGACGGCCTCGACCCCTGGCGGGTTTCACGTCCCGGTGATAGGTACCTGGACCTGGTGACATGCTAATCTTCTAACACCCTAAACGCTACCATTCTCTGTATTGAGGAGAAGAGATTCACGTCGGGTTCACCATTTTATGTTTCCGACGCTTTCGCCAGGGTGCGCGCATCCGTTTTCGGGGAGAACGCACTGCTTGTTGCCCCGCATTCCTGCTTTACAAAGGCGGGCGGAATCCATTCCTTATTCAGGGACGTCTTCTCCTTGATTGAAACTGGGATGATGGGATGTCAGTTCATCCTTCCGTGGATTCCTCCTCGGACCTCGTTACCTAGTCCGGGTCTCCCTCATAGATTTAAGGCGGGTTCGTGAAGTTCGTTCCCGGCGCCATATCTACATGGATGCCAGTTAATTATGCTTCTTCCTTCGAGACTCTCCAAGGGGTCTCGTCGGGGTAGTAACCTTCGGTGAGGATAATGGTCACATTGGGTTGTCGTTGGCATGTCTGTCTTCTATCCCTTATCACAGGGCTTCTCGAGGGTGCGGAAGCCCGAGGCATCCCACATCGAACGCGGGGATTGTGTACCATCTGATTTTTTCTTTAGCTTCCTATGTTTAACACAGGGTATGCCGTGATTTTAACGTCTAGCATAGATGGATCGGGCTGAAGTACCCCTAGGGGGAACACCGGTGTTGGGGCCAGCACGTGGGCGGCTTCCCAGATGTCATGGAGTGGGATGGGGTGGCATGATCTCACCGGGATGTGGCGGCCCAGGTAAGGATCAGGATAGATGGTGGAGTGATGGGCTTGAACCTCGTGAAGGCATCTTATGTATCCCCATGGTAGGGAATCAAAGTCCGTGTAGTTTGGTTTTACGATGGGACACCTGGAGAGGCGACCCGTGAGAATGAACGCATGGATTGGAGCCTGGAGGAAGTAAGATCTTCGGGCTATGTCATGAGTTTCCCGAGGCACGTGGGCTCAGGGGGGAAGTCAGGATGAGAGGTGGGTGTGAGACATGGGGCTTACGATCTGAGACGGCCCAAGAGGGGGAATACAGTTTAACATCATGCGGGATGAGATACAGTTTAACGTCATGCGGGACAAGGGCATACAGTTTAACGTCATGCGGAACGAAGGATTTGGGGCTTACTCTCTAAGGCAGCCCATGGTGGGTATGGGGCTTACACCCTGAGGTGGCCCATGGTGGTCGGGGAACCAACGTGGAGAGGTCGGAACGACCGGGTGGTGGGCTTGAACCTTGTGAAGGCTTCCTATGTACCATACGTTAGCATGGAGCAAAGTCCACATAGTTCACTGGGATGGGGCTTATGCTCTGAGGCGGCCCATGGAGGATTTCATGGTCGATGCGCGCTCTAATCCCACGTGAGTCATGCTCGGTGTGAGAAACAAGAGGCAACAGGGACCAGACGATCACGTCGCAAAGGGTGCGTCCGTGAGAATTTGAAAGGGGCTTACGCGTTGAGCGGCCCAAAGAGGAAACAGGGGCTTACGTGTTGAGCGGACCATAGAGGAAAAAGGGGCTTACGCGTGGTTAGCGGTCCTTGGTTCCGGGGCTTACTCCAGGGTGGAGGCCCATGGTGCGACAAAGCACAGTGGGAAAGGGACTCCACAGGCCTTGGCAGGGGGAAGTACGGAGATGCATGGGTGAAACCTTCCACAAGAGAGGCTAGGGGCTTACGCTCTAAGGAAGCCCTCCCCCGTGGACAAATGCCACTCTGACAAGGAGGATCTCATTCCATGCAAGGAAGAGTCCATTCCCATGGAGACGACTGGGCGTAAAGAATTCCTGAGCTGGGGGGACCCTGCGTTCAAAGCATGGGGTCGGACCACAGTTTAACGTCATCTGTTAAGGACGAGGTGCTTAGAGGTTTAACGTCCTTCGTGGCTATGCGAAGAAGCGATATCCGTTAGCGTGCCTATGTAGAGAATCATAAGGCAAAGCAACGCAACGGGAAACACCGCCCAAGGAACCTTGAGGTTACTTCGCATGATCCTGGAAGGTCGTACGGGAAAACAACGCATGGAGCGCATGCTCGGCAGGGGATACATCAGGTGCTGTTGCAGAGAGGCAGCCGAGGGCGTCAAGGTGAAGGTTCCTGGGTTTTGTGCGCAAAGAGAATGTTTGTGCGCAAAACACCGTGATGGCGCAAAATTGTAGCCAGGGGATTGCGCGCGGGTAGGGAATTGCACGCAAGGTATTGCGTGCACAGAAGGGGATTGCGTGCACGGGACACAGATTGCGCGCAAGGAAGGAACCCGGAGGAGGGAGAAAATGCACTTAAACCAGTGGAGTTGAGCACAACGGTGAACCCCGGGGCAAGGTTGTGCGAAAAGGGGAATTACCTGGAAGTCATATTGCGCACGGGGGGAGTCGAATTGCATGCACGGGAGCCAATCCGAATTCCGCAACCCCCAAACTGTTTGGGATCACCTTCTATTTATAGGCATCGGCTGGCACGGAATCCAGGCGGCGCGCGAAATCTTCCACGCCGGGAGCCGTCGGCGTGCAAAACCTCGCCACGAAGAACCGGGGCACGCAAAAATTGTGCGTCTCACCGTCTCGATTGCATGCATCCTAGGAATACTTCGCGTGGACGAATTTATTTCACACAAGTCATTCTTTATTTCACACACCACTTCCCGGGCATCCGGACCGGGCCTCTGATTCCGAAGATTCCTTCGCTTTACCATTTCGAAACTTCCTCTAGGAGTTAAGGACTTTTTCCGCGTCTACAATATTATCATACTCTTATCCTCTTTAAAGGATATTTAATATTTTCCCTAAAACTCAGGTTATGTTGTATGTTTTAAAAGTTACTTATCCACTATTTTTCATGATTTTACTTGAGTTGGACATAATTTATCATCATCTATAATTATTTTCCCCTATTATTGTCCCATAATTTTGTAATCCCTTATTTCAATGAATCCATTATGATATTCGATTTGGTTATTCTATAAGACATGATTGTATAACCCATTTCTTTCGATGGGTCATATTATGTTTGTGCCTTCTGATTGATTTCATTATATGGAAAACCTATGAATTTGCATTTTATTATGGGTGAAACCATATATCTCTCCAATTATATGTTTAATATGTAGGTATAATGAGATGATAATTATGGGATTATGGGGAAAACATAATCCTTCGTGGGACTCTATCCACCATGTGATGTTTTCTTGGCAGTTAGCATTGACTTGTGATTATGTCATGTTTTATGTTGTTTCCACATTCCTTTTATTCCATGATATTATGATTACATTTTATTTATTTCACTCTACCAAGTTATTATTCTTTAGCCTTCTCTATTAGGATATTAAGTTATTCCTTTTGACTCACATATTATGCTTTATTATTATTTTTATTCATATACAAGGCTTTTAAGCTCACCCCATTCCTCTATGTAATCCCAATGTTATCTTATATATTTATAGGCAATTAATGTTATTTTAGAGATGATAAGGGATAATAAAACCTAAAATTTTGGTAAATAATATAGTGAGTGGCTTTTATGAAATTTCATCCCTCTCTGAAAAATACAAGTCGATATGGATTTAGAATAGTTTTACATTGGGGTAATAACCCAAAAAATTGGATATTGGGTATTAAATAAATCATAAACTAGTGCATGATAATGTTGAATTTCTATACACCTAGTTTGACACAGCCTGGGGATATGCTTTAGAAAATTTAAGAACTCTTTATGAACCATTATAATGGGCTTGAATATATTGTTAGGTTTCAAAGCCTAATAAGGAAATTGTCGTCGAAATTCTAGATTGAAACCTAGAGACTCATAACATAGGATATATATGTCATTTATAATTTATTCATTATAAGTTCATAGTTTACCTTTTATATGTTTTTTAGTTTGAGTATTCTCATCCCTATGTTTGTTTTGGATATAGTGAATGATAAGAACCATAATCAAATAGTGAAATGTGCGGTCATTATCTTGTTCATGAACATCAAATATCCTCTATTTTTAACGTTTTATGGACTCCACCATATCTTTCATGTTTAGTAGAACTAGACATGTACCACCCCAAAACATGGGGGTGGAGCCATCTGTGATAACGGAAAATAGAGAAATAATTACATCCCAAGTATATAAATCCTCCCCAATCAATGTTTGTGGACTAAATCACTCAGAACATCATGGAATAATTCCATTATTAGAAATTTATGTGACATTTTGAATGGATTGGATATTGTGATATTAATCCAACATCAACATTTAGGGGAGAGATTTTACTCTTCACATCCTGAGTTATCCTTTGATTCTACACAAGTGTAAGGAGTATAATTAATCTCCTTATGAATTTTATTGTCAAATATGGATATTATTACCTTAAAAACAAGAATATATTTCTTAAATGATGATGAAAAATTAGAGAATAATTCTTGAATACCTTCCCATTGTGAAGGACTATATTATTTCATTCCATGAAAATTCGTTCGGTCTTCCTTATAACAAATAGGTTGACTTCTTAATTGAACATAAACCTGGATCTTTTTCCATATCCAAGACTCCCTATATAATGGACACATTGGAGTAGGATGAACTAAATAATTACTTACAATAGAATCTAGAAAAGTGTTTTATAAACCTGATTGCTTCACCATAGCCTGTTTCGGTCCTATTTTTCATAAAAAGGGATGGACCAATTCACATATGCATTGATATTCATAAATGTAATAAAATCATGATAAATAACAAGTATATATAGCCATGGATTGATGAATTGTTTGATGGAATATGTGGGTCCTAGTGATTCTTTATTGTTGACATTTGGTTGAGATATAAACAATTAAATGTGAAGAAAGAAGATATTCTCAAGACTACATTTATAATAAGGTACATATAATATGAGTTTATAGTGATTCCCTTCAGACTCGCTAATGCTCCAATAATAATTATTTACTTAATAAATAGAGTATTTAGAGATTACTTTAATAAATTTATGGTATTAATTATAGATGATATTATAATATACTCCAAAACCAAGGAGGAGAATAAGGATCATTTCAGTACAATGTTAAAGAACATTTGAAAGGAGAATCTATATGAAAAATATAATAAATGTGAGTTCTAGATACTGGAAGTATCAATCTTATTGCATGTTATCACTGGTAAAAGGATATCAATAAACCCTTATAATAAAAAAATAGCAGTGTCCTAGAATAGAATATTTAATGGGTATCTATAGTTTCCACGGACAATATAGGTATTGCTGATAATGTTTGAGAAATTTCTCGTGATTGTAAAACTCGATAACCAAGTTAACTCAAATGGGAGTAAAGTTTTTATGGAAAAGGAATGAAAATATAGCTTCAATGATTTTAAAATGATGTATATAAATACACTAGAACTTACACTATGTATAAGTGGAGAACTATTCATAGAATACAATGATTTTTCAAGGAATGGATTGGGTTATGTACTGATGCAGACTAATGAAGTGATATCTTATGAATCAAGGTAGTTGAAATTTCATGAGTAAAACTACCCAAAACATGATCTAGAATTTTTCACAGTAATATTCACATTGAAATGATCATAATTATCCTATGGGGAGAAGTGTGAAATATATATGTATCATAAGAGACTCAAATATATATTCACAAATAAGTATATTAATATTCACCACTGTATATGGTTAGAGCTGGTCAAGGATTATAATTATTCAATACACTATTATTTTGGGGAGGAAAATAAGTTGTAAGATGCTATAAGTAGAAATGATCTTATAACCCTATCCATGATGAGAATTTATAGGGATATTTTCATCTTATATTTGAATAGTATGGACATAGGAATTAAAATAAAGGCACATAATCATTCCATTGAGAAAGGATTTATCAATCATCCATTCTATACAATATAAAGGATTATCAAAGAGATTATAAATAACTGTATAATAATGTGGAAGATATATGAAATGGTAAATCCTTAGAGTTAAAATTTGAGGAAAAATGGGTCGTAATATTTGGGTCATGACTATGTGTACCATAAAATCTTCATATAAATAATGAGCTTTTGAATGATTCACATAGCTCGATCTTCTCCATCTACCCATAGAGAATAAAGATATATCAACATCGATAGAAGAACTATTTGGGTAAAGTATGAATATGGAGATCAAAAAATATACATCATAGTTCCTAGTATGTTAGTAGATGATAGATTAAAGGAAACAAATCCTTGGGGGTGATGCAACCATTACCGGTACCCATAAGAAAATGGGAAAAAATAACTATATATTTTTTCATTGGACCTATAAAGACATATAGGGGAAATAATGTTATATGGATTATGGTGGATCTTCTTTCAATTACTTATCAATACATCACTATGGATAGGACATATCATTCAATAATATTATAAGGATATACATAATATAAGTGTTTAATTTTCATGGAATACCATTATCAATTATATCTAATCGATATCCAAGGTTTGACTCTTTGTTCATGAAGAGTATCCAACATGCTCCAAACACTAAGTTGAAATTCAGTACAACTTACCACCACCAAATTAATTCCCAACATGAGTAGATTATTCAGACACTTAAATATATTTTTAAATCTTAATCGATGGAATTCAAATAAGGAAGAGATCCACATCTTCCCCTAGTTGAGTTTTTTGTAAAATAATAGTTTTCAATAAAATGTCTAAATGGATCCATATGAATCCTTTTATGGGAAAATGTAGAAAACAAGCATATTGTGGTGTACGGGAATCGATCTTCCAGTCCTATCTTACATTTCAAGGTTGGAATGAGGAGTGCCTTGCCTTGAGTGTGTTACCAGCATGACATATTTCTTAGCAAGGGGGAAGTGTATCATCCTTGATTTATTTTGTGGTTGTAGGTTCTGAAAGTGGGTAAAAATACTCTTGGCTTGTTCTTATTTTTATTTTTGTCTCTTTTTCAGCATTTGGGTCAATGTTTAGACTTTATGCCCTTTTGTTTTTCATGTTATCATTTGGTTATTGTAATGGTTTCCTCCTTTTCTCAGTCTTAAAAAGAAGTTTTTTTTTCAAAAAAATGTCAAAATGATTTAGTGGCACATCATCAAAGCTCAAAGTTGATGGAAGAGATATTCTAAAAAACATCAATGAGACCTAGAGTTTGAGATTCAATATAACTTTTTCCTTAAAAATCACTATATAATATAGTCATATAATAATAGAAATTTAATTCATAGATACATCACCCACATTGATATTCTTGATCATATTTGAGATGCAGCCTATCAACTAGAACTTCAACCAACCCAATATTAAGTACCTGATGTGTTTCACGCATCCCTCTTGATGAAGTAATACCATATCCCTCAATTTTTTTTTGTTCCAAATTCTGATTTAACTCATAGATAGGCCACTTTGGACAATACAAAACCATCATTAGATAGGATATAAAACCCCATGAATATAAAGGAAGGAACATGAAATATTCGAGTTGTGCACGCAAGACCGATAGCCATTCGAAGGACTCTTGTGCGACAATAGTGTCCACTCATCCTAACCACATAAAGGCACACAAATGTCCAATGATAGTGAAAATAATATTTCAATGTTGCGCAAAAGAAACATTATTCCATACAAGACATTTTCACATAGTAACGGAATGAAACCAGCCCTTTTGGAGCTATGGGAGAGGATGTGTGGCAGACATCCTTTGTTCCCATTAGATCATGTGCACCTTTCATGTCCTGCATTCCTGTCATCTCCCGTGCACCTATCATATTCTTTGTACCCATCAGATCCAACATTCCAATTAGATCCTGGATTTCTATCAGATCATGTGTGGTTGATAGGTCTTGTGTGCCCCACCAGTATTGTGTTCCCCACTGGTCATTCATTCCCGTCAGGTCCTATGTGCAAGTCAGGTCATGTGTGACAGTTAGGTCATGCGCACCCATCAACCCTTATGTGCTCGACCACCATATCTATTTATGAGTTTATGCGTAATCCATATTCCACATCCAAAATCTTTTGTACCATCACCAAAAAAATTGGAAATCAGAGGAATCCCCACCATTCATCAGTGTAATCCTTTAGAAGTTAAACCTCCACTCCGCTGCACATAAGTACAATCTTCAATGACATCTCAAAAAATATGTAATCCTCAATGTAATGTTCTTACATGAATGTTTCTCTATGGGTAATCCCTTTAGTTGTCCCATAGTTGTACAATCCTCTCCCAACCTCTATTTTTTCATGTAAGGTGCACGTAAGGACTCCTCTAGTATGTAACCTTTGGCCTGGCAAACAGACCCCAATTCTATGCGCACCCCATGACCTTGTACGCATGCTTCCAATATTGTGTGCAACCCCTATTTGAGGCTCCAGGGATTGTCTTTCTGCTAGAGCACCATGTTTGAGCCCCTATTTCATGTAATCTCTATGTCTTGTGTAACCCACTTGCATGCATCCCTCCCAGCTTTCTCGCATCCTACCAAGCTTGCATAAAATAATTTCATGGTCCTTCATGAGGTGTCCCATATACCTATATTTCATGTGTTGCCGTAAATTTTTCTTCTTAGCATAGGTACACAAAACCCTTTTTTTCTTAGCATAGGCATGCTAACATGGACCTCATGATTGATTATTTCTTCACATTGTTCTAACCTAGAATTTTTGAATCCATTCCCCTTACAAGGGTGAATGAGCTACAGTTATGTAAGGGGTGAAGAGTGAGTCTCCTACATCCATCCTGCATGATGTAAAACTACCCAACACTAATTTCCTCTGAACATGATGTTAAATTGTAGTCTTACCCCATGAAACATACCTGTGATGCACCATAAATGATTATCATGGGATGACACATCCACCCACCATGGCCTATAAGCCTCCCATTTCAACAAGCTTCCATGCATAAGACCCACACACCCTTCATAGGATGCACCATGTGTGACTCACATGGAATGAGGTCCTCCTCACATGGAATGAGATCCTCTTCATATGGAATGCAATCCCCAATGATATGGTCCCATGCATAATCCCTACACCACCTCTCATTGGTGCATCTTTCACAACATGATTGTTTGGTCTACTTCACCCTCTTTTTTCTCACAACGATCATGAATCATGTGGGATTAGTGGTTAGTAGTGAACAAGAAACCCATACACCATTATCCATGGGATGCTTCTATGTTTAATCCTCAACCACATCATGTCCCCTACATGGGAATATCTCATGCATAATCCCCCAAAAAAATCATCCACTACCATGAGTAATCCCCAACCACATACTTTATTTCCATTGGTTTCCTCTTTAGGGGTAGGACCCAACACCCCATCTCAAACTATGTAGGCTTTAATTCCCAACAAAATGGGATATGTAAGAAGTCTTCCTCAAGTAACATCCCAGGTAATTATAGAATAATATTTTTTCATAATAATTAATATTTATGAATTAGATAGTAATTTTACCTTAGTGGGGCATCAATGTATGATAGAATACCCAACACGCAACAATGAGTTTCTCCTAAATCTTATGTTGCATACAAGACTATGTTATACCCAAAAAATAATATATTATTAATGTTATAATTTTAAATGGTAGTTATCACCTAGTTGTTATATCAGATAGAATGAATAGAACTAACTATTTTTTGTTTAAACATGTTAATTAAATGTTTTTACATCCATATAATAAATTTTAATGACGTAAAATAAGAATAAATATAGTTTTTATTATAAAAATCTCTATTGTTTTTGAAAGATTGGTTTCCCATTTTTTGATAGAGAACCCATTTTAAATATAGTTTTTTACACTATTATAATTTTTATATGAAATATAAACTTAAATTTTGAGAGGGATATATCATAATTTTCTTTGGGTGATTTTTTGTAATTTGTTTGTGAACATTCATATTTTTATAAATAGTGAATAATACAAAATAGTAGTCTAAATTTTATTTTTCATAAAATATATTTATATAGTTAAATTATGTTTTCAACTAGTTTTAAATTTTAAATAAATCATGTTTTATCAGTTAATCCAAAGTAGGTAATTGGAATCAATTTCACATTAAAATTGGATATAAAAACATTGTGATCTTTTGAATGTTTTAACTTTAAAAACTCATTTTCTTAATCCGTCGAAGGAATTAATTTTAAGATAATTTTTGCCACTTATATGTTTTGAATATTGAAAAATAGACATACATGGTTATAATCAGTATGATATTTATTATCTAATATTATCAATATAATTTTGGAAAAATATGAATTGTAACTTTAGTAATTGTTTTTATTACCATAGTTAAGTGTAAATCAAGTAATTAAGGGTAAAAAAATAGTATAAATTACCCTAAAACTTATCATAATTTCATTGGATAAGTTTTTTACAAACTAAAATAATATTTGGGAAAACATATAACCTTTGGAAGCCACTTTGGTGACCTTAAGAGATTTATATTATATTATTTAAAAGAAAAACAATTTTATCACACATTTTTTAACATGTAAAATATTATTAATATGGGGTAATAAAAGAGATATGTTCAGATATGAATAGTATCTAGAAATATAGAAATTTTACCTACATCATGGAAATTTATTTATAATTTTTAGAAAATAAATATTTAAATTAAATAGTGACATAATGATTATGTAATAATTGCTTCATTAATGGAATACTCAAATAAATGATATTAAAAATATTATAATCAATATAATTTGATATAATTTATATCATAAATTAATTTTATAGATTATATTTACATGTTATTGATGTTTTAAAAGAGTTGTTTTTATTATATCATGATTTTATGATATTTTTAAAATATCAAGAAACGCATAGTGCCAAAATTGACACTAAGGATATTTTAAAATATAAACTATTTTATAAAATGATAAAAAATTTAAAAAAATAAATAAATTATTTAGTAAAATAATTGGTATAATACCTAAAATTACATAAATGACTCTTTTATTGGTCTATTTAATTCTATGGTAATTATATTAACCCTAAAAATTTAAATTACTTGATTAAATGGTAAGAGTTAAAAGGGTTGAATAAAAAATATGGGGATTAAAAAAACTATTAAAAACTTGTCTAATATTAATTGGATGATTATATTTCTGTTAAAAAAATTCTATACACTAAATAAATCAATTTGGACCCATTTTTAAATGAAATTTAATTCATAATAATTAAATATTTTGAATAATTCCAAGAGTGTCCCTCCACTCTCTTATAAAATGGAACTACTACTTATCATTTCTTCACACTTAAAAACCAATTTGAGTCATCCAATATCTTTCTAAATTCAATCCTATAATCCATCCTAATATTTTACAGGAATTATTTTAGGTATAAAACACTCCTTATAGGTGTTAAGTTGTTAATAAAAGGATATCACCTGAAGAAGAGGTATCATTTTTCTTCAAGTATTTTTATTTTATTTCTTCTTCCACATCCTTAAAATCATATTCATACAAGTTGAAATAATAAATCTAGTATCCTAAATACAATTATATTTTATTTTGTTAATATAATCACCTAAATCCATCTCCACTTCCATCAAATGGGAAAGTAATTAATCATTCATGCACACATGTGAACTGTCACCTCCACAAACCGATATAATTCATCTTCCATATTCATCTCTCATGAATGGTTATAATAATGTAATTAATGTTCATATGTGATATTTATGTAATATTTATCATTATAATAGATTAATATATCAATTAATTTATTACTTTCTAAGCTCATAAAAATGAAATTGTCGTTCATGCGTATGTATGAACTATTACCTCCACGAAGCGATGTGATTCATTTTTAATCACCACATAACTTCAATAATATATATATATTTATATTTAAATGATATAAATGTTATTATTATAATTATTTAAAGATAAAATAATACTTACCTTCTTTCCATAATGATCATTGAAAAATGGAAACGTTACTCATGTGTATGTATGACTTATCGTCTCCATGATTGTAAAGTAGTTCTTTTTTCATAACCATAATTAATGGTTTTATTTAAAAGTATAATTAATGTATAAAAATGATTATTATGTCATGAATATTATTCTATATATGATGGAATGATTACTACTTTTGACTATAAACATCATACCAAAGTCATTTTAGACTCATGTACTGAATATTGACAAATGCACAACTTGAACAAAAATAATTAAGTAGTTTTTATATAATTATAATAAGTTATATAAAAGAAATAATAAACTTGAAAATCTTATAAATAATGTAAATTATTAACATAATTTTATTATTCTATAAGATAAAGAACATACGTGAAGAAACAGACTCAAGGTAAGGGACTTCATCTCAATCTCCTTTTATTGAGGCATATTTGGATGTTATAAACCATCTTTTTATGAGGAGTATAAACAACCCATTTAACATTTAATTTCATTAAATGGTTTTTAGAAGGAAAATTTCTATACAGAGTTTTACTTTATTTAAAAATGAAAAAACGAATGTTCTTGTCTAACATATTCAGTGACAACAACTTCTCTACCTCCATGATGGTTTTTTAATATTTGGATTCCTCTACCACCCTTAATGTTTTTAAAAGAAAAATAAATCAATAATTCCATATTTTGTTTATTTTGGTATTGAAAATGGTTTTGAAAATGGAATGATTATTTTAATATCTTGAAATGGTTTCTTTTGATTGCAAATGAAATTTTATGAGTGAAATGCATAAAATTGTAATTTGTTATGTGTTATGGTTATGTAATGGTACATAGTCATTTGATGGGTGGTAACATGATAAAATAGGGATTGGTGGTTTCATGAAAACCCAAGGATGGGTTGTTATGTCATAACCTCCAATGCATTGGTTATAGAATTTGACCATATGGTTATTCCATTTTGTAAGAGTGGCATGTATGTAAGTTAACCACATGGTTATTCCATTTATGTATAATTATATACCAAGTTATCTTTTATGTGTTATATAAGATTTCTATCGGTTTAATGTAATATTTTGATTATAAAAATGTTTAAAATTGAGATTATTATCAAGGGAAATTTTTCACTACTTCTTAAGGGTGAAAAGTATTACATTATAATATAGTATTCATGGTTTTTCATGTTTTCACAAGACTAACAGTTTTTCATCTACGTGAATCCCTTAATGAGATTTTTGTGCTCATCCCAAATTTTAAAATTTTTTTCACAGGATTTTAGTAAGAATAGAGATAATAATGAGATCAAGGGTGATTATTGAACGTAAAAAGAAGTTTTGTTTCATTTTAAAAGTTTTTGTTTTGTTAGAAAATAGATATTGAGTATAAGTGTCTACATGGTAAAATTTAAGTTGTTATGTATGATTTGTGGACTAATTATATAAAACTATAAACATGAAAAAATCCTCAATGATAAAGAAACTAAAATCATTGACTTAACTCAATATTTTGTAATGTTTTATGTTTAGGGCCCTATATTTGTTATCAAAGGCTGGTTTAGATTACTTTAGAGGTTAAGGTGATATTAATAATTTACCCTTGAAATAATGTAACATATGTTAAAGATTAAATAATATATAATTTATATATTTATATGTTGATTCATCTAAACTATGTTTTTTCAGGATGGCTTTCCATAGAGGAAATAGGAAAGAAGTCATGGGAGGGAAACAAGAGGAAATTATCCTTCTAAATCAACATCCTAAGATGGTTAGAATTGGAACTGAGAATATTTTTTCAATGATGGCTTAGTTTACTCAGATTATAAATGGAAGTGTTGTCTATGAAAGAGAGAAATATGATCTACTATATAGGAACATGATGATAGTGGATCATTTTATGGGTTATCATCCCCCATCATTCAGAGGATCATCTGAAACCATGCTAGCTGAATGATAAATTAAATCCATAGAAAATATATTCGATGTCATGGGTTGTTTAAAGACAAAATTGTAAATATTTTTATCTATTATTTTGAAGGTGAATGTGATTAGTGGTGGTCAATGGTAGAAAATATTAGAGTAAGTGAATATATTGATACCATGGAATGGTAAGAATTTAAGAATATATTCCTTGAGAAATATTTTTATAAGGATGTTTGACTTAGGATATAAAAAATGTTATTGAAATTGAGACAAAAGGAGGAATATTTCGTGTCTATATATGAATAAAATTTCACCTATTTGGCAAGGTACATCCCAGATTTTATCTAGGATCTTGACAGTAAGATAAATTAGTTTTACTCATGACTGAATCCAAGATATCGAAGGGAATTTGATTCTTTTGAGTTAAAAACCTATGATAAACTTTTTTGATGTGTTGAGAAGGTAGAAATATAATTTTCCTATGATCATGTGTCCCATGAGAATAAGAAAAGGAAAAGGTACAGTTGGCAGGAAGTGGATAAGAATTTATCAAAGAAGTTTGGAGGTGAGAAAATAAAATTTACATCTTGTAAGAAGTGTGGTAAAAATCATTCAGAAAAATGTATTTCAAATTCGGGAAGTGCTTCCAATGTGTTAATATAGGTCATATTTCTTGTGACTATAAGAGACCTTATCATGAAATTAATGAGAAGGTGGTGGTAAGATGTTTTATTTGTAATGTGTTGAGGAATTATGCCAATGTGTGTCCAAAGTTGATTACCCAGAGTGAAAACTAGGAAAATGGAAAGAATAAGGGTGTGTAAATATCATTTTCTACTACTACGGTTGAATTTGGTCCATAAAATAATGTTGTGACTATTATGTTATAGGATTTTTTAATATATTCTAATACACTGTTTAACTATGGATCTTTACATTCTTTTTTTTGAGATCATTGCAAGTAAATTGGAAATATTACCTCTTGAATGTAATATAAAACTTATGGTAAAAACTCTAAGTGGAAGTATTAAAGTTACAAAGATTTATAGTAATCTTACTATTATCATTAGTTGGATAAACTTTCCTAAAAATATTGTGGAACTTCCCATAGTCGAGTTTGATATCATTTTGGGTATGAATTGGCTTTTAGTTTATCAGGCTAAAATAGATTATAAAGATAGGAATATTTTATTCAATGATTTTATACCTTTTATGAAAAACCAAGAAGTAGAGAGATTGATTAAATATGGTAGTGAATGTTGTATAGGTTTGAAGATAAATAAATAGTTTTGATTAGTGATATTCTAGTAGTGAATGAATTTACGGATGTTTTTCCTTATGATTTTCCTAGTCTTATTCTTGATCAGGAAGTTGGATTTACTATTGATTTAATGCCTAATTCTAATCCTATTTTTAAACCCTCTTATCTAATTTATCTAGTAAAACTGGTGTAATTTAAAACCTAGTTGCAAGAATTTCTTGATAAAGGTTTCATTTGACCGAGAACTTCACCATGGGGTGCACCAGTTTTATTTGTGAAAAAGAAATATTATTTCATGAGACTTTGTATTGAATATTGAGCCTTAAATAACATTACTATTAAGTACAAGTATCCTTTTCCTCATATCGATGATTTGTTTGATCCGTTCTAGGGAGCTCAGTATTTCTCGAAGATTGATTTGATGTCTGGGTACCATCAGTTAAAGGTAAAGGAGTATGACATTACAAATATAGCATTTCAGACGAGATATGGGAATTTTTTGTCTGTGGTTATTTCCTTTGGGTTATCTAATGCACATTATATATTTATGAATCTTAGTATTGTTTTTTTTCATCAATTTTTAGATCAGTTTGTGTTTCTATTTACATGTTATATTTTGGTATATTCTAAAATCCATGAGGAACATGAGAGGAACTTAAGGATTGTTTTTGAAACCTTAAAAGAAAAGAAACTATATAGAAGTTTTAGTAAGATTTAATTTTTTTTGCAATAAATTTCATTCCTTGGACATATTGTTTCTAAAGATGGTATAACTATAGACCCTTATAAAACAAAAGTTGTTGAAGAGTGTCCAAGACTTACCAATGTTATAGATATTAGTATCTTTCTTTGATTAGTGGATTATTAATGATGGTTTTTAGAAAACATTTCATAGTTATTAAGTCTACTAACTAAGTTAACATTTAAAGGATTTAATTTCATCTAGGAAAAATAATTTGATGATTGTTTTCATGAACTTAAAATAATATTGGTAAAGGTTCTAGTTTTGGATCTGCCTTTCAAAAATCGTGAATTTTTTATCTACAGTTATTCTTCATTGAAAGGATGTGGTTGTGTCCTAATACAGAATGATCAAGTAATTACTCTTGATTCATTTTAGTTGAAACCACATGTGTTAAATTACCCTACACATGATCTAGAATTAGATATTGTAGTTTTTTAATTAAAAATTTGTAGTCATTATTTGTATGATGTAATGTTTTAAATATATAATGGTCAAAAACGTTTTAAGTTAGAATTGAACATGAGACATATGAGATGTTTGGAACTAATAAATGAATATGATTTCATGATTCATTACCATTTTGGAAAAGAAAATAAGGTCATCGATGATTTGAGACAAAAAATAATGATGCATTAATCATGCTACATTTGGAATGTGACCCTTTGGTTAATGTTCTGATGAATTTTGGCTTGGAAGTTGTTGGTATAGAAAATTAATCTATTATTTTTTAGGTGTTAGTAAAATTAACTCTATTAGACACAATTAAGAAAGCACAAATAGAATAAAATGAGTTGTAGAAAAAGGTATAATTAGTTCAAAAGGGTAATTTACCCAAAATTCACATTGATTAAGATTGTGTTTTTATTTTGGGGGAGAGATTATGTGTTTCTTGTGATTCATAGTTGAAGAATGAGTTTTTTTGTGAATCTCATAGTTATTTATTTTCAGATTATCCTAGTTGTACTAAGATGTACATAGACCTTTGGGAGTATTACGGATGGGATTGAATAAAAAAAGATATTGTTGACTTTAATGTGAAGTGTTTGATTTATCAATAGGTTAAAGTATAATGAAAGTTTCCAAATGGGATGCTTCAACCTTTTCTAATTCTAGAGTGTAAATGGGAAAATATATCCTTGGATATCATAGTAGGTTTAACAAAGACTTCTCAAGGTAAAAATGTGATCGGTGTTATTGTTTTTCAAATGACTAAAGCTTCTCATTTTCTTCTTATTCAAGACACTTTATCTATAGATCAAATTTATTGACTGTATCTTAAAGATATAGTTAGGTTTCATGGAGTTACTATCTCTGTTATATCTGATCATGATTGTTGGTTCACTTATATCTTTTGGAGATTCTTTCGGAAGTCATTGGGTGCTGAATTAAATTTCCGCAAATCTTTTTATCCTCAATCAAATTGGTAGTCAGAAAAAACAATTAAAACCATAGAAGATATGCTACGTGTATGTTCAATGGATTGTCAGGGGTGTTGGTATCATCATATTTTATTGGATGAGATTTCTTATAATAATATTTTTCATTCCAGTATATAGATGTAACCATTTGAGTCATTATATGGAAATATTTTTTGGACACTATATTTTTTGGGGTGATGTCGGAGAAAGGAAATTCATGGGACCATAGTTTTTAGAGAATATAGTAGAGAAATTTCAATTGATTCAGAGACACATGAGGAATACCTAGAGAATGAAGAAAAGTTATAAAGATAATTGAATAATAGATCCTTTTTTGAGGTAGGTGATCATTTCTATCTCATATTTTCTTCATTTAAAAGTGTGGTGGATTTTGGTAAGAAGGGAAATCTATGTTCAAGGCTCATTGAACCCCATGAAATCCTTCATAAAGGGGGATAATTTTCTTAACGAATTAATTTTCTTCCATGTTTATCCTAGGTACACAATTTTTTCCCTTTTTTAATGTTAAGAAAGTATATTTTGGATCCATCTCATGTTTTGAGTCCTGAAGTAGTTCAGTTGGAAGAGAATATTTATTATGAGTGACAATCAGTTCAGGTTCTTGACCATAGAGAGAATGTTTTGTGGATTAATGTGATTCGTAAGGTAAAATGTTTTTGAAAAAAAATATAGTTGAAGTGGAAACATGAGAACTTTAAAATTATATGAGGTCAAAATACCCCCACTTATTTTATAAGTGAATTAATTGTAACGATGAAACTTATAAAAGGAGGGAAGGATGTAACATCCTTTGTAATTATAGAATAAGAACGTTGTTGGCTTCCGATATATTTAATGATAAAAAAATCATGCTTAATTATGATTCAGTAAGTTACATTCTGCTTAATCATGTTTACTTATAATCCTAACCATCTAGTGTTAGAATTTATATCATAAGATATATTAATAGATTTTGGTTATGTATAAGTCATCTATAGTTTTCCTACCAATAGTTGAGTCACTGATATTTGACTCACCGATACATAAGTTACCAAAAAAATTATAATATATTGACAACATGAACTCCCAATAGAGTGGTTGACTAATAGAATGACTCATAGTTTTTTTAAGTATGAGCTACCAATACATGATTCACCAATAGTTGAGTTACTGACACATCACCCACCGATGGTTAGATCGACGATCTTGAGTTACCGATGCAAGTATGATCCACTGATAGAATGATCTACCGATATACTGACTTACTGATAGCTTGAGACACTGGAAACATGAGCCACCGATAGCATGAGATATTGATTGTCTAAGACACTGATCGTTTGAGATACTGATTGTATGAGATGGTGACAAACTAAGACATCAATGATCTATCTCTTGAATTAAAACTTATTACTAATGGTTGTATTTTTTTATTTACTACTACTTATTTTATTAATGATTTTTTTTAAACAAAATTTATGACATTTTCAGAGAACAATATGAGGTATGAGGTACTAGCGCATGATCAAGAACGTGCTTATTTTCGACTGACATGTATAAAGAGCATACCTAATCAATAAGTTGTTTACACATATATACGATAAGTGAAAGAGAGATTTCATGAATGTTAGATAAACACACAATATCATATTTATGTTCATATAAAAAGACATTACTGAGAACCAAAATTCTGCCAAAATTTGTAGAAAAAAACTATGAAGAGAAGGACACTTCGAGGAAGCATCTACCTTCTTGAAAATAGAAAACGTAAGTAAAAAATGACACTCTATTTTTCTGTCTGTTTCTGGAAGTTGACTCCAACATCACTTATACCATCATTATGGAGTCAGGAAGCTTTATAGCACATCACAAAAAAATTTATGAACCCTACTCTCATTATATTTCTCTTCTTGTGTACATTATTTCCATTTAGATAAGTTTTTGTTTGTTTATTATATAAAAATAGATTGACTCATATTATTAACTAAAAGACACATAGATATGTTCACCAACCTAAATTTTTGCACCTTACACTCCCATGGATAATAGTGGAAGAGGTCCCTGTGTGGAATTTCTGCTTGTTTTGTACTCCCACAAATACTTTGTAAGAGGTCTATTGACCTGGATAGTTTGTATTCTATTGTTTACCCCAATCCAGGGTGTAGATCAAATTTTTTTATATAAATTTGTTGGTGGTAGGTGAACCAAAAGTGGAGAGGATTAGGTATCTACCTGAGACACAACCTATTGTTTACTTTCACTGTGTGATTTAAAGTTTTGTTTTCTATATTCTTATAATTATTTTAGAAAACATACCTTTACTTTGATAGTTAATCTTAGATACTATTTGTATTAGAATTTCATTTAGTAGACTGTTTTCAAAAGATAAAATAGTAATTCATATTTTCTTATTTGAGAAAAAATCAATCATTGAGAAATCTTTTAGATAATAAAATATTTTATAAATATGATTCCTTGTTTAACTAGTCCATATTTGATCTTAAATTGGGTATTTTTAAATAATCATTCTAGACAGAAATTTTTATAGGAACTCAATTCACCCCCCTTTTGAGTTTCCTACTCCGACCAACAACCTTTTTCATATTAATTAATATTTAAGAATTAGATATAAATTTTACCTTAATGGGTTAATCTATATCTGACAGCATACCTAACATAAAATAATTAGTTTCTCTGAAATCATACGTTTCACACAAGATTGCTTTATACCAAAAAAATTATATTTTATTAATATTATTAATTTAAGTAGTAATTATTTCCTACTAGTTGTAATGGTGAAAATTAATATAACTAACTGTATTATGTTTACACATGTTTATAAATTTTTAAAACTCATTAAAAAAATATTGTTGACTTAAAATAGGAATATATCTAGTTTTAAGCATAAAAATCTCTAATATTTTTAAAAGATAGCCTTGTCGACTTTTGATGGAGACCCAATTTTAAATGTATTTTTTTATAATTTTATAATTTTTATATTAAAAATTAAACATTGTTTTTTAAATAAAAATATAATAATTTAATTTGGGTGAATTTTTTGTATTTTTCATAGAACATTCATATTTTTATAAATAGTGAATAATTCAAAATATTAGTTCAAAACTGCTTATTTTTCCAATTTATTTATGTTGTTAAATGAGGTTACTAACTAGTTTGAAAGTATAATTTAATAAATTGTGTATCATTTAATCCAATTTAGTATATTATAATCAAATTTACATTGAAATTGTATATAAAAACGTTTTAATCTTTTGAACGCTTTTACTTTCAAATCTCATTTTCTCAATCCATCGATGAGATTAATTTTAAATTAATTTTAGCCACTTTTGTGTTTTGAATTATTTTTAAAAATATATACACAGTTATAATTAGTATGATATTTATGATCTAATTTGATAAACATTATTTTTGAAAAATATGAAAAGTAACATTAGTAATTATTTTTGTTACCATGTTTAAGGGTAAATTGGGTAATTAAGGGTAAAAAAATATTATAAAATAACCTAAAACATGTAATAATTTCATTGTATAACTTATTATTGACCTAAAATAATACTTGGGAAAAACAATAATCTTTTTATTCCACTTTTATGACTTTAATACATTTATATTATTTTATTCAAAGGGAAGACAATTTTTCTCAATCTTGTTTTTAACAAGTAAAATATATTTAATATAAGGTTATATAAGGGATATGTTTGACTACAAATTTTATTTACAAATATAAAAAGTTTACTTATATCATGGTAATTTATTTATAATGTTTAGGAAAGAAATAATTAAATTAAATGGTGACACAATGATGATGAAATAATTGCTTCATTAATGGAAGAATCAAATAAATGATATTAAAAATATTATGATAAATATAATTTTATATAATTCATGTCAACCAAGAATCTTATAGATGAATTAGAAATGTTATTTATGTGTTATATTATTTTTTCTATTATATCATGAATTTATGATATTTTTTAAAAGTCAAGAAATGAATAGTGTAAAAATTGACAGTAATGATATTTTAAATTATAAAATATATTATTAAATGAAATAAAATTTCCAAAAAAAATATGATATTAGGCCAAATAATTGGTATATGTCAAAAAATATCATAAATGACTCTTTAATTGGTATTTTATCTTGTTATGGTAATTATAATAACCCTCAAAATGTAAAATACTTGATAAAATGGTTAATGTTAAAAGGGATAAAACAAAAAGATAAGGATTTAAAAATATTTGAAACATGAAATTTTTTATTATATCATTATATTTACACTCATAATCATCATAGATTTTAATTAAGTCACTTTGGACCTATTTATAAGATAAATTTAATTTATATTAATTTAATATTTTGAATAATTCCAAGAGTGCCCCTCCCCTCTCTTATAAAAGGGAACTATTTCTTATCACACTTAAAAACCAATTGGGTAAAGTAAATATCTACCTAAATCACTTTATATAATCCCTAACCACATTATAGAGGCTTTATTTTTGTCATAACTCTATCCTGAGAGGTGTTAAGGTGTTAGTCAAAGGAGATGTCCCGAAGAAGATGTATCATTATTATTTAAGTATTTCTATTTTATTTCATCTTCCACTTCCTTCAAATATTATTCATACATGATAAAATAATAAATAAAATATCATAAATATAATATGATGTTATTATTTTAATATCATCACCTAAATCCATCTCAAATTACATCAAATGGTAAAAGGAATTAATTATTTGTGCATAAGTGTGAACTATCTTCTCTACGAACCGATATAATTTTTTTTCCATAACTGTATATCAATACTGGTTATAATGACAGAATTAACAATAATATGGAATATTAATGACATATTTATCATTATAATATAATAATATATCAATTAATTAATTACTTTACATGCACATAAAAATGATAACGTCGTTCGTGTCCATGTTTGAACTATCACCTCCACGAAGTGATGTGATTTATTTTTAATCACCACACCACTTGAATAATATATATAAGTAAAATTAAATGATATTATTTATATTATTATAATTCTCAAAATATAAAATAATTCTTACCTTATTTCCTTAAGGATCGTTAAAAAATGGAAACGTTGTTCATGCGTAAGTATGGCTTACCATCTTCATGATTGTAACGTAGTTCATTTTTCATTCCATAATGAATGGTTTGATATCAATGTATAATTAATTTGTAAAATTCATTATTATGTCATGAATATTTTTCTATATATTTTATATTATAACCACTTTTGACTATATACATAATACCCAAGTCATTTTGGACTCATGTACTGAATATTGACAAATGTCCAACATGAACATAAATAATTAAGTAATTGTTACAACATGATTATAAGTGATATAAAATGAATAATATACTTGATAAAAGTTCTAAAAAAATAATTTACATAATTTTATTATTCAGGATGATAAAGAAAATACATGATGAATCATACTCAAGATAATGGATTTCGTATCAATCTCCTTGTATTGAGGCATATTTTGATGTTATTCACCTCCTTTTTTATGAGGGGTATGGACAACCCCTTTGAATTTTAATTTAATTAAAATTCTTTCAAAATGAATATTTATATATGGAGTGTTTGACTTTATTTACGAATGTCAAATGAATGTTTTTTTTAACGTATACGGCGATAACGACTTCTCTGCCGCCATGACCATTATTTGATATTTGGATTTCTATATAAGTCTTAGTGTTTTTAAGAGAAAAAAAGAAATAAATTATTACCATTTCTATGTTTTTTTGTATTAAAAATGGTTTAGAAAATGGAATTATTATTTCAATATCTTGAAATTGTTTCTTTTTCTTTTAAATGAAATTTTAATAGAGAAATGTTGAAAATTTCAATATTTTATGTATTATGATTATATAATGGTACATGGACATTTTATAGGAGGTTACATGATAAAACAATGATGGGTTGTTCCATGATAAACCAAGGATGGGTGGTTACATTATAACTTCCAATGCATTGGGTATGGAAGTTCACAATATGGTTATTCCATTTTCTAAGAGTGACATGTATGGAAGTCGACCACATGGTTATTCAATTTTGGAATAATTATGTCTCAAGTTACGTTTATGTGTTATTTATTCTTTCTAGGGGTTTTATGGTAATATTCTGATTAAAAATGGTATGAAATGAGATTATTTTAAAGATAATGAATTTATTACTTCTTAACAGTAAAAATTATTACATGATGATAAAGTATTCATGGGTTTTCATGTTTTCACAAGACTAATTATTTTACTTGTATGTGAATACCTTACTGAGATTTTTGTACTTGTTGGCCCCAAAATTCAGGACAAATAGAAGGCCCCAAGACGGCCCCATAGACTACCTTGTGAAGCTACTTCACGGATTCGTCCCAGCACTGCGGCCGCCGCGAAGTAAGGAGGCGGGAGGCTCCGCGACCACCGTTGATATTCGCGAGTCCGCCGCGAAGCAAGGAGGCGGGAGGCTCCGTGACCCTCGTTGACGTTCGTGAGTCTGCCGTAAAGAAAGGAGGTGGGACTCTCTATGAACCCATTTGACGTTCATGACCCACCGTGAAGCCACCAAGCCCCTCATTGCGCCGTGTGAGCTTTGCTCAGTGGCGCCTCTTGCCTAAAATATTGTGCTCCCCCTGAGCTCTCAAGGCGGACAATCCGACCTTTCAGATTCCCAACTACCAAATTGTGATTCATCCTTATGCTATGCGAATCATAAGCTGTGCGAGGTACTTCTTCTTCATGAAGTGCCTCCCGTTTGTCTCGTTTTGATCCCCTCCTTCGGGAGGGATTCCCTTCGCGAAACCTAAGGGCTTTCATGAAGGAAGTGGATCCCCAAGTGGACCCGGGTCGTCACGGAGCGTTTATGATTCCTTAAACACCCCTCATGTACACATGATCCACATGCTAAGGTAGGGTCATGATACTTTATGAAGCACATTGCTTCCCGACCCCTTGCTTCATGAGGCACCTTTGCTCCGCAAGGCTGTGCTCCGCGAATACCCTTCCACTTCGCGAAGCACCTCCCATATGCACCTCCACCTCATGCTAAGGCTAAGGCACCCCAAGTTGCGAAGCACTCCCCTTTGCATGTACCCTTTGCCATACGGAGCGACAGAGTTTCACAAGGCCCCTGCCTATGGACCCCTCTTCTTAGAAAATCCTTTTCCCGTGCGACCCTCCAAAATTACATGATGTGACTTCAAAGTACCCTGGAAAATACTTCCTTTTGCGTTGCTTTTCCTAATGCTTCTTCACATAGGCACTCTAATGGCTATTGCTTCTTTGCATAGCCATGCTAACGTGGGCCCCTCGATGGTTCGCTCCATGACACCCCCTCACCACGGCGTTGCTGGTGCCTTCCCTCCCACAAGGAGTAGAGGGTACCAATTATGTAAGTCCTAGGGGTGTGTAGCACACCCAAATAATCTGATCTGTAGGATGCTAAACTTCCAAGCACCCTCATCCTCAGCACATGATGTTAAACTGTGACCTAGCCTCATGCCTTGTACAGAAGGTACCCCCACCTTGGACACTCTCCACGCCCCCTGGTCTCCACAGGGGATGATATCCTACTTATGGGAGTGGCGTTTGTTCATGGGGAAAGGGCATCCACCTTGGTTTAAGCACCATCCCTTCATACAAGAGGTAGCATCCATGCTCCTCCTCACTTCCTCGGTGCCAAGGACCAAGTGGGGAGATGGGGACAGGGGTCCTTGTCACCCTTTCCCTCTCCCACTGGGCTTTGTCACTGTTGGGCCTCCATCCTAGAGTAAGTCCCAATATTTCTCTCCCTAGGCATCCTGGAGTGTAATCCCCACACCAAACGAACTACGAGGACTTTGATCCATTTCAAGGCATAGTACGTAGGAAGCCTCCATGAGGTTCAAGCCCACCACCCGGTCGTTCCGACCATGTCGGTTCACCAAACACCTTGGGAAGCCCGGAGTGTAAGCCCCACACCAAATGAACTACGAGGACTTTTATCCATGACAAGTCATGGTATGTAGGAATCCTCCACGAGGTTCAAGCCCACCGATCGGTCATTCCGACCATGTCAGTTCACCAAACACCCTGGGCAACCTATAGTGTAAGCCCCACACCAAACGAACTACGAGGACTTTGATCCATGTCAAGGCACGATACGTAGGAAGCCTCCACGAGGTTCAATCCCACCACCCGGTCGTTTCGACCATGTCGGTTCACCAAACACCCTGGTCATTATAGATTGTAAGCCCCACACCAAACAAACTATGGGTACTTTGATCCATGTCCAGGCATGGTAAGTAGGAAGCCTCCACGAGGTTCAAGCCCACAACCCGGTTGTTCCGACCATGTCGGTTCACCAAACACCCTGGGCAGCCTAGAGTGTAATCCCCACAGCAAACAAACTATGGGGACTTTGATCCATGTCAAGGCACGATATATATGAAGCCTCCATGAGGTTCAATCCCACCACCCGGTCATTCCGACCATGTCGGTTCACCGAACACCCTGGGCAGCCTAGAGTGTAAGCCCCACACCATACGAACTATGGGGACTTTGATCCATGTCAAGGCATGGTACGTTGGAAGCCTCTATGAGGTTCAAGCCCACCACCTGGTCATTCCGAACAAGTCAGTTCACCAAACACCCAGGGCATCATAGAGTGTAAGTCCCACACCAAATGAACTATGGGTTCTTTGATCCATGTCAAGGCATGGTACGTAGGAAGCCTCCGTGAGGTTCAAGCCCACCACCCGGTCATTCCGACCATTTAGGTTCACCAAACACCCTGGGCCTCCTAGAGCATAAGCCCCAAATTCCCCTGTACTGCATGATGTTAAATTTTATTCACCCGAACTATGGGGACTTTGATCTATGTCAAGGCATGTTACATAGGAAGCCTCCATGAGGTTCAATCCCCAACCCATCGGACCCCCGGTCCATCTTCACGTCGGTTCGCCGACACCACCACCCTAACTACAAGGACATTGATCTATGTCAAGGCATGGTATTTAGGAAGCCTCATGAGGTTCAATCCCATCACCCATCAGACCCCCGGTCCATCTTCACGTCGGTTCACCAACACCACCACCCAAACTACGGGGACTTTGATCCATATAAAGTCATGGTATGTAGGAAGCCTCCACGAGGTTCAAGCCCACCACCCAGTGGTTCCCACCATGTCGGTTCACCAACACCTTGGGAAGCCTATAGTATGAGCCCCACCTCATTCTAAACTACATGGTCTTTGATCCTTTCTAAGGTAAGGTACGTAGGAAGCCTCCCCAATGTTCAAGCCCAACATCTAGCCATTCCGGCTCATTTCATGTCGGTTCTCCCCTGTTCTGCATGACGTTAAACTGTAAACCCTATTCAGCATTAAGTCGCTGTCGGATTAACTAGGAGGACTTTGATTCCACACCACAGGGATACGTAGGAAGTCTCTTCGAGACTCAAGCCCAAAACCATAGTCCATCTGAATTCTTACCTGGGAATCAACATCTCGGTGAGATCATGCCACCTCATTCCCTCCCATAGAATTAGGGAAGCCTCCCACATGTTGGCCCCAATATTGGTGTTCCCTCCAAGGGGGTTCCTCTGCCTGATCCACTCTAATAGGTGTTCTGATCAGTCCGATCCGTCTCGACTGGATGTTAAACTGGCGGCATACCCTGTGTGAAACATTGGAAGTTGAGGAAAACCTCAGACACATGCCAATGGCATATGATTCCCCATATTTGATGTGGGTTTCCTCGGGCTTCCACACCCTCGAGAATCCCTATGATAAGGGACAAAAGAGAGACACACTAATCCCTCAGCGTCCAGACACGCCAGTGATGCCCAGCGTGACTACTCCCCTAACTGAAGGTTGCTGCCCTGACCGGACCTCTTGGAATGTCCTGATAGAAGCAGCATAATTAACTGGAACCCATAAAGCTATGGCACTGGGAAGAGTTTCATGAACAATGTATTAAACCTATGAGGGAGACCCGGACTAGGTGATGAATTCTAAGGAGGAATCCATGGAAGAAATAACCGACATCCCATCATCCCGTTTCGATCAAGTAGAAAACATCCCTAAACAAGGAACGAATGTTGCCCGCCTTTATAAAGCGAGAATTCGGGGTAACAAAGTCGTGCCTGTCGCACTCAAGAGGACGAAGGCACGCGCCCTGCTGAAAGTGTCAGAAACAGAAATGGTAAACCTGATGTGAAGATCTTCTCCTCAAAATGGAGATTTGTAATGCACGGGGCATCCATGGATTGACGTGTCCCTAGATCTAGCTATCCAGCGCCGGGTCCCGCCAAGAAAATAGCAGGCCTGGCATGAAACTCACCAGAACTTTGGGCATTAGAAAGTTGGAAATCTCGTTCTGTGATGCTATCAGCATGGATCCCTCTTTCTGGTCATGGAAGATGGGATGGCGCTGGGGCATTGGTCGTTGATTCCTTTTTTCCTTTCAGCCCAGACGAGTCTATCTCTCTACTTCTCAGAAATCAGGTTGCTGCCACAGGAACGCGATCACCGTCCGGCCACCTACGCAGGGGAAGGGGAAACTCCAGCACAGCTGCTCCACAAGTCTTCAACACTTTCGTAATGGCTTCTACGTCCACAACTGTGGGGCGCCCATGCCCCATCTCCCCATCAGAAGTTATCCAATGAATGGTAATTAACAACCTCGTAGGTCGTTATAGTAGGGAATAATCCCAACCTGGGATATGGACCTCCTGGACCTGGAGGTGTCCAGGCCCCACCGTCAACGCCACCCATGAGGGCCGTGCAGGGAGCCACTGCTCCACACCCCAACATTCAATCATTTCGGGAGCCTGTCCCCAGAGAACTTTGATGACTCCCTGCCTTACGCTGATGAGGTGGGAGATGTTCGGCCCAGCCCGGTCAGAGTCTCAATTCAGGGGCTCCCAGCAAGGTCCCCCACCTGGCCGCGTTAGCACTTCCACCCGGCCTTGCCGGAGGAGTAGGTAGGCTATGCGCCTACACCACCAGCACCGGCTCACCTAACCCAACGCCAGTGTTGGGCACGAGTTAAGGATGCCTGCCAAGGGGCGTCAACGTCGACGGCTACTGTGGCCCGAGCCACCACCAATGCATATCATCAAATACCTACACACACTGAGTAGGGGCGCTCCTGCACCCAACCGAGATCGAGGCCCCAACTGCCCCACAAGAAGGTTGGGTTGACTCTCCTGGTCACAGGCACGAGCGGGGGTCCTCGTGAACCAACCCGCAGTGATGCCACCCTGTATGGAGGTCCTCCCCATACCACCACCATAGAGAGTGTGGGTATTCCCCGATTCAAGGCTCAACATGGAGTTATGCCCTCTTACACCCCCAATTCGAATGAAGGTCTTCCCCGTGGAAGTGATGTTTGATACAGAAGCCTCTCCCACACCCATCATACTTGGTATGGAGCCCTTACTCCTGCCCCCGACTTTCGACGTAGAGACGTTACCCATCCGGTCTCTCTACAATGTGGGGATCCTCCCTACATCCTCTCCGTAGTTGGAGAAGGTCCCCCTCACCCCGACAACTAGAGGGTGAAGGCCAGCCTCGCTCCACCCACACCAAGCATGGAGGTCCTCCCCATGTCCCCTTCGACATTTTTCCCGGTGCTCCTTGCACCCCAGCTATCTCAAGTGGAAACCCTCTCTGCCCTAGCACCAGCGCGGCCGAAGGACCACATGTCAGGAATCAACCCTATCCCGAAGAGCTGCCTAGGGGCGGGAATGAAGGTCGTCGCCGACACAAGAAATATCCTGGGAAGGCCCGGACAGAGATCAAACTGCTCCGCTTCTCAGACTCTGAATCAGATTGTGACTTAGCTCAAGAACCCTCCCCTCGCTCATCTGATTCAAGGGTCGGGGCAAAAATGAGGCACATCATTCGGGAGCTCCCGAAATGCGAGGTCCATAGGATTTCTGCCTCCCTCCACAGGTATATCTAGGAGGATGAAAATCTGGCGACCCCACAGGTTATGGTCGTGCAGTAACCACCATCATAACCGGAATAGCATTCTACCTCCACAAGAGATCATGGAGAGCTATTCTGGGGACCAATGTTGGGTGAGCAGCAGCGCGACCCACCACTGGGATCCCTAGCCCCTGAGCTAGGAACAACGGCCGGTATCCCCTCCTAACACAACATAGTGGCTAGGTCGCTACACTCCTTGGAGAAAAACCCAAGAATCTGTAGCCAGTCAGCCCGTTCACCATAATCTCCACCGGCCAACCGGTCATCCCAGCGGTCTTCCTCAGTACCGCTGCCAGTTCCTCAACCACCCCCAGTTGGCGAGTGGGGAAATCAAGGGCCAGAACCTGAATTTGAATCGAGGGGCTTCTGGAGCATCTTTGTAGCGGACCACTTCCCGGAGAAGTTTTGGCCCGCAGCAGCACGGGATTTATGCATACCTGAATCCCTCACCCCCGACGAAGTTGAGTGTTTCTGCTGAACCCTCTGGTCGATGCATTTCAGTATCCTTCATCAGCGTGTGGTTTATCCAAGGATCCATGTGCATTTTTAAGACATTAGTGGGTAGTGTCGTCTAGTCGATCTGACTGCACTCTCTGTGTCCCATCACCCCGAGTCACCAGGTCGTTGTGGGACCCTCCAGTAGTAATGCATTCAGAGTATCACGGTACTCCCCAAAATCATTAGGGAGGTTACCCCCCATGTGCATGTCTGTCACTGGGGGCAGTATGCTGCCCTCCTCTTTAGACCTATCTAACGGCATCCCGACTCGCTATGTGATATTGAGGACATTCCCTAGGGAAGGGTCACGGTCCACATGGCTGACATATTGGACAAGGAGGATGACCTGGAGTTTCTCGATGGAGACTTACCCCCTGAGGGTGTGCCACCACTATTAGACCCATCGGGGCAGATTACTTGTTAGTATAGGAACCTCCTAGGTCTCCTTGTGCCCACCAAGGTGTTGTATCTCAGCTGGAATGTCAGCAAGGGAAAAGAGCATGTCGGAGCTGTGAAGAACTCTGACCCATCCACCTCAGTGCAGAAGACATAGGAAGAGTCTAAGAAGGCCACATTGCACCAACAACTTGCTGAGTAGAAGATTTTGGTCAATGAAATCATGGCTGAATGCGCTTAGAGCAACGAACCGATTATGGTGATCCTAGGCCGGGGCAACAGAAGCAAGAATAATCCCTCTTCGGTGAGCTGCCCCTAGGCAACATTGATCATGCTGCATTTGCTGACAGGGTGGAAGTCAGAGATCATCGAAAGAGAGCATGGTATGTCTCGCCAAATCCTCCTGAACGGCACAACAATCCAAGGAATCTCACTTAGGCTCCTCCGGCATCCCCAAAGTTCGCTCCACTAGTCATTCCATGAGTTGCTGAACATGTCTACCACATTGAAGAGCCCGGAAATGCACTCATGGTTAGGGATCCCCATCAAGACAGGGAGGCCCACCCGGATGACCCTATAGTGGCACTCATATCCCACCTTGAGGCATTGTAAATGTGGAAAGTGGCAATCCCACCAGATGGAAAGCCGTACCCGGCATGGGTGGATGATATGACGGTGCCTCTGGGATTCGGGAATCCCACCTTCTCCCCCTTTAATGGGACGGGGGACCCTCCGCAGCATCTGGCCCACATCAACTCAAGGTTCAGGCCCATGTTGGGGACTTCAATGTAGCAGTAGGCCGCCAAGCTCCATTGTTTCATTCAGACACTGGAGTAGCTGACATTCGTCTGGTACAGCCAGCTCCCCTTTGCATCTGTGGCCAGCTGGGAGGACCTTCACAGGCAGTTCCTCGACTAGTTCAGCTCTACCACCTGGAAGACTAGTATCGTAGACCTCTTCAAGTGAAAATAAAGGCCTGATGAGTGAGTCATGGACGTTATCGCCAGGTGGAAGGGGCTCACATACTCCCTTGACATGCCGCTGACTCAAGAGAAATTACTGACGATGTGTATTGGAAATGTCAAGATAGAACTGGTTCCTTCTCTGATCACTCAAAACTATCTCGGGGGGGGGGGGGGGGGTTCCGGGACTTCTCAGATAAGGCCCAGCGCCTCGAAGAAGCCCTGCAACAGGCTAGACAAGCACGTCTATTTCCCCCCGTAATCCCAGAAAGGAGAGCTACCAGAGCCGAACCCACCGTGATGGCCCAAATAGAGGCCCCCGGCAGCTAGAATTTCTGTGAGTAGCACTGGACTCAATGAATCGAAGAGGCCCTCCACCTCAGGCACAACCTCTGGCTCCGAAGAATCCCCAAAATCAGCAGGCTCCTCCACGTAATGCACTGCCACTGCCCAAGCGGGACAATCGAGGTCCACCCCCTCAACAGGCCCCACTAGCCCCTCGTTAGGTCCAGGATCCAAGGGCTCCCTTTCCAAAAAAAGACACCAGAATTACTCGTTTAGCGATAATCTGGTCCTCAGTTACTTCTGTAGTGCCCTAGAGCAGGGGAATTTCACTTGCCTAAGTGTAGAAAACCGGAAGAGGCGAATCTCACTGATATCCCTAAATACTGCCCCTATCATTGGATTTCTGGGCACACGCTCAAGCAGTGCTATGTCTTCATGGACTGAATCCAAGACTAGGTCAACAAAAACATAGTCAGGTTGAGCCTGGCCCCGACACAAGTGGTGGGTGTCTTTGTGAGGTTAGATAGCAGTAGCGACGATGAAGGTGAGTGGCAGCAGGTTCCCAACCACGGGTCCCAGAAGTACAATGACTGGATGGGTCGAAAGACGACTGCCCACACCCATGGAATCATTTGGGCATGCCTAAATCAGCTAGAGCCTTCAGAATCTGTGACTTCCTCCTCTACATCATCATCTCACCCGGCCTCTTCCCAAAAGAGAAATCATCAGCGGTGTAAGAAGAAGCAATTTTCCCTGCCCATATCATCGTTATCCCACACTCTTGTCGACTTCATTCTTCCTGAGATGAGGATCCCTCCTAGAATCCGCCCAGTGGTGGATGATTATTCGTGTGACAGTCAAGGGTACGCTTCGGTTAATACTGCCGAGTTGGTAAACTCGTATATGACTCTCGACGAGGGGGAACACCAGGCGAACCTACCCAACGTCCCCAGCCGACACCAACATCGGCGAAACCATGGCTATATGGGTCATTGAGTTGTATCAGTTGGCACCTCTAGCCAGGCCGTGCATGCCACTCGGACCAGACAACAAGCTCATAGCAGAGCTCAGCACTCGCAGCCTCTTCATCTGGTGTCGTCAGGATCGCATCCACCACCGTTTGTGCTACTACATCAGGCAGATCCACTTCAGCCGCGCCGTGACTAGATTCACCCCACTGCAGTCTGATCTCAGTTATCCGTTCCTCATCTTAAAGCTACTCTTCAGGCTCCGACTAGTGAGCAGCGTGATGTTTCCAGCACTATCCAGTCGGCAGTCCAGCAGGCAGGGCCCGCCATGTCTCCAGTCACGAAACGGCCTCTAGTAAGAAGAAGTTCGCGTCTGGCACGGAAGTACATTGCCCTAAATCAACTTATCGGAATCCCATCAAGGCCTTCCATCCTTTAAGCCCTCCTCTTGTCGTCAGATATTCATGAATCATTCACCGAGGCTTAAAAAATCTCCCTCTAGTTTGAGACGGAGGTAGCAGCTGCAGAAGCCTTTTATGCTGAAGTAGTTGATACTACTGAATGTCAGGCCATCATTTCATTCTCTGGAAAGGATGAAAGCTCTCCCATACAAGGGCACATCCGCTCGCTGTACATCACCAACCAATTTAACGGTGTATAGGTTCGTCGCTTTCTCATTGACACCAGCTCCGGGATCAACCTTATTCTGACACGGACATTGATAAAGTTGGTCTTATCCTAGGATAACCTGAATCCCTCAGATATAAGGATACAGGGATATGACAGGACAGAGTAGACCTTGGTCGACAAGATCTATATGAAGACCTAGTTCGGTGGCCTAGTTTCGAGTATAGAATTTATGGTCATCTCTTAGGACACAATGTACAATGCATTGATGGGCATGCCATGGCTCTACCTGCACGGGGCGGTCCCCTTGTCTTATCATCAGTGCCTCAAATACTCCCTTATTGGTCAAGTAGACGTACTCCAAGGTGATGCATCTCCTTTTTCCTCTTGTGAAGCCTGTTATCTAGATGCTAACTATTACAAGAGCAAGGATAAGCAGATTCTGGCAAGTGAGGTTGAGCCTGCCCTAGCCACAAGTGACCCCTAGGCAGGTCTGGATGACATCTATGTCTTCTCAATCCATTTATTGGAGGCCACGACCCACGACATGGGGAAATTCTTTTTTGTCTCAGGTACAAGAGGAAGGCATAGTCCCAAGTCCAAATGACGATGGAAAATCACCTCATACTCCTACACAAACCAGGCTCAGGTGATCCCGGAACCTCCTACCATCGTACGATACCGGGACATCCTCCCCATGGAAACAACAGTACGTCATACGTGTCTGTTTCGTCAGGTTTGGATTAACCGGCTCAGGACGACGTCCCACTACTGCTTTGATATCATCAAGTGTGGCCCCCTAGGCCGAAGGCCAGGTGGGATTGGATCGACAACCTTCATCGCTATGGTCTTAGCAACACATGAATCTCTTGATGTGTTGTCCACTACTATCCAGGCTGGTACCAGCCTCCCGTCAGGTTCCTCCGACCAAGGGAAAGCCTCACCTATTGGGAATCCCTCCTCCGAAAGCAAAGAAGAGGATCTAGAGGATGCTCCCCCTACCTTTGAAGAAGTGGTCTCTACCATGGTTGATGAACTGGTACAGGTGAACCTTGGTAGCGAGGCAGATCCGAGACCCACGTTGATCAGTGCCACTATATCCCTAGAGGATGAGCAGTAGTACATGGGCTTCCTCAAAAAAACACCGTGATGTATTCTCATGGAGCTATGACGAGATACCAGGACTAGATCCTCATGTAGTCGTCCACCGTCTCAGTCTCCCTACAAACCATTGCGGGTTCAAGCAGCCTCCCAGAAAGATGCACCATTCTCACGGTTCCATGTTTGAGGCTGAAGCTGATAATATCATCAAATCCAACTTCTTCAAGGAGGTCCAGTACCCCATGTGGCTAGCCAACATAGTGCCATTCAGGAAGAAGAACAGAAAAATCAGAGTCTGTATCGACTTTCGGGATCTCAACCGTCACTGTCTGAGGGATGATGTTCCCTTTCCAGTGACAGAATTGTTGATCGATGTTACGGCTGGATTCCAAGACCTATCCTTCATGGAAGATTACTTAGGATATAATCAGATCTAGATGGCCCCCGAGGATGAAGAGTCCACACCTTTCAGGGCACCCCAAGGTACCTTCTGTTACCAGGTTATGCCCTTCGACCTAAAGAATGCGGGTTCCACCTATCAGTGGGCCATGCACCGCATATTCAAGACAATCCTCGAGACATTGGTGGAATGTTATGTGGAGGATCTGGTAGTAAAATCTCACCATCGCTAGGAATATCTCAAGGACCTTGATAAAGTGTTCAGCTTCCTCCGCTCTCGCTAGCTGAAGATGAACCTGTTGAAGTGTGCCTTCGGGGTCACCTCCGGGAAGTTTCTTGGATTTGTTTTCAGGTACCGGGGCATCACAATCGACCCGAATAAGATCAAGGAAATCAATTAGATGCCTCTCCCGAGTAATATTCGGGTGCTTTGAGGTTTCCATGGCCACTTAGCCTATATATTCCGATTCATTGCAAATATGGATGGCAAGTGTAAGCCCTTTTCTCGGCTAATGAAGAAAGTGTTTGCCTATGAATGGGACGAGGAGTGCCAGACCGCCTTCGAGGAGATCAAGCAGTATCTGCTCCAGCCTTCAGTCTTGATGCCACCCATCTCTGGGAAGCTGCTAATCATGTACGTGACTGCCCTGGAATGATCTCTCGACACCCTTCTCGCCGAGAAGAACAATGAGAGGACGGAAAATAGTCTCTACTACCTCAGCTGCATGCTCCTCGATATGGAGACCAGTTAATCCCCCATCTATAAAAGCTACATTATGCTCGTATTTTTTGTGTAGATTTTGCAACATTACCTGCAGAACCATTAGGTACAACTGTTCTCCTGGATAGACCTGCTGAAGTACATTCTGAATTTCCCCATGTTGACCAGCCATCTAGCACAGTGGGAAGTTATCCTCCAGTAGTTTGACATCAGGTTTGTGCCTTAGAAGGATATAAAGGGGTGTTCATTGGAAGACTTTCTAGATACCCACAAAATCTATGCAGATCAGTCCCTGGACTTGGATTTTCCTGATGATGCAATCCTCTCATTTGATCATGTCGTCCCATGTTTGCAGATGCACTTTGACGGTGCCTCCCGGAGTCCCACAGGTTGGAGGCTCAATGATCCTAGTCTTAATAGAGTGGGATTGGGTATTATCTTTATTACCTCGGCGCAATCCATTCTACCATACTCATTGTCACACCCTGGCCGATGCTTTATTTTAAATTTATTATTTTTGGGTTCTTTTGCGGGCACACGACCATGTGCGGCGACCATGCACGCGACCCTGCGCGGTGTCCATTCTCAATAAATAATTTTATTATCGTGATTGATTTTATTATTTTCCTTTTCTTATTAATATTAAATTTGTTAGAATTTATTAGGATATAAATTTATCGTTATTTTTATTTTTATTTCCTTTTATTGTTTTCCTCTTTTTTCCTCTTTTCTTTTTTCTTCTCTCCCTTTCTTTCTCCCTTTTCTCTTTTTTTCCTTTCTCTTTTTTTCTTCCCTCTCTTCCCTCTCCCTCTCTCCCATCGTGTGGAACTCCCCTCCCCTAACCCTAAGCGGCGGTCCCTCCTCCCTTCACCGGACTGCCCTCCGCCTACCTCAACCCGTCCCACCCCTCGCCCTTGAGCCCCGCTACGCCGCCCATTTCTCCCCTTGGACGGCTTACGTTAGACGAACTGCCCCCCCTCGGTTCCCTGCCTCCCTCACGCATCCCACATTCAGTGCCTCCCCCTTCACTCATGCCGCACCTCCCCCCTGGTGGAAGACCTCTTGTTCTGTCCAGCGCTCCCCCTCCACTCCCTTTTGGCATGAAACCGACCATCGCACTCCCTCTCGACAGACCTCCTTACGCCGCCCGGGGCTCCCTCGTGCCGCCTCCCCCTACTCAGTCGGACGGATTTATGGTGACCCCATTCCTATTTTTCGGCAAGGGTCATTTTCGACAACCTTCCCCTCACCCAGTTTGTCATCCACACCTTCACCATAGGTTCATTCTTCTTAGTTTGGTTGATTTCATTTTTTGAAAGTTTAGTGGATTAGGGATTTGTGTTGTTTATAGTACAATTTTGATGTTTTTAGTTCAACGTATTGATTTTAGGGTTCAATTAGAATTTTTTGTTGTGTATTGGTGAGCAACTGAAGTTTCTCCCCGAAATTGGGGGTTTGGACCCCAAAGGTAGGGGTTTCGTTCATAATCTTTATTTGGTGTTTTATTTTTTTCTTGTATAATCAATTTAGTATGTTATGTGATTAATCTACTTTGTGCGAATATGGTTTTCCATGATGTTTATATATGATTTATAAGTGTTTAGTAATGTGTTTATGTAATATGAATGTTTTTATTTAATTAAAACTTTTTTTGAGCAATTTGTAGTGTTTTCTAAACTGTGTTGTTAATTTGTTATGGTGTGTAAGGGATGAAAATTCTGTTTGGATATTGTTTCGGTGTGATTTTGGCCTTATAAGAGTTCTTTGGGTGTATTGTTGTTTTATGTCATGTTATACCTATTTAGAATGTTTTATAAGTGATGTAAATGGTTTATTTAATTTTTATAAATGATGTGAATCATGTTTTGCCACGGTTACGACGTGAAAATGATTTTGAAGTGGCGCCTTTATATAATTTTGGTGCGTTTATTTTGTGTAAATTTTGTGGTGATAATTTTGAAGTGTTGCATAAATTGTTATATTGATTTTTTTATTAAATTATATGTTTAGTGTGTTGGGCCTTGCTGCGATGGTTTTGGGCCACGGGTGTTGAAGTACCCTACAGGTACATGCATAGGGTAAGGCATATATATATATATTCCCACTTTTTACATATTCCCTTATGGCGTGGGGAATATGTGCAATGCATCTAAGGGTTTGTATATATATATTTATAAATGCATGTGCGTGTATGCGCCAAGTGTCGGTTCGAGTGGTCATCGAAAAATAGCGACAAGTTTGAAGTAGGATTCCCTATGCATTTCCCTTTAAATTTAAGAATCATTCATTTCTTGATTTTCTCACCTAGTTTTAATATTGATTATTGATATAGAACTGTTAGTAAATTATCTGCCTTGAATTGGAGTGGTTGATTTCTTGTAATGTGTTGAAATAAATGGTTTGATCGTGCTTTCACATTAATTGCCTGACTAAATAACCCTTTGGAATTTGTGAACATGTTTTAGATTTAAAATTCTAGTTTGGGTTTCTTAAATGGGTTTTGAAGTGCATTTCTAGTTTTCAAAGTGGTCCGTGTGTAATTCTTAAGAAATGGTTTGGTATGCGAAAATTGTGTGAGGCTCGGTTGGCACTTTTGTAAAACTATTTATATCAAGAAAACTCCCCTCATATGTGTTCACTTGCTTTGGTTGAGATATATGTTATGGGGGTCCACTGTGTAAGACTTCCCTGTGATCAATGGTAGGAAGGTGAGGGACATATTTCTTGGGGTGGCTCAGGGTGTTGCATGGTGTGCTATATTATTATATATATACTTTGATTGGATGCACGGATAGCATCGGTAGACCCTCCCCTTTCTAAATACACTAGACATGGGAACCTGGCATACTGAGAGAATATTCCAAGAAGAGTGCTGCACTGGTAGGTTATGGTACTGACTAGTGGCCCATAGTAGGTGGATATATTTTGTTTATTACTATGGGATTTTCCCTCGGCCTGCCCAAGAGAGGATGGTCGAGTGTATTGGGAATTTTTTTTCATTATGACATGTAAATGAGGATGATTTCTCATGTATTGGTGTCTTTTGGATTGTTCTCGATCTCTTGGGTTCACCTATGTCTAGTCAGTTTTTTTTGCTTGTAGTAGTGACTATGATACTTATATATATACACCTACATTTCCCTTATTGTGTGATTTCTTTTGAGCATTTTTGTATACTATTTTCCTTGGAAAGTGATAAATTGGTTTTGACTTGTTTTCTAGAAATGATTTTTGAAATGGAAGTGTTTAATAATTTTTGTAAAAATCTGAAAATATAAACAACATTTTCCCTTTTAAAATGTGAATGTCTCACTAAAAGATTGATTTGGGTTTTGAGAAAAGAATAAGGGAAATGACTTGTACTTTGTTTTTGAGTAACACATAGAAATCCTTACTTTTATATATTGTAGTTCAAACCTGAAGTTAATGATTCTTTTATTTAAAGGAAATGCATTTAGGAATAGATTACTTAGGCACACCTACTGTGTTTTAATACTGACACCAATACTTCATTCTTGTTTTTATTCACAGGTGCAGGTTTCAGCTTGACCTAGATCTCCGTGGGTGATGTTGTGTCTTGTGATCGGAGAGTGACCCGTGGGGTCACTTGGAGTTTATTGGTCATCAGGTCTGATTAGTTCTTATTTTCAGCTCTTTCTTAGTTGTTTTGTTCAGTTTATTTATTTTTGGGTTTTTTTCTTTATTCTGCTACTTCTGTTTATCTTTATTGGTAGAAATCGTTCCCATTTTCCCTGTTGATTCCATGGCGCTTGTCGCCAGCCTGGGAGGATCGGGAATGCCTCTCAAGCCTTGCCACAGACTTGTTCGGGCGCCAAGTTGGATGGAGACCTGGACTGGTTTTTGAAAAAATGGTATTAGAGGTGGTTTTTGGTCTTGTTATTTGGGGTGTTAGGTAGATCATAGATAGTATTGTGGGTACTCGAGTGGTAGGTGTGGGAAGAGCATTGCGAACTCTTACTCATTCCGATCCTTGAGTAACCAGGGGTAGTTTGGGATTTAAGTTTTGGCTTTGATCTGTGAGGATGGGGGATAACAATAGGAGTAAACTAGTACTTTGCGTGGTCTCATAAGAAGTATAGACCCTTGTGATGCCCGAGAGTAGGGTTTGACACTCCTAGTGGGTGGTGCTTGCCTAGGGCACGGTCTGCTAAACCATGTAGCTAGGTTAGACACGACCACTAGTCCTTCTCTTAGGTGATTTAATGTTTGTGATGTCTTTCTTCAATTTTGGGACTGGTGAAAAATTGTTTTCCTTTAAAAAGTGAAGCGGACTTTGCTGCTGCTCTAATTTTATTTTGGTGTGCGGTTGACATGATATTTGGGGTGCGTTTCTCTTTGACCTTGTTTTTTGGAATTTGGCGTTGATTTGTCAAAGTTGAATTTCTAAAAGGATGTCTTGGGTTGTGTGAAATTAAAGTGGGTTGTTTTATAAATGAAAATAATTTTTTGAAATATGTCTTGAATTTTTCAAATGGTTTGGAAAAAGGTATTTTTGGAATATTGGTAATGTATTGTTTTGAAAGCAAAAGAGCCTTGTTTATTTTCCAGTGGTATTCCTATAGGTGCTCTCATGTGCATGTGGAAGTGATTAATGGATAGTTGGTGGATTGTGTGGATGGGTGCCTGGGTGGCACAGAAATTCATACATGCGAGGCATCGAGGAATATCAGTGGTGGGTTGTGTCAAGAATGTTGCGATGATTTTGCAGTGCTTTGTTTTTTAATCGGGTGTTTTCTCTGGAAATGAATTTATGTGTTAAGTTAGAGTTTTTGGATTTGTATCCAAAGTGTAAATTTTTGTTTTGTGAGGTGCTTGGTTTTGTGGAGGGTTGGTTTTGTATTTCTTGTTCGGGTTATTCCCCCTAGAAAGGTCCAATAGGTTTTCAGTAGGTCTCTCAATTCTTGGCTCAGCCCAGACTCCCAGTGGATTGGTGGGGTTAGGTTCTTCTTGGTTGTGTTGATTGTTCGTAGACTTCGAGGTCAGTTGGATAACGTTGAATACTTTTGGAAAGTTTTAAATGTCTCCAGTTTTTGTAGAACTCAAAAAGTTGTGTGGGTACAAGTTGTCTCGACTATGTCTGGTGGAGTGGGAATACACTAGCAAATGGTGATCGTTCCGTTATTGTTGCAAATGAGGATGTCATGGGTGATATTCAAGACTAGCCTCATCCCACGGTCGTACCTAAGGAAGTGAAGGCGAGATAAAGTGGTGGATCTCGTAGGTGCTCAACCAGTCAACCGGCGGAGAAGGAGTTGTGTTTGACCTTTCTGATGATCCAGTTTCATGTTCTCCGGAGGTTGTGTGGAACAATCAGCTTAAAGTTCATAATAGTTGTTTGTCTCATCTATATTGTGGTAAGTGCAGGTTCTTCATCCGATGAAGAGTGTGAACCAAAGGGACTTGTTCTCGGGGTGCCCCTCTCGTCAGTTTGTGTCGCGTGTTTGACAGACCGCTCAATCTCCTACCTCTAGTGTGTTCAGACGGACATCCTAAGTCATTTGCTGAAATTATTAGTTGGTATGTTGATGGAGTGGCCGCTCAGGACATGAGGAGAAGTATGCATGTTTCTTTTCCAGTAGAGGAAGTTCTAGTTAGAGGTGGTCATCTTATTACTATGAGGCGGTAAATTCTTCAGACATCAGGGACCCAACCATAGGTCTCGGGGTGAATCTTGCACGCAGTCAAAACTCGCCGGACGTGGGATGAGCTTGATCCAACTTAAGTTCGTAGTGTCAAGATGGGGAAAGATTAAATTTACTTATTGCGGTATCGTGTCTGAAGGCTTTATTTTTGTTGTGAGGGGAATATGTCTCCTTGTGGGGGTCTTGACTTATGGAAGATCCTCTAGGGATTTAAAGAGGTTTAGAGAATCCCTCTTGCAATGAGTGTGGTCTATAACCCTTATGGTGGTCAGATATGGATCAAAATTGTACTCATTTTAGAGATTCTCAAGTCTTGTGAAATTGACACGTGTCTGTCCAGTTCGTCTCTTGGTTTGGGGTTCCCGCTATCAAAACCCTTCAATGTGGTGGAGTATTGGTCAGTGTGGAAATCTTCTGTGTGGGTCAGTCCGTGTTGGCAGGTTCATGATGAAGAGTTCAGTCTGTATCGCTCAAAGTAAACTGGGAATGCCCACGCTGGTGTTGTGGTGTTGTAAAAATTCTAAAATGGTGGGGATACCCACTGCGGGTCTCGCCAACATCTCCTCTTATGTCGATTTAGTTCAACTTAGGGAGCTTAGAGAGTCAAGCCAGTGTAAGAGGTTTTGTCTGGGTTGGAGGATCGTTTTGGTTTGGAGAACCAATATTTGACAAGGATCCTCATATGGTGGGGAGACCACCATAGAATGAACTTTTGGAAAACTCTATCTTCACAGTGCGCATGACAGGACAACCCCTTGCTTCTGCTCTGCCCAACCCTGATCAGCATAATTGGTTCGCTCGGGCAGTCGGTCACCGTGCGAGTGTTCTTGGAGGTCTTGAGCGAGCCCTGGTGTTTCCTAAGTTAGGGTTCAAAGTGTTCCATGTTGAAGTTTTGTTTGTAGGTGAACTTCTTGATTTTGGTCTTTTCACTTGGTGATTATAGTTTTGAGATCTATGGAATTTCATGTTATGAGTGTCTTAAATGATCGGTCTTCGAGTGATGAAGGTTTTGTTTAAAATACCTTCTGTTCTTCGCAGTCTTTCTTGGAAAGTTTGGTTAACCAAGTCTTCTTGGGAATTTCTGGGGGTAGAAAGTGTCATGGTGGGGAGAATTGTCACACCCCGACTAACGCTTTATTTTACATTGATTATTTTTGGGTTCTTTTGTAGGCACACGACCATGTGCGGCGACCGTGCGCGTGACCCTACGCGGTGTCCGTTCTCAATAAATAATTTTATTATCAAGATTGATTTTATTATTTTCATTTTCTTATTAATATTAAATTTTTTAGAATTTATTAGGATATAAATTTATCCTTATTTTTATTTTTATTTCCTTTTATTGTTTTTCTCTTATTTTTTTCCCTCTTTTCTTTTTTCTTCTCTCCCTTTCTTTCTCTCTTTTCTCTTTTTTTCCTTTCTCTTTTTTCTTCACTCTCTTTCCTCTCCCTCTCTCCCATCATGCAGACCTCCCCTCCCCTAACCCTAAGCAGCGGTCCCTCCTCCATTCGTCGGACCGCCCTCCGCCTCCCTCAACCCGTCGCACCCCCTCGCCCTTGAGCCCCGCTACGCCGCCCCCTGCTCCCCTTGGTCGGCCTACGTCCGACGACCCCCCCCCCCCTCGGTTCCATGCCTCCCTCGTGTGGCCCGTGTTCAGCGCCTCCCCCTTCGCTCGCACCGCACCTCCCCCAAGGACGACGGCCTCCTGTTCCGTCCAGCGCTCCCCCTCCACTCCCTTTCGGCATGAAACCGACCAGCGCACTCCCTCTTGACGGACCGCCTCGCGCCGCCCAGGGATCCCTCGCGCTATCTCCCCTATCTCAGTCGGACAGATTTATGGAGACCCCCTTCCTCTTTTTTGGAATGGGTCATTTCTGACAACTTCCCTCACCTTTTTTGTCATCCACACCTTCACCACAGGTTCATTCTTCTTAGTTTGGATGATTTCATTATTTGAAAGTTTAGTGGATTAAAGCTTTGTGTTGTTTTTAGTTCGATTTTGATGTTTTTAGTTCAACTTATTGATTTTAGGGTTCAATTTGAATTTTTTTGTGCATTGGCGAGGAACTGATGTTTCACACCGAAATTGGGGGTTTTGATACCAAAGGTAGGTGTTCCGTTCATAATCCTTATTTGGTGTTTTATTTTTTTTTCTTTTTAATCAATTTAGTATGTTATTTGATTAATCTTCTTTGTGAAAATATGGTTTTCCTTCATGTTTATATATGATTTCTAAGTGGTTAGTAACGATTTTATGTAATATGAATGTTTTGATTTTAAGAAAACTTTTGTTGATCCATTTGTAGTTTTTCTAAACTATGCTATTGATTTTCTATGGTGCGCAAGGGCTGAAAATTTTGTTTGGATATTTTTTTGGTGTGATTTTGACCTTAGAAAAGGTCTTTGAGTGTATTTTTGTTTTATGTCATGTTATGCCTATTTAGAATGTTTTATAAGTGATGTAAATGGTTTATTTAATTTTTATAAATGATGTGAATCATGTTTTGTCATGGTTACGACATGCAAATGATTTTGAAGTGGCATCTTTATATAATTTGGGTGTGTTTATTTTGTGTAAATTTTGTGGTTCTAATTTTGAAGTGTTTCATAAATTTTACTATTGATTTTTTTATTAAATTATATGTGTAGTGTGTTGTTCCTTGCTGTGATGGTTTTGGGCCGTGGGTGTCGAAGTACCCTACAGGTACATTCATAGGGTAAGGCATATATATATATATATATATATATATATATATATATTACCTATTTTTACATATTCCCTCATGGCATGGGGAATATGGGCAATGCAGCTAGGGTTTTGTATATATATATGTATAAATGTATGTGCGTGTATGTGCCAAGTGTCAGTTCGAGTGGTCATCAACAAATAGCGACAAGTTTGAGGTAGGTTTCCCTATGCATTTCCCTTTAAATTTAAGAATCATTTATTTCTTGCTTTTCGCACCTAGTTTTAATATTAATTATTGATATAGAACTGTTAGTAAATTATTTTCCTTGAATTTGAGTGGTTTATTTCTTGTAATGTGTTGCAATAAATGGTTTGATCGTGTTTTCACATTAATTCCCTGACTAAATGACCCTTTGGCCTTTGTGAACATGTTTTAGATTTAAAATTCTGGTTTGGGTTTCTTAAATGGGTTTTGAAGTGTATTTCTTGTTTTCAAAGTGGTGTGTGTGTAATACTTAAGAAATGGATTGGTATGCGAAAATCGTGTGAGGCCCGATTGGCACTTTTGTAAAACTAGTTATATCAAGAAAACTTTCCCCGGATGTGGTCCCTTACTTTGGTTGAGAAATATGTTATGGGGGTCCATTGTTTAGGACTTAACTATGATCAATGGTAGGAAGGTGAGGGACATATTCCTTGGGGTGGCTCGGGGTTTTTCATGTTGTGCTTTATTATTATATATATACTGTGATTGGATGCCCGGATGGCATCGGTAGACCCACCCCCTTTCTAAATACACTAGACATGGGAACCTGGCATACTGAGAGAATATTCTAAGAAGAGTACAGCACTGGTAGGTTATGGTACTGACCAGTGGCCCATAGTAGGTGGATATATTGGGTTTATTACTATGGGATTTTCCCTCAGCCTTCTTGAGAGAGGATGGTCGAGCGTATTGGGCATTTTGATTTCATCGTGACATGTCAACGAGGATGATTTCTTATGTATTGGTGTCTTCTGAATTGTTCTCGATCTCCTAGGTTCACATATGTCTACTCAGTTTTTGTTGCTTGCAGTAGTGACTATGATGATTATATATATACACCTACATTGCCCTTACTGTGTGATTTCTTTTGAGAATTTTTGTATACTATTCTCTATGGAAAGTGATAAATTGGTTTTGACTTGTTTTCTAGAAATTATTTTGAAATGGTAGTGTTTAATCCTTTTCGTACAAAGATGAAAATATAAACAAAATTTTCTATTTGAAAATGGAAATGTCTCACTAAAAGATTGATTTGGGTTTTGAGAAAAAAATAAGGGCAATGACTTGTACTTAGTTTGTGATTAACACGTAGAAAGACTTACTTTTATATATTGTAGTTCAAACCACAAGTTAATGATTATTTTGTTTAAAGGAAATTCATTTGGGAATATATTACATAGTCACACCTACTGAGTTTTAATACTCACACCTATACTTCATTATTGTTTCTAGTCATAGGTGCAGGTTTCAGCTTGATCTTGATCGGCATGGGCGATGTTGTGTCTTATGATCGGAGAGTGACCCACAGGGTCACGTGGAGTTTAGTTTTCATTAGGTTTGGTTAGTTATTCTTTTCAGTTCTTGCTTAGTTGTTTTGTTTAGTTTATTTATTTTTGGGCTGTTTTCTTTACTCTGCTGCTTCTGATTATCTTCATTGGGAGAAATCAATCCCACTTTCCCTGTTGATTTCCTGGCACTTGTCACCAGCCGGGGAGGATCGGGAATGCCTCTCGGGCCTTTCCGCGGACTGGTTCAGGCGCCGGGTTGGATGGCGACACGACCTAGTTTGTGACACTCATTCCTGTTGTCAGAATGCTGCACCAACAATGAGGTAGAGTATCAGGCTCTTATCACTGGCCTCGAGATGACCCTCGAGATCGATGTGCACCATTTTCGTGTGAAAGGGGATTCTGAGCTAGTCATCAAGCAAGTAACCGGTGGCTATGTTGTCAGAAATCCAAAGATCGTAGCATTGTTGGAGCACTCCCTCCATCTAATCGCCCAATTCACTTCTCGACCGGAGGTTACCCATGTCCCTCGATCACATAATTGTCGAACAGATTCCTTGGCCAGCCTGGTTGCATCACTTGTTGAGCCCAAGCATAATTATATGATTATACACATGGAACACCAGAGAGTCATTGTTCCCATCACCCCAAATGATGAAGAAGGCCTGTGAGTAAGCCATCTTACCACCAGATCATCCACGTCCGGACCGCTAGGGCCTTACGATGTAGTGGTTGAAGAGACTCCCGACTGGAGAGCCCCTTTGGTCGAGTATCTCCAAAATGGTTGCCTCTCGGCTGATTGTGCCAAGCACGAGAAAATCTGACGCCGCGCACTGTAGTTTACCCTCCATAGTGGTCCCAGTCTTGAGAAGGTCCTCTATAAGCACGGTTTCGATAGTGTTCTCTTCCATTGCATTCAGGGGGTTGAGATTCCACAGGTCATGCAAGAGGTTCACGCCGGTTCTTGTGGTTCCCACCAAGCTAACCTAAAGTTGTCCCATCTAATCCAAAGACTGGGGTACTTCTGGACCTCTATGATCCATGATTGTATTGAGTTCTCCAAAAGAAGTCACGCGTTCCGCATTCATGCTAACTTCCTGCATTGGCAGCCAGAACCTCTCCACTCCACCAAGTACTCTTGGCCATTTGCGGTGTGGGGAATCAATTTCGTGGGACCATATCCACTGGCGATAGCTCACCAGTGCAGATTCATCCTGACCAACACAGATTTCTTCTCTAAGTGGGCAGAATCAGTTCCACTCAAGGAGTTCAAGGCCCATTCCATCATCGACTTCGTGAGCTCCAACATCATCGACCAGTTTAGAGTTCCTCATGTCATCCTCACCGATAATGACACCAACTTTCGAGTAGTCGAGCTGAAGAAATTGTACGCCAAGTACAATATCCATTCAAACCATACCTCCCGCTATAATGCGCAGGAAAATGGACAGATCGAGGCATTCAACAAAACCCTCTCTAACATTTTGCAGAAAATGGTTGGCCCAAACAAGAAAATTTGGATGAACAAGCTCCCCAATTCCCTCTGGGATTATCAGAAAACGACTCGCAATTCCACCCAGGTGACCCCAAATTCCTTGGTGTATGTGGCTGAGGCCGTCCTTCCCATCGAGATCCAACTGCCTTCGATACGCACTGCGGTCTATGACCAATAGGCGCTAGATAGAGTGGCCGAAATCTATCTAGCTGAATTGGAAGAACTTTATGAGAATAGGCTCTATGCCCTGCACAATCTGAAAAGGCATCAGAATAAGGTGGATAGAACCTTTAATAATAAGGTTCACCTCTGCTCTTTTCTACAAGGCAGCTTGGTATTGGCCCTCCGAGTGCCAATGATCCCTGGTAGGAAACCACCCAAGTTTGAGCCCAAATGGAAAGGACCTTACATAGTCCACAAGGTTTACCCCAACGGAGCATAATCCCTAATGACCACAGATGGTGAGTGTATAACTCCTCCCACCAATGCCAAGTTCCTCATGAAATACATTTCTTGAGCCTTATGGTCCTGCATGACCTTAAACTAGACGGTCCCGCATGACCCTAAACTACATGCTAGTCCAGTACGTCCTAAAACTGTCTAGTCCTACATTACTTTAAACTACACATCATCCAGCATGACGTTAAACTGAATTTCAAGAACTAAATATGGATTGATTCCAATCTACATGGGATACGTAGGAACGCTCAAACACCTCGTCTTGAGACCATCCCCAAACACTTCTCAACTATCCCCCCTGAGTATAGTTCTCTCGGAGGGTACCCGCATGATATGATGTAGGCTTCCTCAGCACCACTCATACTAGTATTGTAATGGTCTAATCATGTGCCCACTCTTGTACTTCTATTCTCCCACGTCCTTACCACACGACATTAAACTGCATGGCCTTTAAGAACTATGTATGGCTTGACTCCCATCCTCATGGGATACGTAGGAACGCCCTGAAATTTTGTCTGATGGACCTGTCCAAACGCCAGAATCGTCCCCTCGGGTCAAGACGTATGGTAGGGGTGAAAATTCTTTTTCCAATTCACATCGAGCTAACCTCGATTCGGCTGTATGTCCCGCTCCATGGAGACATTCTCCACTTTTAGAGATGGGTACAGCTATGCTTCACCCACTCTTTGATTGGGATTCCATCACCTTCCCCATCCGGAAGGGCCCCTTAATGGTATGGATGCTAGGCCTAAGGGCCCTCTTACCACTTCAGGCCAATTCCCTCAAGGATGTTGAGAAACAAGACGATACAAGTCCCGAATTTCAAATTTAGACATCGGTGGATGCTCATTTGTTGCTCCCATTTCAGGTTACTATAGGGACACTGTGTTTTGAACATGTTCAATTGTTGTCCTGTGACATTTTAACCACCCAAAGATATACCAAACATCGAGTGTAGTGGTTCATTCTTCCCCGTTGTATCTCCAAGAAACGAACTTCCTTTGGGAAAATCCATGTTTTAGTCTCCATATGACGGGGAGAGTAGAGACCACCTCCTTGTTTCTGACACCGAGCACCGGTCATGTGGTCTTAGGAGCTGTGACGAGGCAGTAACCGTACAATTGGGCATATGGACTTCCATCTGAGTCCCAAACTTAGGCCCCTTGGCCTTTTCGGGCCCCTGGCCTAGGTTCTCTCTTATGTTATTATACGGTGTGGTGCAGGATTGTTTTCTCCTTCACGTCGAGTTACTCATCATGCCGTACACATCCCCTGATGAGAAACCTTGTCCCCGGCCCTCATCCTCACTTCAAGACGTTAAACTGCATGTTGTTCAAACCTTCCTGACCGAGGCCCATCCTCAGGCCCCTTAGCCTTCTCGGGCCCCCGACCCTCATCCTCACTGCAAGACGTTAAACAGTATGTTGGTCTGGCCTTCCTGACCAAGGCCCAGCCTCAGTCCCCTTGGCCTTCTTGGGCCCCTGACCCTCGTCCTCACTACAAGATGTTAAACTGCAAGTTGGTCAGGACTTCGTAACTGAGGCCCAGTCTCAGGCCCCTTGGCCTTCTTGGCCCCCCAGCCCTCATCCTCACTACAAGATGTTAAACTGCAAGTTGGTCAGGCCTTCTGACCGAGGCCCATCCTCAGGCCCCTTGGCCTTCTCGGTCCCCCGACCCTTGTCCTCACTACAAGACGTTAAACTTCAAATTGGTCAGGCCTTCCTGACCAAGGCCTAGCCTTAGGCCCCTTAGCCTTTTCGGGCCCCTGGCCCAAGTTCTACCCAGAGTGTACAGTGTGGTGTAGGATTATGTCATCATTCACATTGGGTTATTCGTCATGCCGTACACCACACTCATCGGGGAATCTTACCCCCAGGTGCATTTTGAGAACTACGTGTGTCTTGATTCCCATCTTCATGGGATATGTAGGACCATCTAAATGTCTAGACTTCTGGTTCAGCCCCATCTCTCAGAAATCTCCATTTCACCTTGGCCCCTTGGCCTACCCTTCCATGGGGAGGGGAGTATATAGAGTGGCATGGGATTATGTCCTCATTCACTTCAGGCTTCTAATGACCATGCCATGTACCTCTCCCTCCTAGTAATTCTCTATCCCCTTACTCTCAAGTTGAGAACCTTCATCAACCCTCTTTGGCGGTTCAACAATGTTCCTAAGGGTACTCTGGTTTAGTACCCGGAATGTCGGAATCTGCTCGGACATGCTTCCACCCGCTTTTTAGGCATTGTGTTCCCCTTCATTAGGGATTTCATCACCTTTCACACCTAAAAGGACCCCCGAGTGGCATGGATGCTAGGCCTAAGGTCTCACCTACCGTTATGGGACAACGCCCATGAGGGTTGCAGAAAACAAGCCGATACAAATCCCGCGTTGTGAATATGGTCAGTGGTTGATGCTCATTTGTTGTCCCACATCAGGATAACATGATATGGATACTGTGTTTTGAACATGTTCAAGGGTTATCCTCCATCGCCACGCCAACCCCATTAAGCCCAATATATTGGTTACATGATTTACATCCTCCTCCACTTCACCATGTCCAAGTAGAACTTTGAAACTCTTGGTACTATTCCCCAGTGTGCATCCTCACTTTAAGAGGAAAAAAGCCATGACAGGGTGATCATTCGGGGATTCACTGATTTTCCCCTTGCATGCATCTCATGTATCGTGAATATTGTATCCGTCCTTGTTTCCTACACCGATTTTAACTAAAGTAGGATTACGGATTGGGTTAGGGTCCACCGTTACTTGGGATAGTCCTGCTTCTTCATGATCTGAGTTCTAAGACCTTAAACTAAGATCCTTTCATATTTCCCCTTTTGCAGAACTACGTGTGGCTTGATTCCCATCCTTATGGGATAGGTAGGACCACCCGGATGCCTTGTTTTCAAGTCCAGCTCAGTTGGGGGCTAGTTTCTCCTACCCCTTACCTCCCTACCTCTAGTCAGGCCCCTTGGCCAGAGGCTCCTTTCTCAGAATTTCTTACAGTGTGGTGTGGGACCCTATCCTCATTCATGTCAGGTATGATTTATAGTGTCATGCTCATTCCTTCATGTCCAAGATATACGACTATAAACTATGTCTCCTTGTCTAATCACATGACCCTAAAATGTGACAATATCATCCTGGCCGCATGATTAAAAATAGAACTGCATCGTGATGTCCTCAAGGGGGAACCATGTTTGGTATTGGTCACACGCCATACCACTTTCAAGGCCTTCTACAGCTTGATTCTTTTGGAGATGCCAAGTCCTTCTACCCTAGGCCTATCGCTCCACAAAAGAAAAACCACTCACCTTAAAGGACAAACAAGATTTATCAAATACCTCTTCTCTTGGTGCGAGGGCCACACCCACACCCCCTTTTTTATCCCTGACACTGGTACCCTACTGTTCCACTTCAAGAACTATGTGCAGTTTGATCCCCATCTTCATGGGGTATATAGGACCATTCGTGCACCTTGCCTCAGGCCCAACTCAACTCTCTTTTTCGGTCCCTCAACCTTAAACCTCTCCAAGGAACACATGGTGTTCCGAACCCCCGGTTCTCGTCCACACCGGGTTTTTGGTAATTACCCCACCATTTGTCTCTCGCATTTCCTACCATCCATGGTCCAAGTTCTATGACCCTAAACTAAGATCTCCCTATGGGAAGGGACTCCACTCCCTCTATCTAATATGTATCGTTTCCATACTCAGATGCGTTTTGACGGAGCCCGAAGTGTGGAATTCCCATGGGGACATCCCCCCCCCCCCCCCCGTTCCATTTCCAAGATTCATGAGCTCACTATTTGGATCCTCATCCTCTTCCATATCCTAAGGGACCCCCTAAAGGCCTGGTCCCATGATGCATCGGCCCACCTACCATCCTAGGCCAAAGCACCTAAGGATCTTTGATGACATTTGTGATAGGTCCCATGTTTCGAACGGGGTCAATGGTCGACCCTCATCTTTCTATCCCCATTCCAGTCTAACGTGATGTGGATGCTACGTTTCCACCATGGTTAACAGTTATACTCCATCATCACGCCTCCATCATTGTGGTCCAGATTTCAGGAATCATGATTCACACATTTCCACTTCCTCGTTTTCAAGTGGAATTCCAACACACTCGGCTTTATCTCTTCGCATGTCTAGGTGTGCTACATGGATGGGTTAGCATCATAGGGCCAGTATTCAACAAGATCCCCTTCACCCTAACATTCCCCTTCTTGTGTCGAGAAAGTCCCACCACAACTTATTGTTTCATACATTGAGAACGACTCACGTGGGCTTAGTAGTTTTGGTAGGATATGCACCGGCACAGCCAGGCTTCTCATCGTCCCTCATGACATTAAACTATACTTCCAACTACACATGTCTTGATTCCTATACTCATGGGATATGTAGAGACACCCTAGTATTTTGCCTAGGGTCTAGCCCCAGGAATCATAAATCATGTTCCTCCCCATTTTCGGCCCCCTGGCCTGACCCCTTGTGGGGAACCGTGTAACTACAACTTCACCCTGAACAAGTTCGGGATGCCCCAAGATGACATTGGGAAGTGATGACTCCCTCACCATAGAGGACCTGTCTGAAAGAAGGAATGATCCATGATCAAACCAATATGTCCATCCATTGTGCTTCCACCATGGTGGTGTAATTTCAAGAATGTTGGATTCCAGTCGAACAACCCATCACTCCACATTTCACGCTTTACATGCCCCTTATTCGGACCCTCGTCCTCTTTCACGTCTGGAGGTACCCCCTAACAGTATCAATGCTCGGACTATGGCCCACGTATTGTCTTGGTCCAACGTTCCAGAAGACCAATGGGTATCATTTTGAGTCAGGTCCCGTGTTTCGAATATGGTCAACCATCGACCCTCATTTTTTATCCCCACTACAAGCTAATACAATGAGGATACTGTGTTTCGAATGTGGTCAAAAGTTATCTTTAATTTTAACGCCACCCCAAAAATGTTCTGAATTATGGTTATCATGATCTATGCCTCCCATTTCCATTTGTTCGGATCGATTTCAGTGCCCCTGGCATTACCCCATTTTTGCACAAGAGCACTCTAGGAAAGTGGTAATTCGGCTGTTCTGAGAGCTTCATTCTCTAGTCAGGTCCCTCCCTTTTCCTCCTGGAAATCCAGAATGGTTGTTAAAACCCTAGATGCCCGAAGCTTGGCTTGCACTCATACGTTTGGATGGGGTGATAAGATGGTCATCCCTTGTTTCTCACATCGGGCCTGACCCACGTGAGCTTAGGGAATGATCAATGGGCGCCCCACGAACGTCATAAGGATGCAATAAACCAATTAACATAATGAAACTCATGCATGCTATGACATCAAAAAATTAAAGCATGAAATTACGTTTAAGGTTTTTTAATCATTATAGTATCCAGGGGTCGACTCCCCCCATGGAAGGATTGACCTCGTCGAAAGAGCATAGAAGCTTCACCACCCTACGGTTGGTGGCATCTATGATTTGATGCCGCTTGTTTAGCTCTCGCTCCTCCTTGGTGGCGAGAGGGCGTAATTCATTGGCAACAATCAGGGCCCACTCCACGTCGGCCTAGATGGTATTCATCTCCCCAGAAGATCACTTCTGGCCCTCTTCAGCTTCTGCCAGCTGGGCCTTCAATCATAATATTAGCTCGTATTGCATATTGGGGGAGGTCAAGTGCCGTCTGCCCAATTCTGCAACCATTGGACCTCATATTCAGCCTTACAGAGCCTCTTGATGTTTATCACCTTCCTCCGCTGCCAGACCACTCCAAGGCCATGGCCATACTCTTGGATATTTTTTGCCATAAGATCTTAGACGAGCATGTGAGGATGTTGGGCATCCACTCCCCCAGCACACAGTTTGCGCAATCCAAAGCGAAGTCTGTCCATCTCAACCAACCATAGTTCTTGGGGGTGTCATTGATGAAGCATGTGATCATCTTCCATAATCAGTGACAAACTATTTTGTTGTCCTCCTCGTTAGAGGTCGTATTGTCCCAGTCGGTGCGATTGGTCAGTTCATATGCAGGGAATGCCCCCAGAAACTCCTCAGTCGAGTCCATGTCTGGCGTCGGATCGGGCGTGGTGGGGCCTGAATCATCTGGTTGGTCCCCATCATCGGATCCCACCTCAATAATCTTAGGTGTGGTCCCACTGGCATCCACACCAGTGATCGAGAGTGCTGCAGTCCGGTCAGGCCGGATGTCCACCTCCACAACCCTTGGCATGCCCCTGGGAAGGGCGCTGCCAGAAGCCCCGACCAACTTCACTGGAGCAACCCAGGCCAATTGAAGGACTATACACGCCAAAAGGGGACGTGAATGTCAGTTAATGTGGTCAGGGGATGACAGTTGTGAATTTAGTAGAGAATACTTATAGAGGTCAAAACCCTAGTCTCGCTCTTGGGATGACGTCATCAGAACCCCAAGATGCGGCCCCCCATATATGGTTGGCAGGTCTGGAACCTCAGGGGGAGTCGCCTCGACTGTCCCAACCCCGCTAGACATGGAAGTTGATGTAGCCACAGGTGTGGATCCTAAAGGTCCCACATCGGCACCCATCGAGGGGTGGGAATGAGGTCTATGCACAAGGTCCTCCTGCACAGTGCATACACTGATAAGGGATCCAGAGTAACCTAAGGGAAGACTCTGAAGAAGGAACTTGGGATTTTACCTTGAGAGATTTTAAAAAATCTTCATGATCCGAGGATTGATCACAGACTTCACCCTCCTCTATTGGACATTCTTTACCAGTCTCGTCTCCCCATGAGGACTCGTCTGATTCGTCTGGCATGGGGAAGCGCTCCCTCGGGTCAGCAGATGATAGTTGCGGAGGGACCGTGTGACCCATCATCACCCTTACTCATTCTTTCATCAAGTGTGGGGAACCCTGGGAGTGGATGATGTCTTCTGGATTTGCTATGTACTACTCCACCTCTACCTGGGATACTGTGAAACCATCCCCAATAGGGCTGATTTTCGGTAAGTCCATCCCGAGGCAGTTGAGGTGCTGCCATAACTCGGATGGGTGAGGAATTGTCGGTTGACTTCCCAGATATACCAGGCCTCCGGGAAGGCAACATTCTTCTTCATGTCAATGTGACTAAACCATTACCCCAGGGCCTGAGTAGAAATCCTATGGAATCCCCTCGGTGGCTGCCCCTCTGGATGACTCTGTTCTCTTGGGACCACCAGCTCCGCTTCTGTTGCTGGATCCTCTACCACCGCTTCCCCCTCAACTAGTGCGGGAATCGCCGCTACATCAGCCTCACTACTAAAATATTCCTTTTTCACCTTCTGCCCTTGACCCCGAGGTTGGGGAAGCTCACCCTCACCGACCAGGACGGTTGGCCACTTCAGTGTCTCCCCGGGGTAGGCTGCCTCCCATCTCTGGGCATATTCTTTTATCAGCCCAAGGACGGCAGTCGGCAGAGGAAATACATCCCTCATTTTCTCGTCCTCTCATGTGAACATGAGCCAAATCTACCTCATTACACAAGGGTTCTCCTTGTAGCGCACCCCCAGGTATACCTGCGGGGTCAGCCGCTGAAGACACCGGAATTGCCTTGGAAACTGGTGTGGGGTGTATGGATCATAGAGACGCTCACGTTCCACACTGGCGACCAAGACTCCACCTCAAAAGGCCAGGAGATAGGCTCGATGCTCTCTTTTTCCCCAGCCGTTATTAGTGAATTCTCCCATCAGCAATGGAAACAGGTGGAAATTTAATTCCTCTACCCTCCACACCCAGTTCAGAACTGATGGTGCGGTCAGCTTGGTCGGAAAGATCCTCGTGGAATTCAAGATCGAGGGATGGAAGTTTGACCCTGGAGGATAGATGGGGTTTGGATATTCATAAATCCACTTGATTTGTTCCACCATCCATCCATATAAAAGGTGAAATGACATGCATACCCTTTGTGGCATCTTCCCCTCACTGATGTGCCATAACATTTTGTACAACTTGATGAGCATCAGGATCCCTAGGGTGACCCGCCCTCCTATTGCCAATGTAGATTCCATGATGAAAGTGCTTGGCCACACTACCATGTTTGTATCTCTCACTGGCAGGATCCAACCACAGATGAGAGCTATGAGGAATGCCGCCAGCCTGCCTATTGGTCGTTGTTCAGTGCTGACGCTGAACCCCCAAGTCTTCCACTGGATATTCTCCAACAGCCGCCTGTATGAGTTTTCCTTAATCCGGTTCCCCTTTGGGCTAGTTCGAGGCCTCTCTAGGAACCATCTATTTTCCGGGAATTTCATAATCTTCTTGAACCAATGCTTTAAGTGAACATCTGTCACCGCCTCATTGTCCTCCCCGAGCACGAGCTTTATCAATGCCATCTCCAAATGTGGCATCTGCTCTGGATCCTCCCACGCACCCATAGCTGGGAGAAATTCGTCGTACATCGCCCCCAGTATCTGGACCCCCAAGATATGATGAATTTCCCATAGGCTGATGTCGGCCTCCCTGTGATGAAAGTGGAAGTTATTGGTCCTCGGTGACCACCGGCTCAATAGCTCCAGCATTAATTGCTTCAGCCGGTAGATATAGAAATAGGAAGCCCAAACTACCTCATAGAGCCCCACTCTTCTTATCTCCACTACGAACTCCTCACATGAAGCACCTACCCAGTATGCCCAAGCCCAATCATTCGTAAAATTGTCGCCCTTGCACAGGTCCCATTCCTCAGACGACACCTTCTTCGGGTTCCTCTGTGCCACCTTGAGGATGGTTCGGTACAGAGGATGAGACGTCTACGGCTACAATTCCTTCACATCGACATTTTTCAGATGATTTCATAAACACTCAACAATGACAGGCATGGATTCCTCTCGAGCATGACCATCGGGAGCCCTGGACCATCGGTGGTGACACAGCGTGCTCTGTAACCAGTAAGCTGGCTTATACCTACCTACTTCAGGGATGAAGATGTCATCCCTCAGTCTGAATCCATACAAAGGCAACCTATTAGATAGTGTGTAGTTCTTCTGGCTCTCTTAAAGCACCTCCACCAAAGAACCATGGTCCGAGTGGATCCGTAATAGCTCTCATAGCCCCATACTATTCGCCATTTCGTTCGTCCGGGTGGCATCTACAAGGACCAACTGAGCAGCTTCTTGGTTGGCCATTCATTTTAGAACTGTGATGTTTCTTTAGATGGTTTGCGAAGTTTTTTCACAAAGCACGTTCACAATGGACTCTCGCGAAGACTGTTCACAGGGGTGCTGCCTTGGCATTCAAGGTCAGATCGTAGATTGAAAACGCGGAGTCGAGGACTTGTTGTGCGTCGCGAAGACCTGATTCGTAGAGATCACTCATGAAGTACGCAAAGCTTTTCAAATCGAGATCACATGAAGACAAGATTGTGGAGAAGGGAAAGGACAAAGGGAATAGTAGGACCCCTATTTATAGATGACAGGCTTCGGAGCTTCGTGGGGTGTCCAGTCTGCGCGGATCTTCGAGGCATACCCGACCCACGCGTCCCATATCCGCCTCGCGAGACCTCTTCGCGAGTCAACACTGCGAATGACAGATGATTTTTGGCGATTTCTATTAGACTTCAACCCTTGATCTCTATATGGTTCCAAGTATAAGGGGGTCATTTTTTGGCACCAAAAGTCAGGACAAAGAGAAGGCCTCAAGATGGCCCCACGGACTGTCTCATGAATCCACTTCGTAGAGTCCCCCCAGCACTACGGCCGCTACAAATCAAGGAGGCAGGAGGCTCTGCAACCACCGTTGACGTTCGCGAGTCCGCCGCGAAGCAAGGAGGTGGGAGGCTCCGCGACTAAAGTTGAAATTCGCGAGTCATCCACGAAGCAAGGAGGCGGGATGCTCTGTGACCCCATTTGATGTTTGCAACCCGCCATGAAGCCACTGATCCCCTCTTCGCATCGCGTGAGCTCCGCTCCATGGCACCTCTTGCCTATAATAACTGGGATCCCCCTAAGCTCTTGAGATGGAAAAACTTACCTTTCGGCTTCCCAGCTCCTGAATCACAAAGCATCCTTCTGCTCTATGAACCATGAGCTGTGCGAGGTACTTCCACATTGTGAAGTGCCTCCCATTTGTCTTGTTTTGATCCCCTCCTTCGGGAGGGATGCCCTTCGCGAAGCCTAAGGGATTTCATGAAGTAAGTGGATCCCCAAGGGGACCTGGGTCGTCGCAGAGTATTTATGCTTCACGAAACATCCTTCATGTACACATGATCCACATGCTAAGGTAGGGTCATGGTACTTCGTGAAGCACATTGCTTCCCGACCCCTTGCTTCGCGAGGCACCTTTGCTCCCCGAAGCGGTGCTCCACGAATACCCTTCCACTTCCTAAAGCACCTCCCATATGCACCTCCACCTCATGCTAAGGCTAAGGCACCCCACTTCACAAAGTACTCCCATTTTCAAGTACCCTCTCCCATGCGGATCGATAGAGTTTCACAAGGCCCCAACCTATGGACCTCACTTCTTGGAAAATCCTTTTCTCGTGCGACCCTCCAGGTTTGCACTATGTGACTTCAAAGTCCCCTGGACAATAATGCATGTTTTATTTCTTTTCATAATGCTTCTTCACATAGGCACACTAATGGATATTTCTTCTTCACATAGACACGCTAATGTGGGACCCTCGATGGGTCGCTCTGTGACACCCCCTCACCACGGCGTTGCTGGTGCCTTCCCTCCCACAAGGAGTAAAGGGTAACGGTTATGTAAGTCCTAGGGGTGTGGAGCACACCCACCTCATCCAAGCTACAATATGCTAAACTTCCAAGCACCCTCATCCTCATCACATGACGTTAAATTGTGACCTGGCCCCATGCCTCGCATTCGGAGTACCCCCACCTTGGACATTCTCCACGCCCCCTGGTCTCTACAGGGGATTATATCCTCCTTATGGGAGTGGTGTTTGTTCATGGGGAAAGGGCATCCACCTTGGTGTAATACACAACCCTTCATACATGAGGTATAATCCTTGCTTCTTCTCACTTCCTCGGTGCCAAGGACCAAGAGGGGAGATGTGGATAGGGGTCCTTGTCACCTTTTCCCTCTCCTGCTTGGATTTGTTGCTGTCGAGCCTCCATCCTGGAGTAAGTCCCAATATTTCTCTCCCTGGGCATCCTAGATTGTAATCCCCACACCAAACTAACTATGAGGAATTTTATCCATGTCAAGGGATGGTACGTAGGAAGCCTCCATGAGGTTCAAGCCCACCACCCAGTCGTCCCAACCATGTCGGTTCACCAAACACCCTGGGCAGCCTGGAGTGTAATCCCCACTCCAAACGGACTACGGGGACTTCGATCCATGTCAATTCATGTTACATAAGAAACCTCCAAGAGGTTCAATCCCACCACCCGGTCGTTCTGACCATGTCCGTTCACCATACACCCTGGGCAGCCTATAGTGTAAGCCCCACACCAAACAAACTACGAGGACTTTGATCCATCTCAAGGAACTGTAAGTAGGAATCCTCCATGAGGTTCAAGCCCACCACCCAGTCATTCCAACCATGTTGGTTCACCAAACACCCTGGGTAGCCTAGACTGTAAGCCCCACACCAAAATAACTATGGGGACTTTAATCCATGTCAAGGCATGGTACATAGGAAGCCTCCATGAGGTTCAAGACCACCACCCGGTTGTTCTGACCATGTCAGCTCACCAAACACCCTAGGAAGCCTAGAGTGTAAGCCCCACACCAAACGAACTATGGGGACTTTGATCCATGTTAAGGAATAATACATAGGAAGCCTCCACGAGTTTCAATCCCACCACCCAATCGTTCTGACCTTGTCGGTTCACCAAACACCCTGGGCAGCCTAGAGTGTAAGCACCCCACCAAACGAACTATGGGGACTTTGATCCATGTCAAGGCATGGTACATAGGAAGCCTCCACGTGGTTCAAGACCACCACCCTGTAGTTCCAACCATGTCGGTTCACCAAACACCCTAGGTGGCCTAGAGTGTAAGCCCCACACCAAATGAACTACGGGGACTTTGATACATGTCAAGGCATGTTACTTAAGAAGCCTCCACAAGGTTCAAGCCCACCACCCGGTCATTCTGACCATGTCGGTTCACCAAATACACTCGGCTGCCTAGAGCATAATCCCCAAATTCCCCCATACCACTTGACATTAAACTGTATTCACCCGAACTACGGGGACTTTGATCCATGTCAAGGCATGGTACGTAGGAAGCCTCCACGAGGTTCAATCCTCAACCCATCGGACCCCCGGTCCATCTCCAAACTACGAGGAATTTGATCCATGTCAAGGCATGGTATGTAGGAAGCCTTACGAGGTTCAAGCCCATCACCCATCGGACCCCTAGTCCATCTTCATGTCGGTTTGCCGACACCCCCACCCGAACTACGGGGACTTTGATCCATGTCAAGGAATGGTATGTAGGAAGCCTCCATGAGGTTCAAGCCCACCACCCAGTCATTCCAACCATGTCGGTTCACTTACACATTGGGGAGCCTAGAGTATGAGCCCCACCTCATCTAGAACTGCATGTTCTTTGATCCCTGCTAAGGTAAGGTACGTAGGAAGCCTCCCTGAGGTTCAAGACCAACATCTAGCCATTTTAGATCATTTCACATCAATTCTCCCCCATCCTGCATGATGTTAAACTGTAAACCCTATTTAGTGGCAAGCCGCTGTCAGATGAACTATGCAGACTTTGATTCCCCGCCATGGGGATACGTAGGAAGTCTCTTCGAGACTCAATCCCAAAACCATTATCCATCCTGATTATTACTCAGGCCACCACATCCTGGTGAGATCATGCCACCTCATTACCTCCCACAGCATTCAGTAAGCCGCCCACGTGTTGGCCCCAATATCGGTGTTCCCTCTAAGGGGGTTCCTCCGCCTGATCTACTCCAATCGGTGTTCCGATCAGTCTGCTCCGTCTCTACTAGATGTTAAAATTGCGGCAAAACCTGTGTTAAACATGGGAAGCTGAGGAAAACCTCAGACACATGCCAATGGAATATTATTCCCCACATTCAATGTGGGATGCCTCGGGCTTCTGCACCCTCAAGAAGCCCTATGATAATGAACAGAAGAGAGACACACCAATCCCCTAGTGACCAGACACGCCAGTGATGCCCAGCGTGACTAATCCCCTAACTGAAGGTTTCTGCCCTGACCGGACCCCTTGGAATGTCCTGAAAAAATAAGTGTAATTAACTGGAACCCATGAAGATATGGCACTAGGAAGAGTTTCACGAGCAATGTATTAAATCTGTGATGGAGACCCAGACTAGGTGACGAATTCTGAGGAGGAATCCACAGAAGGAAGAACTGACATCCCATCATCCTGTTTCGATCAATAAGAAAATGTCCCTGAACAAGGAATGAATGCCTCCCCCGCCTTTGGAAAGTGGGAATGTAGGGTAACAAAACTATGCCTATCACCCTCAAGTGGACGGACATGTGCACCCCGGAGAAAACATCGGAAACAGTACTCATATCATGTTTTGAAACATTTTTCATAGGATTTAAGGGATAATATAGATAAGGATGAGATCAAGGGTGATTATTGAACATGAAAAGAAGCCATGTTTAATTATAAAAGTTTTTGTTTTTTGGGAGAAAAATGGATATTGAGTATAAGTGTATAAATTTTAATATTTGAATTTTTATGTTTGAATTATGGCTTAATTCTCTAAAATGCTAAATCGAAAAAGATCCTCAATGTGAAAGAAAGTAAAATTGTTGACTTAACATGAGATAATGTAATGTTTTAAAGCCACGGACTTATACCTGAGGTCCAAACTCGGCACTCCATCCACTCCATACACTTCATTCACTCCATCCACCTTATCCACTTCATAAAAATTCATCCTAGTCTTAACTAGGTTTCCACATCCTGGTAAGATAATTCCCCTACTCAGATAACACATCCCCTTTGGGTCCCATTGGGATACTTTAATGTGTATCCCCATCCACATCATCACTACACCTAGCATAATTTAGTCAGCTTCTAGGTGTAATGCCCGCATCAACTCTGACCATGATCAAACCTCTTATAAAGGGTAGTCTCCACATGTAAGCCCCATACCATCCCTCATATACGCACCGTATATGATGTGATATTACTTTCCGCATGACCTTAAACTACGTGGATTAGTCCTGTCACATGACATTAAATGGTGGCATAAAACTTCAATGGTTTTGATCCTTAGCTTTAAGAAAGGTATGTAAGAGGCATCATCGAGGTTCAATCTCGACCAATGGTAAACCAATGTTCACCCTTCCTAGGGGTGAACCTTCCTGACCTACCACCAAGGGTGTCCATATCAACCTTTATGGTGTGACAGCTTTCCATTATGGGAAAAGCCTCTTATTTCTACCTCTAACAGTGTTATGATCCATCCACATTCATGGTGTGGCATCTTCCCTTTATGGGGCACACCTCTCGGATCTTCCTCTATAGGGTGTTCTTCTCCATTCATTGTTAAACTTTCTTGGTACCCCTCCTTGGGGTGTACCTCATTAATCCACTCCTATAGTACATTATTATCAGTCACATCCCCTCCCCATAAGATGTTCAACTTGTAGCCTATCTCATACTATTACATCATGCTAAACATTGAATGACTTGGGTGAAAGCCTTGGATGATACATGTCTATGATGTCAGTTACCTCATTCTAAACATGGTATTATTGAGGTAAAATCCTTGGAAGATATTCATTTGGAATCATATGCCTCGTGATCAACATGGGAGGCCTTGGGTTTTATGCCCAGGATTCCTCTATGAGATAACCTCCTATGAGTAAGAATACAGGTGACCAATCTTCCTAGCATCCATACATTCCAGTGATTCCCAATAGGACTATTCTGTTAACCAAAGGTTTCTTCCCTATCAACACCCTTTGGAATTTCTAGACATAAGTAATTTAATTAACTGACGTCCATAAAGATATGGCACTGGGACTATGTTCCAAAAACATGAATTAACTCTATGAGGAAGAGCTAGACTAGGCGAAAAATTATAATGAGAAACCCATGGAAGGAGAAATAGAAATCCCATCATCTTATTTCGATCAAGGAGTAGGCATCATCTTTAAAAGTAATGAAAGTATCCCACCATTGGAAAGAGGTAATGGGGGGAAACTAGAAAGTAATACGAGTGCACATCAAGCACATGTGGTGGCTGCACCCTGGTGAAAGAATCAAAAACAGAAATGGTGAACCCGACGTGAATATTTTCTCATTCAAACATGTGGAATGGCCATGTTGGTCAATTGATCTATGATTGTACTCAGACGTTTCTAAAGCTAGGCCACAAATAGAAATGGTGAACCCAATGTGAAATTATTATCTTCAAAATGGGGACTAGTATCATTTTATATATCATCGTATTATCATGTCACCAAATAAAGTTATCTAGTGTTAGGACCCCCAATCAAATAGTGGGTCCGTTATAGAACTTACCAGAAATTGGGATAGTTAAATGTTGGTTATTATAATCTGTGACATTATCTATGTGTATCTCTCTCTCCAAACATGTAATATTGGATGATTCTAGAGCATTGGTAATTTCATTCCTAGTATCTTTTTGAAAAGTTGAATATTTTTTCTTTGCAGGACCAAGCTATAAGAAACCAAATGTCCATCTTCAATAGACATAAGATCAGGATAATTGTCAATGTGGAAATCCAATACAACTCTATCTCCACTATGAAAATATCCACGACTATGAATAATGGGTTCCTATGTAAAATATCACCCTCAAATATCATTCATAGGTGGGTGATATATTCCCTTGTATGATGGCACAAGTAAGAGGGGTCATTTACATGAGGGACATGGCCCACCGAGATTTCGAATCTCTTGTGCCTCACCAAAATTGTTTCCCCCAAAGGCTATGTAGGGATCTATTTCTCCCCACTCTAACAATAAACTACTTCAAGAGCCTCTCCATAAATAGTTCCTACGACTCTCTCCCCTACGTCAAAGAGGTGGGGGATGCCCGAGTCACCCCAGCTGTGACTACTACCTGGGAGCCACTAAGGAGGGATCCCACTGGGACCAATAAATTCCAACAACAACTAGGCCTTAAGGTTAAAGAATATGTGGTTTATACCCCTGATCTATTGGCCCCAGTCTAGACCAACTTATGTTAACATCATGAACAAGCTCAGAAGAATTGCTGAAAAAGGTAATCGTCTTTCACAACTCCAATGGCCCCTTCCAATACTAGGAAATTTTACTAAATCCATACTATTGTATAGAAGGGACCCATTTACGCATAGTTTGGATCGAGACACCATCGGCCCTATAGGTAGGTTGGATTTACTCTCTTAACCAATGGAATAACTAGTAGTTGTTATGGGATAACCTGTTATGATGATATTCAGTCATAAGGCCCTCCCGATACCATCTCCTACCATAGTGGAGGTCCTCCCCTCACTCACACTCAGAAAGGAGTCCCTTACCGTGTTTTCATTGGTCAAAGAAGAGGTCCTCCCGACTTCCTCGAAATTCAGTACAGAGGTCCATCCTATAATTATGGTCCCAATATATATTTCCTCCCCATTCCATAGACCATCAATGTGAAGGTCCTCCTCACACCATTCGTAGATCAAGAGGAGGCCCTCCCTACACCATCATTGATAAATATGGAGGTCATCCTCACTTTAGCAATGTTCATATGGAATTACTCCCTATGTTGTCACCATTGGCCAATATAGAGGTCCTCCCCATGAAAAATCCATCTAGATTATAGGCCCTGTCCACTCCTTCAACTACAAATATGGAGGTCCTCACCATATTTCCATTATCTCAAGTGAAGGTACTCCCCACTCTAGTATCAATCAAAGAGGGAGTATGCACTGCTCCATTGATAGAAAACATGGAGGATCTCCTCATGTCTAGTTAGATTAGTGTGAAGGTCCTCCTCTCACTTCAACCCACCAATATTGAGGTCCTCATTATTTTATAGCCACCGATCAGTATGGAGGTCCTCCCCATGTTCTATCCAACCAAAGTAGAGGTCCTCCTTGCTACGTCTACAATTAAAGTGGAGGTCCTCACCACTTCTACAACAATAAAAGTGGAGGTCCTCCCTAGGCTATTATCCACCAGCATAGAGGTCCTTCCCATTCCAAAGAACTCCCCTATCCTAAAGAACTATATTGGGGAAAAAATTTGGGAACTGCCAAGTTGTTTTCAATTCCATTCAATTGTCAGATTTTGAGGGGGAACTTGATTCAATGATGAAGCTGTCACCCCTGGCATCTACATTATAGTATGGGGAAGGAGCTCGGTGAGTGAATTTTACTATCCCAGAGGGTGAGATTCACAAAATTCCTAAATCCCTTCCCATGTACATGTAGGAGGATGAATATTTGGATCCCTTTTAGGGTCTCAATGTGTTGTACTCTCTATCATGAAAGGTTTCATTATATACCTGAACTCAAAATCACAGAGATCTATTATGGATTTTGATATATAACGATAATCTGGTAGACCGGTAGATGAGTTTAATTTCTATTTAATATGAGAAGTTGGTGAATACATAGACCTATAAATATGTGATGATTTGGTTGGCATCACCCTTAATAGACGACCTGGTGTATAGCGAGCAATCAACTCACACAACAGCTCTTCTACTGGATAGTCCACCATCGCACCTATCCACATCAGTACCACCACTAGTTTCTCGACGAGCACTAATTGAATCTTGGGCCGACCAAGAACTAGGACCCACTTATGAACAAAGAAGCATGTTGGATACTCTGTAAATTGATCAATTCTTTGTAGTGTTCTGGATGAATTTATTTCCCGACATCAAAATTCCCAAGTCCCTTACCCAGGACTAGGTCACTTGCTTCCACCAGAAATTTTGGATGATGATTTTTCACCTCTGTGACCATCAGTTACTCTACCCAATGAACTGGGATCACTTTAATGAAATTGTTTAGCAATGCCACATGGTTGATTTGGAATCACTTCCAATGGATCATCAGTCTGCATCTCCCAGCTAACAGGAACCTCTAACAAATATGCATCTAGAGATTCACAATGCTCCACAAAATTATTTAATAGGCTTATTCTCATGTGTATATCTAGGTTTGGGTAAAATACTTCACTCTCCAATTCATCTGTATCATATAATATCCTATCTTTTCCCTTGAAATTATGGATATTCCCCCATGTATGTTCATAGTGAACATGGATAATCATGGGTTATCCAAGGAAAGGGACACCGATGTAGGGCTTGAAAAAGAGAATCCACCCACTATAGAAGTGTTGTATTAGGTGGACCCTTTTACAGGAATCATCACTTTCCGGCAAAGGTAGGCATTCAGCCTTGGGGGACCCCCTACATCATAGATCATTGGTCAGAATCCCAATAAGGATAAAGGACCTCTTGATCCCTTTGTTCTATATAATGTTGAAAAAATGATAGATGTCATTCCCTCTATCATCACCTATCAACAACAGGTCAAAGATAATAAGATAACCATTAATGAGATATTTTTTTAGTGGTGCCCAGATTATGGCGCTCCTCGATGGGATATGTTCTTCCTGTACTGGGGAGGTAGGGGTAGCCACAAATGGTCCTCATCTAGTTTCTTCAAATCAATCCCAGCGATCCTGAACATCTGGATATAGTAGAGACTAGATTTTATGGAAAATGAAAGTGGTATGCATTGTAAAATATACCCGAGCAACATGATAACCTTTAAGAGACCCTAAAATCACAATGTGATTGGTACAATGTGTATTTTCAAGAATAAATTCGATAAACATGGAAATTTGATCAGAAACAAGGCAAGATTGGTGTGTAAAAAATATTCACAGATTAAAGGTGTAAATGTTGAAGAAACATTTACTCTGGTGTCTAGACTGGAGTCAGTCAGCCTATTTCCTTCAATGGAAATCCAAATAGGGTATAAAGTGTATCAAATGGATGTCAATACAAATTTCCTAAATGTTGTTTTTCATGAAGAAGTATACATTGAATAACTGGTGGTTTTTCTACTTGGAAATGATGAAATGAAGGTCTATAGATTAAGGAAAGCACTCTATGGATTGAATCATGAACCACAGTCGTGGTACTCTCAATTGGATTCTCACCTAAAAAGGCTTGAATTAGAAAGAGGAGTGGATCTCAATATATATGTGAAGAATTCTCAGAAAGATTATTTAAAGGTATTAGTGTACATTGATGATATTATTAATTGTTGAATTAGGTAGGGATCAGGGGATTAATTTTCTAATCACCTAAAATTATTATTTTAAATGTCTATGATTGGTGAAATAACATAATTTTTGGGGATTCAAAGGATTCAAATAAGGATTACACATTAATTTATTGGGAAAATTATACAAGAGAGCTACTGAAAAAATTTAATATGCATGATTCCAAACTAGTTTCAACTCCAATTTCAGTTGGAAAAAAATATGGAAACCAAAAAAGATGGGACTTCTTTGGATCCCACAATGTATAGGAGAGTCATTAGAAATTTATTGTACCTGATAGTGACATGAGTAGATATTGTTTTTTCAACATGATTATCAGCCCGCTTTCATAGTAATCCAAAATAATCACATATGGAAGGAGTGAAAATAATCATCAGTTACATTAAAGTTACTCGCAATTATAGATTATATTTTTCTATAGGATGTGATGGTGAACTATTACTATTTTCTGATGCAGATTGGGTTAGAGATGTAGTGGACAAAAATTACACCAGTGGTAGAGCATTCTATGTTGGGAAGAAGTGTGTGGGATGGATGAGTAAGAAACAAAAAAAAAATTCTCTTAGTACTACTAAAGTTGAACATATCTCTACAACAAGATCTTTCACTCAACAACTTTTCATGAAGAAAAAACTAATTAAAATTGGTGATGAGGTGGAACAACCAATAGTGATTAACTATGATAATAAGAGACAAATTGATCTTAAAAAGAATCATGTTAATCATTATCGTATGAAACAAATTGAAATTATATATCACTTCTTTAAGGAGAAAGTTGAAAAAAAATGTGATTAAAATCAACCATGTGGGAACTAATGAGCAAGTGGATGATATTCTAACCAGACCACTAACAACAGCTGTTTTTGAGAAACATATGTTGAACCTCGGTGTCCAACCACCTCATACTATATACAGAGGTTTCAAATTTCCCCTCTCCCCATATGTTTTAACTATTTTAATCTATTTTTGTAAGTGATTTAGGTTTATGGGGGAGATACGATCCAGGGAAAGCATGTTTTGAGCTCTAAAAATCAAGATTCAGTTTTTTAGGTTTATTGATAATGGGGGAGAGTATATAAATTCATTGATAAAGGAAGAAAGTGGATAGAATATTTTTTTATTCTTATAGTAATTATTGATAATAGAGAAATTCACAAATTCTATAATGGGGTAGAAAAGATAAATTCCATCATGTACAAAGTTGAGAATGTGAAGGGAGAAAACAATGTGATGTTATGAGTAAACTATCGGAGCTATCATTAGAACTCAAAATATCACAATTCATGTCTTCCCACCTTTTTTCTACACTGATCATGGCTCACATATAATTAGAGAGTTGGATGAGTTATATCTTGTATATCAATTTTTCGTTTTGATTGTGGCTGGTGCTTCAGTGAATTTATTTAGAGATTGCCAACAATCCCAAAGGGGGAAATTGTTGGAACCAATGGTGTTTATTGATAATAATGGAGTATGGCTTTTGTTTTTTTTTCAATTTAAACATGGATGAATAGATAGATTTCAAGGAATGTGGTCATATGATTAAGGCTGAAAGCAGTATTGATGTTGGTTCAGTTTCCCAGTGTTTTCCAAATTTTTGGGGCCCAAAACCGGGAATTTTTTCATAGGAGTGAATGGAATGAAGAATGGTGAAGAAAATGGGAAAAGGAAGGGAATATCATAGCCCAGGACATGAACCATGTACCATGTCCGAGAATAGTTTTCAGACCGTGTACGGAACAACAGGAATGCTACGAGGAGTGGTTCATGAAACCGAAATTAGTTCACGGTGAAGGTATACAGACAGAGGTATGCAGAATGCAGAAGGATGGAGGTTCATAGGATATATGTAGTTCATAGGACAGGATAATTACATGTTTAAGTCTATACCAAATCAAATATTTGGTAAATCTTGGATTATTGGATTTTTTGGATCCATTGTTTTCTATACAAGGAGAAGTAATGTAACACCCATGATTTTTATGAGAAATTTTTTGTTTTTATGTTATATAAATCATCAAAGGAATCTATCACTACACACAACACTAGCTTGGCTTACTTTATACGCAAATGCGGCCTTCCTCGATAGCTTGCGTTGTACGCAATACCGAGTTCCACTGAACAACGATATGCTATTAAAATATTACTAAAACTAGCCGTTATGAATAGTAATACCCACTTTTTAAAATTTTGTAAGTTTTATATTTCAAAATGGACTTCATTTTTGGATTCGGTGTATCAAAATTCGCCTAGGGTGAAATTTTGGTATTTTTCTGAAAACTTTCAATTTTTGATGAATAGTGAAAACACTGGGTTACTATTTAGAAACCGACTATTTATTTATTTAATTATTTATTTTATTTAAATTTATTTTAGGTAAAAATTGATACATAACACCTATATAAGTTCAATGTTATTCATTGGAGTCATTTTATAATAATTTTCGATATATAAAAATTTTACTGAACTTTTCACCGTCTTTTACCCACCTCCTAGGAGAATTTGAAAATTTACATAAAACTTAATTTTACCGCTTTTGTGAGTGGAATTTTGAAAATCCGAGAGACACGGTTAATATCAAGGACTAAAATTTGGTTCAATGAGATGAAAGTAATATTAGGTGAATAGTAACTTTTTACCTTTTTTACCACAGTTAAAAGTAAATAGGGTAATTAAGGGTAAAATCATATTATTATTACCCTAACACATGTCCTAATTCTATTGGATAAGTTTAATTCGACCAAAAACAACCTTAGGAATAAAATATGACCATTTAGGCCTACTTGGATTAGATTAGGACATTTAATATTATTTTATTTAAAGATTAGTTAAAATAGTTAAAATCAAAGTTTAATAACTAACACATTTGTAATATAGGGTTATACATAAGATAAATTCAACTATAAATATTCATTAGAAATCTAATAATATTTCCTACATGATGGTATTTTATTTATAATTTTTAGACATTAAATAATTTAATTTATTTATGACACAATGAGGATGCAGTAATTATCTTATTAATGAAATATTAACATAATTGATGTTATAAATACCCAAATAAATGTAATTTGAGACTTTTTATGAATTCCACTAATTTTATAGGTTAATATGACATGTTATTATTTATTTAATTAACTTCTTTAGAACTAATAATTCTGTTATGATTTTCACAAAAATCAATTACCAAATAGTGTCAAAATTGACAAAAAATAGTTTTTAAAACAAATATTATATTATTAATTGTTCTTTTATTCCTAAAAATCTAAGGTTCGTCCAAATGACTTATATAAGGTTATAAATATTAATAATAAACAACTTGGGGTTCGTTTGGCTTGTTATAGTATGTTTATTAACCTTATAGTGTAAGAAGAAAAGAAGACACGGTAAAAGTAAAATTATTTAACTTAAAGTTAAATCTAAATTATATGGTTAAAATAGAAACCTAAACTTGTCTAAATTATATTTTATGAGAGTATTTCTACCCATACCCACCTTAGATTTTAAATAAATAAATTTGGATATATTAAAAACCGAATATGACTTTATAATAAAATAATATTTTTAGTTTTTTCTAAGGTGCCCCTCTCCTCCCTTATAAAATGGAACCTCCTCCCTCTCCTCCTCACACCACTTTGAGCCATCAAGCTCGGCCAAACCCAGCCAATTTCTCATATCCACTTCCCTAGAAACATTATAGAGGTCCTGGTAATCTTCAAAGACCATTTTTAGTGCCCTGTGAGGAGGTTAAGAAGAAGCACTTCAAAGAAGAGGTAATGTCTGTTTCCGATTCTTTCAACTTTATTTCTTCTTCTACTTCTTCTTCTTTAGTTGTTTCATTATGAAGTAATAACATTAGTATCACTCATATACTGATATGTTATTATATGTATTAAACAACCATATTTCACCATCTATCCATCTTACGAAAAACTAAATCACCGCACGTGCTATGTACGGAATACCGTCTCCACGCCATGGTGTAATCTATTTTCCACCACCACCTTACTTGGATGGGTATAATGGTGTAAATAATAACTATATATGATTATTTTAAAGTTATATTTATTCTGAAATAGTATACATATACTCCAATACAATTCCACGATCATGGGAACGATATCATCGCTCGTGCGTACGTACAGAATACCGTCTCCACAATGTGATGTGACTCGTTCAACATGATATTCATTGCATAATGATTATATAAATGAATTTAATGAATAAATATGATATATATTACACTAATAACGTTCTGGAAATGGGGTATCTATAACCTAAAAATAAGAATAAAAATTTATTCGACAAAACACGCATAAGAACAAAAAGTAATAAACACACGAATAACAAGTAGCAATGAAATATTACTAATAATAAGCTAAGAATATGACCATATATGATATCATAACAATGATTATGATTCTTTAATAAGTCAATGACATTAATTAAATCATTATACAGGAGGTTCGGACACTTACGAAGCAAATCAGACCTATGGTAAGGGAAAATCTCGCAATCTCAATTTTTATCCGAGATTGTTTATACTTCAGAATTTACTGGGGAATATTTATCATCCACATCCATGTTTTCTAAATATGTAATATTATTTATATCCTCCTACAATTTTTTAAATCCAATTTTACCCTTCTAGGAGTTTTTAGTAAATGATATGAAAGGAATCTTTTGTCATTTTTAGCATGAGGTACTTTTTGACTTTTCCGGCCAAAGTACGATAAGAATGTTTTTTAACTTATACAGCATGAATGGATTTTTAGAACATTATTTCCAGGAATCTTCCTTTACAAGTTTTCAAGTTTATTTTTAATCAACTTCTTTTAGTTTAAAATTATATGACATGTTAAGAAGGGAAATTTTTATTGAAGTAGAAAGGATATTTTCTTCAAGAATGGAGTTCAAGTGTTTTATCAAAATTATTTTCCATATAAGATAATATAGGGTTCTATTTCTATCCCTATTTTTACATTGTTTTGATTATGTTATGATGGAATTTTTATATTTTGATGTCCTTTTATCTTATATGGATTGTGTTATGATGGCATGATGATTAAGAATCCAATTTTTATTACATGGGTTATGCTATGATGTATGATTTATGATTTTGTGGCACACATAAGAATGGTTTCTTTATGAGATGGTTGGGACCTATATATCCCTCAAATTCATTGGGTAAAGATTTTTATCTCATGAGATAGACATGGCTAGAATGGAAGGTTAATCCGGTTCCGTGAAACAGGACTGAAACGAGGAGTGAACTCGGTTCAGAAATGGACTTTGTCTACTAAGATAGTCTTGGCAATGAGTCTTGACTACTATGAAATGATTCTCTATGATTATGTGTGTATTCCACAAAGTTTGATGTTTTAAGTTATGATTATTGGGATTAAATTTCACTACTATGATTTGTCCGATGTTATGAAATTATGATCTCTTTTGCAGGTTAAGATTTTCAAAATGTTTTGTTCTTATGAATATGATGTGATTGATATTTCTTTTGTTTACCCTTACTGAGCATTTGAGCTCACCCTTTTGTATGTTTTCTTTCCCTAGGTCTGGAAGAAGGTTATTAAGTAGGATATGCCAAAAGGGACTCTAGATATGATGAAATAAATGGGAGGCAATGTAGATTCTTTATGAACTAGTTGTTTATGTTTCTCAGTTTCTAAAGACACTATACCTATACAGTCCTTTCATGGTTTACTTATATGTTATAATAAGTGTGCTTCAATTTTGAAGCAATAACAATGTAAAGTGTGGGTCGTTATAGTTGGTATCAGAGGAAAGGTATAGTCAACCTTTGCAAACTAGGATGTGAAAGCCTTACTAAGAACCCTAAGGATATGTCTAAGCATAGAACACAATCTTAGTGTTTTAGAAATTTCCATGAAAACCTATGATAAGACCTTAAGTGTGAAATTTTATTCTTGATTATGTGGTGTTCCTATTATAATTAGTGTTTCTCACACTATTCTTCTTGGTTTTAGTCAATGGCTAGTACCTAAAGGAACCGTGTTAACGCGAAATGCGATGGGAAATGCAATGATTGTCCCCCTGAGCAACCAAATGTTATGGGAGCTGGAATGAAAAATCTTGTAGCCATTCTTACACAACTTTCTCAATCTATGAATCATGTAGGACTTACAAATGAGCAAAGGAAGGAGCAACATTCTGTTTAATCCTTCATGAGGCAATGTCCATCCTCATTCAGCGGGTCTACTGATCCATTAGTGTCTGAAAAATGGATCAGTACCACTGAAAAGATATTTTCAGTTCTTCAATGTTCTGAACATGATAAAGTCATCATAACAATATATCATTTGGAAGGTGAAGTTGAGCAATGGTGGAATCTTATCAAGAATACGAGGCCAAGAGATGAAATTTAGTCCATGGAATGGGACAAGTTCAAGAACTTATTTTTCAATAAGTACTTCCCTCGTATTCTTTGAACAAAGATGGAGAAGGAGTTTATTGAACTAATGAAAAAGGATGATGAATCTGTTGGTAACTACGAAGCAAATTTTAAAATACTTTCAAGGTACACTTCTGGGATTATTGTCCAACCTAAGAGTAAGATTGATCAATTCTTTAGTGGCTTAAAACCAAGTCTTCGAAAGGGAATTATCCATAAGGTAATTCAATAGCTATGAGGAAATTATTCGATGTGCTCTCAAGGTTGAGATGGATATTGGAGTAACCCATCAGTCATATGGGTTTGATAAGAAGATGAAAATGGAATTCAAAGGAAAATATAAAGAGCACACTAAAAAGAAGATGAGTTTTCCCTTATGCTCAAAGTGTGGAAAGAAACATGGAGGGAGTTGTTTTAAAGGGACAAGTAAATGTTTCAAATGTGGAAAAGAAGATCATCGGGCATTTGAATGTCGCAATGATGGGAAGAAGATGTCTAGTGATGCGAACAAAAAAAAGGATACACAGGGTGCACCTCCTACACTTCAATGTTACAAGTGAAAGGAAATGGGGAATTATTCTAATCAATGCCCTAATCCAAGGGTTTTTGATGATGATCGATGTCAACAAACTTTTAAGGCTAAAGGCAATGTAAAGTCACATGCAATTTCTATCAGCGATGTGGAGTATGAGAACGAAGTGGTGAAAGGTACACTTAACATCCACTCTAAAGTAGCGAATGTTTTATTTGATTCTGGATCCACACACTCTTTTTTTATGAAGAATTTTCTAAGGGTATCACCATATTACCTCAACAATTAGATGTTGAGTTATCTGTGACAACCCCTAATGGCACAACAGTGGCATCAGAAGTTTATAATTCTTCTCTGATTGAAGTTTTTGGGAAAGTGATTCCTGTAAATCTTGTGATCCTTCCTATAGTGGAATTTGATGTGATTCTTGTCATGGATTGGATATCTTTATATGGAGATCATATCAATTTTCAAACAAGGGAAGTCACATTTCATATTCCAGATCAATCTATGATCATCTATCAATGCAAGGATGAACATAACCTTCCAGTGGAAATTTCTTCCATCTTATGGGTCTTGATTCCACTAAATGAAGGTTATTTATCTCAAATGGTTGGAGAGAAACTCATTATTAAGAATATGCCCATTGTACGAGAGTTTGACGAAGTCTTTCAGGAGGAATTTCCGGGTCTTCCACAAAATCGTGAAGTTGAGTTTTCAATAGAACTCGTACTGGGTGCTTTGCCTATTTCAAAGACACCTTATAGAATGGACCCAATTGAGTTGTAGGAATTGAAGAAGCAAATCCGAGAGAATATTGATAAGGGATTCATATTCCCTAGTGCGTCGCCTTGGGGAGAACCTGTTCTATTTGTTAAGAAGAAAGATGTATTACTGATACTCTTCATTGATTATCGAGAACTTAACAAGATCACTATCAAGAACAAATATCCTCTCCCACACACTGATGACTTATTTGACCAACTACGTAGACCTCAATACTTTTCCAAGATTGATCTTCGTTCAGGGTATCATCAATTAAGGGTCAAAAGGGAGGATATACCAAAGATGGATTTCCATACAAGGTATGGACACTATGAATTTATAGTGATGCCATTTGGTCTTACTAATGCCCCTACTATCTTCATGGATCTGATGAATAGAGTCTTTAGAGACTATCTTGATCAGTTTGTGGTAGTCTTTATAGATGATATTCTTGCCTATTCAAAGAGAAAGGAAGAACATGAAGATCACTTGAGAATTGTATTAAAGACCCTGAGAAAGGAGAAGCTTTATGCCAAATTTACCAAGTGTGAATTATGGCTTCAAAAAGTTTTCTTTTTGGGTCACATAATCTCAAAAGAGGGGATATCTGTGGATCCAAAAAAAATAGAGGTTATCAAAAGATGGTCGAGACCAACAACAATAAATGAGATCCGAAGTTTTCTTGGTTTGGATGGATATTATCGACGTTTTGTGAAATATTTTTCACGATTATCTAATCCAATCACCAGGTTGACTCGAAAATGAGTGAAGTTCGTCTGGATGGAGGAATGTGAAGAGAATTTCAAGGAGTTGAAAAGAAGGTTATCCAGTCCACCTGTACTCACACTTCCTTGTAGTGGAGAAAGGTCTATTATCTACAGTGATGCATCCAAGAAGGGTCTGGGGTGTGTTCTTATGCAAAACGATATGGTGATAGCTTATGCCTCACGACAGTTGAAAATCCATGAGCAAAATTACCCAACTCATGATTTGGAGTTAGATGCGGTAATATTTGCATTAAAGATTTGGAAGCATTATCTTTATGGTGAAAGGTGTGATATTTATACTGATCATAAAATTTTAAATTATATTTTCACACAAAAGGAGCTGAATATGCTCCAAAAAAGATGGTTGGAGTTGATTAAGGATTACGACTGCTCAATTCATTACCACCTAGGGAAAGCAAACAAGGTGGCATACGCATTAAGTCGACAAGACCATGATAGCTTATACATGATCACAAAAAGATCCGATATTTATGGATTTACAAAGGATGGATCTTGGAATTATAATGTAAGGGGAGAAATCGTATCTTTCTCAAATGAATTTTCAACCATCTATACATGTGAAGATTAAAGAGGCACAGAAAGAAGATGTAGAGTTACAAAAGAAGGTGAGAAATGTTCCTGAATTCAACCTTGATTGTGATGGGATAATAAGGTTCAGGAATCGGGTTTGTGTTCCTCCCATCCCAGAATTAAAGAAGGAGCTACTGGATGAGGCTCATAGTTTTTCATTCTATATTCATCCTGGAAGCATGAAGATGTATAGGGACCTAAAATAGTACTTCTTGTGGGATGGCATGAAAAGATATGTTTCTGAATATGTCTCTCAATGCTTGGTTTGTCAGTAAGTTAAATATGAGAGATAGAAGTCTTAGGGGATGTTACAACCATTACTCATACACGAATGGAAATGGGAAAACATCACTATGGACCTTGTAACTGGAATTCCTAAAACATCCAAAGGAAATAATGCTATCTGGGTCATAGTTGATCGTCTTACAAAGTCAGCACACTTCATTGCTATTAGAGAGGATTTCTATCTGGATCAGCTTTCCAGGATATATGTAAAGGAAGTGGTAAGATTGCATGGAGTACCACTTCCCATTATATCTGGTCGGGATCTGAGGTTTACCTCAAAGTTCTGGCAAAGTCTTCATCATACTCTGGATATAGAGTTGAGTTTCAGCACTGCTTATCATCCTCAGACAGACGGTCAGTCTGAGAGAACAATTCAAACTCTAGAAGATATGTTAAGAGCTTGTCTGTGGATTTCAAAGGTGGTTGGGATCAACATATACCTTTGGTGGAATTTTCTTATAATAATAGCTTTCACTCCAGTATTCAAATGAATCCTTATGAATCCCTCTATAGAAAGAAATGCCAAACTCCAACTTACTGGGATGAAGTTGGGGAAAGATAGCTATTAGGACCTGATCTTGTTGATGAGATGGCAGAAAAGGTCAGATCTTTTCAAAAACACATTAGAGCATCTCAGAGTCGACAAAAACATTATGGAGAAAATCATAGAAAAGACCTAGAGTTTGAAGTGGGTGATAAATTTTTCTTACAAATATATCCACGGAATAGAGTAATGAGATTTGGAAAGAATGGAAAGTTTAGCCCTAGGTATATTGGTTCTTTTCGAAATACTGGATCGTGTTGGGAAGGCAGCTTACCGATTGGCGCTTCCACTGAATCTCTCTCAAGTTCATGATGTGTTCCATGTATCTCTCCTGAGAAAGTACATACCTGATCCTTCACATGTACTCAGCTCAGAAGTTGTACCACTGGAGTAAGACCTTTCTTATGAAGAACAACCGATAGAGATTCTGGATCGTAGCGAAAAAGACTTACAGAAAAAGACCACTCTCTTGGTGAAAGTTGTATGGAGGAGCCACCAATTAGAAGAAGCTACATGGGGGCTTGAGGATATGATGAGGTAGAGGTATCCTCATCTGTTTGTTACCAAGTGACGAATTTCGAGGGTGAAATTCAATTTAAGGGGGGTAGAATGTAACACCCTATATTTTTATGAGAAATATTTGTTTTTATGTTATATAAATCATCAAAGTAATCTTTCACTACACACAACACTAACTTGTCTTTCTTTATACGCAATTGTATCCTTCCTCGATAGCTTGCGTTGTACGCAATACCGAGTTTCACTAAACAATGATATGCTATTAAAATATTACTAAAACTAGCCGTTATGAATAGTAATACCCACTTTTTAAAATTTTGTAAATTTTATCTTTCAAAATGGACTTCATTTTTGGATTCTGAGTATCGAAATTATCCGAGGGTGAAATTTTGGTATTTTTCTAAAAACATTCAATTTTTGATGAATAGTGAAAACACTATGTTACTATTTAAAAACCGAATTTTTATTTAATTAATTAATTATTTTATTTAAATTTATTTTAGGTCAAAATTGATACATAACACCTATATAAGTTCAATGTAATTTATTGGAGTCATTTTATTATAATTTTAGATATATAAAAATTTTATTGAACTTTTCACTGTCTTTTACCCACCTCCTAGGAGAATTTGAAAATTTACATAAAACTTAATTTTACCGCTTCTGTGAGTATAATTTTGAAAATCCGAGAGACACAGTTAATATCAAGGACTAAAATGTGGTTCAATGAGATGAAAATAATTTTTGCTGAATAGTAACGTTTTACTTTTTTTACCACGGTTAAAAGTAAATAGGGTAATTAAGGGTAAAATGATATTATTATTACCCTGTAACATGTCCTAATTCTATTGGATAAGTTTAATTAGACCAAAAACAACCTTAGGAATAAAATATGACCAGTTAGGCCCACTTGGATTAGATTAGGACATTTAATATTATTTTATTTAAAGAATAGTTAAAATAGGTAAAATCAATGTTTAATAACTAAAACATTTTTAATATAGGGTTATACATAAGATAAATTCGACTATAAATATTAATTAGAAAGATAAAAATATTTCCTACATAATGGTATTTTATATATAATTTTTAGACATTAATTAATTTAATTTATTTATGACACAATGATGATGCCGTAATTATCTTATTAATGAAATATTGACATACCTGATGTTATAAATACCCAAATAAATGTAATTTGAGACTTTTTATGAATTAAAATAATTTTATAGGTTAATATGACATGTTATTATTGATTTAATTAACTTATTTAGAACTAATAATTCTTTTATGATTTTCACAAAAATAAATTACCAAATAGTGTCAAAATTGACATAAAATAGTTTTTAAAAACAATATTATATTATAAATTATTATTTTATTCCTAAAAATCTAAGGTTCAGGAAAATGACTTAGATAAGGTTATATATATTAATAATAAACAACTTGGGGTTCTTTTGGATTTTTATAGTAAGTTTATTAACCTTATAGTGTAAGAAAACAAGAAGACACGGTAAAAGTAAAATTATTTAACATAAAGTTAAATCTAAATTATAAGGTTAAAATAGAAACCTAAACTTCTATAAATTCTATTTTATGAGAGGATTTATACCCATACCCACATTATATTTTAAATAAATCAATTTGGAGCTATTAAAAACCGAATATGACTTTATAATAAAATAATATTTTTAGTTTTTTCTAAGGTGCTCCTCTCCTCCTTTATAAAAGGGCACCTCCTCCCTCTCCTCCTCACACCACTTTGAGCCATCAAACTCGGCAAAACCATGAAAATTTATCTTCTCCACTTCCCTAGAAACGTCCTAGAGGTCTTGTTCTTCTTCAAAGACCATATTTAGTGCCCTAAGAGAAGGTTAAGAAGAGGCGCTTCAAAGAAGAGGTAATGTCTATTACCGATTCTTTCATCTTTATTTCTTCTTATACTTCTTATTATTTAGTTGTTTCATTATGAAGTAATAATATCAGTATCACACATATAATGATATGTTATTATAATTATGAAACAACCCTATTTCACCATCTATCCATCCTACGGAAAATGAAATCACCGCGCGTGCGTACGTACGGAATACCGTCTCCACGCCGTGGTGTAATCTATTTTCCACCACCACCTTAATTGGATGGTTATAATTGTGTAAATAATAAATATATATGATTATTTTAAAGTGATATTGATTCTAAAATAGTATACATACACTCTAATACAATTCCACGATTATGGGAACGATATCATCGCTCGTGCGTACGTACGGAATACTGTCTCCACGATGTGATGTGACTCGTTCTACATGATCTTCATTGCATAATGATTATATAAATGAATTTAATGAACAAATATGATATATATTACAGTAATAAAATTCTTTAAATGAGGTATCTATAACCTAAAAATAATAATAAGAATTTATTCAACAAAACACGCATAAGAACAAAAAGTAATAAACACCCGAATAACAAGTAGCAATGAAATATTACTAATAAGAAGCTACGAATATGACCATATATGATATCATAACAACTAGTATGATTCTAGAATAAGTAAATGACATTATTTAAATAATTATACAAGTGTTTCATACACTTACGATGAAAATCGGATCTAAGGTAAGGGAAAATCTCGCAATCTCAATTTTTATCCGAGATTGTTTATACTTCAGAATTTACTGGGGATTATTTATCATAGACATCCATGTTTCCTCAATATGTAATATTATTCATATCCTTCTACAATTGTTTAAATCCAATTTTACCCTTCGGTGAGTTTTTAGTAAAAGTTATGAATGGAATCTTTTGTCGTTTTTAGTATGAGGTACTTTTTTACTTTTCCAGCCAAAGTATGAGAATAATGTTTTTTAACTTATACGGAATGAATGAATTTTTAGAAAATTATTTCCATGAAGCATACTTTACAAGTTTTCAAGTTTATTTTTAATCAACTTCTTTTAGTTTAAAATTATATGACATGTTAATAAAGGAAAATGTTTTTGAAGTAGAAAGGATATTTTCCTCAAGAATGGAGTTCAAGTGTTTTATCAAAATTATTTTTCAAACTAAGATAATATAGGGTTCGGTTTCTATCCCTATTTTTACATTGTTTTGATTATTTTATGATGGAATTATTATTTTTTTATTTCCTTTTATCTTATATGGATTGTGTTATGATGGCATGATGATTAAGAATCCCATTTTTATTACATGGGTTATGCAATAATGTATGATTTATGATTTTTTGGTACCCATATAAATGGTTTAATTATGAGATGGGTGGGACCTATATCTCCCTATAATTCATTGGGTAAAGATTTATATCTCATGAGATAGACATGGCTAGAACGACAGGTTAATCCGGTTCAGTGAAACAGGACTGAAACGAGGAGTGAACTCAGTTCAGAAATGGACTTTGTCCACTAAGATAGTCTTGGCAATGAGTCTTTACTAATAAGAAATGATTATCTATGATTATGTGTTTATGACAAAAAGTTTAATGTTTTAAGTTAGGATTTTTGAGATTACATTTCACTACTATGATTTATCCCATGTTATGAAATTATGATCTCTTTTGCAGGTTAATATTTCCAAAATGTTATGTTCTTATGAATATGATGTGATTGATATTTCTTTTGTTTACCCTTACTGAGCATTTGAGCTCACCCTTTTGTATGTTTTCATTCCCCGGGTTAGGAAGAAGTTTATTAAGTAGGATATGCCAAAAGGGACTCTAGATATGATGAAATAAATGGGAGTCAATATAGATGCTTTATGAACCAGATGTTTATGATTCCCAGTTTCTAAAGACACTATACCTATACAGTCCTTTCATGGTTTAGTTATATGTTTTAGTAAGTGTGATTCAATTTTGAAGTAATAAAAATGTAAAGTGTGGGTCGTTATAAGTAATACCATTCATTAAGGTGTTAGATTAGAGTGTAAACATTCAGAAACAAATCTAGTAAATTATGAAGTGGTTTGCAGAGAAGAAGATGATACATGAAGAGAACGATCTGTGTAAGGAAAAACAGTCTGTGAAAGAGACTGTGGTTCATTGAGGAAGTTCTCACTGTACGCGACAAAGCAGGACTGTTCGCGGAGCAAGTAGGGTTGTACATGAAGAAGAGGTAGTACACGAAGTAGGGTCTTTTTAAATAAGGTGTTTTTCAAAGGAAGTATATGAAGTCAATACATGGGTACAATACATGGACGTTATACGTTGAGGTGGTTTGTGTAGGTAGAACAAGGTGACGGTTCACAGAGAGGTAATCCACGAACCATACCCACTACTCAGTATGTGGAGGAGGTAAAGTGGTGCGCGGAACACTCAAGGAAGCCTAAAAATTGATCAAATCAGTTTCACAAATTAATTTCCATAACCGGTCAGTGTATGGGAAAATAAATTACATTTATGGTTGATAACGAAACTTTAATAGAGCATCCCTTTATAGTTGAGGATGCATAATTTATATAAGTACCCTCACTTATTTCATACATAATCTTGAATTTATTCAAGAAAACACTTTAGTTTACATTGAGGATCTTTTCAAGTTTAGAGCTTTAGAGAATTAAGACAAAACATTCATAACATTACACATTATTACATAGTGGATACCATAAAATCAGTTTCCATTTTCCTCAGAATATAAAACATTAAAACATAAAACAAGACTCCTTGAAAATTCTTCAACATTTAACATGTCTTCCTTCCTTGTATTACTCATCATTAACCTGTGAAAAATCCTTTAAAAACTTGGGATGAGCACAAAATCTCAGTAAGGTATGAAAAAGAAGGAAAATCACATTAGTCCATGAATACGCATGACGTATGAAAACATTTTCAAAAGACATGCTTTCCACCCATAAAATCTTACTTAGCGTAACATGAGATTTACACAAGATCCACACAAACATAATTATAATCATAGAGGTATATTGGGGCATTACTTACATAATCTTGTAACCATCTTGGCTACCTTAAAATTTGTAACCCTCACGGCTACCTTACTTTGTGTAACCATCACAGTTACACTTGGAGTAACCATACGGCCGACCTCCAACTTACTCATACCCAATGCATTGGAGGGAAATATAGGTCCCACCCTTCATCATAAACAATGCCCAATAACAAAAACATAATCATACAACATAAACAATAGCATAAAAACATTGCCTTTGAATCTTATAAAACAGAATTTTAAAAGAGGATTTTTAGAAGAAAAGTCCCTTATAAACATCATATACATGAAGTGAGACTCAATTGAGTGGATGGAATATGTATATACTCTGTAAATACACATAGTGAAACCTAATATATAAAAAAACCCATCACACAAACAATTTAAATAACACATAAATTATAAAGTAGAATGTTAACCCAAAGAATGGAAATCAGGTTAAGAATTCCCTTACAACTTTGTAATCAATTGATTTGTATGACCCAAAATTAATGATTGTCAAATGATAAATTGAATATCATAAAAATAAAGATATACATGATATGAGACAATAATGGGCAGTATACATACACCATACAAAGTAATAATAGTGATTACGAAATATCTCACAAAAATGGAAGTGAGATGAAGAAACCCTTACCTTAATCTTGTCTTACTTCAAACTTGTTAAAACCTCTTGTATAATGGTTAAAAGACTGTTATTAGTATTTTACAGAAAAATTTTCATGTTTATAACATCTTATATGGTCATTTCATAACCTCATTTCACCCCTTATTTGTTAGTATTTTGTTCCTTGCATTATTTTGGGTGAGTTCTTTTGTGATTTTTACAATCGGTTCATGATGAATCGTTCTTGTTGATCGGAAGCGAAACTCCAGAATTGGAATGGAGTAGTATTTACATATTTCCAGAACCATAAATTATACAATTTATCACTTTGATGCTTTATATGATGATGATTTATAAGTTAAAACATTAATTATGTTCATTTTGATCATTTAAGTGGTTCTTTGATAATTACAATTTCATTTAGTCTTATAAGTTTGAATCATGAGTACAAAAGAATTCCAGAACCTTATATGATTCATAAAACATATTTTATAACCTGGTTCAACCATATAAATGGTCTCATGACCAGACTTGAAAGAATTAATGGAGATTGAAAATACATCATCCACGATATCGGTAATTCGACACAAATGGACAATGTTTTTTTATTCTATAAATAAGTGAGAGAGGAGAGGAATAATGATTTGTAATTTTACATAAACATGACAACATCCAGAATATACATGATTCTGGAGATTTCATTCCTCTTGGATAAGAGGGGGTGAAGGAAGAAGAAAAGGAATCATGAAATAAAAAAAACATGAGAAATTTCTTACAAAAATTCGGCAGCCTAACGGCGTCTCTTAAAATTTCATAAAAATAAGATTGATGAGAGGAATGGAATATCTCATCATTCATACAAAATATGGACAGTAAGGGGAAATATTAAATGAAATATCCCAACAAAAGACAAAGGGAAAAGAAGAGAATAACATAAAATGGAAGGAAAGAATGGAAATGAAAGAGGATGTTTACCTCTTGATCTCTTCTCCTTGAGATCCTTCTTAAGGGCTTTGATTTTGGTCTTTTGGTGAGACCAGCAGCTCTAGGACGTGGAGAAGAAGATTTAGGAGGTAATTTGGCAGAAATTAGACAATGCTCAAGGCTTTAGAGGTGTGGGAGGAAGAGGGGAGTGAGGGTGGTATTTATAGTGGAGGAGGGGAGGTATTTTAGATTATTTTAATCATTATTATAATATTTTCATCAAGACTATGAATAATCTCAAATCAAGTGGCCTTAATTAGTGAAAATATCAAGTGAGTTCGAAGCAAGTGGCCTTGCATCACTTATGATGTCATAAATAGTGCATTTTTACTGATAAATTGATTATACTGTATTTTACCGTATTTCACTATTCACCGAAAATTCAAGAGTTTCAGAAAAATACCAAAAATTTACCCCAACCATTTTTAGATGTGTAGAATTCAAAAATGAACTCCATTTTTCAAAAATAATTTTCAAAATATTATTAATTTAATTTTTAAATAAGGTCACAGTTAATTCGAAAAATAACAAAATTGAAGTGCAATTAGTTTTATGTGACATTGGAAAATTATTTAAGATCCCATTACCCTATTGCCATGGGAAAATAAAATAATAATATTATTTACTATTCATGAGGTCATATTACTATTCATATTACTATTCATTAGGGAATGTTACTATTCACCAAAAAAACAAGTTTGTTTCATCAGACTCTAAATAACATACTGAACACAATTGTAGATGACAGTTTCTTGAAATTCAAATCATAGAAGAAATAAAATTATGTTTAAAGGATACTTATAAATATATACCTTAAAAAAAATTCCAAGCATTTTCAATTTATTTTTAGAAAACCTTGGGATGTTACATTATCCCCACCTTCTTGAAATTGAGTCCTCGCAATTTTATTTACTTATTAAACAACTAAGGGTACCTTGATCAAGGTGTCCACTCAGTTTCATCGTCATCTTGTTCACGTAGGTAGAAGTCCCATGCATTACAACAATGATTTAGAGATCCTTCAAAATCATTTTCTTCCTCCATCCAAATACACCTCGTACAACATGGGTCATATGGGTGTTCACAGAAAAACAGTTTTGGAAAATAATCATGTATGACATATAATTCCAAAACATCTGATAAAACATGATTTCTATAAAATAGTCAGACCGAAATTGAGTTGAAACTTTCTATTATTAGTCCTTTTAAAATACCATAAGTATGTGATGTGAGACTATAGTTTAAAAGCAAATATAAATAGGTTGCACAAGGGTCTCCTTCCTCAGCACCATTTTTAAAATCATAATATGCTTCAAATTCTTGTGATAAGGTAAAATATTTGAAAATACCTTGATAATATTTACCTTTCTTGAAATTATGTGAATATTTTGAAAATAGTATTTGTCTAAAAACAACCCATGATCCACGATGATAACGAGGTATAGATGAGGTGTTTGATATCTCAAAAAAAATGCTTGCAAGTGAGTTGTATGCTAGAAAAAGTTTCACAATCATCCGAAGATGACTTTGCAATAATTATTGCAAGCATGTCATCAGGAAGAGATAGGAATGTCGTTTGAGATCCTTCTCCTTCCATTCGTAACCGACTTTACTTGACCTGAAAAAAAAGTTATAAAACAAGGATTTAACTAAAATAATAGATATAGGGACTAATCACGTGTCTCACAAGAACTCCTAATCCCTAAAGTTGTCTAAACCGACCTTTGATACCAACTATAAGGACCCACACTTATTTCATACATAATCTTGAATTTATTCAAGAAAACACTTTAGTTTACATTGAGGATGTTTTCAAGTTTAGAGCTTTAGAGAATTAAGACAAAACATTCATAACATTACACATTATTACATAATGGATACCATAAAATCAGTTTCCATTTTCCTCAGAATATAAAACATTAAAACATAAAACAAGACTCCTTGAAAATTATTCAACATTTAACATGTCTTCCTTCCTTGTATTACTCATCATTAACCTGTGAAAAATCATTTAAAAACTTGGGATGAGCACAAAAGCTCAGTAAGGTATGAAAAAGAAGGAAAAATCACATTAGTCCATGAATACGCATGACGTATGAAAACATTTTCAAAAGACATGCTTTCCACCCATAAAATCTTACTTAGCGTAACATGAGATTTACACAAGATCCACATAAACATAGTTATAATCATAGAGGTATATTGGGGCATTACTTACATAATCTTGTAACCATCTTGGCTACCTTAAAATTGGTAACCCTCACGGCTACCTTACTTTGTGTAACCATCACAGTTACACTTGGAGTAACCATACGGACGACCTCCAACTTACTCATACCCAATGCATTGGAGGGAAATATAGGTCCCACCCTTCATCATAAACAATTCCCAATAACAAAAACATAATCATACAACATAAACAATAGCATAAAAACATTGCCTTTGAATCTTATAAAACAGAATTTTAAAAGAGGGTTTTTAGAAGAAAAGTCCCTTATAAACATCATATACATGAAGTGAGACTCAATTGAGTGGATGGAATATGTATATACTCTGTAAATACACATAGTGAAACATAATAAATAAAAAAACCCATCACACAAACAATTTAAATAACACAAAAATTATAAAGTAGAATGTTAACCCAAAGAATGGAAATCGGGTTAAGAATTCCCTTACAACTTTGTAATCAATTGATTTGTATGACCCAAAATTACTGATTGTCAAATGATAAATTGAATATCATAAAAATAAAGATATACATGATATGATACAATAATGGGCAGTATACATACACCATACAAAGTAATAATAGTGATTACGAAATATCTCACAAAAATGGAAGTGAGATGAAGAAACCCTTACCTTAATCTTGTCTTACTTCAAACTTGTTAAAACCTCCTGTATAATGGTTAAAAGACTGTTATTAGTATTTTACATAAACATGTTCATGTTTATAACATCTTATATGGTTATTTCATAACCTCATTTCACCCCTTATTTGTTAGTATTTTGTTCCTTGCATTATTTTGGGTGAGTTCTTTTGTGATTTTTACAATCGGTTCATGATGAATCGTTCTTGTTGATTGGAAGCGAAACTCCAGAATTGGAATGGAGTAGTATTTACATATTTCCAGTACCATAAATGATACAATTTATCACTTTGATGCTTTATATGATGATGATTTATAAGTTAAAACATTAATTATGTTCGTTTTGATCATTTAAGTGGTTCTTTGATAATTACAATTTCATTTAGTCTTATAAGTTTGAATCATGAGTACAAAAGAATTCCAGAACCTTATATGATTCATAAAACATATATTATAACCTGGTTCAACCATATAAATGGTCTCATGACCAGACTTGAAAGAATTAATGGAGATTGAAAATACATCATCCACGATATCGGTAATTCGACACAAATGGACAATGTTTTTTGATTCTTTAAATAAGTGAGAGAGGAGAGGAATAATGATTTCTAATTTTCCATAAACATGACAACATCCAGAATATACATGATTCTGGAGATTTCATGCCTCTTGGATAAGAGGGTGTGAAGGAAGAAGAAAAGGAATCATGAAATAAAGAAAACATGAGAAATTTCTTACAAAAATTCGGCAGCCTAACGGCGTCTCTTAAAATTTCATAAAAATAAGATTGATGAGAGGAATGGAATATCTCATCATTCATACAAAATATGGACAGTAAGGGGAAATATTAAATGAAATATCCCAACAAAATACAAAGGGAAAGGAAGAGAATAACATAAAATGGAAGGAAAGAATGGAAATGAAAGAGGATGTTTACCTCTTGATCTCTTCTCCTTGAGATCCTTCTTAAGGGCTTTGATTTTGGTCTTTTGGTGAGACCAGAAGCTCTAGGACGTGGAGAAGAAGATTGAGGAGGTAATTTGGCAGAAATTAGACAATGCTCAAGGCTTGAGAGGTGTGGGAGGAAGAGGGGAGTGAGGGTGGTATTTATAGTGGAGGAGGGGAGTTATTTTAGATTATTTTAATCATTATTATAATATTTTCATCAAGACTATGAATAATCTCAAATCAAGTGGCCTTAATTAGTGAAAATATCAAGTGAGTTCGAATCAAGTGGCCTTGCATCACTTATGATGTCATAAATAGTGCATTTTTACTGATAAATTGATTATACTGTATTTTACCGTATTTCACTATTCACCGAAAATTCAAGAGTTTCAGAAAAATACCAAAAATTTACCCCAACCATTTTTAGATGTGTAGAATTCAAAAATGAACTCCATTTTTCAAAAATAATTTTCTAAATATTATTAATTTAATTTTTAAATAAGGTCACAGTTAATTCGAAAAATAACAAAATTGAAGTGCAATTAGTTTTATGTGACATTGGAAAATTATTTAAGATCCCATTACCCTATTGCCATGGGAAAATAAAATAATATTATTATTTACTATTCATGAGGTCATATTACTATTCATATTACAATTCATTAGGGAATGTTACTATTCACCAAAAAAACAAGTTTGTTTCATCAGACTCTAAATAACATACTGAACACAATTGTAGATGACAGTTTCTTGAAATTCAAATCATAGAAGAAATAAAATTATGTTTAAAGGATACTTATAAATATATACCTTAAAAAAAATTCCAAGCATTTTCAATTTATTTTTAGAAAACCTTGGGATGTTACAATTTAATGTTAAACTATTGAAGCGACCATCTATTTGATAAACTGATATATGATTATTCTAACATAGTGATCAAGGGGGAGTCAGCCGAAGTGATCCAAGGGACGTAGTGTACTATCCCTAAAACCTTGTAATGGCAATGCACCTGGAAAATTGTGACTATGCTAAACTCTTATAATGAATAACTTGTGAATATTAGTGGTTTTTGGTATAATCGACACATTTTCGGCATATGCTCTTTGGACGTATCCCTTAGTGTTGAACTAAGTAAAATTGTTGTGTCATTGCTTTGCATGTAATTGTTTGTTTTTTACACATCTTCTTGAGACAGGTTTAACAAGTTCCTACCAATGTGGAAAAATGATAAATCAATTTAAAAGAAAAAATTTGAAACCTTGATTCACCCCACCCCTCTCAGGGTGTTCCTGAATCCTTTATTAACCGCCTCTATGAACAATATACATCATTTTTCTCCACCGCCTTCAAGTATGATCATAAAATTTTTATTTTTCTTAAATAAGATGATAATAATTTTATTATAACTTATTTACTTTATTTAATTAATTAATAATACTTTAATTAAATAAAATTAATCTAGTTCGTGATGGATTGTAATTCCACCAAAATGAACTATATAACATTAACATTTATACTAAATTAATCATCCCTATATCATAACACATATGGATACTTGGGAACATTTAAATTTTTTAAGGACTTAAATATAATTTCATTTCACTTATATGCTTTTATTCACATTTTATAATAACTTAAATTATTATCCATAATTTATCCAACCATGGAACCATGAAATGAATTCTTGATCGTGTTTTCGAGCACGTCAAATTAGTTGTTTAATTTTGACTAGAATTTCTACAGTATAGAAGAAACCCTATGTTGTCTCTCAATGGAGCCTTAGATCATTAGTTGAAAAAGAGGGTTTTGATTATGATGATAGAAGGGGAATGGGAATTAATAAAACTCTGGGTTTGATGATTAAATATTACAATATAAAAACTAAAGAGATAAAACAAGGCAGAAATGAACAAGATTTATTAAACATGATCAACCCAGGGGAGTATCATGATGCTCATCCCTCATCACTTCAAGAGAAAGGGTATAGATATTTTAATCCCTGGTTTTTAACACCTATTACCATAATGTTACTAAGTTTATACTATGATACCTCCTAGGGTTCAGTCAAAAACACACTATGATTCATCAGACATCGCCGATGATTGGGTGGTTTGTGTTCAACTTCATAATCGAAACTCACTAAGGAAACACACAAAGAACTAAAGGTTTTGTCCTAGTTTGTATTTTATTTATTTTTGACACTAGGAAATAAATTTACATGGCCTTGAAAGTGTATATGTGAGTTCAATTGTCTAATATGAACCACATAAACACCACAATTGAATGAGGGAAGAAAAAGTTGTGAATGGTGTGTGAAACATCACATGAATGGGTACCCCCAAACATGATCATATGAGTTGAGAATGACATACCAGTACATAAATCAATAAAAAAATAATAGAGGATGATGATAAAAAACATAACAACCTGTAATTAAAAATATCATTCAAATATTACAAACATGAAGCTTGGGATTTACATCACGTTCCTCCCCGGGTGATCACAAGGGGTTTAGAAACCCATGGGAGGGTAGGAAGAAGAAGATGATGAAGTATCACTTTCTATAGACTCTGGAACTTATAGGGATGTTGAGAAGACTCCTTTGGGACTCCAAAATGGCAGAACCTTGACTTATGGCCAAACTCCTAAATGAGGTTCCCAATGTGTTCTTTTATAGGAAAATTGGAAGGTGGTTTTGAGTGCACAGATTGTGTAAAACCACTTGGATCATAGTTTTAGGAAACTAAGAAGAAGAATATCCCTTTAGATAAAACTAAAAATTTGTATCCCCACATCAGATATATCTCCACAAAATGTTTGGCATCATTTGGATAAGTGGATCTAGATATATTGATAAAATACAGAACACCGCTTTTGACTAGTGCAAATTTGATTCCCTAGACAGATTAGTTCGGATGGGAATTTTAAAGGACGAATGGGGCATGAGTTCCTTTCTATTAAATATATCACATTAAGTTATGAACCATCCCAGATAATTTCATCCCTTTTGGAAACACGGTTTAGTAGAAATGTGCATATTAGTCCACTGGTATTCTTGGATCATGTGCAGATTGGTCCATTTTTCTTGGACTTCATCATGGGCCCTCCAAATCACCTCCACCTATAACAAAAACATCAAAACAAGTAAAATATTCCTTTTTGAAAGTGATAATAATTAAATTATATAACCAAACATGAAGCAAAAACTCTTATTAAATTTTTAATTTTCAATAAAAAATTAGATTAATACATTGGTATAAGTGTGAAATAAAACAATAAATCATGGTATGATCACACCCCCACACCTAAACATTTGCACTCCTGGGAAAAGCATAATATCCTAATCATGTATCATTACTAAATCAAAGGATTGAAAACATCCATGATTCATTTGAAAATAAATTCATCATGTCTCATTTATGGAATCAATTTTTCTATCATTTTTCTTTTCTCACATTCAAATTTTTCCAACTTCATTTGTTCACCCATGCAACATGATGTAGCCTACCTCACATAAAAATTTTCCCTACTCAATCAAGGAATATATAAATATGGATTTAAGCTATATTACCTGAGTTCATGTGGTCTTACCATATTCTTTACTAGATTCACATTTCTATACCGGAAGAAACTAGTGTGTTACTCAAGAGGACTTCCAACAGGTTGTTCTGAGGTTTAGGGGTTTGTAGGATTTAATGTTTAAAAATATGAGGTAGAAGATGAGTGTTTAATCTCTTATGTACAAAACATGTCAAATTTCTTCAAGTGTTCACAATGAATGTACACAATCAACCCATCACAAAGTGTATCACCTCCAACTCACTCTCCCCATTGTCTATTTTTGTGGGTCACAACCAAGTAGTGAATAATAATGAGTAAACATCCTCTTTTCTCCATTTTATTATTTTTTTTGTTGTTTTTCAATGTACAGAAATATTTTTTTTATATAGTTTTTTTGGAGATAAATAGGGAAACATGTGTAAAAAAATGATGTAATATTTCTTGTGAACCAATTGACAAAGGAAATTTTAGGCACCATTTATATCAACACATATCAATGATTCTCTTCCCATAATTCCCATGGAAACACCCTCTCTCCCATACTTGTTAAAAATAAAACAAGAATATACACAAGATATGGGTGTGTAGGGATATATTAGCTTGTAATGTGGCTACCTAATAGGAATTTCACATTCTCTAGGTCTTAAGAACGATAAAATGTCAAGGTGACCAAAAATAGAGTTTAATTGTACAAAATTGTTTTCAATGAATGATTGCCTCTATCATGAATGTAGCATAGTTGAATCTTATGGCTTCAAAAAGAATCAAGGAAAGTTATAGTTTCTTAATATGAACTGAGGCTCTCAATAAAGTGGTTAAAAGAATGAATACTCAATAAAGGGCTTAGAATATATCTCAAGTAAGGGATTAAAATATTGGTCAGTTCTAATGAGTCTTGGGTTTCAAAAATCCATTAAAAACATAACAATGATTTGAAAATAAAAATTCAAGAAAAATATTTTATATCAAAATTCATTTGAAAAACATTTTTCCAAAAAACTGGAAATTTCTGCACAATCTACTCAAGCATGAAAAATGATTTTGGATATTCCTTTTAAGATCAATTTTTATATACAAACACAAAATAATGAAATCAAAAACGAAAACACATTTTTATTTTTATTTTTATTTTCTTTAATTCTAACTATGACATGTCACCCTCCCCTGCCCCTAAAAGTTATATTGTCCTCAATAAAAGTATTTTAAATAAATAGACAATAAATAAAGGTAGGGAGAAGAGACAACCTTCTAAGTGGTGTCATATTTGGAATCTATCAGTTGGATTTCCTTCACGATATGCTTTAGAAAATCCTCATAGAAGTGTTTGAGCCTCTACCCATTGAAAGTAATCTTTTGTCGACTCTTCTCATGAAAAACATGTATAGCACCAAAAGGGTAAACATCAGTAATGGTATAAAGACTGATCCATAGGGAACGAAGCTTACCAGGGTGGAGCTTTATCCTGGAATTGTACATGAGGACCTTCTCACCAATATGGAACTTCTGATGATGAATCATGATATCATGGATAGCCTTTGTATTCTCTTTATTGATCTAGGAATTCTTATATGCATCATGTCAAATTTCTTCCAACTATTGAATATGTAGCTTCTTATGCTCACCTGCATATGAAAGATTCATCTTACATTGTTTAACAGCCCAATATTCATGGTTTTCTACCTCCACACGGAGGTTAAAAACCCTTCCAAACACAATTCTGTACGGTGACATTCTGATTGGGGTTTTAAAAGTTGTTTATTATGCCAAAGTGCATCATCCATGTGAAAACTGTAATCTTTCCTGTTGGGTTGTACTATTTTTTCCAAGATTCTCTTAACTTCCCGATTTGAGATTCCAGTTTTTCCATTAGTTTGGGGGTGATATGCTGTAGAGACTTTATGAACAATCTCATACTTACAAAGTAATTTTTTCATGTTGCGATTGCAAAAATGTGAACCCTGATCACTAATGAGGATTCTAGGTAAACCAAAGCTACTGAAAATTTGGGACCTCACAAAATCAACAACCACTCGAGAGTCATCGGTCCTAGTGGCCTTTGCTTCCACCCATTTAGATACATATTCAACAGCTAATAATATATACAAAAAGCCAAATGAATTTGGAAAATGCCCCATGAAGTCAATTCCCCATGCATCGAAGATCTCACAAAATAACATGGGTTATTGGGGCTTTTCATTCCTCTTGGATATATTCCCTATCAGTTAAAAATGACTACATGAATTGAAAAATATATGGGTATCCCTAAATTGTAGGACCCTGGGACACCTTGAGAGGGGAGGTGTGAATCAGGGTGTTAACTGTTTCTTTTAAAAACAAGGATCTTATTCCCATGTTTGTAGGAACTAGTTAAACATGTATGATGGATATGCTTAGTAATGAAACATTCACATGCAAAGAGGCGACACATCAATTTTTACATGGTTCACCACTAAAGGCTATGTCCAAGGAGCATACACCGACAAGTTATCGGTCGTACCAAATTCCACTAATCTTCACTAGTTGTGGATTACAAAGGTTTGTGCACAGTCACTCTATCTGAGGCTCACTGCCTTTACAAAGGATTAGGGATAGCTCATTGCGTCCCTCATGTCACTCCCATTGACTCCCCCTGGCTCACTGCATTCGGTGAAGTCTCACTCAGTTTATAAACATGAAGGTATATTCAATAGATAGACATGAAGTTCTTTGTCTCCTGCTCAGAATGAGACTTTGTTTGCATCAGGGTTCATAGTTTATGCTCTTTTTAGTTCAATCCTTCTTCTTTAGTCCAATAACTGAATGCACTAGATCCTATTGTCTTTGTTTTCCTGAATCAAAACCACTTATTTTACTGCTCTCTAAATGAAGCACAGCTTACTTGGAATTTCCAGAATCAGTTCTCCATGTATGAATGAGATCATGCATGTATCATTTATATTTCCTCTTTAATCTCACTTTGCACCAAAGGCATCGGGCAATCTTCCATCTTTTGTGTAGCTCCAAAAATACCGACGGGCTTCAGCAATACCTGGCGCACTTCCCCAAGACCAGCGCACAAGTCTAAAGATGGAGTGAAAGTCTTGGAACACAAGTCCAAACCGGCACACAAGTTCACCTCAACCCCTTGCGCGACACTCACTCCTTCAACTTCAAACTTGCGCGACCCAATCCCTTTTTCGCCCAAAACACCCTGGACGTGCAACAAACAACTGTCGCACAACATACACTTGCGTGACCAACATACCACTTGCGCGACAAGCACACCTGCATAACGGGAGCCCTGATTTTCTCTAAGTGTTGAGCTCGTGCAGAATGAGGAGGGGTCGACTAGTATTTATAGGCATTTGGATACCCTGCGCGACGGCCCGCAAGTCTCCCCTCAGCGCGCAACTCCAACTGCCCTAGCCTCTGTCGCGCTACTAACTTTCATGACCAAACCAATACTTCTGTGACCCTCTTTACTTTTCCATATTTTGAAGTTCTGGTCTTGAAAAACAACAGGCGCGCAAGTTCCCAAGCCTCCAAGTAATCAGCGCGCAAGTCTCTTTTTCCACGCTAGTCACTTGCGCGACCAAACCCAAAACTTGCGCGGACCTTATCCCTTTGCCATATTTTGATATTCTGATCTTGAAAAACATATGGTGCGCAAGTTTCAAAGCCTTCAAGTACACGACGCTCAAGTCCCTTTCCCAAAAACCACTTTTCATCATTTGTCGATTTTCAAGCCCAAAAATTTGGGAAACACTCGAAATTGGTGCCACCTTGTATCTATTCTATTTGTACCACTTCTAGAACATCCATTCCCTTTTAGATGTTCTTGAATCAAACATGGATCATTGACCACATCCCTTGAGCTCGACATGCCACCATGAAATCCCCTTTATCAACAAATTTGTGCGTCATTTTTTTCTTTGTCAACAAGCACAATCACCTCAAATTGACTTCTTCAGCAACTCTTCTTCTTTCATCACAAAATCCACTATCATGATATATATACTTTGATAGATCAGCTTTAGCATCATCATATCTTGATACAATTTTATGTTCATGGAAATCTCATAATTCCAATCCCTTGAACTTTTTCTTCTTCTTCAACCATCATTCCCTACTTCATGAAAATCATACGATTCCATTCTTCAAGAATTCTCTTACATGGTTCTCATGAAATCATGAATAATTGCATGGTCTTCATCAAATACACATTCTTCTTCAATCATCCTTAGATTGACTATACCTCACCATTCATCAATTTTGTAAACAATGTGTCACCTTTGACACATGTTCTTTGAACTTATGATCAGTACAACAATCATCTAAATTTCCATTCCTCCATTTCATTGGGGTGCTTCCTGATCTCCTTCATTTTGATCTTCATTGACAAATATTGACAAAAAATACAACCTTATACACAATGTGGTCCCAACATAAATAAATTTGTCCAATAAATTCCTGAGTCAAGAAACTTTCTAGTTGTACATTGAGAGCCAAAGTGGCCCCCATAGGCCAAAGTGTGGCAGAAGGTCAAAACAGAGGTAAACTTGTTGTGAAGGACACACCGACGAACTACTTGGTCACCAAAAATTCTCCAAAAATATGGGTCATCCCATATGTACCACATGGAATCATTATTATGTATCTGGTATTGTGAAGTGCTAAAATTAGTGGGAACCCTAGATGTTGTTAGAAAATTCAAAATGTCCGCATACTAGGGGTAAGGTCCACAACATCACAAAGGTTCTCATTAGGGAAGAATTATCCAATGGGGAGGGGTGAGTCAACATGATGGTAAAATGGTGGTTAAATCCTACTAATGTGGTCATCTACCAAATTTTATACTCCCCTCTTATCTCTAATCTCAAGCTCAAACTCCTAGAGGAGGAGTATCCATCGAATGAGGTGGGGTTTAGCTTTAGGTTTTTATTAGGAGAAAACGAAGGGATGCATTATCGGAAAAGACAATGATTTTTTACCTGATAAGATATGAATTGAATTATTCTAAGGAAAAAACAATAGAAAGATGTCCTCTTTTAGTGGCTGTGTAGTTTTCTTGGGCATGGTCAATTATATGTGAGGCATACACAATGACATGAGTAGCTTTCTCAACCCTTTGTGATTAAACAACCCCAACTACAAAGTTAGAGGCATCAAACATAATCTCAAAGGGGAGATCCCAACATGGCGGTTGGATGATGGGAGGTGATGTGAGACTCATTTTTAGTGAATTGAAAGAATCCTCACAATTTTATCAAACACAAACTCAGAATCCTTTTATAATAATCGGAACAAGGGACGTGTGGTCTTGCTGAAGTCTTTAATGAATCAGTGGTAGAAACCAGCATGACCTGAGAAATATCGCACCTCACGAACACATTTTGGATATGTAAGGGTTGAAATTAATTCAATTTTTTATTTATCCACTTGAATTCCCTCTTTTGAAATAACATTCCCAAGAACTATCCCCTGTTAAACCATGAAATGACATTCTCATAATTTAATATAAGATCTTTTTTATGCAATGACGGAGGATAGAACCTTGGTGAGACAAACAATCATCAAAATAAGTTCCATAAATTTTTAAATCATACATAAAAACTTCCATGCAATTCTCTAGGTACTTATAAAATATTCTCAACATTCAATTCTAAAAAGTACCAGGTGCAATACAAAGACCAAAAATCATTCTTCTGTATGAAAATGTGCCAAATGGATAGGTAAATTTTGTCTTTTCTTAATGCTCAGAAGATATATGGATTTGAGAATAACCCAAATAGCTATTAAGGAAACAATAATGGTACTTACTAGCCATATTTCTATCATTTGGTCAATGAAAGGTAGAAGAAACTATTCCTTCCACGTGGCTTGATTCAGTCGACGATAGTCAATACAGACTCTCCAACTATTTTTCACATGTGTTGGAACCAATTCATTCTTTTCATTTGACACAACTGTTATTCCTATTTTTTAGGCACAATTTTTACTGGGCTAACCCATTTACTATCAGATATAGGATAAATGATCCTCACAGCAAGTAATTTATTGACTTCCAATTTTACCACTTTAAGGAGAGTGGGATCCAACCAGTGTTGAGATTGTCTTACAGGCTTAGCCTCATCATCTTAAAGTATATAGTGCATACAAATAGATGGGATAATCCTAGAAATATCAGCCAATGTCCATCCTATTTTATTTTTACACTCTCTAAAAAGGTTGAGAAGTTTTGATTCCTGCTATTGAGAGAGGTTATTAGAAATAATGAAGGTAAATTGGTCAATACCCTCATGATAGGAATATTTTAAATTAGATGGAAGTGGTTTTAATTCCAACACCAGGGGATTTTTGACAGAGGGAGGGGATTTAGGGAGAGTGAGGTCCATTAAACTGTCTATCTTCTCATATTTATTCTCTAATGATAGAGAATATATTGAAATGAGATTTTTAGAATCATCGACAGTCATGGGCACCTCAGAATGAACACACTCATAAATTAAAGTACACAATTTTTACTTTTTAGAACCCACACAACACTCTAAACATGAATCAAAACTCAAATCATCAACGGATGAAGGAGATGAAATTGAATCATATTATAGGTTGAGGAGAGAATTTTGTGTGTGTTTATCATTTGACAGAACTTCCATCAAATAGACTGGAAGATTGGAGTGCTCTTCAACAGGGTGTTTCATATCCTCAAGGATGTCAAAACATACCTTTTCTCCACCGAAATCTATGAAAAACATACCGTTGTGAACATTGATGATCATCTTTACTGTTTTGAGGAATGACCTCCCAATTATGAGAGGGTAATGTCCTTGGGTGTGGGTATCTTCCATCTCAAGAATGTAGAAATCAGTGGGGAAGATGATATTTTTCACTCTTACAAAGACATACTCAATCACTCATGTTGGATGCATAGTACTCTGATTTTCAAGTTTAATGACAATTCCTATTGGTTGAGATTCTCCAACCCATAGAGAAGTATAAACGGAGTGAGGAATTACATTAATGGAAGCACCTAAATCTAGCATAGCATCAGAAAATAAGGTCTCACCTATGGTACAAGGTATCGTGAATGTGCCCAACTCCTTGAAATTAGTTGACATTACTGGTTTAATCAAGGATGAAACATTTTACCCAAGGTTGACTCTTTCATTACCCTTCAGCCTGCGTCTATGGGTGCAGAGTTCTTTGATAAATTTGGCATAACGTGGAATTTTTTTAACTGCATCCAACAATGGAATATTAACATGAACTATTTTAAATATATCCATTATTTCTTTATCAATATCATTATCTAAATTGTTCTTAGATTTATAGATTCATTAGGGGAAAGGAATAGGAATGTATTTTTCATTTAAATCATTAATGATAATTTTATTACCCTTTTTATTTTGTTTTTCTAAATTAGAATTTTTTATGTTTGGAGAATGTGTATTTTCATTAGGGTGACATACTTGTTGGGAATAATCCTTAGAAGGAGAAACTTATGTACCACTAATATGTGTAATAGTACATACATTACCCTTTTCCTTCAGATTGGTAATGGGTTGGGATGGTATTTTTCCAGAACCTTGCATCTTATACTCACCAATGGTGTTTTCCAACTACCCCACTTGAGTTTATAGGTCTTGAATTACTGATTGTGTGGTCTATTGTAATTGGAGGTTCTTGGTTTCCATTTTCTTTATCATATCCTCAAGTCTTGTTTCATATTTGGGAGGATGTGGATGATTGTTTTGAGAAGTTGAAGGATAAGAATGTTTCATACCTTGGCCTTGTGGATACCAACTCTGCTTTGGGTAGCTTGAGTTTCCTCCTTGTTAGTACTGTGGTTGTGCTTTCCACCCAGGGTTTGGATTTGGCATGAATAGTTCTTTATTGAAGGGAGGTACTTTTTGGTATGGATTCCCTAGGAACATGGCTGCACAAGACTCAGGTGAATCTAGAAATTTTGGGCACTGTTCATAAAAATGAGTATTGTTAGAGAAAATACCACAATGTAATGGAACTGAAGAAGAGTGTGAGTTACCTTGTGTTTGAGAAAATTGACTTATAAGGGTATGCATCTCATAAATTTTTTTATCTACCTTTTGTTCTATGGATGAATGGCATAACTCATGAACTCCTCAGGTTGGTGCAATTTCTCATATACCAAATTGTTGTGCATTTTTAGCCATGTTGGATATTTAGTCATGAGCAGTGGAAGGAGTTTTATCAAAAAGGGAACCACCAGCTGTATCATCAATCATTACATGATACATGGGGATAAATCCCTCATATAAGTATTGAATTATCAATTATTCACTAATCTGATGGTGGGGGAAACTTGAGCAAAGTCTTTTGAATATCTCCCAATATTCATGAAGGGTCTCTCTTTATGATTGCATAATTCCACAGATTTATTTTCTAATTGATTATGTTTAGGAGGAAGGGAATAAATTCTCTTGAAAGAGTCCTTTATGTTTATTCCATACCCCAATTGTGGTAGGAAGATAGTATATCCAGTCTTTGGATACATCATCAAGGGAGAAAGGGAATTCCCTAAACTTAATTTGGTCCTTAGACACATTTTGGGGTTTCATGGTGGATAAAACTATGTGAAACTATTTGAGATGTTTATGGGGGTCCTCACCAGAAAGGCCAAGGAATTTGGGAATTAGGTCAATGAGGTATGATCTCAACTCAAAGTTGGCTTCTTCCTCGGGATATTGGATGTACGCAGGTTGGTACTCCACATCCGGGGTGGTCAGTTCTTTTAAGGTTTGATTATTTATAGCCATGTTTTATTGGGTTTGATTGGGTTCAATTTTGGATTGGTTTAGGGCCACTTGAGGTTCCATAATGGGGTTACTCAGTGTTAATCTATTTAACTTCTTTAGGTTCTTTTATTTGTTTGTGAAGTGTCTTTTCAATTTCAGGGTAAAATTCAAGTTGTTTTTCTTTTTCTGATCGGGTCATGCAAATAAGTTGTGAAGTTTGTTTTTTTTTAATGATTGAATATTGATAAAATCACTTAAAAAGGTTGGAATGAGAATATAATTTTATACTATATAATTATAGAGAGATAGATGGTGAAAATAGAAATATAGAGAGAGGAAGAACACACAAAAACAAACAAAAATAGAGAAAAAACAAAACAAAAAAAATAAAATGGGGGTGGGGTGTTGAAAGGAGTACTAATTAAGAATTAAATTAAATAAATAAAAGGAAATAAAGAATAAAAAAGTGATCTTGGATCCCATTAAATGGCTCCAAAATTTGATCACATTGTCGAGCATGTCAAATTAGTTGTTTAATTTTGTCTAGAATTTCTATAGTATAGAAACAACCCTAGGTCATCTCTCAACAGAGCCTTATATCATTAGTTAAAGAATAGGGTTTTGATTATGAATATATAAGTGGAATGGGATTTAATAAAACTTCGGGTTTGATTATTAAATATTACAATAGAAAAACTAAAGTGATAAAACAAGGTAGAAATGAACAAGATTAATTAAACGTGATCAACCCAGGGGAGTATCGTGATTCTCATCCTTCATCGCTTCAATAGAAAGGGTATAGATCTTTTAACCCCTAATTTGTAACACCTATTAACATAATTTTAATGATTTTATACTAGTATACCTCCTAGGTTTTAGTTGAAAACACACAATTATTCACCGGACACCGCCAATGATTGGGTGACTTGTGTTCGACTTCATAACCAAAACTCACCAAGGAAACACACAAATAACTAGATGTGTTGTACAGGTTTGTATCTTATTTCTTTGTGATACCATGACATAAATTTTCATGGCCTGTATAGTGCATATGTGAGTTAAATTTTCCAATATAAACCACACAAACACCACAGTTGAATGAGGGAAGAAAAAGTGGTGAACGGTGTGTGAAACATCACATGAATGGGTACCCCCAAACATGATCATATGAGTTGAGAATGACATACTAGTACCTAAATCAATAAAAAAAACAATATAGGATAATAAAGAACAACATGAAAACCTGGAATTAAAAAGAACATTCAAATATTACAAACTTGAATCTTGGGATTTACATCATGTTCCTCCCTGGGTGATCACAAGGGGTTTAGAAACCCATGGGAGGGGAGGAAGAAGAAGATGTTAAAGTATCACTTCCCATAGCCTCCATAACTTATATGGATGTTTAGAAGACTCCTTGGGGACTCCAAAATGGCAGAACCTTGCCTCCTGGACGAACTCCTAAATGATTTTCCCAAGGTGTTCTTTTATAGGCAAATTGGAAGGTGGTTTTGAGTGCACAGATTGTGTAAAACCACTTGGCTCTTAGTTTTTGGCCACTATAAAGTTGAATAGAACTTTGAAAAAAACTATAAATTCTTATCCCCGCATAATAGATATCTTCAAAAAAAATTTATCATTAGTTGGAAAAGTGGATTCAGATATATTGATAAAATACAGAACACCGCTTTTTTCTTGTGTAGATTTGATTCCCTGGACAGATCAGTTTGTATGGGTATTTTAGATTCCTAATGGGGATTGGGTGCCTTCATATAAAATGTATCCAATTAAATATTAGTCTAGACCACAAAATTTCATCCCTTTTGGACTCATGGTTTATTATAAATGTGTGTATTAGTCCACTGGTGTTCTTAGATCATGTGAAGATTGGTCCATTTTTCTTGGACTACATCATGGGCCCTCTAAATCACCTCCGCCTGTAAGAAAAACATCAAATCAAGTAAAATAGTTCATTTTTAAAGTGATAATAATTAAATTAAATTATATAACAAAACATCAAGTAAAAATTGTTATTAAATTTTTAATTTTCAATACAAAATCAGTTTAATACATTGGTATAAGGGTGAAATAAAACAGTGAATCAGGGTACGATCAATGACTTTAGAATAATGAAATTAAACATTATATCTCTTTGAAATGGTTTTAAATAAGAATAATTAATTATTTTAAATAAATTATAAGCATAAAAATCTTTTAATTAATTAATTAATCAAATTGGATTATTCAAGATGTTAAGTATAAGTGCACAATGATTCTGGAACCTGAGGTGAGGTATCTATTCGAACCACCCCATTTTCATCAGGTTACAATTTTTATCTCTTTACCTCACTTTATATCTATATTATTCTTATTTATACTTTATATATTCTTTATATGTGTCCCACACATATATACCTAGTCTAATTATCCTTTAAATAAGGGGGATAAACATGCTTTAAAGGTTCCATTCTCAAATTCATTTGTTATGAAAATATGATTAAAGGTTACTCTTTTCTATTTTCTTATTTTTAAATAAATATCAATGAATTTTTTTAAAACTTATTTGGTTTCTAAAAACACTAATATTTATATATAAAAAATTTTTATTTCATTTAAGGTTTTATATAAATTATTATTCCATTACCCTCTTTAAAGACTCCTTGCTCTTTTTCCTAAAACCCTACTTAAGTGGTATATTTTCAAAGATACCTATACACTCTTTTTCATATATTCCCTTAGGTTGGAAATGATTTATCATTATATAAATTTATTTCCCCCCTAAGAATGTATAATAATGCTTTAATCTATAATTTCTTGGAAACCATTATGATATACCATCTGGTTATGTTTCAATACATGATTACGTAACCCATTGCATTCCATAGGTAATCCTAATGATTATTCGTTATGATTGATTTCATTATTTTATAGACACATGAATGTACATGTTATGATGGGTGCACTCAGATATCACTCCAATACACTGGGTAATGTTTATATCTAATGAGGTAGTATTAATGGGATTTAGGAGTAAACCTAATCCATGATGGGACTTTATCCACCATGTGATGTTGTGTTGGATATTATCCTTGAAATATACATATATCATATTTTGTGTTGTTTTTATTCTCTTATTATTCTATTATATTATGATTCCATGTAAATTATATTATGGTTCCATATAATTATACATGACCCTTTTCTTTTATGATACAATGTTATGCCTTTTTAGTCACATGTTACACTTTGTTATTATGTTTATTTCCTTACAAGGATTTTTATCTCAACCCTTTCCTCTATGTATTCTCAAGGTAATTCTAGGAAGTTTTTGTAACATCCCAAGTAAGTAATGAATAATAGATATTTTTATCTATGTCTATTAATGATTAAGATAGTGTTATAGAGGCTTAAAATGAAAATAAATACAATCTTATGCATGGAATACACTAATATTCTTAAAAGATTGTTTTACTGCCTTTTGATGGAAAAGCATTTTTGAATCTATATTTTGACAATTTTATAAACTATGTTGGTCAAAATAAACTTATCCTTTATTATTGGGACATCAAAATTTACCTTGTGTGAATTTTTGGTATTTTTCTGACAATGTTCATTTTTTAATGAATAGTGAAAAATACTGCATTTTACATCAAAACTGCCTTTTAATATAATTTATTTATATGATTAGATTATGTTTTGAATTTGTTTTGAAGTGAAATTAGAATATATTTTTACCATTTTATCCAATGGTGGTCATTGGAATCAATTTCACTTTGAAATTAGACTTAAACTGGTGTCAATCTTTTGATACTTATTGTTTTGTAAAAACACGCTATTTGCTCTGGCAGCGGGAATTAATTATTAAATTAATTAATGTGACTTATATGATTTTAGTTTTGTAAAATAGACTTAATTTTTTAATTTGGAATATCAAATATATCTTAGGGTGAATTTTTGGTAATTTTCTGAAAAACTCCAATTTTTGATGAATAGTGAAACCACTAAGTGGTACTTATAAAGACTGATTTTCCGTTTAAATGAAATTTTGCCATCATTGTGTTTTGAATTTCAAAAATCGGACATACATGGTTGTCATTAAGAAGTAAAATGTGGTTCAATGAGATTATAATAATTTTTTGGTGAATAGTAACTTATTAAGTTTTTAATCGCGATTAGTGGTAATTAGGGTAGTTTAAGGTATAAATAATGCTTTAATAATAGGAAATGACTTAGACACATGTCCCAACCTTATTGGTTGTGTCATGGCCGACCAAGACAAGCCATGGGTCAACTTGGGGACCCCATGGAGACACTTTGGTTTGGAAATGACATAAATAACTTTTTATTTAATGTAAAAGTAAAAATGACACAAACATAATATGTTTTAAGAAAACAATTTTTAAATGGGGTTATAAAGATCTGATTTTTGATTATAAATAGTCATTGGAAATCTAAAAAGATTTCATACATCATAGTATTTTTTTTATAATTTTTAGACATTAAATAAATTTAATTATTTATGACATAATAATGATGCAGTGATGACATCATTATTTGACGATTAAAATAAAATGGAAAGATAATGTAAACTCTATGAACTACACATGGCCAAAACCAATTGGATGAGTGGAGTTCGAAGCCTTATCACCTTATCCACGAATTATATCAATGTGGGACCTTTTGAAACCGAAACACATTTTCAAATAAAGTAATATTTCTTTACTTTCCAAAAGTTCCCCTCCTCTCCTCTTATAAAAGGCCCCCACCTCTACCTCATTTCACACACTACTCAAGCCTTTGGCTCTACCAAACCCTTCCCATTTACTCTCTCCACATCCCTCTACTCATCCTAGAGGATTACCGTTGGGCAGAATCCTTTCAAAGGAAGCCTTTAGGCTCAAATCAAAAGGAGTTACACTTTTTATGGTAATTCATTCTCTCATGTTCATTTGTTTTATTTTGCTTCTCCAACCCCCTAAACTCTTTTTATTTACTTCTTTTGTAACAATACCAGTATCTTAAATATACTAGGATGTTTTTATAAGATTTATTTGAGCTACACTCTCACAAAACTGCATCAAATGGTTAAAGAACATACAGTTTCCGTGGATGGCGAAATTCTGCCTCCCGAAACGATGATTGTTCAATACTCATTTAACACCTTCAAAGGTGGCCATTACGATGTCACTATTTTTATATATGATATATAATATGTTTATCTTTTCCTTAAGATTCTGTTTTTTTCATTTTGGGCATACCTTTATGGTTTCCATTATGGGTAAACACGATATCTTCATTTTAGGAAGTGCGGACTACCGCCCCCTAAAAGTGATTTGATTCGTTAAATACCATATGTGGGACATATAAAGGATGGAAATGTGATATTATATATGATATTATACTGGAATTATAATATAACTTTATATAATTATGATTCCATTCTATAAAATACGAAATAGAAATGAAAGTAGCGTTCATGCGTACGTACGGCTTACCGTCTCCATGAACGGTGCATTTCATTTCTTACCTCTAAATGATTATGTAATATTATAAATGCATGTATGTACTGGATATATATGACATATATGATATCTATATCATGAATACCATTCTGTATATAATGAACCTTTGACCAAATTAACAACATGTAAGTGTAAGAAGACTATTTTTGACTTAAGAACCAAATACCGACAAAATGAACATTATTAACTTAACTGATTACATGATGTTCATAACATGGTATAAAAGGAATAATGAACTTGAAAAGATTCATAAGCAAGTAGAGATTAACTCAAGTTTATTATTCAGGAGATTAAAGAACGGTCGGGTCAAGTCGGATACGAGGTATGGGACTTCGTCTCAATCTCCTTTCATTAAGGCATATTTTATTTTATACACAACTTTCTTTTATACGGTGTATAAACCCCTTTGACTTTTATGTTTATTCAAAAGGAATCTTTTTTATACGAAGCGTTTACTAAACCACAAAAGGGAATGTTTTTGTCGTACGTATGCGGCGACAACGACTTCTCCGCCGTCGTAACCGTTATTTGAGTTTCGGCTTCCTCTACAAGCCATACCTTCTTTTTAAAAGAAAAATAAATACCATGTTTTACTTTTCTTTTATTTTGGTATTGAAAATGGTTTTCATAATGTTTTTATATCATAGTGTTGTATTGATATCTTGTGATTGGAAGGTGGTAATGTTATGTTTACTTTATGCATGTTTTATGTGATATGATTATGTTGAGGTTCTTGGGCATTATTATGAAAACGGGTGGTTCTGTGATAAACTAAGGGCGGGTGAGCCCGATATAGCTCTCCAATGCATTGGGTAACGCGAAGGAGTGAAACGTTAAGGTTTCTCCGAAGAGATTTTAGGGAATATACTGTGATGGGTATTCCAAACGTAACCAAGAGGGTTACTCCCTATGTAAGAATGTTATGAATGCCTCAAGTTACCTTTATGTCTTATGATTTCTATGATTTATTCATGATTTTATGAGGTATGTTAAAGTGCCTATGTTTTATGGGTAAAGTATGATTTCATTCTTATGTATATATGAACTCATGTTTCCTTTACATGTTTTTTTTATAACCCATACGGAGTTTTTATGCTCATCCCAAGTTTTTGAAATGTTTTTCACAGGTCAAGGGAAAGGTATATGATAAGATGATAGAGTCAAGGATGTGTCAAGAAATAATCCATGTTTTATTTTAAATGTGTTTCCATTGATGGGAATGAAGAATACTATCTTTATGTAACCACTTTGTTTATATGTGGAATGTAATGCAAGTTTTATGATCTAATTCTCTAAAACTCTAAACCTGAAAAGATCCTCAATGTGTAATCTTGTAATAACTCAAGATTAAGTAAGGTTTAAGGCTGGGGCCTTATAGTTTTAGTAGCTCAAAGGGCTTTAGTATGTCATTATGGATAATAAAATATAGATGTTTTATTTTAGTTTCATTTTTATGTATTATAAAACTATTCTTCCAAAGGCATTGACCCTATTAATATTTAATTGTTTTTATTTTATACTTTTGTTAAAAACTATTTAATAGTATGTGTTAAAGTATTGGGTGACTATAATTTTGATATAGGTACATCTAGTTGGTGGTGATATAATACTCAAGTGGTCATTGAATGGATATGATGTAATCCTAGTACATAGGAGAGTTTTATTATATTATTTATTTAGGGAAGATATTATGAGATACTTGCAAACCTCAAAGTACATGGTGAATCCTAGAGAGAAAATGATGTACCGTGAATTTTGTTGAAATTTCTGGTGTCTAGGGATGAAGTGGGACATTTCTAGATTCATTTCATGATTCCTTACCTTATAAAGGATAATGATTTATCCATAGAGTCCTTTTTTGTTTTCTATCCACTTCTTATGATCTTATTGCAGTTTTAGGATGTCACAATGGACGTTAAAATGGGTTCACCCAAAAATTTTAGGATCTTTGATGCTATCTGGGTACATTTTTATTATCTAAATAAATTTGATCATTTTTTTATTGAATAATGAGACTCACTCACTAGATGAGATAAGAAATATATATATCCATCATATTTTAAACTTCATTGATTTCTATTGAGAATTGTATTTGGTTGAGACGCATGTTTTATGTCATGATTTTGGAATATCCTGTTAATGTCTTTAGGGACTCGTCAGAGATTGACTATAGTATACCAAGAATAGATAGATGGACAGTCAAATCATATGATTCATATATTGTAGCATATTCTTCAGCCTTGCATCCTATACTTTTTTGGGGTATGGTAATATCATCTAGCCTTGGTTGAGTTCATATACAATAATAAATTTCAATCTAATATTCAGATCCCATATTTTGAGGATCTTTATGGCTAGCCATTTTATTCATTGTTATGTGGTCATAAGGTAGTTGAGTAAATTTTGGTGGTATAATCATGGTTCATGAGACCTCTGAGAGGGTACAACTAATATAGAAGTGTTGACCACCACTCGGAGTAGGCATAGAACTTATGTATATAATAGGAGGATACCTTTTATTTTTCTATAGGAAAATCAGTTTTTCTGAAAGGGAATCCTCAATTTGGCCACCAATGTTTGAGGAAGTAATTAAAGTTATCATCATGTTATATTGGACTATTTGAGATCACCAAGCTAGTTATAATAGTGTCATACTTTATGGATCTTCCTTCTCTCTATCGAGGTGTGAACAATGTGTTTCATGTGTATCAGCTCCAAAGGTATATTCCCAATCCTACACATTTCTTAGACTATGATTATATTGAGCTAGATCCTGACATGTCATATGCGGAATGCCCAGTGCATATTGTAGATAAGAGTGATAAATTCTTGTGAGGGAAGAAGGTACAGATTTTATAGATTCTATGGAAATAAAGACGGTTCTAGGAGGAGTCCTGGGAGTAGGAGAAATATGTTTAGGCTTAGTGTCCATATTTGTTCAAATAAGATTCCTAGAGACTCTTTTTTAGGATGAGAAGTCTTTAGTGGGGGTATTGTAAAAGAATCATATTTTCAAATGTGTTATAATTTAATTTCATCCTTTAATCATGTGTTTTTGAACATTGTGTTTTTTGGGTTGACTTCTAAAGTGTATGGTTCTTTTTAAATATTTTTATACACATTTTTTTAGGTTCATGGTTCGAGAATATTTTTTCTAAACATTTATGATCCTTTAGGTAATAATGTAGACTAAGAACAATTAATGTGCATTGTTTCAAAGACCATACAAAAAAATGAAACCCATGTATGGTTTAAAGAATATAGTATGATGATCCATGAGGGAATTATGTATTCAAAGGAACATGGTTTGAAAACCCCTATAACAACCATATAATAACCATGTAACCCAAGCATGGTTAAGGTTCAAAATTTGGAAAACCGTTCAAATTTTTCTAGGTAACCCTGAAAATCATTCCTGTGTAAAAATCATGGTTGGTTGACAGTTTGAAAAACTATGTGACCAAACTATGTGTTCTTGAATTAATGATCCAAAAAACCCATTTAATGGCCATTTATAGTCCATTTTGACCCATTGATATTTATATAAGATTCTATCTAAAAAAATGAGACTCCTCTAGTATTACTTTATGAATTCATATCTTTTAAATCCTAATTCCAATGGATCTAAGAGAGTTTATTACTGATAATTGAGGTGTGTGGATAAAAACATTTACTATTTAGTTTTATACTAGATATACCAATTTTCTCATGAAATGAATAATAGATCTAGTATGTTGTCTCCTAATCTTTGGGTTCCTATGAAAACTAATGATGAATCCTTAGATCATTTGTAGAACAGAGCTGGTTTTCAATATGTTAATGAAATTCTATTGACTAGAGATATACCTCTCATGAATGGTGTGTATTTCCAATTATGTTTCCATAGATTGATCATATTAAGACACTATTATTCTTAAATCTCATATTGTATCTGTTTTCTAGTTATGGTTTGATGATGGATTAATTTTAATTTACTAGAAATATGGTTATCTTAAAAAATAAATGATGAATTAATGATCCAATCTTTAATTGGAAATAAATCTAGTGAATTGATGTCTACTTCTTTGACATATCACAAAACTAGTTCCACTAAAGGACTATGGGAGCTATATAATTCTAGAACATTCATCATGGAGTAGAATCTCCTAATGTATCTATTATAAACCTTTTTTTAATGAACTGCTACCCAAGATAAGTATCCTTGACATGGAATATAGTTCTCTATTAGTGTGTGGTGTGGTTTAGGCTTCAATACATTGACAAAATTTGGAATTATTTATCAATGATATTAATATAGAAATTTACTTATCATTTAATTTCCTTGTATAATCAGTTTTCCTTGATTTTTATACTGAGATAGCATAGCTTGTTTTCCATGTTTAATCATGTTTTCTCATGGATGTGTGTAGAGACCCAAATCTTCACGTACATAGACATTAAATTACTTTTGTGGAATATCTAATACATAAAAAAACAGACACCAAAGGACCATAATGGTTTAGTGTCTTTGGAAACTTGGAACATAATCTTCTAATCATGGTGAAAGATATTCAAAATCTACCATAAATATCTTCCCCTTTTGTTTTCTTACCTAAAACCATTCTTTATATCTTGGGGAAAATAAAACCTAAAAATGGTGAGCTCAAATGCTCAGTAAGGGTAAACATAGAGAACATAAAACAATCCATAAACCTTTGAATGCAAAAACGTGAACGTAAAATCTAAACATCAAAATCTTGAACAAAGACATAAATCATGGAAGTACGTAAGGCATATATCATAAAGGAACATCAATCATGATAAAATAGCATGGTAATGAAACATGTAATTGTGAAAAACCATTAAGCACATGATATTATTTCTATAGTAGCCAAGTCATTGCTGCCAAGACCATCTTAGTGGACAAAGTCCCTTTCTAAATTGAGTTCACTCCTCGTTCCAGTCCTGTATCACTGAACCGGATTAACTAACCATTACAGACATGTCTATCTAATGAGATATAAATATTTACCCAATTAATTGGAGGGAGATATAGGTCCCACCCATCTCATAATGAAATCATTATTACTTGTGTCATAACATAAACTTAAATCATTCATCATAACCCAAAGAATGAAATGGGTTTCATAAACATCATCCCATCATCACATAATCCATATAAAACAAATGGATATTTCATCATAAGAAAGGTGAAACCATGTAAATCATAGAGGCATTATACTTGAAACATACACATATGAAATAATGTCATCTTAGATGGAAATGGTTTTGATAAAAACACTTGAAATGAATTCTTGAGGAAAATATCCTTTATTCTTCAAAATCATTTTCCTTTCACAAAATTCCATGTATTTTTAAAAGAAAAGTATTTTGTTGAAAATATTCATAAAATATTTTAGAGTAAGCTTCATGAAAATGAGGTGTTATGAAACCATAAAAATCCGTTCATGTTGTATAAGTTAAAGAAAATATTCTTCTCATACTTTTGCCTGAAAAGTCAAAAAGTACCTCGTATGGTAGACAAAAGAAAGATTCTTTCCATAACACAATTTAAAAGTAAAAGAGGGGGTAAAAATGAATTTAAAAATACATGGAAGAATATTAAACACTTTATGAAAAACATTTTTATGGACATGGATGAAAAATATAACCCCAATAAATACTTACGAATGACAATCTCGGATAAGAACGAGATTGGAACAGTTATCCCTTACCTTATATCCAATTTCATCTGTATGTGTATGAGACTAAATTATAGTGGGTTTTAACATATTATTAACTTGTAACAGAACCATAATAATATTTATGATATAATATATGATTCACTTATGACTTTATATTATCTGTTCATTTGTCAATTCCATGTTAAAGCAGCGTTTTGGGTAAAATCGTTTCATTTATCGTCCGTGTTTTGACTTGTAATTATTAATATGATTACATAGATAAATATTACTTAATTACAGAATATAAAACATTATTTATATGTAATATACATTCATAATATACATATATAAAATAGATCGATAAATGGAATGAAATACACCGTTCATGGAGATGGTAGGCTGTACGTACGCATAAATGTTGTTTTTAATTTCTTTATTGAATTGAATGGAATTAAGTAGATGAAATAAATATATATATATATATATATAAATCTAGTAGAATTATTATGTCATATATTTCATGATTACTTATTATATATACTTTATAATCATTCTTGAATTGTTAACATGGAAAATAAATCTCATCGCGACGTGGAGACGGTAATTCGTACGTACGCATGAGCGATGATATCATTCCCATATTTACTGAATGGTATTGTATTGGATGATATAATATCATAGAATCAGTATGATTTTATAATAATTATATATAGTTATTCTTTACACCATTATACCCATCCAAGTAAGGTGGTGGTGGAAAAACTGATTACACCACAGCGTGGAGACGGTATTCTGTAGGTACGCACGCGCGGTGATTTCATTTTCCGTAGGATGGATAGAAGATGAAATTGGGTTGTTTCATATTTATAATAACATGTCAGTATATTAGTGACACTGATGTTATTAATTTATGATGAAACAAATAGATAAGAAGAAGTAGAAGAAGAAATAAATTGGAAAGAATCGGTAAAGGATATTACCTCTTCTTTGACGCGCCTCTTCTTAACCTCCTCTTAAGGCACTAGGGTTGGACTTTTGAGGAGACCATAACCTCTATAATGTTTCTAGGGGAGATGATAAGGGAAATGGTCAGGGGTTTGCCGAGCTTAAAGGCTCAAAAGGTTGTGAAGAGAAGAGGGAAGGGGTGCCCTTTTTATAAGGGAGGAGAGGGGCACCTTTGGAAAAACTTAAAATATTATTTTATAATAAAATCGTATTCGGTTTATAATAGATCCAAATTTATTTATTTCGAAGATAAAGTGGGGATGGGTCAAAATACGCTCAACCAATAGGTTTTAGGCAAGTTTAGGTTACTATTTTAACCTTATCATTTAGATTTAACACTAAGTTAAATAATTTAACTTTTACCTTGTCTTCTTGTTTTCTTACACTACATGGTTAATAAACTCACTATAACAAGCCAAAACAACCCCAAGTGGTTCATTATTAAGATATATAACTTCATTTAAGTCATTTGGCCGAACCATAGATTTTTATGAATATAATAACAATTAATAATATAATATTTGTTTTAAAAACTATTTTATGTCAATTTTGACCTTATTTGGTAAATGCTTTTTGTGAAAATAATAACATGATTAGTTCGAATAAAGTTAATTAAATCAATACTAAAAAGTCATATTAACCTATAAAATTATTGTAATTCATAAAAAGTCTCAAATTTCATTTAGTTGGGTATTTATAATATCAATTATTTTAATATTTCATTATTTTGGTAATTACTTCATCACTATTGTGTCATAAATAAATTAAATTATTTAATGTCTAAATATTATAAATAAAATACCATTAGTTATGAAATCTTTTTATCTTTCTAATGATTATTTATAGTCTAATTTATCTTATGTATAACTCTATATTAAAAATGTTTTATTTATTAAACATTGATTTTAACTATTTTAACTCTTTTTTAAATAAAATAATAATAAATGTCCTAATATAATCCAAGTGGACCTAAAGGGAAATATTTCATTCCAAAGGTTGTTTTTGGTCTAATTACACTTATCCATTAGAATTAGGACATGTGTTAGGGTAATAATAATATCATTTTTACCCTTAATTACCCTATTTACTTTTAACCGTGGTAAATAAAAGTAAAAAGTTACTATTCACAAAAAATTATTTTTATCTTATTGAACCACATTTTACTCCTTTATATTAACCATTTCTCTCAGATTTTTGAAATTACCCTCACAGAAGCGGTAAAATTAAGTTTTATGTATGTTTGCAAAAAGCTTCTAGGAGGTAGGTAAAAGGCGGTGAAAAGTTCAATAAAATTATATATATATAAAATTATTATAAAATGACTCAAATGAGTTACATTGAACTTATATAGGTATTATGTATCATTTTTTACCTAAAATAAATTTAAATAAAATAAAGAATTATTTAAATAAAAATTCATTTTTTAAATAGTAACCTAGTGTTTTCACTATTCATCAAAAATTGAAAGTTTTCAGAAAATACCAAAAATTCACCCTAGGATAATTTTGATATTCCGAATCCAAAAATGAAGTCCATTTTGAAAAAAAAAATTCAAAAAGTGGGTATTACTATTCATAATGGCTATTTTATATAATATTTTTATAACATATCGTTTTTTTAGTAAAACTCAGTATTTCGTACAACACACGCTATTCTGGAAGGTCGCGATTGCGTGTAAAGAAAGCAAAGTCTGGGTTCCATGTAGTTCAAGATTCCTTTTTTTTTGTGTATAATAGAATCCAACCGTATTTCATTTATACATTGAATATATATATATATATATACACTCAATGTTGTGTAAAATAATTTCTATCAAATGAACTTGAAATTTTGTGTAACACGAGCCAAGAATAGTGTTGCATATACGGTGTTGCGTATAGAACAAACTAATTTTGGTGTCACTTACAACACAAGACATCAATGAAATTATAAATAATAATCATCATAAAATCCCTAGTTGTTACATTCTACCCCCCATAAAATGTATTTCTCCCTCGAAATTCATCGGGGTTATAAATGGTTTACTACTTGAAAGTTTCTTTCATAGAAACCCACATCGTAAAAACGAATACCAAAACATAAATTTAAAAAACTAAAGTATGAAATGTAACGTTTACCCAATTTAACTCATCACTGGGTTTCCACATAGGACAACATAGGTGAAAATATGGATATGGAAGAGAAATCTAACCATCAAGTTCTGATGGAGAGTGGCAGAGAACATGGCTATGAAAAATCCATCAATCACAAAGCCATAAATTTGTGATGATCTAAGGTGACATCTGATTTATCGGGTATGAGGGTACTAGGACAATGTTTTTAGTTTTCAAGATCATTCCCCTAATGCTGAAGAATTGTTTAATTAAAAGAAATACTTACTTGATTTTGGTAAAATCTCACTGTTTTTCGTGCATTGAACAATTTCCACTTCATCTCTTAAAGAAATGAAGTTGAATTTGTCATTTGTGAAGTGTTATCAGATCATGCGATAGAATGATAGGTCATTCCATTTGTTTCTATTGCAAAAAGTTTAACACAATTTATTAAATATACATAAGTCCATCTATCTTGAGATTAATCATATATGGTTGATAAAATGGACTTATACTTCATCTATCATAGCGCTTAATAAAATAAAACTAGTTCCTACTAACCAGGGACTTCATGTAGGCCAGTGGTATGCAATAAAGGCCTATCATACTTCAGTTGTGGGTTCGATTCCCACAACCTTGTCTGACGAAACGGGTTGTTTCTTGTCCTATGGGTTGTCTTTTTTCTAAAACTACATTATTATAACATTACATCAATAATATCGAAAAATGTTATAGTCTTAAACAATACTAACTTATGTCCATCATAATCCATTCCAATCTTTAGGCTTATCCAAAATACTTCTGTCCAGGCTCATAGTATAAAGAAAACAATTTCTAGAAATTTCATCTGCTGAGCATGTGAATACCATCATTTTTCTCCCATATATCATAAGATATATCTTGTTGGTCATATTCCAGACATGTGAATACCTTAATCATGTATTCTTTTGAAACATGAATTACCAAATAACTTAAGAGAAAACATGAATACTATCAAAAATTAACTCATTCCTCATACCAAAATCCCAAAATTTCTATATACTCAAACCATGATATCACTTTGTCCTTATATCAGTCATGATCTCATGAATACTATCAAAATTTAATTTTCTCTTTATCCCTTAATTATGCACATATCATCTTCTTTCCAAAAATATCTGAATACCCTTTCATGGTTACGAGTACCATTCAATACATACTTTCAAGTACTTTGGGAAAAACAATAGTGTGACAATCCTTAGATGTTTCTTTATTCCACAGTACCATTAAATTACCTATAAAACATAACTCTTGATAAACATACAATCATTCCACTACCTTCTTAAACCATTGACCAGGCTCCAACACTTCTTTCATCTAATATATCATTTGTAGTCTCCTCATCATCATCAACATAAATACTACCCATATGACCATGATGATTCTCTTCATGAGATTTTCCCTTAGGGCATTGGATTTCATAATTCCCATACATTCCACATTTAAAACATCTAATCATTATTGATGTCGTAGAAATACCATTATCCTTCTCGATGGTGTTAACTGATCCTTTTCCTTTGCACTTACTGGATTTTTTCCTTCTTTTTCGCACACAAAGCATCTTCCAGTTCCTTTGAAACATTCTCCTTGATACCTCTTCCCACATGATTTACATGAGAGAAATTGAACTTTATCTCCTCTATAATCATCATGAAACTCCATCTTTCTCTTATTAGATGAGTCGGGAAACTTACCAAAGTTGAGATTAGTGATCATATTATGAGATTGCTGATTAGGAATAATAACAATTTGTAGACTTACAAATCCTGTTTCATTTGGTTTCTCATGGATAATAACATTCCATTGTCCATCATATCCTCCATTATCATGAATCTTCCTGTTTCCAGCCATTTTCTAAAACCAAAAAGAATAGTGTGAGAGGAAAAAATCATGCTAGGGAAAACAACATAATAAAGGGGGAGTACCATCAATACCTAACATCTTAGGTTAAATTATATGATCGTTACCGTAATTCTAGGATTGTAATCAATACATATAGTTATCCTTAGGGACATCCCTAGACATACCTTAGAAATATATCTAGGGATTACACTAAAGTTTTCACATCCAAGTTTCCAAAGTTCAACTAAACCTTCCCTCTGATACCAAATATAGAGACCCAAATCTTGACATACATAGACATTACATTACTTTTGTGGAATATCTAATACATAACAAAAACAGACACCAAAGGATTGTAATGGTTTAGTGCCTTTGGAAACTTGGAACATAATCTTCTAATCATGGTGAAAGATCTTCAACATCTCCCATAAATAGCTTCCCCTTTTTTTTCTTACCTAAAAACTTTCTTTATATCCTGGGGAAAATAAAACATAAAAAGGGTGATCTCAAATTCTCAATAAGGGTAAACATAGAGAACATAAAACAGTCCATAAACATTTGAATGCAAAAACTTGAACATAAAATCCAAACATCACAATCTTGAGCAAAGACATAAATCTTGGAAGTACGGAAGACATATAACATAATGGAACATCAATCATGATAAAATAGCATGGTAATGAAACAAGAAATTATGGAAAACCATTAAGAACATGATATTATTTCCATAGTATCTAAGGCATTGCTGCCAAGACCATCTTAGAGGACAAAGTCCCTTTTTGAATCGAGTTCACTCCTCGTTCCTGTCCTGTATCACTGAACCGGATTAACTTATCATTCTAGTCATGTCTATATCATGAGATATAAATCTTTACCCAATGCATTAGTGGGAGATATAGGTCCCACCCATCTCATAATGAAATCATTCTTACTTGTTCCACAACATAAACTTAAATCATTCATCATAACCCAAAAAATAAAATGGGTTTCATAAACATCATCCCATCATCACATAATCCATATAAAACAAATGGATATTTCATCATAATAAAAGTGAAACCATGTAAATAATAGAGTCATTTTACTTGAATCATACACATATGAAATAATGTCACATTAGATGAGAAATGGTTTTGATAAAACACTTGAAATGAATTCTTGAGGAAAATATCCTTTCATCTTAAAAATCATTTTCTTTTCACAAAATTCCATGTAATTTTAAAAGAAAATTATTTTGTTGAAAATAGTCATAAAATCTTGTAGAGTAAGATTCATGAAAATGAGGCATCATGAAACTGTAAAAATCCATTCATTCCGTATAAGTTAAAGAAAACATTCTTCTCGTACTTTTTCTAAAAAAGTCAAAAAGTACCTCGTATGGTAGACAAAAGAAAGATTCTTCCCATAACACAATGTAAAAGTCAAATAGTGGTAAAAATGACTTTAAAAATACATGAAAAAATATTAAACACTTTATGAAAAACATTTTTATGGACATGGATGAAAAATATAACCCTATTAAATACATATGAATGACAATCTCGGATAAGAATGAGATTGGAATAGTTATCCCTTACCTTATGTCCAATTTCTTCTGTATGAGTATGAGACTCTTGTATAGTGGGTTTAAACATATTATTAACTAGTAAAATAACCATAATAATATTTATTATATCATATATGATTCACTTATGAGTTTATATTATCTGTTCATTTGTCAATTCCATGTTAAAGCAGCGTTTTGGGTAAAATCGTTTCATTTATCGTCCGTGTTTTGACTTGTAATTATAAAATTTTATTACTTAGATAATGATTACTTAATTCCAGAATATAAAACATGATTTATATATAATATATATTCATAATATACATATATAAAATAGATCGATAAATGGAATGAAATACAACGTTCATGGAGATGGTAGGTCGTACGTACGCATGAACGTTGTTTTTCGTTTCCTTATTGAATTGAATGGAATTAAGTAGATAACATAAATATATATATACATAAATACAATATCATTATTATTTCATATATTTCATGATTACTTATTATATATACTTTATAATCATTCTTGAATTGTTAACATGGAAAATGAATCTCATCGCGTCATGGAGACGGTAATTCGTACATACGCACGAGCGATGATATCGTTCCCATATTTACTGAATGGTATTGGATTGGATGATATAATATAATAGAATCAGTATTATGTTATAATAATTATATATAGTTATTCTTTACACCATTATACCCATCCAAGTAAGGTGGTGGTGGAAAAACTGATTACACCATGGCGTGGAGACAGTATTCCGTACATACGCACGCGCGGTGATTTTGTTTTCCATAGGATAGATTGAAGATGAAATTGGGTTGTTTAATATTTATAATAACATATCAGTATATTATTTATACTTATGTTATTAATTTATGATGAAAAAAATATAGAAGAAGAAGTAGAAGAATAAATAAATTGGAATGAATCGGTAAAGGATATTACCTCTTCTTTGATGCGCCTCTTCTTAACCTCCTCTTAAGGAACTAGGGTTCGTCTTTTGAGGATACCAGAACCTCTATAATGTTTCTATGGGAGATGAGAAGGGAAATGGTCAGGTTTTGGCCAAGAATCAAGGCTCAAAATGGTGTGAATAGAATAGGGAAGGGGTTCCCTTTTTATAAGGGATGAGAGGGGCACCTTTGGAAAAACTTAAAATATTATTTTATAATAAAGTCATATTCGGTTTATAATAGCTCAAAATTGATTTATTTCAAAGATAAAGTGGGGATGGTTCTAAATTATCTCAAACAATAGGTTTTAGACAAGTTTAGGTTACTATTTTAACCTTATCATTTAGATTTAACACTAAGTTAAATAATTCAACTTTTACCGTGTCTTCTTGTTTCCTTACACTACATGGTTAATAAACATACTATAACAAGACAAAAGAACCCCAAGTGGTTGATTATTAATTTATATAACCTTATCTAAGTCATTTGGCCGATCCTTAGATTTTTAGGAATATAATAACAATTAATAATATAATATTTGTTTTAAAAACTATTTTATGTCATGTTTGGCTATATTTGGTAATTTATTTTTTGTGAAAATTATAAAAACATGATTTGTTCAAAAAAACGTTAATCAAATCAATACTAACAAGTCATATTAACCTATAAAAGTAGTGTAATTTATAAAAATTCTCAAATTTAATTTATTTGGGTATTTATAATATCAATTATTTTGATATTTTATTATTTAGGTAATTACTGCATCACCATTGTGTCATAAATAAATTAAATTATTTAGGTCTAAAAATTATAAATAAAATACCATTAGTTAGGAAATAATTTTATATTTCTAATTAATATTTATATTCGAATTTATCTTTTGTATAACCCTATATTAAAAATGTTTTATTTATTAAACATTGATTTTATCTATTTTAACTCTTTTTTAAATAAAATAATAATAAATGTCCTAATCTAATTAATGTGGACCTAAAGGGCAATATGTTATTCCTAAGGTTGTTTTTGGTCGAATTACTCTTATCCAATAGAATTATTACATGTGTTATGGTAATAATAATATCATTTTTACCCTTAATTATCCTATTTACTTTTAACAGTGGTAAATAAAAGTAAAAAGTTATTATTCACCAAAAAATATTTTTATCTTATTAAAGAACATTTTACTCCTTGATATTAACCGTGTCTCTCGAATTTTTGAAATTCCACTCACAGAAGCGGTAAAATTAAGTTTTATGTAAGTTTGCAAAAAGCTCCTAAGAGGTAGGTAACAGACAGTGAAAAGTTCAATAAAATTTTATATATCTAAAATTATTATAAAATGACTCCAATGAATTAAATTGAACTTATATAGGTATTATGTATCTATTTTTACCTAAAAAAATTTAAATAAAATAAATAATTATTTAAATTAAATGTCGGTTTTTAAATAGTAACCTAGTCTTTTCACTATTCATCAAAAATTGAAAGTTTTCAGAAAAATACGAAAAATTCACCCTTGCCTAAATTTGATATTCTGAATCCAAAAATGAAGTCCATTTTGAAAAATAAAATTTCAAAAAGGTGGTATTACTATTCATAACGACTAGTTTATATAATATTTTTATAACATATCGTTGTTTAGTGAAACTCGGTATTGCGTACAACACATGATATCGTGGAAGGCCGTGATTGCGTGTAAATAAAGCCCAGTCAGGGTTGCATGTAGTGCATGATTCCTTTGTTTTTGTGTATAATAGAATGCAACCTTATTTCATTTATACATTGAATATATATATATACACTCAATGTTTCGTTGAATAACTTCTATCAAATGAACATGAAATTTTGTGTAACACGAGCCAAGAATAGTGTTGCATATACGGTGTTGTATATATAACAAACTAATTTTGGTGTTGCGTACAACAAAAGACATCAATGAAATTAAAAAGAATATTCCTCATAAAATCTCGGGTTGTTACAATGTGTGTATGACCCATGTAACTCATATATGTTGCGTGATTCCATGAGTATCTCTAAAGTAGTATGTTACCATTTTTAAGTTAATCACATGTTGTTGTTTGTTACTAATATATTCTCGCAATGATATGTTATGCCTTACATTATTATGCTCTACCATGTTGTGTTTATTTACCATGCCTTGGAGGTATTATCTTGGTACTCACAATATTTGGACCATCGTGGTATGATTACCACTTAGAGGGGGAGCATGCATGAAATGGGAAAATGATGATAGTGGACCCATAAATAGGGTAGGATCATGATATCCCTATGGCCCAGCCTAAAACTCAATGTATTGAGGATACTGAGTCATGTTTCAGAACTCAATGCCTTTAGGCTATCAAGTACATTTTCACCAGTTGGTCTTGTAGCCCATCCCGAGACTCTATTCCATGAGGATAACAAGTAACATGTTTACTATACTTTTGTATATTTCTTAGTCCCTTCTGAAATCTTTTGATTACCCTTCTAGGATCGAGATGAAGTAGGTAGGGATGGGGTTCGTGGTGGCTTGGTTAGAACATGAATGCTCCACAAATGTTTTTTTATTGCTTGTGCATTTATTATTATCATGGCATACACCTATTATACTTATGTACATGACTAAAGGAAACATTAGTGGATCCCTACTGGGTTTTATTACCCATACACTACATGATAATCTAAATGCATGTGCATACTTCATGTATAGGGATCTAGGCAATGGAAAGGGGCCTCTAGCAGATGGTTTTCATGAGAAGCATAGAGTTGGGAGTGGAAATGGGATATACTCTAGAGGATTCTACAATGATATGTTTTTACCTTCATTCACTTTATATAATATTTTTTGAATTACCACAATGGGAGACTAGTTTATTTATTTGTATGATATGTGGGTCATCCTTTTCTTTATAAAGATGTATTATATTCTGCCTTTATTACTCTTAGTTATTTTGTTTTCTATTAATATTTTTAGTGTATGGCTATGATACTGAGAGTATAGTCTCCCCATTAACAGTGTTTATATACTCATTTCTAGTTGTAATCTTCCTATATATGGGTAGATGTGCATGATGTATTTTGGCTCTCCATCTTACACTCAGTGGTTCGGTTATGGGTATTTGTAACATCCAATTAATTGATTTCAGGTACTTATAGCCCCTTTTTTTGATCTCCTTATGTTTTTGGACTTATCTTGGGTAGTTTTAGGTGAGGTTTGAAAAACTTTGGAAGCCCATGGGACTGTTTATGGTGGGATCATGATTAGTTAAAACCAAGTGGTTTGGCCTAGACAATTGTGCACCATATAATGAGTCACTAGAAGGGGTGCACAATTTTTCCAAACCATGAAATCACCCCTATTAAATCATTGACACTTAGATAGTGGGGTTTTTCATATTTATAACATGGTTAGATAAATTTTATAGACAAATTGTGCACCCCATCCATAATCCTAGTGAGGTCACATGGTCAGTAGATGGTTGGTGCTAACTCTGCGTCTCAACCCAGTAAACCATGTGTCTGGTTTTCAATAACCTATAAATGATTTTGAAAATAATAACACCACAATTTTAACCCCTAATAACACCCCATTCTACCCTAATATGATTCCTCAAAAATTAGAGGCTCTCAAGAGGAAAATTGACACCCCTAGCCTCTTCTATTTGTAAATCGAAGCACCAATGATTGTGTTTGATATTTTTTCAATAAGTGAATCCTATCTCATTTGGTTTCTCTTGATCCTATCTTCTCTCCTTCTTAGATAGTGATAAATCCTAATTTTATTTTTTTGATATGATCCTTGATTTTATGGATAATGATTTAGGGTTTATTCTTTAATCTCCTTTTCCTTTGTTCTCTCTTGGTGTTTCCCATTATGGATGTTGATTTTATTGATCATGTGATCAATGGTAAGTGGGTAAAAAAGGATATTCTCTAGTATTGAACCCATAAATTTATTGATTGATTTAAAATGAGTTTCTAATTGATTTAAAAAACCAATATTTGAGATGATTTGATGATGATTTAAAAAGGGCATCAAAATTGTGAAAAAAACCCAAATTCAACGGAACTGAAATTGTTGAGTGTACTTTGATAAATTTGTTGTAATGATTTGAAATTGTATTTGAGGAAATTAATTGATGTTGATTCATGAGTAAATCAACAAAAAATGAAAGATTATTTGAAAAGGAGTGAATGTATTGAAAAATTATGATTCAACTTTGAAATAGAAAAGGGAATGTTGAAATTAAAATTTGTCCATTTAATTGTGAATGATGAATTGATTTGAAATGAATGATTTTATTAAGAATGAGTGAATTATTAACTGATTTATTGATTAACTTGTGAGAATAAGTAGTTATTAATTGATTAGGATAGACACACTTGGACTCTGACACCCTAAAAATAGATTGATGATGAAAAAACAAGTTAAACCAAGTTTGGCATGTTTCCCCATGATGGGACCCCTAATGGTGTTTTGATTGATTATTCCAAGGACTTTATCCTTAGTTTAAACGCACACTTATATTGTGATGATTATTGAGAAATGTGAGGATCCAATACCCAAAAACCAACATACCTTAGGGAATATGACCATGGTGATTTGTTTTTTCTGATGTGATTATACATGCCTTTGTTTATAGAAATATTTTATTCATGATAGTTGTTTTATATAAACTATTTTTTAAAAAATGTTCATTTAAAACTATTTTGATAAATATAATATATATTTTATTTTAAATCATGTTTTTTAATATTTAAATGACATAACATGCATTTTTTATTTAAATTTAATGCATAAATGGTTTAATTATTATGGTGTTGATAATGGAACACTTGGTGAGACCCTACTGGACTATTTAGATTACACCCTTCCATTTCCCTCAGGAATTTATAGATTTTGAAATGGCAGGTCTTGTAAAAGTTAAATCACCACTTGAAAGTGGTGGGTGTTCTTGATTCAGGGTATCCTAGAGTGATGATGGTGACTAGTATATTTATTCTCCACTTGTTACATGGGGTTGTGATACTTTCTCTTTACGGATGTTTTCATCTTTTGTACGATGTTTTAAATTAGGATATATATTTCTATTATTGTACTTTTCCCTTTTAAGATTGTTTGGAATACTAAATATGTATTATTTTATCTTCTAATGTTTCATTTTTTTTGTGTTAAAATCATTCCCTCTATTTTATGATATGATTCTAGGTGCTAGTCACCAATCTGTGGGGATCAAGGGCACCCTTCAGGCTATGTTAGGACTGATCTGAGTATCAGTGTACTAGGTTATCTAGGATATTTTATGAAAAACTGTATCAATGTTAGGGTGAGTGTATTTCATTGCTGTTAGTATACAGTTTTGGATGTCCTGATAGACATGAGGTAGGATTTTTGGGTCTTAAGAGGTAGCATTGAGAGAGTGTTAGGGTAGATCTCATCATAATAATCCCTAAGTTACCATGGGTGTTTGAAAAATTTATCCTTGGGGAATAATTTGATATATCCCTAATATTTTACCTAATTTTAATATTGGTATTTTCAAATTCTAGAAATATAAATTCTATTTGATAGAATTTAGGTTCCTTTATCTCTTTGTCTGAGTATTCCTTAGCGCAAACCCATTTTCTGAAAAGGATTGATCTATTTTTTGAGTTCTTAGAAACACTTAATTTGATAAATTTAAAGTGTGTTACCTTCAATATGGAAGAGCATGTTAGAGGATGGTGTGATTCTATGGTGATAATGAAGAATCACGAGGAAATGGAATGTAAATATTTATATTTATTATCATTGGATATTTCTATCTATAATCTATGGTTTTGTAAAAGTCTATGGACTTCCTCGGCCTTTAACAAGGTGATAGGACCATGACTCGGTATGAAAACTACTTTAATGAACTTGTTTAGTTTTCTCTTAAAGAGATAAAGAATGAGAAGATAAAAGGTTAATTAATTGAATGGGTCTTTGAAATTATGTCTTATCTCTAGTTTTTATGATAAATATCACTTCTTATGTGAATTTTATGGATAGAGCATTGGTGGATGATCTTGAACTGAGTGGTAAGTTAGGGTTGATGGGAATTATGTTTTCTCCCAATGGTAGTTCTATTAGTTCCTTTAAATGAAATATAGAGTATGAGGAGTGTCATGAAGGTTATATATATAAGTAATCATTGAAACATCTTGTGGTGATTAGAAGAGTCCCTACGGGTTGCTTTTAGTGTAGAAAGGTTGGGCACTCAAAATGGGTTTGCGCTAAGGCACCTAAGATCTGTGGTTTATGCAGATTCATAGGTCACCTAAAGATTCTCTAGCACATATTTTTTGTTATATTTAATGGAACGGTCTCATAAAATCTTTAAAATGCTATGGTGAAATCATATGCTTCAAGGAATAAGAGGTTTTAGACACCGGAATTTAGAATAAATATTTTTCATGCAGTCTAAGAGTCTCAAGAAGAAGTTAATGCATATCCAGTGACTGTGAGAGGTACCATCACTATAGATTCATCTTTAGTTAATTATTTATTTTATAATAGTGAATCTCATTCATTAATATCAACTTATAATGTAAACATTATAAATATTCCTATGGAACTTATGTCTTATGTGGTATATATTACTACATCGAGTGCAAGGTCATTGTTTCCCCTCTTGTTTTTTATCTTTATAAGAGTTTGATATCACTTTGAATTTTCTAGTTCTCAACATAAAAACTATTAACTTCATTTTTGGGATGGATTGGATGATTTCTCATAAGGCATATATTTACTGTTATCTTCATCCGGTCTCCTTTATCATTCCATATGGGGCATGTCGTGTGTTTTATGTAAAATGGTACCTGAGGTTGAGTAGACCAAGACCTCATTTTATAGAATTTGGTAGAGTAGTATCAATGTTTTATTTTTATATGGATAATGAATCTTTGAATGAGTATCTCCCTCTAGTTTTCATCAAGTTTCCAAATTTGTTTCCATCTAAAGTTTCTAGTTTACTACTAGTAATGGAGTTAGAGTTCTATATTGGTTTGGTACTTGGTACCCTGCCAGTGTTTATTCTTTATTACCATTCGGAACCAATGGAGTTGAAAGAGTTGAGGTATGTGTTTGATGATATACTATATAAATTCTTTACATTCCTGAGTGTGTCCCATTGGGAGTTTTCAATTATCTTTATGAATAAAGATTATGTGACACTTCACCTTTTTGTTGATTATTGAAGACTCAATCAAGTCACAGTAAAGAACAATTATTTTTTACTACTGATTGATGGTTTTTTTTGATTTGTTTAAATGGGATAATTGGTTCTCAAATATTAATCTTCTATCTGGTTATCACCAGTTGTGAATTAAATAATTGAACATCCCAAAGACCACCTTCAAGAGTAGGTAGGTCCATTAGGAATATCTTGTTATTCTTTTTGTTCTAAAAAATAATACTATATTATTTATGGAATTGATGAACAATATATTCCATGAGTAACTCGACTCATTTTTTATAGTATTTGTAGATGACCTCTTGGTTTAGTCCAAAACAAAGAGGATCGTGTGCTTCATCTGAGAGAAGTTCTACAAATTTTGATAAATCAACATCTTTATAAGAATATTTAAAATTGGGATTTATTGAATTATCTTGTAAATTTATTGAGAAACGTGGTATTAGAACATGGTATATTAGTTTATACTAATAGGTGAAGGTTTTTATGAAACAAGTGTAACTATGAAGTTTTTTCAAGATTCATATCTTTGTGAGTATAGCAGGTTATTTCCATAGGTTCTTTACAGATTTATAGAAGTTGGATTCTCAAATGATAGCTCTCACTTGGAAGGGATTCATATTCTTTTTGGATGTGAAATTCTAAAATTATTTTGTTTATTTTAAACATCTTTTCAATTCTATGCTAGTTTTGACTCTTCTAGAGGTTGGTCTAGAAAATGTGGCATTTTGTGATGCAAATGGTTTGGGTTGGGGTTATGTTCTTATATAGGGTGATCATGTGGTAGCCTATGATTCCAAACATCTTAGGCCAATTAAGAATAACTATCTGACCCATGAAATTGAACTCTTAGATGTGATGCATGCTCTTAAGTATTGGTGAAGTTTCCATTTCAAAGAAAGTTTGAACATTTATTATGACCACAAAATATGGAGTTAGATCTTCTCTTTAAAATATTTTAACCTTTTTAAGATGTGTTGGGTGGAGTACCTATAGTATTTTTATTTTGAAATTTCCTACCCCCTAGAAAGGATTTTTTTTGTTAATTCCTTGAGAAGGAAACTTCCAACCAAGCTCATGAAATAATAATTAGAGGAGTAAAATGAGTTTTTTCTCCTTACTCAGTTGCACATGGGTGTCTGTGAAGATGTGACTCAGATTTTTATGATAAACATTCATTTTACCTTCTATATGTAGGACCCCGGGACACCCTGAGAGGGGAGGGGTGAATCAGGGTGGAAACTTTTTCTTTTAGAGAGATGGATCGTGTTCCCACATTGGTAGGAACTTGTTAAACCTGTATGATGAATATGATCAGAAAGAAAACATTCACATGTGGAGAGATGACACAACACTTTTTACTTGGTTCACCACTAAGGGCTATGTCCAAGGAGCATACACCGACAGGTTTTCGGTCATACCAAATTCCACTATTCTTTACTAGTTGTGGATTACAATGGTTCGGGCACAGTCACTCTATCCCACACTCACTGCCGTTAAAAAGGATCAGGGATATCTCACTACGTCCCTCGGGTCACTCCCGTTGACTCCCCCTGGATCACTGCCTTTGGTGAAGTCCCACTCAGTTTATAGACTTGAAGGTCTCTTCATCATTGCAAAAGAATGCATCCACTATTGTATGTAGATGCTCTGTTGAATTCCAACTCTCACCAGTAGACGAATCCCACTTTGTGCTGAGGGTACCGGGAAATCTTCCAGCTTTCTTGCAGCTTCAAAAAGATGGGCGTACTTCAAAAACACCTGGCACACTTCCCCAAGCTGGTGCGCAAGTTTCAAAGCCAGCGCGCAAGTTATAGCTGGCATGCAATTCCACCTCCAACACTTGCGTGACTCAACCTTCTTCAATACCAAACTTCCGCGACCCCCACCCTTTCTCACCCAAACCAACTTGGGCACACAACAAACAATTGTCGCGCAGCTTATACTTTCACGACCCACAACCACTTGCACGACCACTTCACCTACGTGGAGGGAGCACTGAATTTCTCTAAGTCACAAACTTCATCAAAAATGAGGAGGGGTGGTCCTCTATTTATAGGAAAAATGGACTCCCTGTGCGGTGGTGCGCAAGCCTCCTCACGGTGCACAAGTTCCCGTGCGCAACTCCTACCGCCCTAACCTCTATCGCTCTGCTCACTTTGCTCGACCAAACCAATACTTGCGCGACCCTCTTTACATTTCCATATTTTGAAGTTTTGATCTTGAAAAACATATGGAGCACAACTTTCCAATTCTCCTAGGCACCAGCGCGCAAGCCCTTTCTCGGCGCACAAGTCACTTGTGCGACACATGTCCAGCTCCCAATTCCCTTTACCAAAAAAGCATTCTTTTTCTCTTTTTGTCAATTTTGAGGTCCAAAAATTTGGCAAACACTGGAAAACAGTGCCACCTTCAATACTATTATCTTCTTAACATGTATGAATAATTTTCTAGAACACATTCTGAACTTCCTCTGAGGATTGACAACAAACACAAACTACTCTCCAATTCATGCATAGATGACCATTTTTCCAACAATATCCCCCTTTGGGATTGTTGGAAATCACTAAATAAATTCAACATATCACCATCCTCATGCAAACCAAAAATGCAAGAATCAACTTAGCCAACTCTATAAGTCTACGTGAGCAATGCTCGGTGTAGAAAACAAGTGAGGAAGCTTGAATTGGGTTACCGTGTTTTGGAATTCTCAATGATTCCGAAGAAATTCTCTTACACAATCACAGAAGCATTACATGTCCAATGTATTCCTTCTCATACTTCTCATCCTATCACTGACACTGAATGTCATCGTGTCACAGAAGCATTACATTCCTGAATTTATTCCTTTCTCCCCCATTGACAAAAAACCCAAAGACCGGTAATTGATCATTGTTCAGCTCAAACCACACTCCCCCTGGATAGTATCTCCCCCACAAACCTACATCGCATCCATAAACATATTAAACACAATCAACATAACTAGGGAGAGGGGATTTCCATAACCTCCTTATGCACTGGGAAGTGGCTGAACACCAAGGTTCAACCGATGCTTCTCAAACACAGATGTTGATAGTGGCTTGGTTAGGATATCAGCCACTTACTCATCAGTTCCCACATGATCCATTCTAATCATTACTTTTTCAACATTCTCTTTGATAAAATGATACCTAATTTCAATATGTTTTTTACGAGAATGTTGTACCGGATTATTTGTAAGATCAATTGTGCTCTTGTTATCACAGTAAATCAATATTGGTTGCTTTACCTCATCACCAATATCGGTTAATTATTGCTTCATCCATATCAGTTGAGTGCATGCCTTTGTGGCAGAGATATACTTAGCTTCAGTATTACTAAGAGTAGTAATTTCTTGTTTCTTTCTCAACCAACCAACACATTTATTCCCAATATAGAATGATCCACCACTAGTGGAATTTCTGTCCACAACATCACCAGCCCAGTCAGTATCAGAAAATGCTAATAATTCACTGTTCCTTCTCAAAACAAAGTATAAGCCACACTTGTGAGTACCTTGAATACACCTCATGATTCTTTTTACTGCTGCCATATGTTCCTCATTTGGGTTACTCTGAAAGCGGGCTGCAAGACATGTGGAAAAGAAAATATCTGTCTATGTCGCTATCAGGTACAGTAGGATCTCAATGATCTTCCTGTACATGGTGGGATCTACAGAGGTCCCATCTTCATGCTTTCCAAGTTCAGTTCCAACCGCAATCGGACTTGACATAAGTTTGGAGTCTTTCATATTAAACTTCTTCAGCATCTCTCTTGCATACTTTTCCTAAGAAATGAAAGTGTAATCCTTCTTTTGAATCACCTGTAGCCCTAAGAAATATGTGATCTCCCCAATCATAGACATTTCAAATTCTGATTTCATGTGATTGGCAAATTCATCCACTAATTTCTACCTGCTTCCACCAAATATGATATCATCAATGTAGACTAGAACCATGAATTGATCTTTTGGAGAATTATTCACATAAAGATTGTGATCTACTCCTCCTATTTTGAATTCTAGCTTCTTAAGATATGAGTCCAGCTAGGAATACCATGCTCATGGTGCCTGCTTCAAACCATATAGAGCTTTCTTCAGTTTTTAGACCTTTGTTTCATCAGTGCTAAGAACAAAACCCATTGGTTGTTAAATGTAGACTTCTTCTTTGAGTACACCATTCAATAATGCTATCTTGACATCCATTTTATATACTTTATATCCCCTTTGGAGTTCCATGGCAAGGAAAAGCCCTATTTACTCCATTATAGCCACTGGAGCATAGGTTTCTTCAACATCAGTGCCTTTAATCTGGGAGTATCCTTTACATACCAGTCATGCCTTGTTTTTGATAACACTTCCATGTTCATCAATCTTGTTCTTAAAGATCCATTTTGTACCAATCACATTGTGACCTTTGGGTCTCTAGACAAGATCCCATGTCTGATTCTTGTCAATCTGATCTAATTATTCATTCATTGCTTTCACCCATGATTCATCCTTTGTACCTTCTTCAAATGAGGATGGCTCTACAACTAAAATAATATAGATTACATGTTATTCCTCATCCTCATTGTTTGTGTGGGTTCACTCCTCTCCCCAATTATGTTAGATGGATCAATATCAGCTCTACGAGTTCTCCTGTGAGGTTCAGGTGCATTTTCTCCAGCCACAATTTATTCTTCAGATTCTTCTTCTAAGTCAACATCATGATGTGACTACTGAGTGTTTTATATAGCTTACTCTATTTATGTATTTGTATTTTCTCCCCATTCACTTTCTTCCTCACTTTCTATCACATCAGTATATGACTTCCTTGAAGCATTTGTGGTTTTCTCTTCAATTATCTTAACATGAATTCTTTCTAAAATCCTTCCTAATGGCTTGTTGAAACACTTGTAGACTTTTATATTCATTGGATACCCAAGAAAAATTCATTCATCAGCATTTCCACCACACTTCCCCTGATTCCCTTATTTATTCCGGATGAAACATTTGCTTCCGAAAACACAAAATTATTTCAACGAAGGCTTCCTTCCATGCCACAATTCATATGGTGTCTTCGTTTCTCCCATATAAATCCCTATTTGATTCTGAATGTGCACTACAGCTTCAATAGCTTCCTTCCAGTAATGGCGAGAGATACCACTCTCAATCAGCATAGTCCTAGCCATATTGTTGACCTATCGATTCTGGTGCTCAACAACTCTGTTTTGTGGTGGGATTCTCATAGAAGCTACCTCATGTTGTATTTCATGTTTTTCTAGGTAATTCTCAAACTCAATGGACATGTATTCACCTCCATTTTCAGATCACAACACTTTGAGTGCTCGCCTAGTATCATTCTCTGTGATTCTCTGATATGTTTTCATGAAGTCAAGCACTTGTAGTTTCCTATGAATGACCATAAAACATGACATTCTACTGTAATCATCAATGAAAAGGACAAAGTACCTTTCTCCATGAGTTCCGACAACATTTATCAGCCCGCATACATCTGTATGAATTAGATCAAGAGGATGAGATGCTCTTTTCTTCTTTGGCCGATATGAACTGCAGAACAGCTTCCTACAAATGCAAGATTCACAAGACTTTTCACGCTCACCCTTCAGAATGGGGATATCGATGACTATCTTCATCTTAGATATATTTTCCATGTCTTGTTGGTTAATGTTCCCTAGCCTACGATGCCACAAATTGTTTTCTTCTTCAACAGAAAAATAGTAGGAGTTCACTTTGATGTCAACCTGATATAAGTTTCCATCTGTTCTACATCCTTTCATAAGAGAATTACATGTTTTTTCCTTTATAGTGCATCTTTTTTTATTGAAAGATACAATGAGCCTGGAATCATTGAGTTGACTCACACTGAGGAGATTGTGACGTAGACCGTCCACATAAAGAACTTCAGTCTTCTTTATCTCTCCATTGGCGAGAGCATTATTCCCACTGCCTTTAATATTCAAAGAACCATCATTAACAAACCTCAATGTTCCATCAACCTTCTTTTTAATGTTCTTTAAAAGGTCAGCATTTCCCTTCATATGGGAAGAGCTTCCACTATCAAGAATTCAGGTGATGTTTCTCTTTATAGCTTTGAGGGCTACTTCTACAATATTGGATTTCTCGATCTTCTTCTTTTCGTTCCATGAGATATTTGATTGAGTATAGGATATTAATGGCCTTCTAATAATTTACTCCACATAATCTGATTCTTCATACCCATAATCTTATTCCAGAGAATAAAAACTGTTTGTGAGAACAACTCCATCAGGAGGGTGAGAACTGGCCCGTTTCTAATAGTTGTATGAGTTTCTCCTATCGTACCTCTTCCTGAAATACATAGCTTTATGGCCAAGGATATAACAATGAAAATAGTAACTATAGATTCTATTTCTCCTATAAGATGGAGGATATGAAATCGGTCTCCTTTTTTGACATCCCAGATCTTCCCCGTTCAAGTATCTCCTTGCTTCTTTACAATATGACATGGTATTCCCCAAATAGCCATAGAACTGACACTTCATGAAAGTAAATGTCTTCTCACTTGAATTTCTCCTAATACCTTCTTCTATGGGATAATAGTATGAGGGATCCTTTTTCCACGATGCTTGAGGATAATATTCTTTTCTTTATTTTAGATTGAATTGGGGGTTTTTATTTCATCACCTCAGAAGACTTTCCCACATCACCCACTTTCAGCTTGCCTTTATTTTGGTCACCTTTATTTCCATCATTTGACGATTCTTCCTCATAAACACTTCCACTATTTCCCATGCAGGCAGGTCTTTGATCATTTAAAATCTTTTCAACTCCATTAGAGCCACGTTTTTCTCTTTCCAATAGATCAATATCTGAGAACCTTCCAAACTGTATTTTCTTCCTTGATTCTTTTGAAATTGAATCTTTTTCAAGTTTACTCTAAATAGTAATAACTTCCTCCTCAAGATGCTCAGCAGTCTTGGAATTCTCTTCTAGTCTGGAGGTGAGTTCATTGATGACCTTTTCCTGCTCTTCAATTCTCAGCTTCAAATCCACCACATCATCATAGCTTTCAAGTATTTTAGACTATACTTTCACCAATTCTTCCAGTCATTCAATTTCATCTTCAAGTTTTTCAAATTATTCAGTTGATTCTTCTACAATTGATTTCCACTTATTACAACTCTTACATTTAATCTTGAGATTAATAACAGCATCTTTAAGTTGCAACTCGGGATCTGCACTAGTCTTAAACTGATTCTCTCCACCAGCATCTTCTGATTTTCTAAAAGTGTCCATCATGGAAGCATGGTTCCCAGTTTTAAATTTTGTTTCTTCTTCATGAAAGAATTCAATATCATCATCTTACTCCTCATAGAAAAAACTCTTCCTCTGTATCGTCTTCCCAGATTTGAAGTCTCCCTTTTTAAAAAACCTTTTCTAAGGCCTCTCAATGTCTTATTCTTTTCATTCATCATCATCAAACCTTATTTGGAACTGTGAGGCAATGTGCCCGACTCTTCCACAAAAAAAACATGCTAGAGGTAGCTTACCTTTGAATTTACCTTTTCCCTTCTTCAGCTTCTTGGCGATGAGAGAAAGAATTTCCTTTTCCTCTTCATCTTCACCACCACTATCTTCTAAATTTTTTAGTTTTTCCATGGATTTAAATGCCATTTTCTTTCTTACACAATTTGTGGCATCTTCAGGTATGACTCTCATCTCATATGCCACTAGACTACTTAAAATATCATCCAGAGATAGTTTAGATAGATCTATTTCTTCAAGGGCTGACACCTTTGCATTGTACATTAGAGGAAGTATTACCAATATTTTCTTTATGATATCAATGTCTTTGATTTCTTCTCCATGACCTCTAATTTCTCCCATAACTTCAGTAATTTGATTGAAGAATGAATCTGCATTCTCATTAGGATGCATCTTTAGATCGTCAAAACTGTTGTGTAGGACTTGTAGTTTTTCTTCCTTCACTTTTCTATCTCCTTCATAAATATTTTCAAGTTTATCCCACATAGACTTTTCTAAGGTGAAACTCATTACCTTTAGATAGATCTGATCAGAAAGGGCTGCGGTGATAGCATTCTTCTATTTAGCATCAGCATCAAGAATTTTCCTATCGACATCCATCATAGCCAGCCCTGTTGGATCAGTAACATGTATACCTTGGATAGTGGAAAAAAGAAATTCCATTCCAAGGGATCTAAGAAGAGATCTCATTCTATTCTTCTAGATCTGGAAATTACTTCCATCAAAGAGAGGGACTCCCCTGACATTGACCGCATTCTCCATGAAGACAAAGGACAAATTCAACACCAGCAACCTTTACCCTTTGATACCACTTGTAGGACCCCAAGACACCCTGAGAGGGGAGGGGTGAATCAGGGTGAAATATTTTTCTTTTAAATAGATAGATATTGTTCCCAAATTGGTAGGAACTTGTTAAACCTGTATGATGAATATGATCAGAAAGCAAACATTCACATGTAGAGAGATGACACAACACTTTTTACTTGGTTCTCCACTAACGGCTACATCCAAGGAGCATATGCTGACAGGTTTTCGGTCATACCAAATTACACTATTATTCACTAGTTGTGTATTAAAATGGTTTGAGAACAGTAACTCTTTCCCAGACTCACTACCATTACAAAGGTTCAGGGATAGCTCACTGCGTCCCTCAGGTCACTCCCATTGACTCCCCCTGGCTCACTAACTTTGGTAAAGTCCCACTCAGTTTATAGACTTGAAGGTATCTTCATCATTGAAAAAGAATGCATCCTCTATTGTATGTAGATGCTCTGTTGAAGTCAAAATCTCACCAGTTGATGAATCTCACTTTGCGCTGCGGGCACCGGTCAATATTACAGCTTTCGTGCAGCTTCAAAAATATGGGCATACTTCAACAACACCTGGCGTGCTTCCCCAAGCCAGTGCACAAGTTTCAAAGCTGGCGCACAAGTCCACCTCTAACACTTGCATGAATCAACCTTCTTCAATACCAAACTTGTGCGACCCACACCATTTCTTGCCCAAACCGCCTTGGACGTGCACCAAAAAACTGTTGTGAATCTTATACTTGCATGACCCAGAACCACTTGCACGACCACTTCACCTATGCGACAGGAGAACTGAATTTATCCAAGTCTCAAACTTCACCACAAATGAGGAGGGGTGGTCCTATATTTATTGAAAAAATGGACTCCATGTGCAGTGGCATGCAAGCCTACTCATAGAGCACAATTTCCCATACGCAACTCCAACCGCCCTAGCCTCTATCGCTCTACTCACTTTGCATGACCAAACCAATACTTGCGCGACCCTCTTTACTTTTCCATATTTTGAAGTTTTGATCTTGAAAAACATATGGCGCACAACTTTCCAATTCTCTTAGGTATTGGTGAGAAAGTCCTTTCTCGGCACGCAAGTCACTTGTGCGACACATGTCCGGAACGCAAGTCCCATTTCCAAAAAAGCATTGTTTTTCCCCATTTGTCAAATTTGAGGTCCAGAAAATTGTAAAACACTGGAAAATAGCACCACCTTCAATACTGTTATCTGCTTGACTTGTATGAGTACTTTGCTATCACACATTCTAAACTTCCTCTGAGGATTGACAAAAAACACAAACCATTCTCCAATTCATGCATATATGACCATGGTTCCAACACACTCTACTTGAGATGGTTATTTAGGAGCAGTATATTGATGATGAATTTTGTGGAATTCGGGACTCTCTTCATTGTGGGGAGACCATTGGTGGTTGATTGTTCTCTTAGAAGGGTGTCCAATGTTTCTAGAACTAGTATGATATGGACATACCTATGGGAAAGGAAGTAATGAGTTATTTCCATAATTCCTAATGGTAAGTGCACCCTAGAACCTAAAAAATATGTTCTATGATATGAAATGATGATTCTAGTGTCCAGTTATGTGATAGGAAATCAATAGATTTGTTTCTTATTGTTATACCTATATGAAGGTCAAACCCAATCCATAGAGACATTCAAGTTCTCTATAGACACTTTAGGTGCTAACTTGGATGTCAGATGATAGTTCTATGGAGTTCATGGATGGGGTGAATCATACCCCTTGAGGGAAGAATGAGATATGGGTTGTGATCGATTGGCTGACCAAATAGGCTGGATTTATACCCATTTTTTATAGAACTACATTTGAATATTTGGTAAGTCTCTATGTGAAATAGATTTTCATATTTCATGGAGTTTTAATAGTTATAGATTCTAGTAGGGATACACAAACCATATCTCATTTTTTAGAGGAATCTAGGTGGTGTTTGGATCCCAAGTGAGTATGAATAGGGTTTATAATCCATATAAGGATATATTGATAGAACAATATATATAGATTCTTGAAGACATGCTCCACTCTTACATTATTGATTTTGGTGGAGCTTGGGATAGACACTTGGGACTGTTTTAGTTTCACTATAACAATAGTTACCAGTCTTCAATCTATATGAACCCTTTGAGGCCCAGTACGACCACCCGTGTAAATCTATATTATGTTTTTTGGAGATTGGGGAAGCTTCCTTATTGGGACATAGTTTGGTCTAAGTGATGACATTAAATATTCAGTTGATTCCTCAAAGAATAGTGATAGAATAGATTCAATATAAATTATATGCTTATCATCAACATAGATCATAGAATTTTTCAACTGGTAACCACGTGTTTTGAGAGTTTCACCTTGGTTAGGTCACCAATGGATTGGAAAATAGAGAAATCATGCACCAAGGTTTGTGGGTCATTTTGAGATTATTGATAGGGTTGGTAGTGCACCTTATCTATTAGCTTTTCCACCACAATTTATAGTAATAACAAATTTGTTACAAGTATCATAGCTCAAGAAGTATCTTTCTTACCCTTCACATGTCTTGAGCTATGAATACCATGAAATTGAACCTGATTTATCCATGAATGAGAATCTAGTCATAATTGGTGATTCAGATGCAATGGTTCATCATGGGAATTCAATACATTTGGTCTCTATGATGTAGAATCATGGTTCTAATTTTCACGAAACATGGGATTATGAGGTAATAATTAGATAGTAGTGGTCTCATATCTTCGATATGAAATCTTATTTACATGATTTTTGGGGGCAAAAAGTGTTCATGGTTGGGTGGTTGTAACGTCCCATTACTTGATTTTAGGTACTCATATCTCTCTATTCTGATATCCTTATGTTTAGATTTTATCTTAGTTTCTTTGGTTATTTTTGAAAAAATTTGGAATCCCATGGGGCTATGCATGGTTGGAACATGGTTAAAGAAGGCCAAGTAGTTTTGACCAATAAACTGTGCACCTTTTAATGAGACACTGAAAGTGGCCTCATTGTTTTTCTAAATCGTGCATCCACCCCTCCAAAACATTTCACACTTGGATAGTGGGGGTATTCATGGATGAAATATGGTTAGATTAACCATTTTTACAAACCATTAAACCAATACAAAATCCTATTAAGGTCAGACAGTCAATGTACGAATAATACTAAACATGATGTCTGACCTATAAAAATATGTGCATGGTTTTTAATCTTCCAAAAAATTATTTTTAAAATTTAAAATACCTTTTTTAATCACCTAATCACCACCATTCAACTATAATATGATTCTAATGTCTTTGGAGGCTCTCAAAAGTCATAATTAACTCCTACAGCCTCTTCTCCTTGTGGATCAAAAAATCAAAGATTATGTTTGATTGCCTTTTGGTAAGTGATTATCCTCTTATTGTTTTCTCCGGATTTTATATTCTATCTTTATTAAATAATGATGTATTATCATGTTATTGGTAGATCTAATCCTTGATTTCATGGATCTTGACATGGTGATAGTGACTGATGGAGTTATGATCACCTAGTTATGCGGGGATTGTGAGAATTTATCTAGAAGGATGTTTTCATCATTTGGATGATGTTTTACTTTGGGATATATATGTCTGTTGTGGTTATTTTTTTCTTTAGGATTGTTTATCATACTAACTGTTTGTTTTTTATCTTCCATTATTGTATCATTCTTGTGGAAAGATCATTACCTATAGTCTACAATATGTGTAAGAACCCAGTTTTTTCTATAAAAGACATTGGAATATTCTTGATATTATTTAGAGGAGCGCCTTCAGATAGCATGCGATTCCGAGCCCCGGGGTGGCTGAAATTAAATTTTCAATGTGTTCACATTGGGAACGCCAAATAAATGTGATAACATCTAAATGGTAATCTAGATCAGAAATCTAAGTTCACAGATGGGTCTGAAATTGGGTTTTTACCCAAGTAACGGCATAAAGCATGTCTGCATGGGACGTTGGGACCCCTCGCCCGTTAACGGAACGTTAAACGGATAAATAAAATAATTAATTTATTCGTTTAATGGTTAAACTCAAGTATCTCTTAAACAGTTACTCAGATGGGAAAACTGAGGGCACTGTTGAGTCCAGAGCGTGTCGTTTACCCTAGGAGTGGTATAAGTTCCGTGGGCATAGGCCTTCTGTGGAAAATGCCACCATGGGCGTTTTCGTAATTTTGCGGCCTCGGTTGTTAAATTTTATTACTTTTGAATGGGGCCTCATATTAAAATTTTGAGACCACTTTTGTGATCAGGAGGTGGTGTGTACCCTAGGTGTGACCTAAGTTTGACAATGTTGGGGGTTTCAGATGTAGGTTTAATTTTGGGTTAAGTTTTTATTTCTTTTTTTTAAATGGTTTTGTTTTATTTAAACACCCTTGAACCCCTTCCTCCCCTCTGAATCCCCTTGGAGAAACCCCCTCACTCTCAACCTCCTCCTCCTCTTCATCTGATCAAGATGGGGGCGACAACGACGAGCACGAATCGACAGAGAAGCTTCGGACTACGCCCCTGCAGGTAGGAGATTTTCGTTTTGTATTTTAATTTCAAACCTCCCCTTTGAACCTAAATTATAGCATCGAATCGCCCTTGTTTTGTCGAGCGAATCCCATGAATGAATATTATATTTTCTGAGCTTTCTGACGCATCTTTTGGATTTAAAATCCGAGTCTTTAGGAATCCGTAGTCATCCGATGAAAAATGTGGGTTTTGGAACTTTTTCGGCGGGTAGCTTTGGCTCAGGTGATGGAGGCTCGGAGCAGGGCGGTCCGGGCATCAGCGGAGGTGGCGGCATGGGAAGCTTCTTAGGGGGCGGTCTCAGTGGAGGTTCGGGTCGAGTGGGCTCCTCTAGGAGGAGGAGGCCGGGGTCAGGCGGTTGGGCAAGCACGGCGGCCTGGTGAGCTGGAGGCGGCGACTTCGGGTGAACAAGACCTGTGCGCCACGGGTCTTCTTTGACGTGGCGGGTGACGAGGGGAGACCGGCCAAGATGGCCGGTCCGTTTGAAAAAAATAAAAATAAACTGGACCCAAGGCGGGTTTGGGGGTTTGGAGGCGGGCCGCGGCGAATTGAACCGGACCCGCGGCTGGGCCGCGGGCCGGTGGTCTGGACTCGGCCGACCAGGGTGGACCGGCCCGATTGGGTCCTTGCATTCAATTGGACGTATTTTCTAAAAGGTGGGTCCAATTGATGCTCCATATGTGGATGCAGGTCCGTATCGACAAGACGGACTTTTTGAAGCATGTTTCTAGGTTTTTGGGTTCTTCGCCCGAAGATGGGTGACCCGAGGTTCTTTAATTTAATAATATTAAATTATTATTAAAGTTGCGGTGGAGGTGGCTCGCAAGCTAGACATCCGTTTGAAATGTTGTCAATGGCATGGTGGCCCCAGAGTGGAGACGGTCCTTCCAAGTTGGTTCAGAACCTTTTCGGGATGGTTTCGTTGCTCGGTGGCGCAAGATGCTAAATGTGAGTAATTAATTAATTAATTAATTACGTATTTAATTGTTGCATCGGACCTAACTTCTGCTTGGGATGTCCAATTGGCACGCCATCAGTGGCAGCGTGTTCCCAGTCCTTGTGCAGACCTTTTGAGATGCTTTCCGAAGCATTCAGGTTGGAGATAAGGTGCGGACCCCACAACGCCTAGTTCGCACGTATTATGGTGAAACACCACTTTTTCACCCGACATTCGTTTAGGGTGTTTGAGTACTCATTTTTGAGTGTTTTTATGAGGTCATTTCAATGTCACAATCTGCTCGCTCTAATTCAGTATGCTAGTTCGGGCCCCATGAGGGTTGTTTTGGGCATAGACGGTGAATTCCAACTTCTCCACTGGGTGTCCGTTTTGGACAAATGATTAGTCAATCTTGGGTAATTTTTTGAGAGGATCGCAACGGTGCGATCCGTTCGTTGCACTTCGAGACCGAGATGCAGGTCCAACAAAGCACTGATTGTGTGAGGTACGGTGAAATGCATATTTTGCTTCAGTCATCCATTCCACTCATGTGAGAATTCAACTTGACGTGTCTTCCCGAGGGGATTGAAACGGTGTGATGCACCCAACTGTTCGGGACCGAAGCTCTGGACCACGAGACGCCTTTTGGGCGTAAAGTGGTGTTGGTCGACTTCTTCGTCGGATATCTTTTGGAGGCGAGTAAATAGTCAATCTCGCGTGTTTTTCCATGAGGATTACAACGGTGTGATCCGTTTGGATGTGCGGTGTCACTTTCGAGATATATTTCAAATGTGGAAGCATGAAAGGTTCACTAGTGGCGGTTCTTCTTGCTATGTTTGGAAGATAACCCTTGGCGTGTGATTGCGTTCACTACCGTGTGAGTGATGTGGATGTTTAAAGAGATGTGGTTGGTCGTGCTAGGGCCGTGCATGAAGAAGGTTTGCGAAATTTCATTTTTTCCTTTCGCGTTGACGTTGGGTGTCATGTGCACGATATCCTTTGGGCTAGATCTATGTTATACTCTGGGAGTATACGGGGATTCTTGGAGGTAGATGCTATTATTTGTACCCAATAATGCTTGTGTACTTGGGTTGAGTGGATTTCCCCCTAGTCCTGTTCATGATGGTTTAGACCAGCAGGGTTGAGTGGTTTCCCCTAGTTTTGTTCTGGAGTTGGGTGGTTGCGCGATACCCACACCATGTTCTATTGGATAGTGTTGTACCATCTAGTAGGGATGGCCAGAGCAGTTTCAGGTTTACCCTCCAGCAGAGACTGGGCAGTGGGTTGCTCACCGACTTCTTCGAGTTTACCCTCCAGCAGAGACTCGACAGTGGGTTTCTCATCGACTTCTTTGAGTTTACCCTCCAACAGAGACTAGGCAGTGGGTTTCTCATTGACCTCTTAGGGTTTACCCTCTATAAGAGACTGGGATGTGGGTCACCCGACGACCTCTTAGGGTTTACCCTCGAGCAGAGACTGGGCAGTGGGTCACCCGACGACCTCTTAGGGTTTACCCTCTAGCAGATACTGGGCAGTGGGTCACCTGAAGAACTCTTAGGGTTTACCCTCCAGCAAATATTGGGTAGTGGGTCACCTGAAGACCTCTTAGGGTTTACCCTCTTATAGAGACTGGTCAGTGGGTCACCCAATGAACTCTTATGGTTTACCCTCCAGTAGATACTGGGCAGTGGGTTACCTGACGACTTCTTTCAAACTTAGTATTTTCTACTAGGCTAGTCTTTGGTTTATTTATGTGACTACCAGAGTGGGACCCTTGGTTTGTACGAGTCAGTGATGTGACAGGTTTGACTTTGAGAAGACCACTCGACTGTGTGGCAATAACAAGGTGTGGCTTGACGCTCCCCCAGAACTCTCAAGTACGAGGGGCGCTTTCTCCAACGAGACTCGTCCTTGTGACACGACCTAAAACCGTGCGGGCGAGTCAATGCCTCCCAAAGCAGATAGTGTTAAGGTGTGGGGATTTGACCCCCTTGACTTGCATTTTGGGGCAGGCATACGAATACTGGGCATTGATGGTGTTTACATCTGGGACTATTGGCGACTCAATTTCTTAGGTTGAGAAATGGGATGGAGATCCTCTTATGATCTGGTTTGGGCTTCTTGATTGAGAATATGGATATGTATATACCTTGTTCTAGTACCCACTTCTTGGGTTTAGTTACTCTCCTTCCAGGAGAGGCGAAGATGCACGTGGTATGCCACGTGCTTTCCGTGTCTACCTTCTCGTTGTTGGACGGGCCTACTCTCCTACTATAGGTAGTAAAAGCTCGACGGGAAGTTTATCTTATCACCATTTCTAGCTCCTTTTGTTAGGGTGATTCTACTTCCTTCCTCTTGTTGGGTTGATTTTTACTCTTTACTACACTCTCTATTGTAATCCTTTAATATTTTCTGTTTGATCTACTGCTCACCTCTTCAGTACCTCCTTTGTTGCTCCCTCGAGCCTTCGGGGCATCCTACTGAGTATTTTTTTTATACTCACCCCTGCTTGGACTTTGATCGCACTTGGTGTTCCCTTGCAAGCGACAGACAGGTTGGTCGTGACTTTAGCAGAGCTTATGAGTTCAGGAGCTTGGACCGCGTACGGTGGTTGTAGTCGGTTTCCAGGTGTGGGACTCTCCCAGCTGTTTACTTTGTTTACCTATTACTGGGTTGTGGCACTTTTATTGTTGGGTGTGTGTTTTTTCCTTTTCTTTTCAGTTTACCTTCAGCACTTGCTTTTACTGTTTAAGGGTCGATGCACCTTTGTGGTTGTATATAGTAGTTGGTACTTTACTTTCTCTTTTTACTCTGTGCTATTTCATTGAGTGGGATGCATGTGTGTGTGTGTGTGTATAGGTACTCAGTCAGAGGCCTCCCTAATTTGTTTATCCTTCGGCGATTGTCACCAGCCCCTGGCCTATGGAGACGGGCTTAGGGTAGTTGCGGCTCGAGCCCGGGTAGGGTCGGGTCGTGAAAAAGTGGTATCAGATGTGGTTCATTCTTTGGGATGTTTTTCATACATCCCTAAAAAGGAATTGGTTGGGATTTATGGAAATAGTGCTAATGTATCTCGAGAGTGGCTCTCAGGCCAGGGAGTCTAGTGATGGTGCAGCGACCAACATATCCATTCACCAGGTCCCTGATAACCTTCTTGTCGACTCGGCATGCTGAGACAGTCATTGTAGGGAAAATTGGTTTGTGCATCACATAGGATTGAGTCTTGACCGTCCTTCTTGAGTCAGCTCCCCATTGTCGTTATTGTTATATACACATAAGTTCATCTGAATGTGACACTCCTTGATAATATTCAGGATGTTTCTGTGAATACAGCTAGCCAGGATACCAGCTTTGGATTGTAACGATGACCCTGTGAGCAATGAGGCCTCAATCTAGGACCCATCATGTGATTCCCTTTCTCCGGGTGGGCCGGTAGCAGCACCCCCACCTGGTGAGTAGCAGACAACTTTAGCAGAGCTGACTGAGCTTGAGGGAAGGTTGAGCGCGCTCCGTGAGTTCCAGCGTCAGATACCGCTGAGGTTTAGTGGTGATCTAGACCCTCAGGTGGAAGAGGTTTGTCTTGGGACAGTGGTTCACCTTTTCAGGATTGTGCAGACGCTGACAGATCTTATGGTGGCTTTGGCCACCAGCCTTTTCCACAGAGTATCTGGGCATTGATGGAGTCTGGTGACTCAGTTTCTTGACGAGTCGTCACTTTTGTGGGTCGTCTTTCAGCTGCTGTTTCATGAGGAGTTTTACCCCTCCTGCTTACGCTCTATTCGGATCCAGGAGCTCCTACAATTTCGGTAGTAAGGGATGATGGTGACCGAGTATGCGACTGGTTTCACAGACCGTGCACGCTTTTACCCAGACTTGGTCCATGACGATAACTTTCAAGCACGGAAGTTTGAGCAGGGTCTCCACAGAGGGATTTGTGTTGTCATAGTACCCTTGGGTAATCCCACTTATGTCGGGGTGCTAGAGAAGGCGCTGGTGATAGAGAGCTTCCTGTCATGATTTACAGTTGATGGTGGAAGTAGGAACAATGGAGCCGAGATATCTGTCGTAGCTAGCAGGTGTCAGCAGACAGAACCTCGACGCAGGCAGCCTTCCACCCACCGGTTTCAGAGACGTGGTTGTGCACCACTGTGGCAGCAATTTTCATGGACTCATCCAAGGATACCCTTCTGTGAGTGGACTTTGGGATGTGTTCGTACACCACAGTGGCACCAGAGGGCACCAGGGCTGCCTAGAGAGTGCTGGTGCTATGCTTGCGATGGATGAGGTCACTTGGCATAGGACTTCCCAACCAGGAACACTGAGAATATCGGGCAGGCAGTGGGTGCACCACCATGACGGAGGAAACACTATGATCGGAGTGGTGCCCAGAGAGGTGGTTCTTGCAGAGGGTCAGGAGGAGTTGGAAGTGGAGGACGACCTTACGAGGTCTTCCCAGCACCACCAGGCAATCCATGTCAGGCTCCGGGAGCTGACAGTTGGGACCATGGACATCCACGAGCTTTGGATGTTTATGATCCTTCAGAGTAGGGAGTGAAAAAAGGTATGCTCTAAAACTATTCTACTTTTTGCAGTAGAATTGGTAGACTCTGTGTGTGAAATGATTTTCTCTCTAATCCTTTCTTGAGGTGTTACCAGGGTGACGTGGGCGTCAGTGTAACCATGTGTCAGTAGATTAGAAGACATGGAACCTTTTCTTTAGTCGATGGTGTCGACTCCTTCGCTCTCCGAGCATGTAAGAGAGTCTGGGTCGTGGTACATCAACTGTGAAACCTTGCGTGATCGGATATCCTTGGGTGTTTCACCATATGAATATTCTGAAGGAGGGAATCACCAGGCCTTATACCAGGTCCAAACGGTGATTTCAGTCACGTTGTGCGACATAGGGGTTTGATTGGGGAGGTGAGATACCCCCAAGAGCCTTAGAAATGTTTGAGACCGGGCGAAGGGATGATGAGGTTCCACACCGCCTTTCCCTAACCCCAAAGGCTGGTTTAGGTGTATAGAGTCTCCAACATGACTCACCTGAGAAGAAGTGTGCATGCTCCAATGAATGTCATCTATAAGGGCAGACCTCGCGTGAATCGATCAAATCCTTTGGTCTGTGTGTGGTGGCACAGAACTGTGCAAGAGTTCTTCTAGGTACGGAAGAGCCAGGTGCAGGCTTAGTACACTGAGCTGTTCCATGGTTTTGATTTTCGGGGACAAAAAGCTTGATGGAGGGAATGATGTAAGAAACGAGTTTTTTCTATAAAATACTTTGGAATATTCTTGATATTATTCGAGTACAACGCCTTCAGAGGGCGTGTGATTTCGAGCCCCGGTGTGGCCGGAATTAAATTTTCAGTGCGTTCACAGTGGTCACACCAAATAAGTGGGATAACTCCTAAACAGTAATCCGGATCAGAAATCTAAGTTCGCGGATAGGTCTGAAATTGGGTTTTTACCATAGTAACGACAAAAATCATGTCGGCGCGGGGTGTTGGGACCACTTTCCCATTAACGGAACGTTAAACGGATAAATAAAATAATTAATTTATTTTTTTAATGGTTAAACTCAAGTATCTATTAAACGGTTTCTTGTATGGGAAAACCAAGGGCACCGTTGAGTCCGGAGCATGCCGTTTACCCTCGAAGGGGTATAAGCTTTGCGGGCGCGGGCCTTCTGTGGAAAATGCCACCAGGGGCATTTCCATAATTTAGCTACCTCGGTCGTTAAATTTTATAACTTTTGAAGAGGGCCTAGGATTAAAATTATGAGACCACCGTTGTGCTCATGAGGTGGTGTTTACCCTAGGCGTGACCTACGTTCGACTACGTCGGGGGTTTCGGACGCGAGTTTAGTTTTGCGTTATGTTTTTATTTCTTTTTATTAAATGGTTTTGTTTTATTTAAACACCCTTCACCCATTCCTCCCCTATGAATCCCCCTGGAGAAACCCCCTCACTCTCAACCTCCTCATCTTCTTCCAGTGATCAAGACGGGGGCGACAATGACGAGCGTGGATCGACGACGAAGCTTCGGGCTACGCCCCTACAGGTAGGAGAATTTCGTTTTGTATTTTAATTTCGAACCCCCCCCCCTTTGAACCTAAATTATAGCATCGAATTGCCTTTGTTTGGTTGAGAAAAGAAAATGAATGCTTATTATATTTTCTGAGCTTTCCAACGCATCTTTCGGATTTAAAATCCGAGTCTTGAGGCGTCCGCAGTCGTCCGACGAAGAATGTGGGTTTTGGATATTTTCCGGTGGGTGGATTCAGCTCAGGAGGTGGCGGCTCGGAATAGGGTGGTCTGGGCATCAGTGGAGGTGGCGGCGTGGGAGGCTTCTTAGTGGGCAGCCTCGATGGAGGCTCGGCTCGAGTGGGCTCCTCAGGGTAGAGGCGGTCGGGGTCAGGCAGTCGGGCGAGCGCGGTGGCCGTGTGAGCTGGAGGTGGCGACTTCGGGGGAACAAGACCTGCGCACCGTTGGTCTTCTTTGACACAGCGGGTGATGAGGTGAGACCGGCCAGGATGGCCGGTCCGTGGCCATCGGGCTGCATCAAATTGGATCGGACCCGCGGTTGGTCCGCGGGCCGGTGGTCTGGACTGGGTCGGCCGGGGTGGACCGGCCCGGTTGGGCCCTTGCATTCAAAATGGCTGTATTTTCTAAACGGCGTGTCCGATTGATGCACCCTCTATGGCTATAGGTCCGTATCGAGAAGACAGAGTTTTTGAAGCATTGTTTGGGGTTTTTGAGTTCTACACCCGAAGACGGGTGACCCAAGGAGATTTAATTTAATAATATTAAATTATTATTAAATTTGCTGCGGATGTGACTCACGAGCTGGATGTCCGTTTGATGTGCTATCAGAGGCACAGAGGCCCCAGATCCGAGACGGTCCTTCAATGTTGGTTGGAAACCTTTGCGGGATGGTTTCGTTTCTCGGTGACACAAGATGCTAAATGTGATAAATTAATTAATTAATTAATTACTTATTTAATTGTTGCATCGGACCTAACTACTGTTTGGGATGTCCGATTGACGCGCCATCAGCGGAAGCGTGTTCCCAGTCCTCGTGCAGACTTTTTGAGATGCTTTCTGAAGTATTCAGGTTGGAGATAAGGTGTTATCCCCACAGTGCCTAGTTCGCACGTTTTACGGTGAAACACCAATTTTTTACTCGACATCTGTTTAGGGTGTTTGAGTAATCCTTTCTGAGTGTTTTTTCGAGGGCATTGAAATGGAAAAATCTGCTCGCTCTAATTAAGCATGCTAGTACGGGCCCCACCAGGTTTGTTTTGGGTGTAGACGGTGAATTCCAACTTCTTCACCGGGTGTCCGTTATGGACAAGTGATTAGTCAATCTTGTGTACTTTTTCGAGAGGATCGCAATGGTGGGATCCATTCATTGTGCTTCAGGACCGAGATGCGGGTCCCACAAAGCACCACTTGTGTACGGTAAGGCAAAATGCATCTTTTTCTCTGTTCATCTGTTCCACTCAAGTGATCAGTCAATTTGATGTGTCTTATTAAGGGGATCGAAATGGTGCAATGCGCCCGACTGTTCGGGACTAAGGCTCGGGTCCACGAGACGTCGTTCGGGCATAAAGTATTGTTAGTCGACTTCTTCATCGGATATCTTTTGGAGGTAATTAAATAGTCAATCTCGTGTGTTTTTTCGTGATGATTACAATGGTGCGATCCATTTGGAGGTGTTGAGTCGCTTTCTAGATCGCTTTTTAAATGTGGAAGCATGAAAGGTGCTCTGGTGGCTATTCTTCTTACTATGTTTAGAATCGAACCCTTGGAGTGTGATCACATTCACTCCCGTGTGAGTGTAGTGACCGTTTAAAGATATGTGGTTGGCTGTGATAGGGCCGTGGAGGAAGCAGGTTGGCGAAATTGCATTTTCGCCCTTCGCGTTGATGTTGGGTGTTGTGTGAAAGATAGCCTTTGTGCTAGACATATGGTATACTCTGGGAGTATATGGGGATTCTTGGAGGTATATATTGTAGTTTGTACCCGATAATGCTTGTGTAATTGGGTTGAGTGGGTTTCCCCCTAGTCCTAGTCATGATGGTTTAGACCAGCAGGGTTGAGTGGTTTCCCCTGGTTTTGTTCTGGAGTTGGGTGGTTGCGTGATACCCACTCCATGTTCTATTGGCCAGTGTTGTACCATCCAGTAGGGATGACCAGAGCAGTTCTGGGTTTACCCTCCAACAGAGACTGGGCAGTGGGTTACTCATCAACTTCTTCAGTTTTACCCTCCAGTAGAGACTAGGTAGTGGGTTGCTCATCGACTTCTTCAGGTTTAACCTCCTGCAGAGACTAGGTAGTGGGTTGATCATTGACTTCTTAGGGTTTAACCTCCATCAGAGACTGGGAAGTGGGTCACCCGATGACCTCTTAGGGTTTAACCTCCTGCAGAGACTATGCAGTGGGTCACCCGACGACTTCTTAGGGTTTACCCTCCAGCAGAGACTGGGCAGTAGGTCACCCGACGACCTCTCAGGGTTTACCCTCCAGCAGAGACTGGGCAGTGGGTCACCCGACAACCTCTTAGGGTTTACCCTCCAGTATAGACTGGGCAGTGGGTAACCTAATGACCTCTTAGGGTTTACCCTCCAGTAGAGACTCGGCAGTGGGTCACCTGAAGACCTCTTAGGGTTTACCCTCCTATAAAGACTGGGCAGCGAGTTACCCGACGACTTCTTTCAAACTTAGTCTTTTCTTCTAGGCTAGTCTATGGTTTTTTTCTGTGACTACCAAAGTGGGACCCTTCGTTTTACAGGTCAATGATGTGAAAACTTTGACTTTGGGAAGACCTCTCGACTGTGTGACAATGACGAGGTGTGTCTTGATGCTCCCCTAGAACTCTAAATTATGAGGGGATCTTTCCCCACCGAGACGCATCCTTGTGATGCGACCTAAAACCATGTGGGTGAGCCAGTGATGCCCAAAGAAGATAGTTTCAGGGTGCGGTGATTTGAGCCCCTTGACTTACAGTTCAGGGTAGGCATATAGATACTGGGCATCGATGGTGTTTACGTCTGGGAATGTTGGCGACTCACTTTCATGGGGCTGAGCTATGGGATGGAGATCCCCTTATGATCTTTTTTGGGATTCTTTATTGGGCATATGGATATATATATATATATACCTTGTTCCAGTACCCACTTCTTGGGTTTAGTCACTCTCCTTCCAGGAGAGGCGATGATGTGTGGGGTATGCCACTTTATTTTCATGTCTAGTTTCTCATGGTTGGACGGGACCACTCTCCTGCTATAGGTAGCGAAGGCTCAACGAGAAGTTCATCTTCTCACCATTTCTAGCTCCTTGTGTTAGGATGAGTGTACTTACTTCCTCATGTTGGGTTGATCTATACTCGTTACTGCACTCTCTGTTGTACTCATTTACTATTCTCTGTTCGATCTACTGCTCACCTCTTCAGTACCTCCTTTGTTGCTCCCTCGAGCCTTCGGGGCATCCTACTGAGTATTTTTTATACTCACCCCTACTTGGGCTTTGACCGCACTTGGTGTTCCCTTGTAGGTGACAGAAAGGTTGGTCGTGACTTCAGTGGAGCTTAGGATTTCGGGAGCTTGGACCGCGTATGATGGTCATAGTTAGGTTCCAATTGTGGGACTCTCCTAGCTGTTTAATTTGTTTACCTATTTTAGGGTTGTGGCACTTTTCTGGTTGGGCGTGTGTTTTTCCCTTTTCTTTTCAGTTTACCTTCAGCACTTTCTTTTTACTATTTATAGGTCGATGCACCTTTGTGGTTGTATATAGTATTTGGTACTTTTCTTTATCTTTTTACTCTGCACTATTGCATTGAGTGGGATACGTGTGTGTATACAGGTACTTAGGCAAAGACCTCCCCGAGTTATTTATCCTTCGGCGCTTGTCGCCAGCCCCTGGACTATAGAGACGAGATTGGGGTAGTTTCGTCGCGAGCCCGTGTAGGGTCGGGTCGTGACAATATGAATCTAGGTTCTTTTCACCAACCTATGGGGATTGGGAACACCGTTTTGGCCACGTCAAGACTAGTCCAGGTATCAGTGTATCAAGGTATCCAGGCTGGTTTAGGATAATTTTATATGCTTCTTACCAGGTAGATCCCTATGAGAGGTAAATGCATCATGATTATTTTCACTTATGATTGAATGATGTGGTTTTGGGAAGTTAAAAATGAATTTAATGAAATAAATATTTAATTTTATGTGTGTTTCTTTGATTATGAATTAGTTTTAGTTGTTAATTGACCATTATTATTTTCAAAATTGGTCATATAATCGGAATTAAGGGATTAAAACAATAATTAATTTCCATGATCTATTTTTATAAACCTTGTTGAAATTTTAATTTGTTATTCCATTGCCTATTATGACATTCTCTTTAATAAATAAAATTTATTTCCAATATTAAAGTGAAAATAATATTGATCTATTATTTAAATGTTCATACTATTTATCAAATATTTCTTAATGTATGTTTCTATAAATAGTTTTTTAATTTTAGAACCACTGTAAAATATATTACATTAAGTATACTTTATACAAGAATGATAAAATGATTTTTTAACCATTATTAGGAGTATTTTGGTTCCCATAAAGTTGTTATACTATGAAATATTCTTCATTAATGATATGTTTTTTATGGGCATAATATAAAATTTTTTAATTTAAATTATAGTATTACTAAAGAATTACCATCTTAATTATTGGCAATTCATTTTAATTTAAAATTTTTAATATGAATAACTTACCCCATAATTTTTACATGTATACTATTTTTATTTTTAATCCATTTATATATTACATTCCTGTGTTGGAAATTTTATTTAAAGGAAATAAATTTTGGTTTATTTGATTCTAAATTCTAGAAATTGATAAACATTCTAAATAGTAAACATTATCAATTTGAAAGTTTTATAAACCAACAAATCTATATAATATTCCAACATTGGTTAATAAATTTTTATTCTATATCATTTATACATATATATTAAACTTCATAATGTAAATTTAATTCCATGTTTTACCTTTCTACTCATGATATGTAGCTTACACATGTTATGAATTTATTGTAAGGTTGGACTTTGTTTTAAATTATTGAAAAATGATAAGCATGTTTTTTGGTATCCTATTAAGAGTAAAAAATATTTAAATTATTAAACTTATTCTTTTAAATAGTGATAAAAAATTAGTATTGAAATAATATTTCCTCAATTTTTAGTCCACGAATATTTTTTTCTGGTGATCATGTCTAAATTTGAAAAACAAATTATGGTAACTATAAAATTTATGTTTGTAAATCTTCAGAATGTGGAATGTTTAGTATGATGTAATTAAAATATGAAAATATTTAATGTATTTATCATGTTGTATTTAAATATTTTAAAAAATCATGTTACCCTTATGTTATTTTATAAGCATGTTTTCCTATTTAATTAAATGTTTAAATAATGCTTAGTTTGAGCATGATAAGCATTACGAATAGTAATAAAACATGTACTGTATTGTTTTTTAGATCTAAAAGTAAGTTTTATTTCCAGAATTATGAAATCATGTTGTATTTGTAATGGGTTATTTGAGTAGAGAATAAGGAACTATCATGTATAAATTTTCATATGAAGTTTTATGTTTGTTTCCTTAAGGAGGTTCTCAAGGAGATGATATTCAAGAGGTGAAATTCGCTTTCTTTCTCTTTTAAATTATTTCTTTCTTCTACCTTATCCTCAACTCCCCTACCCAAAGTGACACTATAAATATAGTAACATATATATATAGTGTAATTATATTATATTAATGTAATATCCATCATCAAACCTCTTCCCTTCTCTGCTTATTCAAAAAATGAAAACACCATCTGTGATGTGCCGATTCACAACCTTTGTGAATGATGAGTTTTCATTTTCTATTACCGCATATAAGGCTGGTCATAAAACCATTTTTATGGTTAAAAAATAATTTAATATGTATATTACAACTTTTTTAATATTCTTTAACTAAAACATTGATATAAAAATAAATAGAATGAAACTAGTTTATGATGCTCGTAAAAACTTCTAAAAATAACCCAAACATTTATCATTATTATTTAATCTGTTGAATCATCCTAATATCAGAAAAAAAAATATGGTGTTAGGGCCAATAGGGGCCTATATACCCTGAGAGGGGGGGGGGTGAATCAGGGTATGGATATTCTTTTTCGAAATACTTCCTACCCCACTGGATCTTGACCACTTTATTACAAGGGTCACTTTGTTTGCTCTTGTTCAATTGTTATGATTAGTTCTTCTCTAGTTTTCCTGATGATGATGCTTTAAATGCAACTCAGGGAAGTAAGTAGGCAGACACAAAGATTTTTACTTGGTTAACCCGCACTAGGCTACGTCCAAGGAGAATGCGCCGACAAGTTGCCGGTCGTACCAAATTCCACTAATCTTCACTAGCTGTGGATTACAAGGTTCGGGCTTGATCACTTTTATGCCCAGGCTCACTGCCTTTACAAAATTTTGGGTCAGGTCACTGCTTTCCCAAGGGTCACTCCCTGTCTCTCTCTCTCTGGCTCACTGCCGGTGGAGAGCATCACCTTTTTCCTCTTCCTAAGCTCACTGCTCTTTGAAGGAATCCACTCACAGTTTATAGACCTGTAGGTCTCTTCATTTTCATGAAAGAATGCATCTTCTCTTGTATGTAGATGATCTGTTGAAGTACAAATTTCACTCGTAGATGAATATCTCTTTGCACCGAAGGTATCAGGCAAACTTCCAACTTCCACGCAGCCCGAAAACCACTGTTGGAACAAAACCTTACTTGGCGCGCAAGTCAATCACGGCGCGTAAGTATCGGCGCGCAAGTCACAACGGGCCCGCAAGTCCTCCTCAGACACTTGCGCGACTCAAGCTTCCTCAACTCCAAACCTGCGCGACTCTCTTCCTTTTATGCCCAAACAAATATTGGCGTGCAACTTCCAACCGGCGCGTAACTTCTAACACCGGCGCACAACTTCAACTACTGGCGTGCAACTTCACCTGCGCGACCCACACTGACCACTTGCGCGACCACCACACCTGGGCGACGGGAGCTCTGATTTCTCAAAGTGTTGAACTCCGTTCAAGAATGAGGAGGGGTGGTCCGGTATTTATAGGCAATCTAACCACCCTGCGCGACGGCGCGTAAGTCACCTGCGCGACCCAGTTTCGGCGTGCAAGTCTTCTTCCCTTTTGGACACTTGCGCGACCAACTCCCAAACTTGCGCGAACCTATTTCCTTAGCCATATTTTGAGCTTCTGATCTTGAAAAACATATGGCGCGCAAGTTTCCTATACTCCACATCCTCGGCACGCAAGTCCCTTTTCCAAAAACACTTTTCTTCATTTGCTGATTTTCAGGCCCAAAAATTTGGCAAACACTGGAAAACGGCGCCACCTTCTATCTATTCTTTTGTATCGCCTCCAGATCATCCATTCCTTTTATCGAAATTCTTGAATAAAACATGGATCATTGACCTCAGCTCTTGAACTCGACATTCCATCATGAAATCCTCTTTGTCAACAAATTTGTATGTCATAGTTTTGCTTTGTCAACAATCACTACTCAGATGTCCATTTGTCAACAAACACAATCACCTCAAAAATGATTCAATGATACCTTGAGGTATTTTTGCCCAACATATGGGATGATTTAAAATTATTTAATTATATTATTACCATTTATTTCCACTTTTTGTATTTTTCTTCAATTTTAAAAGACCTCCAATAATTATACCAAAGGGAACCAGCCATAAAACCATGAAATGAACGCTCTTAGAATGATGAAATTGAACTCTATATATCATCAAAATGCACATAAAATAATTTAATAAAATTATAATAAATAAATTAAATGAATAATAAGTTTGGTATTTAATAATTAATGAATATAATTTTGTTATTCATGACATTAATTACAAGTGCGGAATACTTTCGTACATAAGGTTAGGAAATTCTTAACCCAATTTCCATTCTTCTGGTTAACCTTATACTTAATAGTTTATGTGGTGTTAATATTATTTGTGAAATCAATTTTTGTTATATAATATTTTATTATGTTCATTTACAGTGTATACACATATTCCATTCATTTGATTAATTCACAGTTCAATTATATGATATTTGTAAGGGACATTCCATTAAAAATCCTTATTAATGTATCTTTTTACAATATTTAAAGAAAATATTTTATATATATATGGGATGAAAATAGTTTCATTCATTCATGAAGCTTTGATATTTTTAATTTTACATTACATTTTTACAAAAAAAAATTGAAATAAAATGTTTTCATTTATGAGTACACAGTTTGTAAAAAAATGTAAAGTGATTTCAAAATGGAACACTTATTATCCTCATGAATTTTTCTATTATGTGAGATTTTTGTGTTATGATTATGTTATGGTTATTGATAATTTATATGACTATAGTTTGTTTCATGATAAAATGATGGTGAGTGATCATGTAATATCTCTCCAATGCATTGTGTAAAGGGGCAGAGTCAACTAGTTAGGTTTCTCCTAAGAGATTATGAGGATATACTATGATGGTTACTCTAAGTGTAAGCATGATAGTTACTCTCTAAATAGCTGGGAGAGATAATTTATATATATGATTTATTTTAAAATTATTCCAAAATTTACCTTTTATTATTTATGTATTATTTATATGGTTTTATAGGAAACCTATGATTTCATAAGGTAAGATAAAGAGATTATGTTATATATATAAAATATATAACCTTCTGAAAAAGTTTTCATTCATGGACTAATGGTTTCTTTCATCATTTTAATTTCGATTTCTGAAAAAAATTTCCCATCACAAATTATAATATTTTTTTCATATGGTTTATGGATGGGTAAAGGAAAGGAAGAATTCAATTTTAAAGTCATAAAGCTTTGTTATGGAAAGAAATCATGTTTTATTTTAAAATTTTCATATTGTGAAAAAGTTGATACTTTGTAGAAGTGTCTAATTTTTAATATATGAGTTTATATGTATGATATTATAACCTAATTCTATAAAACTCTAAACTTAAAAATATTTATAACTGTGAGAAATTGAATTCTAGTTGAATTAACTATATTATTAAATGTTTAAGGTTGGGTCTTTATAGTTTGTATTACTGAAAGGTTTAGATAACTTTAGGAGTTAGGATAATGTTAATAGAATATTCATAAATGATTTTTTACTTTATTTTTAAGTCTAAATGATATATAATTTAAATATTATCAAGTTTCTTCATCTAATATATTTCTATTCAAAATGGTTTTTTGCAAAAGGAAAAAAATCTGAAGTAAGAAGGCGCTGAGAGGAAGATATCATTTTGAATCTGAAACCTAGAAAGGTGGTAATTAGAACAAATCAATTTGTGGTAGTAATGGATCATTTGATGTAGGATATTAATTGTGGTGACATCCATGCATGAGATCAACCTAAGAGGAATATTTCAGCGGTAAAACATTTTATGAGGCAATACCCTCTTGCATTTAGTGGATCTTCTGACCAAGTGGTAGATGAAGTGTGAATTAAATTCCTAGAAGAGATCGATGATTTGGAATGGGATGAATTAAAAAACACTTTAGAAACTTTTTTCTAAGGTGATTCAATTTAGGATGGAAAAATAATTCCTCGAATTGAGAAAACATGAGGATTCAGTGGCTTCATACAAAGAAAAATTCACTCAGTTGGCAATGTATGCTCCAAATTATTTCAGAATCATGATAGTAAAATAAATCCTTTTTACTATGGATTAAATTCAAAATATCAAAGGTAATTAGGTTCTCATGAATTCAAAAGTTATGAAATACTTTTTAGATATGTGGATTAGGTGGAAATATTTTTTTTCAAATGATCATGTATTTTTGAAAACTAGCAGAAAAATAGGTTGATGTGTAGGATGAAGGAAATAATTCATTGATGAAGTTTGATGGTAAGAACATTAAGTTTTCAGTTTGTGAGAGTTATAGTTGAAGAACACGAGGGAATTCCTTTTGAAGTCTGGTAAGTTTTTCTGATGTGGTATGTTTGGTCATATTTCCTATAATTTAAATGAAAAAGATCATGTTTTTAGTAAGGACAATTCTAATATACTAACAGTAAAATGTTTTAAATGAAATGAGATGGGTAATTATATAAACTAGTGTCCAAAGAGGAACACGAATGATAGGAACCAACCAAACAATAAAAAAGGCATGGTGAAGTACTTTCAAACTACTTTAGTATATTCTAGTAATCAAACAAAGTGGTATCAGTTACATTTTTGTTTATTCATATTATTCTAATGTTTTTTTATATGGGGTTTACATATTCTTTAATTTCTGATAAATTTTATATTGAATTAAAAATTCCATCTCAGGAAATGAATCCATGAATTATTGTAAAAACACCTAGGGGAAATATTAAGGAAAACATATATTATATGAATATTCATGTCTATTTCTATGGAAAAAAATTACCTAAAAACCTTAATTTCATTCCCCTGGTATAATATGATATCATTATGGGTATGGATTGGCTTTCTATTTACCATGATAAGATTAATTGTAGAGCTAAAGAATCTTTTTAAGAAATAGTATTATTTTGTATAAAATAATGAACTCATACCATTTATAACATATTAGGAAGTATAGAAACTATTAAAATATAGAAATGAATGTAATATTTAACATATTTTTTAAAATAAGGGAACTGTTCTGATTAATTATTTTCTATTGGTAAATGAGTATCTGGGTGTTTTTCTGGATGAGTTTCCTAGTATTATACATGATTAGGTGGTTGATTTTACTATTTATTTAGTACGTGATACTAAAACTATTTTTAAACTCCCTTATCAAATTTCTAAAGTTGAACTTATATAATTGAAAAATAAGTTACATGAGTTTCTAGATAAAGCAATTATTTGACCAGAAATTCACCTTGGGGTGCTCTTATTTTGTTTGATAAAAATAAAGATGCTTCTATGAGGCTTTAAATCTATTATATAGCATTGAATAAAATTAATATTAATAATAGGTATCCATTTCGTTATATCAATGACTTGTTTGATCAGCTCCAAGGAGCACAACACTTTTAAAAGATTGATATCGGGTTGGAGTACCATCAGCTAAATGTAAATGAGGATAAAATTTTTAAAATAGTGTTTCAGACTAGATATAAGAATTATGAGTATGTATTTTTTCCTGTTGGTTTGACAAATGTTCTTTCTATTTTTATATATCTTATAGACAAGATATTTTGTGAATATTTAGATAATTTTGATGTTGTTTTTATTGATGATATTTCGGTTTATTAAAAAAGTTATGAGGATCATAGACAACATCTAAGTATTGTTCTACACACTCTTAAATAAAATAACTTATATGGGATATTTAGAAAATGTGATTTTTGGTTATAATATATATTTTTTGGGAACACTATAAATAAGGATGGCATAACAGTTTATCATGTCAAAACAAAAGTGGTAGATGAATGGCCAAGAACTAAAAATGTTAATGAGATTCATAGTTTTCTTGGATTAGTAGGATATTACAGACAGTTTTTAAAAACATTCCATGATTATCTAGCTCATTAACTAATTTAACATGAAAAGGGGTTAAATTAATTTGGATAGAAGAATGTGATGCTTGTTTTTAGGAACTAAAAAAGAGATTGGTGAATGATCTAGTTTTGGCCCTAACTTCTAGAAATGGGTATTTTTTCAACTATTTTGATTCTTATTTAAAGGGACTTGGTTGCGTTCTGAGGTAGAATCATTAGGTAATTGCTTACTCTCCACAGTAACTGAAACCTTAAAAGTTAAATTTTCCCACACATGATTTTGAATTTGTAGTTTTAGTTTTCACTTTAAAATTTAGAGACATCATTTATAGAGACAAATGTGATATTTTTACTGCTCAAAAAATTTTGAAGTATATATTTAATCAGATTTAATTGAATATGAGGAAGAGAAGAAAGTTGTGACTAATAAAGGATTATGATTTCATGATAAATTACCATCTTGAAAAAGAAAAAAAGTGGTTGTTGATTTGAGTCATAAAAATAATACTACATTAACCATGTTATGTTTTGAACACTACCCCTTGGTTAATGATTTGATGATTTTTTCTCATGGAAGTTGTCGGTGCAGGAAATTACTCTATTTTGTTTTAGGTTCCAGTGAAATCGTCTTTAACAAGTAAAATTAATCAAGTTCAAAAAGAAGGCCATGAATTACTGAAAAAGGTAAAATTAGTTAAAAAAATTTATGTTTCTATAATTTAATATTGATAAAGATTTTATTTTTTGATTTGGGAAGAGATTGTGTGTTTCGATTGATTCATAGTTGAAGATAGAGTTTTTAAGTGAAGATTATAGTTTTCCATTTACAGTTCACCCTGGAAGCAAAAAGATGTATTGACACCTTTAGAGGTATTACTGGTAGGATTGAATGAAAATAGATATTACTGACTTTACCATGAGATATTTTACTTTTCAATAGGTAAAAAAAGAATGATAATTATAGAAGGGGATGATTCATCCTTTTCTAGTTCCATAGTAGAAATAAGAAAATATATCCAGGGATTTCTTAGTGAGATTACCAAAAACTTCTTGAGGTAATAATGTGATTTGGGTTCTTATTAATAGACTGACTAAATATACACATTTTATTCCTATTTGAGACACTCTGTCTCAAAATAAACTTTCTTAGTTGTATCTTACAAAGATAGTCAGGTCACATGTAGTTCTTCTCTCTATTGTATATGATCATGATCCTAGGTTCACTTCAAAATTTTGGGAAGGCCTTTAGAATTAATTAGGAAATGAATTAAATTTTAGCAATGATTTTCATCCTCAATCTGTTGTTAAAACAAGGAAATAAATTTATCTAATTGATGATATGATTTGAGATTGTTCAATGGATTACTAGGGAAGTTTAGATCAATATCTTTCTTTGGTTGAATTTTTTTATAATAACAGTTTTCATTCCAGTATATCAATGGTTCCTTTTTTAGCATTATATAGAAAGTAGTGTTGAAATCCATCATTTTTTGTTATATTTGGTGAAATACATTTTATGGGTCCCTAATTGGTTGATGAAATAATAGTGAAAGTTTAGTCGATTCAGGAATACTTGAGGATCCAGAAGAAAAGTTATGAAGATAACTAGAGGAAGGATCATTCTTTCAAGGTATGTGATCATGTATTTCTCAATGATTCTCCATGGAAAGATGGGATGTGTTTTTTAAGATAAGGAATTTGAGTATATAGCTCATTGGACCCTATAAAATTCTATAGAAAGTTGGATTAGTTTCCCACCGAGTTTCTTTGCCTTCTATTTTTTCTTAGGTACACAATTTTTTCCATTTTTCGATGTTAATAATGTATGTTTCGAATTAATCTCATGTTCTGAACCCTAAGGCTATTCAATTGGAAGATAACTTTTCATATGAGGAAAATCTTGCACAAATTATTGATCATAGAGAGCAAGTATTTCGAAATATGGTAATTCATTAGGTTAGGGTTTTTTGGAGAAACCACATGGTTGAAGAAGAAACATGGGGATCTAAAAATTATATGAGGGAAATCTTACCTCACTTATTTAATAAGTGTATAAAATTTTGAGGACATAATTTCCAAAAGGGGTAGAATGTAATAACCTCGGTACTTATAGAATAATATTTTTTAATCTAGAAATAAATAGTTAAATTCATTATAATTGTATAATGAAATAAGTTGTATTTATATAAATTAAAGAATCTATACTGATAAAATTACAATATGACCTTTTAAATAGTAATGTGACCATTAGAGAAAATAATCTGGCCATTAGAATAATAACTACACCTATGAAATTATAAATAAAATTTATTTATCTTATAAATGAAAATATAATATAATTATATCATGGTACAAGTAAATAAATGTTTTAAATATGATAAATTATGTTTTGGTATTTTTAAAAAATGAAAATGTTAATTTAAAATTTTATAATTAATATAATGATTTAAACAAATCATAAAATAAATTTATAAATTATTATTTTGTTTTAGTTTAATTATAATATAATTTTCTGACACCTTAATTAAAATTTTCAAGGATTCATAAAATAGGTTATAATATTAAAATTGATATTTTTCAAATAAATGATGATTTTAATTAAAAACAAATCTCATATTTAAAAATTATTTTTGAAAAATGGAGTCCATTTTTCAGACTTACACTTCAAAAAATGGTTGGGGTGAATTTTTGGGATTTTTTTAAAATAGTTTATTTTTTTAGTAGTAAAATACGGTAATTTACAACATTTAACGTTATAATTATATAAATGAATTATTGAGGCATGAATGATGCATAGATGTGGTAATAACTCATTGTTTTGAACTCACATGATTTATTTACTATACTTAGTCATGGAAATCCACACTATTGATGGTCTTGAGCTAAAATAATAAAAAATGAATAAAAAAATAAAAAACACCACTCTCTTCTCCCTATAGATACCACCCCTAACCACCCATTCTCATCACACCTCCAAAGCCTTATATCTTGTCTAAATTCAGAACAGTTCCCTTACCAAACATATTCCCCACATTCAAGACCTTCTGGTCTCACCAAAATACCAAAGTCATGTTTCTAAAGGAGGTTATTGAGGAGATGATATTCAAGAGGTAAAATCATCCTTATTTCTATTTTAAATTATTCATGCCTTATACATTATCCTAACCTCCCCTATCTAGAGTGAAATGATAACTCCAATATCCTACATGTACTATAATTCTATTATTTCATTGTAATATCCACCATTAAACCTCTTCTCTTTTCATCTTATTCTATAAATGAAAACATCATCTGCAGTGTCGATCCACAACCATCGGGGACAATGGATTTTCATTTTATATTACCTCCTTAAAGTCTTGTCATAAAACCATTGTTATGGTTAAACTATATTTTAATATTAATATTTTATCATTTTAAATGTTATGGAACTAATTTATAGAAATAATATTAAATAAAATGAAACTATTTTGTGATGGTCAGAAAAACCACCAAAAATTAACCAAACACTTATCATTAATGTTTTATCTATTGAATCATCCTCATTTCAAAAAACAAATCATCTATGGGATCATTTAAAATTATGGAAATATATTAACTCCATTTCATTCCACTTCTAGAGTTTTTATTCTATTTTAAAAGATCTCCTATAATTATACTCAAGGGAACTGGCCATGAACCATGAAACTAACACTCCCGAAATGATAAAATTTTACTCTATAACTCATCAAAATGTCTATAAAAGAACTTAATAAATATATTATAAATCAAATAAAATAATAATGGGTTCTAGATTTAATAATTAATAAATCTAATTTTATTATCCAAGATATTAAGTACAAGTATATAATGCTTTTGGATATAAGGTAAGGGAATTATTAACCCAATTTCCATTATTTGGGTTAACATTATACTTCGTTAGTTATGAGGTGCTAAGATTATTTGTGAAATGAATTTTAATTATATTATGTTTTATTATGTTTATTTACAGTGTATCCACATATTCTATTCATTTTATTAATCATCACTTCAATGGTATGATATTTTTAAGGGACCTTCCTTTAAAATTTATCTTCAATGTATCTTTTACAATATTTTAAAAAAATTACAAATATGGCATGAATAGAATTTCCTCATTTCATAATGCTTTAATATTTTGAATTCTACTTTATATGATTTCAATTTTATTTTCAAATTAAATTTTTTCATTTTTGATTACATGGCTTGTAAAAAATGTAAAGTGATTTCAAAATCGAAAAGTTACTTTCCTTATGAATGTTTCTTTAATGTGGGATTTTTGTGTAATTATTATGTTGTGGTTATTAGGAATTGGTATGATGATGGGTGGTTTTTTTATAAACATAGGGAGTGTAATACCATAATATCTCACCAATAAATTTTTTAATGGGATGGAATTAAAAATTTAGGTTTCTTCTAAGGGATTATGTGAATATATTGCGATGGATATTCCAAGTGTAAAATTGATGGTTACTCCCAGTGTATCCAAGAGAGATACTTCATATGTATGAGTGTTATAAAAAGGATTCCACAAGTTACCTTTTATAATTTATGTATACTTTATATGGTTTTATGGGAAACATAATATTTTATAACGTAAGATAAATAGCATATGTTTTATGTATAAAACTTATAACATTGTGAATCAATTTTCTTTCATGGACTAAGAGTTTATTTTTTTTCTTTTTAATTCCATTTATAAGAATTGTTTTCTCATCCAAATTTAATGAAATAGAGGTTTTATATATGGAAATTAATAATTAAATTTTAAATTAATGATGTTTTGTAATATAAATAAATCAGGTTTTATTTTAAAAGTTTCATATTGTGAAAGAAATGGATATTGGGTAGAAGTTTCTACTTTGTAATATATGAGTTTATATGTATGAGGTTGTGACCTAATTATCTAAAACTCTAAATCTAAAGAATCTTTGGAAATTTATGAGAGTTAATTCTAGATAAATTAACTATATTAATAAATGTTTAAGGTTGGGTCCTTTCAATAACACTTCGAATGATGTCATATTAGAATGGGTTAATAACAAGAGTGTTTTTTACCCCAAGTTTAATCCCCCAAATAAAAAATAATATAAGGGAACTTAGAAGTAAATTCATGAAAATAGTTACCTAAGTAAAAAATCTTATTGATATAAATTGGATAATATAAATGTAATTGTAAACTACTTTTTATAAAATGTTATAAACATTTTCATAAAATAAAAAGTTATGTATCACCTTCAAATTTTATTTTTGAAATGGTGAACAGAAAACTTTTGTAAAAATAATACTTTTAAAAAAATCTTCAATAATAGATCCTTGAAAAGATATATTGTTTATCAAATGGGAATGTGTATTGGAAGATAAAACAATTGATTGTGAAATAATGGAATACCTTTTTGATTTTTTGAAATAAATTTATTGAAAACCCACATAATAAATATTTTAATAAAACATTATTTTAAAAAGATTAAAAGAGAAATATGAAAGTCACATTATATAAAACATAATTGGGTTTGAAACATTAAGGTAAAAAATTAGTGGGAAGAGAAAACATGAACATGTAAGAGAAACTAATGTTAAAGAGGATGGGAAATATTTGTATAAAAAATGAGAAATTTACCAAGGTAAAAGATTTAAGTTTAAGATGTAATTTCCATTGATATAGAAATTAAAATTTCATGACCTATCCCAGTGGGGTCGGTGTTGTGACTCCCCAATCCCACCTTCAATAAGATTAGGGCTGGTGACTAGAACTAAGTATGCATATCACTAACATGGGATATATTACATAAGTACATATACACAAGAACACATCTCCAAGACCACAAAACATTGAACTATAAAAACAAATGAACAACCAATGCATTAATATAGCTATATCCCAAAAACAAAGTATGATTGGGAGTAAAGGAAAGTAAATCGGGCCAAACATAATCCCTCCACAAAGACTCTATAACCTATGTCCAACCTGAAAGTAAAGGTCCTGGGACTACTATTTTAAAGACAAAGGAACACACCTCGATCTATCCAGTATCACTAAGTATCATCTAGTATTGGTCCACCTAAGACTCTTTCAAAAGGTCAACCATCTGCATAAGATACCACACATGCAGGCAAAGCCAATGTAGTGGTGAGTATAATAACACTATTTAAGACACCCCAAAATCAAAAAAACATGCAACAAAGAATAGTATAGTCAGCTCTACACATGTGTATTTCTACAATACATATAAAAATAATATTTAAATATAATCAAAAAATACACACAGTGTAGAGGTAATCCACAACCATAGTATACCAGCCCAAGGATTTTAGCTCAAATATTCCACGAAGCAGCTATCTAGGAGAACAAACTCCTGAGTCTGATAGAACTGATGATGTTTGTTTAAGAGGTACTACTCATAAAGTGTCGTCATGAGAAAGAACATACTGATAGTTCGAAGAGATATGATACATATATGAGTAACATTTTTAATCCCATGGAGTGATGACAAAAAACTAAATCCATATTAACCCACTAAGTATAGGATCAATGTCCGTGTAGTTTTGGTCACAAAGACACCCAGAAATCCACCTATGTAATGAATATGAATAAAGGATCTCACTCTGGACTTCTTAGATAGATTTCAATGACGATATCCAGAAATTCCCACGAAAGGAATCATATTCCTAGGATTAAGAAATGATCAATACCGAACTTCAGGGAAAGGATAAGGGTAACAAACCCTAACAAACAATTTCCAAGATATAGTGGAGAACAGATCTAAGCCATGTATAAAAGAGTACACAACATATAGTATGGGTCCCACATCGTATCCTTTAACCTCAGGTTTTGGTCATGTAAATAGATTATGTCATCAAGTAGTTTCCATGTAGAAGAAGAGTACACTATATGTAGAGGTGTCACATGACATGTCCCTGTATCTGGGGTCCTATTTGTGTACTCTAGTTGTGTTCTAGTGCATGGAATATTATTGTTTATTTGTGAATGTGTACCAATACATGGGGTAGACCATGTACAAGGTTAAGGCCATGTCATGTGGGGGATTACACACCATATAGGAAACTTGTGTACTCCACTGCGTGTATGTGTGCTCTCTGAATTACACATAAATTATCCGAGGAGGGACCATGTGTCGTGTGATAGGGTCATACACCGTGTGATTTTTAACTTTCCCAAAAACCGTATCAACCAATCAGGGGGGGACCACACACTGTGTAATCATGGATTACATGTTGTTTGGTTCGTGATTTTCCAAAATTGCAAGAGCTTCTCCTGCATGTCTCCTCTTATACTATATTTCAATCTAATGTTCGTTTTTCCACCAAATTGAAGATCCAATATCATCTGATCCATGATGTCATCAAACAATGTGTCATGTCACCTGATCTTCTCAGATTATGGATCTAATCATTATTCTTCTTTGTGTTCCAAAGAATGTGAATTTTAGTATCCACCATCATCTGAATCATTATGTATCCATCATTTCACCTCTTTTGTTTCTTTCTAATCCTGAATCTATGAAATTGGATCATTACGCCAAGAAATGGGTGTACACTGATCAATTGATTGGGATTTTTCCAACAGTGGTCCAAACGAAGAACAACCATGATGAATGATGAATGGAGAGAAAAAATAACAACAAAATAATTTATAAAATAACCTTAATTGAGTATTGTGTCAGTCTTGATCCATTTCTATGATAACAAAAAATTAATAAATCAATAATCATAAGATAGTCTCTCATAAAAACCCCACAATAATACACATCCCTCTAGACGATCGATCTGTGGATCAAACTATTTTTTATTGGTTCCCGATCATCTTAGAAATCAATTATGGGGAATAAAAAAATTCAAAACAAACACCCTACCATGATTTAGTTCAATCTATGATGAAGAATTATGTGTCATTGTCATCGTTGGAAAGATTCGTCTTATCCAAGGTGTGTCGATCTTTGATCCACAAATCCTTCATCATTCGCCAGAGAGGATTCTCCAAGGATCTCCTAAACAATCCTCCAAAGGATCCAAGGTTATGTGTCTTACCCTGAGATTTCTTCGTAATAGTATTTTTGAAGAATGACTAGTCATTGCATCAAACATTTGAAATAAAATAATTTATTCAAATAATTTTATTCATTTTCCCCCGTGAATAATTTTCTACAAATGACCCATGATGACTAATGTTAATTTTTTTCTAGGGTAAATCTCACATTATGAACTCAACGGTGGCCTCATATTTTTGATCTTGGAACCCGTTTAGAATCTATTTTATTTTTCAAAAAAACTATTATTGTATTATATTTAATATATTTAATATATTTCAAACATTATTTTGAGAACACTGGGCCTCATAATTGCACATATTTTCATTAAATGGTCCCAAAAATAATCGATATAATATCCAAAAATAATACATGGAAAATAAGAGACATTACAATATCCCCACCTTGGGGATTTACGCACCTGAAAAACCAAAACAAGGGATTTTCTGAAATATGTAGGTTCTGAACAAGAATCACAGCATCCTGCTCTCAAGTTCTCTCTTGAAGATTCATATGATGTCACCAGACAGTCACTAAAGGAATCAGTAACCCAAGATTAGTCCTTTATTACAAATCCTCAATATCAACCATGTACTTAGAAAAGGTCATTCCATCTTTGATGTCAAGTTCTCCCTAGTTGATAATGTGTTATGGGTCATGCATGTACCTCCTCAACTGTGACATGTGTATGATGTTATGTACCCAGTCTAACTGAGAAGGTTGATCTAATAATTACACCACATCACCCATCTACTCATTATCAAAAAAGTGTTGATGAACCTCTGAGATAACTGGTCACCCTAGTAAAAAATTTGTAATCCACATCGAGATGAAAACCATAAGAACACATGGTCTCCTACATCAAACTAAAAATTCCCATTTTTCATATTAGAATAATACTTATGATGGATCTTTACAGTGTTCATACCCTCATGAATGAACTGTATATTCTCTGTTGTAGCTTGCACCAACTCTGGCCCCATGAGTTCTGACTCACCGAGATCAGTCACATAAATTGGTGACCTTTAGGGTTGAATGTACAAGGCCTCAAATGAAACAATACCAATTGTGGAATGGTATCTATTGTTGTACACAAAATACACTAGTGGTAAGTGTTCATCCCAATAATGGACAAAGTCCAACATGCAAGCTCGCAACATTTCCTCTAGAACCTAAATGGTCCGCTCAGTCTTGCTATCAGTTTGGGGGGTGAAACATTTTTCTCAAGTGTAACTAGGTCCCAAACACATCCAATAATCCATTACACAATCAAAATATAAGGATATCGTCATAATCGGATACAATCATTTATGCAACTCCATGGATTTAGACTATCTCATGAATTTTGGTGCATCTCAATCTCTCTACTGAACTCTACTCTCATATAGAAAGTAAGTGGGCCAACTTGGCGAGTCATTCTATGATCACCCAGATGGAATTATCTTCCATTTACGTACATGGTAATACCATCACTAACTCTATATATATCGCATCCCAATTCCATTCTGTAACCTCAATGGCTTGATCTTAACCTGTTGGAACTTAGTGCCTAGTCTTTACATGCTGACAAGTAAAGCATCAAGAAACAAACTATGAAAATTCTTTCCTTATCTCTGACCACCAAAACTGATGTAGGAGGTACTAGTTCATATTTTCCACACTTTTATGTACCTTCAAATGATACATATGAAAATCTATCAGAACCTCTTCACACAATATCACAGGTACCATCATGCATCCTATAAAAATAATTACATGCTCTCCACCTTGAAAAAACCCATCAGGAGCATGTCCAATAAATATCCGAGCATAAAGGGTCTCATAGTCGACATCCCTAAGTTTTCCCTCCATGACTCATTGTAAGAGTAGAGGGTTAACAACCATAGAATATAGATAATCTTATCCATCTCCATCCATAAAGGATAACTACAATGAGGCCAACTTATCTGAATCCTTTTCAGTAATTACAAAAAATATATCTTATAGAGAGTATATTCTATCATGTTCTCCTTCCCATGAGTATATAAAATCTCTAAGTCATAGTCATGAAGGAGATCTATCCATAACCTCTATCTCAAGTTGCGATTCTTCTAAGATAAGATATACCTGAGTCTCTTTTAATCATAATAGATGATAAATCGTTCACCCATCAGGTAGTGTCACCACATATTTGTAGAAAAGAATATTGCTGCTAAATTAAGATCATGGGTGACATAGTTTTAAACATGTGGTATCAAATGGAATGAAACATAGGAAATCACCACTTCCCTATTCATTAGAAAAAAACCATGAATAGTTCTAGATTCATCACATAACACTATGTAATCAATTCCTTCCTCTGGAAATCTCAAGATGAGTGTGCTCATCAAATATTACCTCAACTGTAGAAAAGCTTACTATAATTTCATTGTCCACATGAAATGATTCTACTTTAGAGTGAAATATGTCATGGGAACTGATACTTTTGAAACATTGTGTATTAATCTATGGTAATATCCTGCCGAACCAAGGAAGTTCTGCACCTCCTTCACACTCTTAGGTGGATCCCCACCTAACACTGCCTCAACCATGTTCGGGTCCACTGCCACTCCATCTACTGAGATAATTTTTCCAATAAAGTGGACCACAAAAATCTAGAAATGGATCTTTTAGAGCTTTCTATATTGTTGGTTCTCTCATAGTACGCCCAGAACCTTCCTCAAGTGTCTTGCGTGCTCCTCCTCGGATGCTAAGTGCAAAGGATATCATCGATAAAGACTACCATGAACTGATATAAGGATGAAAGATCCATTTCATGAGTCCCATGAACACTACTGGAGCACTAATCACACCATATGGAATCACCAAGTACTCATAGTGACCATATAAACTTATGAATTTTGACTTTTGTATATCCTTGTCTCGTGCTCACCACTAGTGATAGCTTGATCTAAGGTCAACCTTCGAGAACCATCATGACCCACTCAACTATTCAAAGTTTTCATAAATACTTGGCAGTGGATAATTGTTCTTCATGGTCACCATATTAACACACAGTTAGTCTACACAAGACCTCAAGCTCTTGTCTGCCTTTTTTGCAAACAAAATTAGGACTTCCTAGTGTGAAGCACTCGGTCGAAAAAATCCATTCCTATGCAAGTCCTCCAACTGCACCCTCATCTGAAGAAGCTCTACAAGAGACATATGATATGATATAATAGATATCAATTTCATCTTGGGGGTATATCAATGCATATTTCTATCACTTAGTGGGTGAGGTAAACCTATAACATCTTGGAGTAAGGCGTCCCCATACTCCACCACCACTACAGGAAACTAGAAAATTGTAACATGCATTGCACCAAGGTCCTATCTAGAAAAATTATGAATAATTGGTTTCACCCTTATATTCATGAGTCTAGAAATCTCTTCCTTGGTTTCCTTTTAACTGAAAAAAGAAAACCAGGTTCTGTCACCATGGAAACACCACACCCTTTACCTAAAACAGTCAATCTATGTATGAACGGTGGATAACCAATCCATACCAAGAATGAAATCATAAGGACTTTATGTTGATACCAAGAGATCATAACTTGGAAACTCACCTCTAAGATACTAGTCATACTATCAGCATAATTGTGGGATCACCGAGTATTTTCTAGTAGGAGTCTCCAAGCGTAAGGATCAAGTTGATAGTTTATCCAAAATCTCTATGTTTGGAACAAGATATGTGGAATGAAAATAATGACTACAACATATGTCTATCAATAATATAACTAAAGTAAAAAAAAATAGATCACAACATGAATAATTCCCAAATCCTCTAGGTCATAAGATTTGACTGCCTATAGTTGTCGCCTCCCCTATCTTGTAGCTCCCTGAGCCCAGCGTGAACCACCTGGGGGTGGTGGTGGTAACAATTAAAAACATCGACCTCATCTTGTTTCTCTCCTACTCCTCTACCATATATTATATCCTACGGACCTGACTAATCCTACTGATGTCTCTACCTAGGTGGCTCATCTACAGTTTCTCTATTAGCTATATGGAAGGTTGAACAATCTTGGGAAAGATTTTCCCTACCATCACATGAGTATAACCATGTCTTTTTGGGATTACTTGACCCAACTTGTGAGGCCTTAATTGAAGATCCTCTATCCGGGGACCTCCTATATAAATTTCATCCATGTATAGGTCCCTAATATTGACATTGACTTCTTATTGTTGCGGTCTCTTCTTCTACTTTCCCACTACTAAAAACCACTAACTGTATATGCTCATCCAAGAAACTCTCAACCACCAAATTTCACTCTAGAACCCTAGTATAGGTAGGAATGTATAGAGTGATAACACTGGCTTGAATGTATATATTCATACCTCTCTAAATGGTATAATACATGAAGAACTGATCTCTAACCATATCCATCATGTACTTGGAGAGGTTGGTAAACCTCGATGAATACTCATCTACTATCATGCTGCCTTGTTAGAGATGCAAGAGCTCTTGGATATGTAAAATCCTCATCATAACTAGAGATAAATATTCTCTAAAAAGGTGCCCAAAATTTTTCCCTGAAATATTCACATCATCATAAGACTGAGTAACCAAACCCAACCATCACCCAACTGTTCCATGAAGAAGGTTCACTTCTAGGACCACCATATGATCTTTCGTTAACCTGACTGGATAGAAAACATGGGTCACCGCCTCAAGCCCATCCTCATCCACCCATGGGTTGGGATCACCTTAGAACCTAAGGGTTCCCTATATTTTGAACTTATGAAGCATGCTATGCCTGCGCACCTCATTTTTTGGTACTTCAGGTACCACATGATTCTCTATAAGTGTTGGTATGGATGGTGCACCTCCTAGAGGTATCACCTCAGGAACTTATCCCTGAATCGATGCCCCTTTACTGAGGGGATCATACTCATGATCATCATGTTTAATTATCATTGGTATGAATCTTGTAGAAATCCAAAAAACAAACAAGATGTACCACATTTAGTGAGTATATTTAAAGAGTTGACTCAAGAAGGTCATGAAAACCACAAATCATTCATATATGATGCATGTACCATTGTTTTCCATAAAACCAATGTTATCATGTCTTGATTCGAAAAGAATGTGATCAGAGTCCTAGTGTATGGATATGTCATCTGCTGCACCAATACTAGAGTCCTGGCCAGAAATCTGAACTTGAAACACATAACACTATTACCCAAAACCAATGTCACATGCTCTCATTCCTAAGGTAGAAAAGAACATCTATGATACCACTCTATCATGACCCTACTTAGTGGGGATTGTGTCGTGACTTCCCAAGACCACCTCCAATAGGCCTGGGGTTGGTGACTAGCACCGTGTGGGCATATCACTAACATGGGAGGCATTTCATAACTACCTATACAAATACACACATATCCAATCCCACAAAACATTGAAATGTAAAAACAACATAAAAACCAATGCATGAATACATCTATATCACATAACCAGAGTACAATAATATGTAAAAGAAAGTAAACAGGTCCAAAAACAATCCCTCTACAAGGAGTCTGTAACACATGTACAAACTAAAAGTAAAGGTGTTTGGGCTACTGTCTGAAACCCATAGGAACACAACTCGGTATTTCTAGTATCACTAAGTATCCTATGTGCCTGGTCTACCTAAGACTCTATCAAAAGGTTGATCATCTGCACAAGACATGAAACATTTGGTCAAAGCCCATAGAGGGGTGAGAATAACAATACTCTACAGGACAACCTAAAAAAATCAAACAACAAAGGAAAGTAGAGTCAACTCTACATAGGTATATGTCTATAATACATATAATAATAATATCTAGATATACTCAATAGTTACAAACAATCTAGAGTTAAGCCACATCAATAGTATACCAGCCCTAGGATTTTAGCTAAAGGATTTAACAAAGCACTTATTGGGGAGAACACACTCTTGAGTCTAATAGCATTGATGACATCCATTTGAGAGGTACTTCCCGTTTGGTCTTTTCATGAGAAATAACATGCTTATAGTTTGAAGATATACGATACATAGATGGAGATCACTAACATGGACATGGGGTGATACAAACAAACTCAATCTAGATTAACCTTGGGAATTAAGATGAATAGAGGATCTCACTCTGGACCTCTTAGAAGGATTTCAATGACTCTATCTTGAAAGTCTTGCTGAAGGGATCATAGTCCAAGGATTAGGAAATGATCCACAAAAAACATCAGGGGAAGGAGAAGGGGAAAACCCCTAATGAAACTTTTCTAAGATATGGAGGATAATAGATCTAAGCCATGTATAAAAGATTACACAACGTGTAGTAGGGGTCACACATCGTATCCTTTGACCTCAGGTTTTAATCATGTAAAAATTCCATGTCATCAATATATTTCCATATAGAAGAAGAGTACACTGCATATAAAGGGGTCGCACACCATGTCCCTATATTCGGGTTCCCGCACGTGTACTCCAGTTGTGTTTCAATACATGAAATTGTCTTGTGTATTTGTGTCTGTGTACTAGTACATGGGGCAGACCGTGTACAAGGTCCAGGTCATGTCGTGTGGGGGAGTACACACCATGTAGGCAACCCTTGTACCCCACCCCATGTTCATGTTCTCTCTAAAGTACACATAAAGTACTTGAGGTGGGACTACACGTCATGTGATAGGGTCACACACTGTGTGATTTTTTAACTTCACCCAGAAACCATAGCCACTTATTAGGGGGGCCCACACATTGTGTAATCCCAGATTGCATGTTGTGTGGTTCATGATTTTATAGAATCAGAAGAGATTCTGCTGAACATATCCTCTTATACTGGATTTTGATATAATGTTTGTTTCGCCACCAATTTGAAGATCCAAGATTTTATGAGGCATAATGTTATCGAATAATGTGTCCTGTCACCTGATCTTCTCAGATTATGGATCAAATCATTGTTCTTTATTGTGTTCCAAAGAATGTGAATTCGAGTATCCACCATATTTTAAATCACTATGTCTCCATAATCACACCTCTTTCATTTCATGATAATACAAAATATATGATATCATATCATTGTTCAAAGAAATGGGTGTGTGACGATCAATTGATTGGGATTCATAATACAGTGGGCCAAACGAAGAACACCCACGACAAACAATTAATGGGGGGATAAAATAACAATAATTGAATTAACAAAATAAACTCAATCAATGATTGTGTCAGTATTGATCCATTTATATTAGAACAAAAAATTTATAAATCAATAATAATAAGATAATCTCTCCTAAAAACCCCACAATCATACCAATCCTTCTAGACTATCGATCTGCAGAACAATATATTTTTTGATTGGTCCACAATCATTTTAAAAATAAAGGATGGGGAATAAAAAATTAAAACAAACACCCTACCTAGATTTGGTATGATCATTGATTAAGAATGATGTGTCATCATCATCATTGGAAAGATCCATCAAATATGAGGTCTGTTGATCTTCGATCTGAAAATCCATCATCGTTCACCTAAGAGGATTCTCCAAGGCTCTCTCAAATTATCATACAAAGGCTCCAAGGTTGTAACACCCCGAGCTTCCACGATACGTTTCCCTTCGAATAATGCAATAGCGTGTGTTGTACGCAACCTCGAGCTCTAACACACACCACAACTAATTAAACTAGCCGTTGTGAATAGTAATACCTACTTTTTGAAATTTTATAAATTTTATTTATCAAAATGGACTTCATTTTTGGATTCGGAATATCGAAATTAGCCTATGTTGAATTTTTGGTATTTTTCTGAGAACTTCTAATTTTTTATGAATAGTGAAAAATACTTAAAAACAACTTTTTAATCAAAATAATTTATAGTGATAAATTATACTATTTAGTGGTTTTAAAGTATAATTAGAATATATTTTTACCATTTTATCCAATGGTGGTCATTAGAATTAATTTAACATTGAAATTGGACATAAGCAATTGCCAATCTTTTGATATAAATTGTTTCTTAAAAACACGCTATTTGTTGTAACAGCGGGAATTAATTATAAAATTAATTAATGCAACTTATATGTTTGGAATTTTTTAAAATAGACATCATTTTTGAATTCGGAATATCAATTATAGCTTTGGGTGAAATTTTGGCCTTGTTATGAAAAACTTCAATTTTTGATGAATAGTGAAACCACTAAGTGGTAGTTAAATAACTGATTTTTCGTTTAAATGAAATATTACCACTTCTGTGATTTGATTTTCAAAAATCCGACATACATGGTTGTCATTAAGAAGTAAAATGTGGTTCAATGAGATTAAAATAATTTTTGGTGAATAGTAACTTTTAAGTTCTTAATCGTGATTAGAGGTAATTAGTGTAGTTTAAGGTAAAAATAATGTTTTAATAATATGAGATGAGCTTGACACTTGTCCTAAACCTATTGGATGAGTCATGGCCGAACAAGAAAACCCATGGGTCAACTTGGGGACCCCATGGAGCCACTTTAGTTGGAAAATGACATTAATATATATTTATTTAATGTTAAAATTAAATTGACACAAACATGAGTTGTTTTACTAAAACAGTTTTTAAGTGGGGTTACACAAGTCAAAATTTTGACTATAAATATTAATTAGAAAGCTCAAAAATATTTCCTACATCATAGTATTTTGTTTATAATTTTTAGACATTAAATAAATTAAATTATGTATGACATCATTATGGTGCAGCGATGACCTCATTATTTAACGATTTAAATAAAATGAGAAGATAATGCAAAATCCAAGGCTTACACTTGTCCAAAGCCTATTGGATGAGTATATTTCGAACCCTTATCACCTTATCCACTAATTATATAAGTGTGGGACCTTTAGAATCTGAAAAGCATTGTATAATAATGTAACATTTCAATCTTTCCAAAAGAGCCCCTCCTTTCCTCTTATAAAAGGCCCCCACCTCTACCACCTTATTCACACTTTCAAGCCTTTTGGTTCGGCCAACCTCTGCCTAAATACTCTCCCAACTTCTCTCCCTTCATTCTAGAAGCTTTACTTTAGTCAGAAAGCCATCCTAAAAAGTTCTTTTGATCAAATTAAAAGGAAGAACCCGAAGAAGAGGTAACATTTTCATCGCCCTCTTTCATGTTTCTTTCTTCTTCCACTCCCTCTTTGTTTATTATTTCAATTCTAAAATTATAACTCCAGTATCTTCTATATACTGTGATGTTATTATACATATGGAACAACCATATTCAGTATTCTACCCATCATTTGAATGACATGTCACCATACGTGCGTACGTACGGCTTATCGTCTCCACGTCGTGGTGTAATTGTTATTCAATATATTATTATTTAGGTGGGTATAATAATGATATGTAATTCATGTAAATAATAAATATAACATGATAATGATTCTGTATATATGATATACCATCCAATTATATATTATTTTAATATCAAAATAATGATATTGTCGATCGTGCGTACGTACGGACTACCGTCTCCACGAACGCGATGAGATTCATTCTCCGTCGTATCCATTCAAGTATAATTATCATTTGATGATTTAAAAATAATGTTTAAGGACATGATATCATTATGGATATGAATAAGATACAACCTATCCATGAAAAACACGACTTACGTAACAAAACATATAAAAGAAAACGAGTAAGTTAACACCTGAAACAACGATAAATCTAAGATATTGTTAACAAAGCAATGTTAAAAGATCATATATGATATCATATGAATGTATATGATTCTTGTATAATTTAATAACAATTATTTCACCATTATACATGAGGTTAACCTACCCCAACCAAGTAAAAGTACAAGGTAAGGGTTATTTCACAATCTCTTCATTATCCGAGGTTGTTTATACGTAATAATCTACTGGGATCTCTTTATCATACACATCCATGTTTCTTCAAAATGTATTTCAAAACATTTTTATTATTTACAAGAATATGGGTTAAATTCATTTATACCCTTTTTTGACTTTTTATAAGAGGAATCTTTCTGTCGTTTTCAAAACAAGGTCCTTTTTAACCTTTTCAACAGAATTAAGGTAAGAAATGTTTTTTTTAACTTATACGGCTGGTGCGGTTATTTTCCGTCGTTATAAAATATTCAAAGCTTTCTTTAAAATCTTATAAGAATATTTTCAAGAAAATGTTTTATTTTATATGGCTCTTAAATGATTTCAAAAATATAAAGAGATATTTCTCTAAAAAGTGTTTTGATTTCATCTATGTCAACATCCTTTGATGGATTTTACGCTTATTTGAAGTTGATTTATTATGATACAAAACTTCTATATTGTATTGAAGGTTCTGTGATATGTTTGACTGTGGATGTGCTATTTTTATACCATTCATAGTTTATGGTGAAATTATTGACATTTCGTATGCTAGTTTTAATACGAATGTTTATGTTATGTTTAAACCTTTTCATATGGGAATGCATTGGACTTAATATGTGACGGGTGGATCCCGCTATAGCTCCTCGATGCATCGGTAGGTCTCATGAGACAAACTAGTGTCTTGGCACAAGGCCTTGACAAAATCTTATTTGTAGTCTTGGCACGAGGCCTTGGCTATGTGGTTATGATAGTCTGGCATTATGCATTCCAACATTATGAAAGTGGTTAGTGATTTTGTATGTGATTATTCTATTAGTAGAATATCCATGTGAATGAGTAAATGGAATTATTTCATTTTATTTATGCCATACAATGTTGAAAGTTAAATTTTGAAAGGCTTTTGTTTTAGTTATACATTTGCTTAAATGTTTATTCTTATTTATGAAAGTTTCATCTATATTGTTATCCTTACTGGGCATTTTAGCTCACCCCTTTTCTATGTTTTATTTTTCCCAGGAAGTGAAGAAGTAAATTATGAATGACCTGTAGGGATGTTATGAGGGGATAATAGTGTGTACTGTGGAGACATTATGTTGTTTTAGTAGTTTTTCATTTTATGATGTAATGTAAAACTTATGAATATATCTAGTGTTTCCAAGGCTACTAAACCAATCGGTCTTTCGAGATTTGATCTTTCTTGTGATCAGGCCAATGTTATGTAATAATGCACTGACTCTGGGTAGCTGGGGTCGGGGCGTTACAAAGTTTATGTGGCTAACCCTAAGATTTCTTCATAATATTATTTTTAAATAAAAACTAGTCGTTGCGTCAAACATTTGAAATAAAATTATTTATTCAAATTATTTTATTCATTTCTATGCCCACAATGACTTTTCCACAAATGACCCACGCCAAATAATGTTAAGTTTTTTCTAGGGTAAACCTCGCGTTCTTAAATCAATGTTGGCCTTATATTTTTGATCTAGGAAACCATTTAGAATCTATTCAACTTTTTTAGGAAAACTATCCATGTGTTATATTTAATATATTTAATATATTTCAAACATTTATTTCGAGCACAATGGGCCTCATAATTGCATGACCTCTCAGTTCCTAGTGTTGAAAATAATCCATATAATATCCAAAAATAATACATGGAAAATTTGAGAACTTACATTATCCCCACCTTAGGGATTTACATACTTGAAATTCCAAAACAAGGGCTACTCTAGAAGATGTTGGTACTAAGCATGAATCTCAGCCTCCCGCTCTCATGTGATCTCCTGAAGATTCATGTTCTTCCACCATACATGCACTAAAGGAATCAATCACCCAAGAGGGGTCCTCTCCTACTGATCCTCTATCTCAACCATATACTTAGAAAAGTTTATTTCATCTTCGATGTCTGGTTCTCCCTAGTTTATAATGTGTGATGGGTCATGCACGTACATCCTCAACTCCAACATGTGTAATATGTAGTGTACCTGGTATAACTGAGATGGTTGAGCTAAGTAGTACACAATCTCACCTCTCTCTGAAATATCTAAAAATGGTTGATGAAACTCAGAGATATCTGGCCACCCTATACAAATCTCTATAATCCACATCGAGGTGAAACCCATAGGAACACATGGTATCCTTCATAAAACTCCAAAGTCCTCTTTTTCTTGTCAGTATAAGAATTTTGATGGATCTGTGGAGTCTTTATCCACTACAAGATAATCTGAATCTTATTTTTTATACCTTCCATGAACACTGGGCCCATGAGTACTGACTCTCAGGGGTCAGTCTAGTAAATTGGTGACCTTATAGGTTTCTCGTACAAAGCCTTAAATGGAACCATACTATTCGTGGAATGGTATCTATTTTTTTATGCAAACTCCACTGGTGTTAAGTGTTCCTCCAAACAATGGAAAAAGTCTTACATGCATTCTCGCAGCATTTCCACTAAAACCTAAATGGTCTGCTCAGTCTTACTGTCAGTTTGGGGGGTGAAACATATTGATAAAGCATAAAAGGCTCCCAAAAGACTCCTATAATTAATTCAACAATTGGGATGTAAAGAGATCATCACAACCAGATACAATCATCGATGGACCTCCATGGAGTTAGACTATCTCCTGAATGTTGAGGTTTCCCAATCTCTCTTCTAAAATCTAATCTTATATAGCTAGTAAGTGGGCCGACTTGGTGAGTCGATCTATAATCACATATATGGAATCATCTACCCTATACATACATGGTAATACCATCATGAAGTCCATTTATATCACTTCCCACTTCCATTAATGCACTTCAAGGTCTTGTGATAAACCTACTAGAACTTGGTGCCCATCCTCCACTTGCTGATAACTAAGGCATCGAGAAACAAACTATGCAACTTATTTCTCTATCCCTGACCACTAAAATAGATGTTGGAGGTCCTAGTACATCTTTTCCACACCTGTATGTACCTCAAAATGATACATATGAAAATATATCAAAACCTCCTCCCACTAAATCACTGTTACCATCATGCATCCTCTAAAAAGAATTACATGCTCCCCACCTTGGAAAAAACCATCTGAAACACTTCTAGTAAATATCTGTGCATGTAGGGTCTCAGAGTAGACATCCCCAAGTTATGCCCCCCAGACTCACTACAAGAGAATAAGGGTAACAACCATTGACTAGAGATAATCTTCTCCATATCCATTTATAAAGGATAACTACAATGAGGCCAACTTCTTTCAAACCTCTTTCAAAAAATAAAAAAAAGATCTCCTACAGAGAGTATTTTCTACCATGTTTTTTCCCATGAGTATATAAAATCTATATGTCATAGTCATGGAGGATCTCTAGCCATATCCAATTTCTCAATTTTTGATTCTTCTGAGAGAAGATATACTTAAGTCTCTTCTCATTGTAGTAGATGATAAACCCCTTGACCATCAAGTAGTGTCATGAAATATTCATAGATAAGACTACTACTAAAAAATCAAGATTGTGGGTAACATGGTTTTGAAAATGTTGTCTCAAATGGAATGACACATAAGAAATCACTACTTACTCTTCATCAGAACAATACCACGAACAGATCCATATGCATCACATAACACTACATACTTGATGCCTTCCTCTGGAAATATCAAGATGGGTGCACTCGTCAGACATTACCTCAACTTCCAAAAAGAATTCTAGAACTTATTTAATCACATGAAAGTATTCCCTTTTATAATAAATGATATCATAGGAACTGATAATTTGGACAAATTAGGTATGCATATCTTGTAATATCCTTCCAACCTAAGTAAGCTTCGCACCTCTGTCACACTCTTAGGTGGATCCCAAAAGGTCTACTACCACTCCATCTATTGAGATAATGTGTCCTAGAAAGTGGACGACTAAAATCTAGAAATGGAACTTTGAGATATTTCTGTAATTTTGGTTCCCTCAGAGTGCGTCTAGAACCATCCTCAAGTGTCTCATGTGGTCCTCCTTAGATTCCGAGTACACAAGGATATCATCGATGAATACTACCATGAACCTGTCTAAGTAAGGATGAAAGATCCAGTTCATGAGTCCCATTAACACTACGGGGGAATTCATTACACCTAAGGGAATCACCAAGTACTCATAGTGATCCTAGAAACATCTGGATGTTGTCTTTGGTATATCTTTGTCTCGTACTCACAACTGGTGATAGCCTGATTTGAGGTCAACCTTCAAGAACCATCATGACCCTCTCAACTGATCAAAGAGGTCATCAATACTTGGAAGTGGATAATTTTTCTTCATGGTCACCTGATTCAAGAACAGGAAGTCCACACACAATCTAAAGCTCTTGTCTGCCTTTTTCTCAAACAAAATTGGGGTTTCCAAGTGTGAAACACTAAGTTGAACAAATCCCTTTCTCTATAAGTCCTCCAAATTCACTCTCATCTCACAAAGATCTACGTGATTTATCTGATATGATATACTATATATAAGTGTCTTCCCATGTTGTAGATCAATATTTATGTCTATCAATTAGTTGGGAGGTAAACCTAGAACATCTTTGAAGAAGGTGTCCCCATACTCCACCACCACTGTAGGAAACTAGTAACATGCACTAAAATAAGGTTAGGTCTATACAACTAATGAATAATTGGTTGATGTAAAACCTCAAGCTTCTACGGTACGTTTCCCTTTGAATAATGTAGTAGCATGTGTTGTACGCAACATCCAGTTCTAACACACACCACAACCGATCAAACTAGCCGTTATGAATAGTAATACATACTTTTTGAAATTATATATATTTTATATTTCAAAATGGACTTCATTTTTGGATTCAGGATATCAAAATTATCCTAAGTTTAATTTTTGGTATTTTTCTGAGAACGTCCAATTTTAATGAATAGTGAAAAATACTTAAAAACAACTTTTTTAATTAAAATAATTTATAGTGATAAATTATATTATTTAGTGGTTTCAAAGTATAATTAGAATATATTTTTACCATTTTATCCAATGGTGTTCATTATAATTAATTTCACTTTGAAATTGGACATAAACAATTGTCAATCTTTTGATATATATTATTTCTTAAAAACACGCTATTTGTTGTGACAGTGGAAATTAATAATAAAATTAATTAATGAAACTTTTATGTTTGGAATTTTGTAAAATAGACATCATTTTTGAATTCGGAATATCAATTATAGCTTAGGGTGAAATTTTGGCATTGTTCTGAAAAACATCAATTTTTGATGAATAGTGAAACTACTAAGTGGTAGTTAAAAAACTGAATTTTTCATAAAACTTAATTTTACCGCTTCTGTGATTGGAATTTCGAAAATCCGAGATACACGGTTAATATCAAGGAGTAAAATGTGGTTCAATGAGATGAAAATAATTTTTAGTGAATAGTAACTTTTTACTTTTATTTACCATGGTTAAAAGTAAATAGGGTAATTAAGGGTACAAATGATATTAATATTACCCTAACACATGTCCTAATTCTATTGGACAAGTTTACCTTGACAAAAAAAACCTTAGAAATATAATATTATCATTTATGTCCACTTGGAGTAAATTAGGAAATTTATTATTATTTAATTCAAAGAAGAGTTAAAAGAGTTAAAATCAAAGTTTATTTACTAAAACATTATTAATATAGGGTTATACATAAGATACATTAGATTGTAAATATTCATTAGAAAGCTAAAAATATTTCCTACATAATGATATTTTATTAATAATTTTTAGACATTAAATAAATTAATTTATTTATGACACAATGATGCTGCAGTAATTACCATAATAGTGAAATATTAAAATAATTGATATTATAAATACCCAAATAAATATAATTTGAGACTTTTAATGAATTAAACTAATTTTATAGGATACTATGACATATTATTATTGATTTAATTGACTTTTTTATAACTAATCATTCTGTTATGAGTTTCAAAAAAATCAATTTGCCAAATAGTGACAAAATTGACATAAAAGAGTTTTTAAAACAAATATTATATTATTAATTGATATTAAATTCCTAAAAATCTAAGGTTAGTCCAAGAGACTTATATCATGATATTTTTATCATTAATGGACCACTTGGGGGTCTCTTAGAGGTATATAATAAGTTTATTAACTATATAATATAAAAATACAAAGTGACATGGTAAGTGTCAAACTAATTAACTAAGAGTTAAAACTAAAAGATAAGGTTAATATAATGACTCAAACTAGTCTAAATTCTATTGGTTGAGTGGTTTTCGACCCATAACAACCTTAAACTTTAAATAATCCAATTTGGAGCCATTAGAAACCGAATATGAATTTATTATAAAATAATATTTCTAGCTTTTCCAAAGGTGCCCCTCACCCCTCTTATAAAAGGGCACTCTCCCTTCTCATTAACTCACACCTTAAAAGCCTTTTGGTTCGTCCAACCTCTTCCCAAATACTCTCTCAACATCCCTCACTTCATCCTAGAGGCTTTCCTTTAGTCAGAAATCCAACCTAAGAGCCCGTTTGATCAAATCAAATGGAAGAACCCGAAGATGAGGTAATGTTTTCACCACCCTTTTTCAAATTCATTTCTTCTTTCACTTCTTCCTTTTTTGTTATTACCATTATAAAATAATAACTCTATTATATTATATATACTATGATGTTATTATAAATATGGTACAACCATATTCAGTATTCTATCCATCCTTTGAATAACATGTCACCATACGTGCGTACGTACGGCTTACCGTCTCAACGTCATGGTGTAATTGTTATTCAATAAATTATTATTTGGATGGGTATAATAATGATGTGTAACTCATGTAAATAATTAATATAATATGATAATGATTCTGTATATATGTTATACCATCCAATTATATATTATTTTAATATCAAAAGAATGATATTGTCGCTCGTGCGTACGTACAGACTACCGTCTCCACAAACGTGATAAGATTCATTATCCATTGTATCCATTCAAGTATAATTCTCATTTGATGATTAATAATAGTATCTAAGGACTCAATATAATTCTGGATATGAATAAGATACAACCTATCCATGACAAACATGGCTTACGTAACAAAACATATAAAAGAAAACGAGTAAGATAACACCCGAAACAACGATAATACTAAGATATTATTAACAAATAAATGTTAAAAGATCATATATGATATCATATTCTTGTATAATTTAATAACAATTATTTCACCATTGTATAGGAGTTTAACCTACCCCAACCAAGGAAAAGTACAAGGTAAGGGTTTATTTCTCAATCTCTTCATTATCCGAGGTTGTTTATACGTAATAATCTTCTGGGATCTCTTTATCATCCACATCCATGTTTCTTAAAAATGTATTTCAAAACATTTTTACTATTTAAAAGAATATGGGTTAAAGTCATTTATACCCTTTTTTGAATTTTTATAATAGGTTTATAAAGGAATCTTTCCGTCATATTCCAAGCAAGGTGCTTTTTTTAACCTTTTCGACAGAATTAAGGTAAGAATGTTTTTTTTAACTTATACGACGGGTGTGGCTATTTTCCGCCATTATAAAATCTTCGAAGCCTCCCTTACAATATTATAAGAATATTTTCGAAGAAAATGTTTTATTTTAGAAATATATGACTCTTAAATGATTTCAAAATAAAAGAGATATTTCTCTAAAAAGAGTTTTGATTTCATCTATGTCAACATCCTTTGATGGATTTTACGCTTATTTGAAGTTGATTTATTTTGAAACAAAACTTCTATATTGTATTGAAGGTTTTTTGATATGTTTGACTGTGGATGTGTTATTTTTATACCATTCATGGTTTATGGATGAAGTATTTACATTTCGTATGCTAGTTTTAATACGAATGTTTATGTTATGTTTAAACCTTTTCATATGGGAATGCATTGGACTTAATATGTGACGGGTGGAGCCCGCTATAGCTCCTCGATGCATCGGTAGGTCTCATGAGAGAAACTAGTGTTTTGTCACAACGCCTTGACAAAATCTTATTTGTAGTCTTGGCATGAGGCCTTGGCTATGTGGTATGATAGTCTGGCATTATGCATTCCATCATTATGAAAGTGGTTATTGATATTGCTTATGATTATTAGATTAGTAGAATATCCATGTGAATAAGTAAATGGCATTATTTCATTTTATTTTTCCATACTATGTTGAAGATCAAGTTTAAAAGGCTTTTGTTTTATTTATACACTTCCTTAAATGTTTATTCTTATTTATGAAGGTTTCTGCTATATTGTTATCCTTACTGGGCATTTGAGCTCACCCCTTTTCTATGTTTTATTTTTTCCCAGGATGTGAAGAAGTAAATTATGAATGACCTGTAGGGATATTATGAGGGGATAATAGTGTGGACTATGGAGACAATATGTTTTTGTATTAGTTTTTCACTTCATGATGTAATGTAAAACTTTATGAATATATCTAGTGTTTCCAAGGCTACTAAACCAATCGGTCTTTCGAGATTTGATCTTTTTTGTGATCATTCCAATGTTATGTAATAATGCACCGACTCTGGGTAACTGGGGTCAGGGTGTTACAGTTGGTATCAGAGGAAGTTTAGTACAAACCTTGGAAGCTAGATTTAGATAAACTCTGATTAGAGCACGTAGACCTAAGATGGACTTTGAGGATTAGTATATAAGAAATTCCTAGAATTTTGGTATTGTAGAGATTTTGTGAGTTTTCCGAGCAGTACATCCCTGTTTGGATACGAGCATTTAGAGGCGGCTCTGGAATAGATGTACCTAGGGGTAAAACCCGAAAACACCGTTTTGAGCCAGACTCGAACGGGAACTGGTGCATGACAACGGGCCTTGCTGCACTCTTGGTTACGACACTCCCGGGGGATATGCTTAGGATAACTCTCATTTTCTTTACAAATAATTATGTAGGGTTTCTGAGTATATACTTCCTCAAAGAAAACATTTTTTATGATTATGGATTATATCCATAAATAGTTCAATTTATGTTAAGTGTTTTATAAGTATGGGATTATGTATTTTGATTCATAAACTGATCTAGTTTATGCCATTGTTTAGAAATGGCGCCTAGTGGAAGAAATGGAAACTGTATAAATGCACGCACTCCATGTAGGGATTTCCCTCCTGCTCAAGATAATTATAGTGGAGATGGTGGTGCAACTGGTGCCGATCAGCTAATCACCATACTGGGACAACTCACTCAGGTTATGAATAATAACCTTAACTGTATGGAGCACCCTGATCCGTATCCTGGAGGATCAATGTTAGATCTCTTCATGAGGCAACAACCACCAGCGTTCAATGGGAGTACAAATCCCTTAGTAGCTGAGCAATGGATAAATTCCCTAGAGAAAATATTTCAGGTTTTGGGGAATAGTGAAAGGGAAAAAGTTATCATGGTAGTTTTTCGCCTCACTGGAGATGCTGATCAATGGTGGTCATTGATTCAAAACACGAATGAAGATGATGAAGTATCAAGTATGGAATGGAAGGAGTTCAAGGATCTTTTTTTTAGAAAAATACTTTCCTCGTGACCATCGAGCAGATATGGAAAGGCAATTTATGAGTCTGAGACAAAAGGTGGATGAGAGTGTCACAAATTATGATGCTAACTTTAAAAGGTTAGCAAGGTATGCTGGAGATTGTATACGTAACCCAAGAAGTAAGATTGATCATTTCTTTGATGGGTTAAAACCATTTCTACATCAATCATTAGTCTCACAATCCTTCTCATCGTACGAAGACATTGTCTCATGTGCTATCAAGACCGAAAAGGAATTCTCTAAGTCATATGACTTTAGAGAAAATCAAGAGAGGAATAGATCTGCTGATCAATTGGGGAATGGAAATAAGGGGAAGAAGTGAAAGGTTGAATATCCATCCTGTGGTAAATGTGCAAAGAAACAGCACGGTACTTGCTTGAAGGTAAGTGGTGTCTGTTACAAGTGTGGTGAAAAAGGCCACCAAGCTCGTGAATGCAAAGGGAATAAGGAAGCTACCAATATTTAATGATACAATTACAGGTAGATGGGACATTATGCAAATTAATTTCCTAAGCGTCAGGGGGATATACCTTAGAAAAGGATAAGGGATCAAGGCCAAGCTTATGCTATCACTACTGCTGAGGTAGAAGCTCCGAAAGATGTGGTGGCAGGTAATTTAATGGTTTCCTCAAGTTTAGAAAATGAATTATTTGATTCTGGATCATCACATTGTTTCGTATCTTCCCAGTTTGCTAAGAAAATTTGATATTACCAATTTGATTTAACAAGGGAGTTGTCAGTTAAAACTCCTAAGGAAAGTATCATTGCAACAAAGTTTTGTGAATCAGTCCCCATTAGAGCAAATAAATGTTCTTTATCTACTAATCTCATCGTCATACCTATGATTGAGTTTGATATAATCCTCGGTATGGACTGGCTTTCAGACTATGATGCAAAGATTTATTATAAGAAGAAAGAGGTTACGATTCTTGATGATGATGATAAGGAACACCTTATCTTTAGAAAAGAATCGTCGCCACCTAATTCTTATCTAGATCCACCCCCAGTAGCTCAACTAAATTCAATTATTGGGGAGTAAGAGAATGAAATTACTGTGGGTGAGGAAAGGAATGTTCAAATAGAGGATGTACCTGTTGTGAAAGAATATGTAGATGTGTTTCCAGAAGATTTACCTGGACATCCTCCAGAACGAGAAGTTGAGTTTTCCATTGATTTAATTCCTGGATCAAGGCCTATATCGAAGACCCCTTATAGAATGTCCACTGTAGAATTAGTTGAAAAAAAGAAACAACTAAATGAATTGAGTAATAAAGGATTTATTCTCCCTAGTGTTTCTCCATGGGGAGCCCCTGTTCTTTTTGTTAAAAGGAAAGATGGATCTATGAGGTTTTGTATCAACTATAGGGAGATCAATTCCATAACAATAAAGAAAAAGTATCCCCTACCTCGCATTGATGATTTATTTGACCAACTACATGGAGCTCAATACTTTTCAAAGATTTACCTTCGATCTGGATACCATCAGTTGTGTGTAAAGAAGGAAGACATTCCGAAGACAGCATTTCAAACCAGGTATGGGCATTACGAGTCTACTATAATGCCTTTTGGATTGACTAATGCACCCTCTGTATTCATGGATCTAATGAATAGAGTTTTCAAGGAATATCTCGATGAATTTTTGGTGGTATTTATTGATGATATCTTGGTATACTCTAAGAGCTACGAGGATCATGAAAGTCACTTGCGCATTATCCTGAAGACTCTGAGAAGACATGAATTATATGGGAAGTTTAGCAAGTGTGAATTCTGGCTTCATGAGATTTCTTTTCTTGGCCATATTGTCTGTAAAGATGGAATCTATGTTGATCCTTATAAGACCAAGGCAATCCAAGAATGGCCAGCACCTACGAGTATAACTGAGGTATGCAGTTTTATTGGTTTGGCAGGTTATTATCGATGTTTCGTCCAGAATTTTTCCCGATTGGCAAACCCATTAACGAAGCTCACACGTAAAGGAGTTCAAATTTGTTTGGACAAAATAGTGTGAATAATGTTTCAAAGAACTGAAGAGAAGATTATTCAATGCTCCTATATTGACTCTACGATCGGGGAATGATGGGTTCGTTATTTATAGTGATGCATCGAAGAAAGGACTTGGTTGTGTCCTTATGCAGAATGATAGGGTTATTGCCTATGCATCACGATAGTTGAAAATTCATGAGAAAAACTATCCTACTCAGGATATTGAGTTATCAGCTGTGATCTTTTCTTTGAATATATGGAGGCACTACCTCTATGGTGAAAAATGTGAGATTTATACTGATCACAAGAGTTTGAAGTATATTTTCTCACAAAAAGAACGCAACATGAGGCAAAGGAGATGGCTTGAATTACTCAAGGATTATGATTGCACGATACACTGCCACCTGGGGAAGGAAAACAAGGTGACAGATGCTTTGAGCAGAAAAGACCATGGAGTTTTGAACAATATGAGAATTGAAAGGGATCCAATTTTCATGGATCTAGTGAAGATGGACATTGGAATAACCAGGGAAGGTGAAACATCAATGCTTTTTTAAATGGTTTCCAAACCATCTTTACTAGAAAGGATTAAGAGTTCTCAGACCAATGATGAAGAATTAAAAAAGAAGATTAAATCTGTGAATGATGGGATATTGAGATACTTTGTGTATGAAGAAGGAATTTTGAAATTCGGGAAGAGGCTTTGTGTTCCCGATATACCTGATCTAAAAAGGGAATTGTTGGATGATGCTCATAGTTCCAATTTCTCTATACAACCTCGGAGCACCAAAATGTATAGAGATTTGAAGGAACATTTTTGGTGGGACAGCATGAAGAGGGAGATTGCTGATTTTGTGTCAAGATGTATGGTTTTTCAACAAGTGAAAGCTGGAAGGCAACATCCTGGTGGAGTATTGCAACCTCTTCCCATACCGGAGTGGAAATGGGACAATATTATGATGGGCTTTATCATGGGGCTACCAAAGACTCCTAGAAGGAATGATGAAATATGGGTTATTGTTGATCGTCTTACCAAGTCAGCACATTTTCATGCTATAATAGAAGATCTACCACTAGAACGTCTAGCAAGACTATATATTAATGAAGTTGTGAGACTTCATGGAGTACCCCTATCGATTGTTTCTGATCGTGATCCCCATTTTACTTCAAGATTCTGGATAAGTCTTTAAAAAGCCTTGGATACTGAACTTCATTTGAGAACTGCCTACCACCCTCAAACAGATGGACAATCAGAACGAACTATTCAAACCATAGAAGACATGTTGAGATTCTACTCACTTGACTTTCAGGGTATGTTGGAACAATATTTACCTCTGGTAGAATTTTCCTATAACAATAGCTTCCATTCGAGTATTCATATGGAACCATATGAAGCATTATACAGAAATAGATGTCGTACACCAACCTTTTGGGATGACATTGGTGAAAGAAAACTTGTAGGTCCAGAACTGGTAGAGGAAACAATGGAAAAGGTGAAGGTAATCCAAAATCACATCAAAGCAGCTCAAAGTAGGCAGAAGAGCTATGCCGATAATCGAAGGAAGGATTTGGAATGTCAAGTCGGTGATCATGTTTTCCTAAAGGTATCTCCATAGAAGAGAGTCATACATTTTGGTAAGAAAGGTAAATTGAGTCCCAGGTACATCAGACCTTTTGAAATTCTAGAACGAATTGGGGCTGTAGCTTACCGATTGGAAATTCCACCAAGTCTCTCCAAAGTTCACGATGTGTTCCACATATCTCTGTTGAGGAAATACATTCCTGAACCAACGCATGTACTCACCTACGATGAATTAGAACTGTAACCTGGTCTGTCTTATTGCGAAGAGCTCGTCAAGATTCTTGATACGAGAGAACAAGTACTAAGAAACCGGACGACGCATCTGGTAAAAGTCTTGTGGAGAAACCATAAGATGGAAGAGGCAACGTGGGAACCCGAGGAACTTATGATGAAGAAACACCCGAGTCTTTTCATGTGGTAGTATTCTAGAAATTTCAAGGACAAAATTATTTGAAGAAGGGGAGAATGTAACACCCCAAGCTTCTACGGTATGTTTCCCTTTGAATAATGTAATAGCATGTGTTGTACGCAACATCGAGTTCTAACACACACCACAACTGATCAAACTAGCCGTTATGAATAGTAATACCTACTTTTTGAAATTATATATATTTTATATTTCAAAATGGACTTCATTTTTGGATTCAGAATATCGAAATTATACTAAGTTGAATTTTTGGTATTTTTCGGAGAATGTCCAATTTTTATGAATAATGAAAAATACTTAAAAACAACTTTTTTAATAAAAATAATTTATAGTGATAAATTATATTATTTTGTGGTTTTAAATTATAATTAGAATATATTTTTACCATTTTATCCAATGTTGTTCATTATAATTAATTTCACTTTGAAATTGGACATAAACAATTGTCAATCTTTTGATATGTATTGTTTCTTAAAAACACGCTATTTGTTGTGACAGCGGGAATTAATAAATAAAATTAATCAATGAAACTTTTATGTTTGTAATTTTTCAAAATAGACATCATTTTTGAATTCGGAATATCAATTATATCTTAGGGTGAAATTTTGGCATTGTTCTGAAAAACTTAAATTTTTGATGAATAGTGAAACTACTAAGTGGTAGTTAAAAAAACTGAATTTTTCATAAAACATAATTTTACCGCTTCTGTAATTGGAATTTCTAAAATCTGAGAGACACGGTTAATATGAAGGAGTAAAATTTGGTTCAATGAGATGAAAATAATTTTTGGTGAATAGTAACTTTTTACTTTTATTTACCACGGTTAAAAGTAAATAGGGTAATTAAGGGTAAAAATGATATTAATATTACCCTTACACAAGTCCTAATTCAATTGGACAAGTGTATCTCGACCAAAAACAACCATAGGAATAAAATATTATCATTTAGGTCCACTTGGATTAGATTAGGACATTTATTATTATTTAATTCCAAGAAGAGCTAAAAGAGTTAATATCAAAGTTTATTTACTAAAATGAATTTAATATAGTGTTTTACATAAGATAAATTAGATTGTAAATATTCATTAGAAAGATAAAAAGATTTCATACATAATGATATTTTATTAATAATTTTTAGACATTAAATAATTTAATTTATTTATGACACAATGATTATGCAGTAATTACCATAATAGTGAAAAATTAAAATAATTGATATTATAAATACCCAAATAAATATAATTTGAGATTTTTAATGAATTAAACTAATTTTATAGGATAATATGACATATTAGTATTTATTTAATTGACTTTTTTCGAACTAATCATTCTGTTATGATTTTTACAAAAATCAATTTTCCAAATAGTGTCAAAATTGACATAAAAGAGTTTTTAAAAACAATATTATATTAATAATTGATATTAAATTCCTAAAAATCTAAGGTTCGGCCAAGGGACTTATATAATGATAGGTGTATCATTAATGGACCACTTTGGGGTCTCTTGGAGGTATATAGTAAGTTTATTAACTATATAATATAAAAATAAAAAGTGACATGGTAAGTGTCAAACTAATTAACTAAGAGTTAAAACTAAAAGATAAGGTTAATATAATGACTCAAACCTGTCTAAATTCTATTAGTTGAGTGGTTTTCTACCCATACCCACCTTAACCTTTAAATAATCCACTTTGGAGCTATTAGAAACTGAATATTAATTTATTATAAAATAATATTTCTAGCTTTTCCAAAGGTGCCCCTCACCCCTCTTATAAAAGGGCACTCTCCCTTCTCATTAACTCACACCTTCAAAGCCTTTTAGTTCGGACAAACTCTGCCCAAATACTCTCTCAAAATCCCCCACTTCATCCTAGAGGCCCTCCTTTAGTCAGAAATCCAACCTAAGAGCCCTTTTGATCAAATCAAAATGAAGAACCCGAAGAAGAGGTAATGTTTTCACCACCCTTTTTCAAATTCATTTCTTCTTCCACTTATTCCTTCTTTGTTATTACCATTCTAAAATAATAACTCCAGTATCTTATATAAACTGTGATTTTATTATAAATATGGTACAACCATATTCAGTATTCTATCCATCCTTTGAATAACATGTCACCATACGTGCGTACGTATGGCTTACCGTCTCCACGTCGGGGTGTAATTGTTATTCAATAAATTATTATTTGGATGGGTATAATAATGATGTTTAACTCATGTAAATAATGAATATAACATGATAATGATTCTGTATATATGTTATACCATCCAATTATATATTATTTTAATATCAAAAGAATGATATTGTCGCTCGTGCGTACGGACGGACTACTGTCTCCACGAACACGATAAGATTCATTCTTCATTGTATCCATTCAAGTATAATTATCATTTGATGATTAATAATAGTATCTAAGGACTTGATATCATTCTAGATATTAATAAGATAAAACCTATTCATGACAAACATGGCTTATGTAACAAAACATAAAAAAGAAAACGAGTAAGATAACACCCAAAACAATAATAATACTAAGATATTATTAACAAATCAATGTTAAAATATCATATATGATATCATATTCTTGTATAATTTAATAACAATTATTTCACCAATATACATGAGGTTAACCTACCCCAACCAAGGAGAAGTACAAGGTGAGGGTTTATTTTTCAATCTCTTCATTATCCGAGGTTGTTTATACGTAATAATCTACTGGGATCACTTTATCATCCACATCCATGTTTCTTTAAAATGTATTTCAAAACATTTTTACTATTTACAATAATATGGTTTAAAGTCATTTATACCCTTTTTTGAATTTTTATAAGAGGTTTATAAATGAATCTTTCCGTCCTTTTCCAAACAAGGTGCTTTTTTTAACCTTTTCGACAGAATTAAGATAAGATTGTTTTTTTTAACTTATACGGCGGGTGTGGATATTTTCCGCCGTTATAAAATCTTCGAATATTCCCGTACAATCATATAAGAATATTTTCAAAGAAAATGTTTTATTTTAGAAATATATGACTCTTAAATGATTTCAAAATAAAATAAATATTTCTCTAAAAAGAGTTTTGATTTCATCTATGTCAACATCCTTTGATGGATTTTACGCTTATTTGAAGTTGATTTATTATGAAACAAAAATTATATATTTTATTGAAGGTTTTGTGATATGTTTGACTGTGGATGTGTTATTTTTATACCATTCATGGTTTATGGATGAAGTATTTGTATTTCGTATGCTATTTTTAATACAAATGTTTATGTTATGTTTAAACCTTCTCATATGGGAATGCATTGGACTTAATATTTTACGGGTGGAGCCCGCTATAGCTCCTCGATGCATCGGTAGGTCTCATGAGACAAACTAGTTTCTTGGCACAAGGCCTTGAAAAAATCTTATTTTTAGTCTTGGAACGAGGCCTTGGCTATGTGGTTATGATAGTTTGGCATTATGCATTCCATCATTATGAAAGTGGTTATTGATATTGCATGTGATTATTAGATTATTAGAATATCCATGTGAATAAGTAAATGGAATTATTTCATTTTATCTTTCCATACAATGTTGAAGTTCAAGTTTAAAAGGCTTTTGTTTTAGTTATACACTGCCTTAAATGTTTATTCTTATTTATGAAGGTTTCTGCTATATTGTTATCCTTACTGGGCATTTGAGCTCACCCCTTTTCTATGTTTTTTCCCAGGATGTGAAGAAGTAAATTATGAATGACCTGTAGGGATATTATGAGGGGATAATAGTGTGGACTATGGAGACAATATGTCGTTTTAGTAGTTTTTCACTTCATGATGTAATGCAAAACTTTATGAAAATATCTAGTGTTTACAAGGCTACTAAACCAATCGGTATTTCGAGATTTGATCTTTCTTATGATCATGCCAATGTTATGTAATAATGCACCGACTCTAGGTAACTGGGGTCGGGGCATTACAGTTGAAACCTCCTATGCATGAGTCTATCAAGGTCTTCATGGGTTAACTTTTCACCAATAAAAGAAAACCTGGTTCTGTCACCATGAACACACCACACCCTTCACCTAAAATAGTCAATCTAAGCGTAAACTATGGATAACCTATCCATACCAAGAATGACATCGTAAGAACATGATATTGATACCAAGATATCCCAACTGAAAAACTAACCTACAAGAGATAGGTCATACTATTGGTATGAGTGTGTGATCCCCAAGTATTTTCTAGTAGGAGTCTTCAAGCGTAAGGATCAAGTCTACAGTTCAACCAAAATCTCTTAGTCTCGAACAATATATGTGGAGATAAAATAATGACTAGCACCTGTGTCTATAAATACTATAAATAAAGAAAAAAGAAACATATCATACCTAGAATCATTAATGAAGCCTCTAGGTCATAATATTTGACCGCCTATAGTTGTCCACTCCCTTGTCCCCTACCTCCCTGAGCCTGGCATGGAACACCTGGGGGTAGTGGTGGTAATAATTAAAAACATCGACCACCTCTTATTTCTATCCTAGATCCTCTACCATAATTTATGCCATATGGACCCACCTAATCCTAATGATGTATCTACCTCGGTGTCCCATATATATTTTCTCTTTTAATTTTATGGTAGGTTGGGCAATCTCAAGAATGGTATCCCCTACCATCACATGAGTATAACCGTCTCTCTCTAGGCTGACTGGACCCACCCTGTAACCCCTAAATTGTAGATCCTATGTCCTGGGACCTCTTCTATAAATTTATTCCATGTTCAGGTCTCTAAGATTGACATTTTCTTCCAACCATTGAGGTCTCTGCTCCTACTTTCCCACTGTTGACAACCACCGGTTGTATCTGATCAACCAGGAAACTGTCAACCACCAAATATCGCTCTAGTACCCCAGCATAGGTAGGAATTAATAGAGGGATAAAACTTGCTCAAATTTCTCTATAAAGACCTCCCTCAATGTTATGATCCATGAAGAAATGATCTTAAACCATATACATTGAGTACTTGGAGAGGTTGGTAAACCTCGATAAATACTCAGCTACTGTCACACTGTCCTATTAGAGTTGTAGAAGCTCCTGGATATGTACAATCCTCAACATATCTAGAGATAACTCTTCTATGAAAATGTTTTCAAAACTTTTCCATGAAAGAGTTTATTCATAATAAGACTGAGTAACCAAACCCCACCATTTCCCTACTATTCCGTGAAGAAGGATCGTTGTCAGTACCACCATCTGATATGCCATTAACCTGACTAGATAGAAAACTCAGGTCACGACCTCAACCAAGTCCTCATCCACCTATGGGTCAGGATCAACTCATAACTTGAGGGTTATCTATCTCTAGAACTCGTGAAGCGAGCTCAGCATGCACACCTCATCTTTTGGTATTGCGGGTACCACGTGCTTCTCTACAGGTGTTGGTATAGATGGTGCACCACCTAAAGGTAGAACCTTAGGAATTGGTCCCAGAATCGATGCCTTGTCACTGAGGGGATAATCCTCATGATCATCATGTTGATTTATAGTTGGCATACATAACGTAGAAATACTAAAACAAACAAGATGTACCAAGGTTAATGAGTATATCTGTATAGATAACTCAAGAATTACAAGGAAATCACAACTCATTCTTATATGATGCATGTACCATTGTTTTCCCTACAACCAATGTTCTCGTGTACTATGTTGAAAAGCATGTGATAAGAGTCCTGGTGTATGGATACGTCGATCGTCACACCAACACTAGATACCCTGTCCTGAAATCCAAACGTGAAACAGTTAACACTATTTCCACAAACCAAGCTCACATTCTCTCAGTCCTAAGGTAAAACAGACCACCTATGACACCACTCTGTCATTACCCTTCTTAGTGGGGATCATTCCATGAATTTCCAATCCCACCTCCAATAGGCTAGGGTCTGATGACTGACACCGAGTAGGCATATCACTAACATGGGAGGCATTTCCTAAGTACCTATACACACACACACACACATGCATCTCCATTCCCAAAAAATGTTGAAATGTAAAACCAACTAAACAAAAATTTCATGAATATATCTATATCACACAACCAGAGTACAATAGGAAGTAAAGGAAAATAAATAGGGCAAAATACAATCCCACCACAATGATTATGTAACACATGTCTAACCTGAAAGTAAATGTATTGGGTTGCTATCTAAAATCCATAGGAACACACCTCAGTCTATCTATTCTCACTAAGTATTCTATGGTCCTGGTCTACCTAAGACTCTGACAAAAAGGTCGATCATCTATACAAGACATGGCATGTGTGGGAAAAGCCCATGCAGGGGTGAGTATAACAATACTCTATAGGACACCCTAAAACCCCAAGGCATACAAAAATGGAAAGTAGAGTCAAATATACATAATTATATGTCTATAATACATATAGAAAGAATATCCATATATACTCAATAAATACATGAATTCTTGAGGTAATCCACATCCATAGTATACCAGCCCTTGGATTTCAGCTTGAGGTTTCCACAAATCATTTATCTGGGAGAACGCACTTCTGAGTTCGATAGCACTGATGACATACATCTGAGAGGTACTTCTCATTGGGTCTTTTCATGAGAAATAACATGTAGATTGTCTGAAGATATATGATAAATAGATGGGGATCAATTCCAAGGCCATAGAGTAATACTAACAAACTCAATCTAGATTAACCTAATAAGTAGAGGATCTAAACCCATGTAGTATTGGTCATGATGATACAAATAATCCACCTAGGTTGTGAAGATGAATAGAAGATCTCACATTGGGACTCTTGGAGGGATTCTAATGACACTATCTAGGAAGTCATGTTGAAGGGATCGTAGTCCTAAGAGTAGGAAATGATCCATACCAACCTTTAGTGAAAGGATAAGTGGAATAAAACCTAAAAAAATATCCAAGATATGAAGGAAAAGAGATCTAAGACATTTATAAAAGAGTTCATGACATGTAGTAGGGGTTACACATCATGTCCTTTAACCCCAGGCTCTGCCCTTGTAAATGAACTTGTCATCAAGCAGTGTCCATGTAGAAGAAAAGTACACAGCATGTAGTGGTTTCCCACATAGTGTACCTATATCTGGGGTCCAACCAATGTACTCCATCCTTGTGCTAGTACATCGTGTTATCCCATATATATGTTCTCATGTACTAGTGCATGGGGTAGCCCTTGTACAAGGTCCAGTTTGTTCCTTGTGGGGGAGTACACGCTGCGTATGCAACCCATGTACTCCACCCCAAGTCTATGTGATCTCTAAAGTACACACCAAGTATTTAGGTAGGGACCTCATATCATGTGATAGGGTCACACACCATGTATTTTTTTAACTTCCCTCTGAAACCCTAACCGCTGCTTAGGGGGTCCACATGCCATGTAATCCTAGATTACATGTCGTGTGGTTCACAGTTTTCCAAAATCCTAGGAGCTTCTCCCATGTGTCTCATCAGCTGTCGGATTTCAATATGATTTTTGTTTCATCGCTAAATCGAATATACAAACTTGTCTGATCCTTTCCATTATCAAACATCACATCCCATTTCCAGATCTGCTCAGAATATGAATCAAATCATTGTTCATTTTTGTGCACCGAAGAACGTGAATTCAGGTATTCATCATCATATGAATCACTCCATCTCTATCATCGCACCTCCATTGTATTGTGCCGATCTCAGATCTAGGATATCGGATCATTTCACTAATAAATGGGTGAACAATAATTGATTAATCAGGATTCATTGAGCTGTGGGACAAACAAAGAACACATGTGATGAATGATGAATGGGGAGAGAAAAGAACAATAAAAAATGGAGTAATGGACCTCGATCAATGTTTATGTTGATATAGATATGTTTCCATTAGAATGAAAATGAATAAATCAATAATCATAATATAATATCTCATTAAAACCCCACAATCATACCCATCTGAGTAGATGATTGATCCGCAGAACAATCTATTTATTGATTAGTCAATTATCATTATAGAAATAAAGAATGAGGAATAAAAAAATAAAAAAACATTCCCTACCTCTATTTGCCTCAATTTATAATGAAAAATGATGTGTCATCATCATCATCATTGGAAATATCCATTTAATATGACATGTGTTGATATTCGATCTGTAATTCTATCATCATTCACTTGAGAGGATTTTCTAAGGCTCTATCCAACTATCCGCCAATGGCTCTAGGGTTATGCGGCTAACCCTGATATTTATTCTTAATAGTATATTTAAATACTAACCATTTGTAGCATCAAAAAAAATTAAATAATATGATTTATTTAAATTATTTTATTCATTTCTAATCTCGTGATGACTCTTCTACAAACGACATGCGCTGACTAATGATAAGTCGTTCCTAAGGTAAATCTCACATTCTAAATTCAACGATGCCCTTAGATTTCTGATCTGGGAACCCATTTAAAAGATATTACACTTATTCATGATTTTTTTTTTTGCATGTTATTTAATATATTTAATATATTTCAAACATTTATTCATGGAACACTAGGTATTGTAATTGCACGCCGTATCAGTGTATGGTCTTGAAAATAATCCATATAATATCCAAAAATAATACATGTAAAATTAGATACATTGTAATAAATATAATTGTAAATGGTAAAAATAAGAATATAGATAAATTAAAAGCATGTAGATGAATAATTTCATTATAACCCAAAGAACCAATGTTTTAGTTAACAAAAACAAATATAAATTTGTAAACATCTAAAACAAAAAGAAATTGATAGATAGAACATGAAATGGAATTTTGAACCACTATAGTTTCCTTGAAATTATTATAAAAGTTACCCATATAGTACTACATACACCACACAAAATGAAACTAGTGGTGGATATGATATAAGTCTTAAAAGATGAAAATTAAGATGGAAAATACCCTTAAATTGTATTCTTACTTTGTTAAATGTGCACTAACTTCATGCATAGAAAAAATAAATCTCTTAATAACTTATTTCCTAACCATATTCATATATATTTCCTATTATATTCTTAAATTATAATTATTTATTACACCATTACTATTTGGTTATGGTTTATTTTCATTATCTAGTGTTTGTAATTTTAATTGTTCATTACATTCCTTGTAATGTCAATGTCAATCCCCGTTATTTAATACCAATTATAAAACTACTAGTTTATTAAAGGATCAAGAATATATGTTCTATAATTACTTATAAAGTTCTAATTTCAATCCATAAGAGTTTCATTTATGGTTATTAGAGATGAAATCGATGGCGTGCTGGTTTTGGTAATTTTTAATGGAAAAGGGTGGTATAATAATAAGATAGATATTAATATAAAATTTAATAAACCTTAAATGAAACATTTTTTCTGATTTATATATAATAATATAAATAGTTAAATTTTCATATTCATCCATGATACAAATTTATAACACTATTTATGAATACGGATAAACGGACACAAACAAAAACATGTTATAATTGATGGGTGATCATGGTTAAGAAAGTGATTCCTTGGGAATAAAATAGTTATTACATAAGTATAGTTATATTAATTATATTATTTTAATATGGTGAAACTAATTTAAAAATTGTTAGATAAATAAAAAACTCTAGATTAAAAATGAAATTTTTTGCTTCATTGAGGTGGTAGTCCATACTTACACGTAGGTGAATATCTCATTTTCCATAGAATGAAAATAAAGTAGAAATTGGAATGCATTTTTTGAATATTAATAATGTTTTAAATAGAATATTTAGTCATTAAATATTCCATTTTAACAGTCCATTTAACACAAATGATATTTTCATTTAATGAATGGTTTGGAGGAAGGTTGAAAATGATTATATCATTACCATAAAAATGGTATAGTATAATTATTATAATGATTTATTTTTTCACCATTGGTTATTTATATTTGGAGGAGGTGTAAAAATGATAGGAAATGAAGTGAAAAAAGAATAATTGACAATTTTACCTTATTAATTGAAAAAACTCCTTTGTAAAATGGATTAAGGATTTTACAGATGGTATTTTGAGAAGAATAGAACATATAATATGTTTCTAGGAGTACAGGGGAGTTATTTTAGAAGTTTCTGATCGAATCTAAGAGGATTGGGATGTAAGGAGATGTGGGGTGGAGATAACTCTATTTATAAGGGAGGGGAGTGGAAAATTTTTAATAATATAAAAGGAAAAGTCTCTATTTAAAGGCCATGTGGTTCCAAAATTGAAAAATAAATTCTTTGAGTAAATTATTTAGTTAGATAAATCCTAAAACATATATTTTTAACATGTTTTTAGCATGTTTTTATGTATTTTCTTTTAGATTTTTCACTTTTATCATTTTTACCATGGTAACTAATCTTTACCTTTGTAATTTATATTTTATGCCTAAAAATAAAATGCAATTTTTTACATGATTTGGAAATAATTATTCCAAGTATGAAATCTATTTTATAAAATAAAATTTATAAGGATGATAAAAATAAATTTTATATAAACACAAATAACACGTAAATACTATTTATTTAGAAAATATGTATTTTTTTACTTAAAAGTGTTACTGATATAAAATTATCATTTTTGTTGATTTTTATGAAATTAATCAGTTTATTATTTACCAAATAAGTGTTATATATGTTTAAAAGTAATAAAAATCATAATTCATCATTTTTGAAACATAATTAAATGAAATAGACCAAATAATAATTATTAAAATAAATATTACATAAGTTTCAAAAATATAAACAAGGTTTTTCTAAATTTATAATAGTATATTTTTAAATTAATAATTTTACTCCTTAAAAAAAGTATTATTCATGAAAAATGATTTACATGTTTTATATTCAAACATAGTTTATGGTAATGTAAGAAAAGCTACGATATTTGTAAAAATATTATTTTGTATTATTCACCTAAAAATAAATCTTTTTATAAACATATCAAAAATTCATCCTAATATAATTTTTACATAATTAATTCAAAAAAAGTTTATTTCATCAAATTCATATTCAAAAATTATATATTTATCTTTTAAATGAAAATAAAAAATATAGAAAAATATTATTTTTATAAAAAAAATTAACTTTTAAACTTTAAATATTCATAATCCTATTTCATATAAATTTATATTTAAATGAGAATCAATATATTAGTTTGAAATATTAAATACTATCAATATCATATTTTAAAAGTGATAAATCTAATTTATTTATTAAAATACACATCTATTTAAAAAAGTCTTTGGAAAATATCCATTTTATCATTTAATAGTTTTAATCAAAATTAATTAATTATTTCTCTTATAACCCTTAAATTTAATAAATTCATAAATAATTGTTTTAATTAATCATAATATATAAGGAATTTAAATATATTATTTTATAAAAATTCATTTTATTAACTTGTTATTTACTTGGGGCTTTATTGTTATTGTGACCATCTTATTGATGTTTCATATCCTATTTCATTATTTTAATAAGGTGTATCCTGATTTTTTTAAATGATCATATGAATATGAAAACTCAATCCTAAGATGTCTTCTCTAATGAAACTGTCATATCAACCTATTATACTTTTGGTTCAAGTATGATATAATTGGATTAACCCATCACCCGTTTAATTTAACCTTGGTTTTCTATGGTTATTTTACTATTAGATTTTCTAACCTAACTAGTTATATTTTACATCCTTAAATTCCATTTAAATCCATTAAAATTGTTCATAAAGAGTATATGAATCAACAAAAAAATACTCTCCAAGAGTTTCAAACCTGGTGCATAATTAGGAATTGTTGTCATGCAACAGGTGAAGATCAAGTTAATACCCAACCATCCTTTAAGGTTTCTTACCACTCGATGCATTGATGAGAAAGCCTATATCCAATTATAGAATAAAAACTACATAAACAACCTATATCAACTATAGAAATGGGATTTTTCAGTGAAAAAATAATTGTAAATTGAATCGTTGTTAAAATTATATCGGACTTTATCAACACTTTATTTTAGGACTGATAAAGGTCCCTATTATCATCACTTTTTAGCACTGATAAAGGTAGATCTTATCAATTCTTTTATTATCACTCCTAAAGGCTATAGTAGCTACTATAAAACATGAATCCCTATAGCATCCCTATAACAGAACCATATTAGAGACACATAATAAAATTACAATATAAATATTACATAAAACCATATTGAAATAATAATATTACATTTCACTATCATCTCAATTCAAAATTTACATAAAAATATTTACATTGATGTTATATTTATAATTAATCAAAAGAATTATAACCCAATATATAGAATCAAAACTCTTATAACAGAAATTATCCAATGATCAACCTCCGTAAAATAATTTTTCTTTGCAATTAAACCAATGTTATTTTAGTAATAGTACATACAAAATAAATAAATAATAATTTTAATATTATATAATCGACATTAGATAAAGTATATTTTTAATTACTGAATATATTAATGAAAATGTTAGTTATATTACTAATTATATTATTAATTAATATAATTTTAATTCTATATTAATTATTAACTACACTATTAGTAAATTATTATAGTATGAATTATTAATTGCATTTTTAATTAGTAATATATGTATAAATTATATTGTTAATTAATGAATATATTAATGATATTATCATTATTTTATTATCGTAATTACTTAATAAATATATAATTAATCTAAAATGACATTTTAACATTGAAAACATGAACTTTGAGTTATATCGGGCACATTGTTTGTTGGATTGATGCCTGATTGATTCCTACATGTCACAAATGAATTATGGATTATTTTCAAAATTTTCAAAAATAATATGAATTTTTTTACCTGGTTTTCAAAATCTGGAATGTTTTTTAAACTAAAATGACACTTTTATATTGAAAACATTCACTTTGATTCATACCAGACACATCATATATCGGATTGAAGTATGGTCAATTCCTATACATCACAAATGAATTATGAATCATTACCCTAATGTTTGAAAATAATCAGAGATTATTTACAAGGTTTTGACAATGTAAGGTGTTTTTTAAACTAAAATGACTCTTTTATATTAAAAACAAAAACATTGATTCATACTGAATACATCATGTGTCAGATTGACATACGGTCAATTCCTGTACATCAAAAAAGAATTTTTGACTAGTTTCCAAAATTTTGAAAACAATATGACTTTATTTGAAAAGTTTTCGATATGTGATACACATTTTAAACTGAAATGACACTTTTATATTATAAACATACACTTTGATTCATACCAACTACATCATTTATTAGAATTTCATGTAGTCAATTCCTATACATCACAAATTAATTCTGAGTCATTTTCCTAAATTTTGAAAGAAATATCCGAGCTCATTTTCTTGGTTTTGACTATGTGACATGTGTTTTAAACTAAAATGAAACTTATATTAAAAACATAAACTTGGATTAATACCAGCCACATCATGTTTCCGATTAATGTGAGGTAAACTACTACACATTATAAATGAATTTTGGATTGTTTTCCTAAGGTTTGAAAAAAATTTGAGCTCATTTTCTCTGTTTTGGTTATGTGATGTGCGTTTTAAACTAAAATAAAAATTCTATATTGAAAAAACATACATTGAGTCATACTGGACACATTGTGTTTCAGATTCACATTTAGTCAATTTCTACACATTAAAAATAAATTATAGATTATTGTCCTAAAGTTTGAAAATAATTGGATCTTGTTTGCTATGTTTTGGATTTGTGACACGTATTTGTTTACTAAAATAACAAACACTTTGATTCATACCTACCAAATCATGTGTATAATTTACATGTAGTAAATTTTTATTTGTATGAAATGATTTTTTTATCATTATCAAAAAGTTTTAAAACAATATAATCTTGTTTTCATAGTTTTTCCTATGTGATTCTCATTTTTAATTAAAATGACAATTATAAAAAAAATGCACTTTGAGTCATATCAGCCACATCGTGTGTTGGATTTAGGTACATGTAATTACTAAACATTAAAATTGAATTATAGATCATTTTACTAATGTTTTAAAACAGTCCATGTTCATTTTCTTAGTTTTGGATTTTTGACACATGTTTAAAACTAAAATAGAACTTTTATATTGAAAACACGCAGTTTTATTCATAACAACCACACCGTGTATCGTATTGATGTGTAGTCAATTCCTACACTTCAAAAATGAATTAGGGATCATTTTTTTAATGACTGAAAAAATTATATTTTTTATTAGTTTTGGTTATGTGATGAGTGTTTTAAACCAAAATAGTAGTTCTATATTGAAGACATGAAATTAGAGTCATACTATCCACATCACTTATCAGATTGACTAATGATAAATCCTACACATCACAAATTAATTATGAATCATTTTCCATAAGTTTAAAAAAAATATGAGATCATTTCCTTACATTTGTCTATGTGATGAACATTTTAAACTAAAATGAAACTTTTAAATTGAAAACACCTACATTGAGTCTGTTTGGACATATTGTGTGTTGAATTTACATATGGTATATTCCTTCACATTAAAAAAATTATAGGACATTTTAATAAATTTTGAAAACAATCTAAGCTCATTTACTTGAATTGGGATATATGATGGGTATTATAAACTAAAATAACACACAAATTGAGTCATACTGAACATATCATGTGTTAGATTGACTTGTAGTAAATTACTATATGTCTATAATGGATTTTAGATCATTTTACTAAATCTTTAAAAATATATGATATTATTTACTCATTATTGGATATGTGATGCACATTTAAACCAAAATGACGCTTTTATATTGAAAATGCACACTTTAATTCATAATAACAACATCGTGTGTCAGATTGATGTGTGGTCATTTCCAACACAAAAAAATGGATTACGGATCATTTTAATAAATTTTGGAAAAAAATATGAGATCATTTTCTTAGTTTTGGCTATGTGATGTGCGTTTTAAACTAAAATGCTGCTTTTATATTGGAAACATGTACTTTAATTCATATCAATCACATCATGAGTCATATTGGTATGCAGTCAATTTCTATACATAAAAAAGAATTATGGATCATTTTCCAAAATCTTGAAAACAGTCTGATAATTTTTTCTCAGTTTTGGCTATGGGAAACATGTTTTTAAATAAAATAGAACTTTTAAATTAATAACATGATCTTGGAGTCATAATAGACACATCATGTGTTGTATTTACATGAGGTCAATTCCTACATCTCATAATTGAATTATAGATCATTATCCCAAATTTTTAAAACAATCCAAGATAATTTTCTTGGTTTTGGATTTGTGACATGTGTTTTAAACTAAAATAGCACTTTAAATGTGAAATACACACTTTGAGTCATACCGGCCACATCATGTGTCAGAGTGATGTTTATTTAATTCTTATTTCTCAAAAATGGATTACGTATTGTTTTATTAAATTTTAAAAAATAATCTAACATTGTTTACTCTTTTTTTGATATGTGACATGAGTTTTATACTAAAATAACACAAAAATTGAATCATATTGAGCACATCATGTTTTAGATTAACAAGTACTTGATTCTAATACATATCAAATGAATTGTGGATAGTGGACCTAATTTTCTAAAATATAATTATATTTTTTACTCAGATTTTGATATGTAGCATTCATTTTAAACTAAAAAGACACTTTTAAAATAAAAATGCACACTATTAGTCATACCAACTACATCATGTGTTATATTGACATGTGGTTAATTTATATAAACAAAAAAATGAATTATAGAGTAGTGTCTTAATAATGGAAAATAATATAATCTCATTTTTTGTCTTTGAAAATTTTATGCATGTTTTAAAATAAAATGACACTTTTATACTAAAAACATGTACTTTGAGTCATACTGGCTGCATCATGTGTTGGATTGATGTGTGGCTGATTCCTAATCACCAAAAAAATGGAACATTTTCTTAAGGCTTCAGGATATTCTAAGTTAAAAAATTGTAAATAAATAAAATTTTTAGTTATCCTACAATAACTTATGAAAAAAGTAGAGTTTCCCTTCAGTAACTAAAGAAAAATTAAAGTTACCCTTTAATAACATAATAAATATACAGATTAAACTTTAGTGGATTAAGAAATATTCAATTTAACCTTTAATAACTTTAGAAAATTTCTAGATAAACTTCAGTAACTTATTGAATATTCGAGTTACTCTTTAGAAGCTAAATAAATATTCAATCAACCCTTCAATAACTTAAAAAAATTATGTTACCCCTCAGTGAATTAAGAAATATTTTAGTCACCCTTAATTAACCTAATAAATATTAAAGTTTCCCTTAACTAACTTAATAAATTTATGACTTTCCATTTAGTAACTTAAGAAATCTTTTAAGTAACCCTTCATTAACTTAATAAATTTTCAAGTTACACATCATTCTAGTCACATTGTGTGTCAGATTTCATGAGGTTAGTTTCTACACATCAAAAATTAATTCTGGATTATTTTCCTAAATTTTAAAGATAATATGAGTTAATTTAATTTTTTTTCCTATGTGATGTATGTTTTAGAGTAATATGATAATTTTAATGTGAAAACATGAAATTTTAGTCATTTCAGGCACATCGTGTGTCAGGTTTACATGAACTCAATTCCTACTTGTCACACATTAATTATGGATCATTCTAAAAATGATTTAAAACAATCTAATCTCATTTTCTTTATTTTTATTAATGTGTATCATATTTGAAACAAAAATGAAACTTTTATATTGAAAACATGCGCTTTGAGTCATACTGACAAAATAGTGAGTCATATTGATGTTCAGTTAATTCCTACACATCACAAATGAAATATGGATTAGTTTTCAGAATTTTGAAAATAACTTGTTCTCATTTTCTTGGTTATGGAGTTGTTACATTTTTTATAAAGTAAAATGACACTTTTAATGTTAAAACACACACTTTGAGTCATACCAACAACATAGTGTGTTAGATTGATGTGCGGTCAATTCTAGTAACTCGCAAATTAATTATGGATAATTTTCTTAATGTTTGAAAACAATATGATCTTTTTTGTTTGGATTTGGATTCACGGTATGTGTTTTAAACTAAAATGGAACTTTTAATGTGAAAACAAACACTTTGAGTCATACAAACCGCATCATGTGTCAGATTGACATGAAATAAATTACTATATTCCAAAAATAAATTATTGAATATTGTACTAAATTATCAAGACAATATAAACTTGTTTTCTTCGTTTTGGCTTTGTGATGGATTTTTAAACTAAAATCACACATTTAATGTGAAAATATGCACTTTAAATCATACCGTCTATATCATGTGTCTGGTTGATGTACGGTTAATTACTACATGTCAAAAATGAATTATGGATCATTTGTCATAAATTTTGAGTACAATTTAAGCTCATTTACTTGATTTTTACAATGTGAAATGTGATTTAAAATAAAATGATGCATTTATATTAGAAACACACACTTGGATTCATACCAACACATCATATATCAAATTGATGTGTGGTCAATTTCTATATATTAAAAATTAATTATGGATATTTTTTCTAAATTTGGAAAATAATCTGAGATCATTTTCACCGTTTTGACAATAAAACAGTTATTTTAAGATAAATTTCCTTATATATTTCAAGTGACATCTCAAAATTTACATCTTCACACCCTAATTAATCTTTATTCGTAGTTAATTTTTCATTTATTCCTTGTGATTTGGATTTAAAAATGGGTTATGAATATCTTTTTTTATTTATAGTATCTTTTATTATCATGTTTTTGATTGAATAAAATGTGAACGTAAAGTAATTTAGCATTCTTATTCATTGTGGAGTTATAAGTGATTGTAACAAGGTCCATAATAAATTTAAAAACTCATTAAAAGACTAAAATACATGAAATGAAAATAATGTTGCTATAAGTATGGATTTACTTTAACTATAAGTGGGTAATATGTCATAATATTTGTGGGTAGAGGGATCCTTGACACATTTCCCTCTCTATGTTATCTCAGTTGCATCCTTGAAGTCTAATCTCTCATGAGCATGATCATCTACAGATACATTACTAGCTCTACCAATGTCTATAGAGAATAAACCTTCATGATACTTATCTGTTAGTAACTGCTCAAATATTTCTTGCTCTATATGTTCATCACTAAAACTTTTTACAATTTCTACCAACTCATCATAATCCCTAAAGGAAGGAAATTAGTGAATAGTTTAAAATAAATTCATTAACAATTGATAATACACCCTCTGGGAGAATTTAAAAATTATAATAACTATATTAAGATTGATGTACTCACATGGGATATGGATTTTGTAAATGTATCTGAAAGGTTGAATTGAATTCAAACTGTATCCATAGTTATAGGTGGATTTGAATTTATCATAAATCATAATCCATAAAATTGTGTCTTTTTATCAAGAAGTTTCTATTATATATACTATATTAAACACCCTCAATCAAAACATTAATATTGTTTTCATCCGGTAGAGGAACTAAAGGTGGTGGAGGATAATAAAAAATCTAGCCTTGCTCAAAAAGGGTTGTAAAACAATGGTGGGGTTAGAATTATTTTAGAATTATGGGTGGATCAAATCTAAAAAATATTTTTATGGAAGTTGAATATGTATTATTATAATAAAAATAAAAATAATAGATATCACATACTGCATGAATTTTATTTTAGGAAAAATAATATTTAAGCATTATGATGTTAATTTTTCACATCCCAAATGTATCTTTTAGTTTATAGTTTGTACTAGATCATAGACATAATAGGTAATCACATCAACTTTATTTTAGCAAACATTATGACACTATAAAATATGTACACTTGTCTCTAAATAAATTTACGTATTATTTTGAGTACATAGATTATTGGTAGTCTTAGTAGTATAATAAAAATATAGATAAAAAACAATAAACAAATATTTAAAATGAAATTCTAATTACCTTCATATATTACCTATTCAGGGATTCTAGTTTGTTGATGGTATATAATATCCTTCACATGTTTTTAAACGTAATATCCATAATCTTTATCATAATTGTTTTCGAACACTGTAGAAAAAATCACCAAAATGAGAAATTGTTTTGAAATATGTTTTGATAATTAAATCATAATATATACACCTTAATCAATTTCAATTTTAATACATCCATAGGCATATTGTGCTTAGTCATGGACCTCATACCATGATTTAGATGATATTTATAGACCACTATATCATAACAGAATTCTTGTTAAAACAAAAACTAAAAGGTATAATTTGAGTATTATCTATAAAATATTTATTTAAGTGCATCAAAAACTCCCAATAGACATCATGTGTGGTCAATTTTTTTGAAATCCATTCGTTAGATCTGAAAAATAAACATTCAGGGTTTCCAAATTGATTTCAATTAGAATCTAATATATCCTAAAAAACCAATACATATTATTAATGAAAAAAGGAAAAATATAATTTATATGATTAGATTATATAATTTTACTCCTATATTATTGGAGTCAAGAGGAGTCTATCATTTTTTATTTTCTTTTCAAATTAAATTATTAAGTCATCTATTTTCTTTTTAATTTCTCGCAATTCCAATGAAACTTTTTCCATTGAAATAATGAAGGATTAATGAGTTAAAATACTACTTCTTTGGGTTTCTCCTTTATATAGTAGTAATATATAAATCTATATAAAATGTTAATATTTATTATCTTTAATGAACATAGTAGATAATTTTTTTGATAAATAGATTATGAAAATAAACCTGATGTATGTTTTCATAATTTATATTCTCATCCATTCAAACTTGATATTCTCATTTATACTCTCAAGACCAACCACAATTAGAATGTCATACACAAATATTTATTCATCATATTCAATATAGTAAATATTTTCAACTTTTAATATCGTATACATATGAACTGGTAATGTTAATATATGTGGTAATGGAACTGGTGGGGTAAAGGTACCCTTAGAATCTCCTATTTATTTCTTAGTTGACCCACTAGATTTTCAGGATTCAACCTTTTTTTGATTATTTTTGTCCATATATAAAACCATAACTCATTTGAAACATTTTATTATCAACTTTTAAAGGTTTTTTATTTGAAAAACTTTCTTAAATACATACCTCATGTAACTTGATAAGATTAAAACCCTATTGAATAAATGTTCTAAAAGCATTATCAACTATGGTAACATCCAGATCATCAAGAAGAATAGGAAACTCAATTCTAGGCTTGAGGTATACTTTAATCCCCACCCTCATGTGATATTTTGGTAGTTTTATATTTTGTATCATGTCACCAGGGATATTGTACATGGAACCCCTCTCAAAAAGGTGATGTATGGATGTTAAAAGATATAAATTATATAAAATTTCACCCTATTTAATTATAGTAATATTAAGTTATTTAAATTTTTTGATTCAAATTTGGGAGAAAGAGTTATGGAAAAAATTGACCACCTAAAGTAAGGTAGTAAGTTGAGGTGAATGGTTAGCCTCAACACTAGAGGTGTCATTTGGATCTTTATATATTGATTTTTGTTCCACTACTGGTTCACTTTGATCCTTTTGTATATATTGTTCCTCCAAACCATATAGGAAAATAATATATTTTCAAGTATTTATTTGTGGATGCATTCCTTTCATCATCTCATATGTATCACCTTTTAGGTTTTATTTCTTGAAATATGTCTGAGGTGACAGTTTTCGATGCTTTCTCTGGGGCACGCGCATCTATCTATAGAGGACGGCGATGCTGTTTGTTGCCCCATATTCCCAATTTCCAAAGGCAGGCAGCATCTGTCACCTATTCAGGGACATTTTATCCTTGATAGAAATGGGATGATAGGATGTCGGTTCATCCTTTTGAGGATTCCTCCTAGAAACTCATCACCTAGTCTAGGTCTCCCTTATATACTTAAGACGTTGTTCGTGAAACTGTTCCTAGTGCCATATCTCCATGGACACCATTTAATTACACTACTTTTGTCGGGACATTCCAAGGGGTCCGGTCAAGGTAGTAACCTTTAGTCAGGAGAGTAGTCACGTTTGACATCACTGGCATGTCTAGATGCTGGAACACTGGAGTGTCTGGGTTTCTTCCCCTTATTATAGGGCTTCTCAAGGGTGCAGATGTCTGAGGAATCCCATGTCGAATGTAGGGAATTATATTCCATAGTCATGTATTTGAGTTTTTCCTTAGCTTACTATGTTTAACACATGGTATGACGCAGGTTTAACATCTAGTGGAGATGGATTGGGCTGACCGGAACACTGACTATAGTTGATCAGGTGGGTGAAACCCATGGATTGAACACTGATGTTAGGGATAACGTGGGGTTAGCTACCCGATTGTTGTTAAAGGGAATCAAGAATGAGGTGGAATTAACCCACCAGGATGTGGAAGCCTTGGTAATAATTATAATGGAAAATGGATGGTTATGTTAAGTGGGTGGAGAATGAGATGGATTCGACTTGGGGACAATGATGATGTTGGGCTTGAGTCTTGAAGAGACCTCCTACGTATCCCTGTGGCAGGGAATAAAAGTCCGCATAGTTCATCTGAAGATGGATAACCATCAATTGGGGAATTCAATGGCTTACCGCTGGATGGGGTCACAATGGGTTACCATTGGATGGGGTCACAATGTCTTACCATTGGATGGGGGTCACAACAGATTACCATTGGATGGGGGTCAAAATGGCTTACAACTGTATGGGGGTCACAACGGCTTACCGCTGGATGGGGTTGAACCCCAGGGAGGTTTCCTACATACCTTATCCAGAAGATAAGGATCAAACCCACGTAGTTTGAGATGGTGGATGCAATTTAACATCGTGCAGGACATAAAGGTGGCATGTAGTTTATTGTCATGTGGGACAAAGGTGGTCTGACTTGAAGGGGGTCGGAACCAATAGGGTGTTGGGCATGAACCTCAGGGAGGATTCCCACGTACATTGCCTTGGTAAGGATCAAAGTCCATGTAGTTCAGGTTAGGTTTGGTGAACTAACGTGAAGATGGTCGGGGACCAATGGATGGTGGGCTTGAACCTCATGGAGGCTTCCTGTGTACCTTTCCATGGAAAAGATCAAAGTCCACGTAGTTTAGGTAAAAGTGGGAACTGACATGAAGAGGGTCCAAAACCAATGGTTGTTGGGATTAAACCTCAGGGAGGCTTCCTATGTACCTTGACTTGGAAAGGATCAAAGTCCATGTAGTTTAGGATGGAGTTTGGGGATTACACTATAAGGCGGCCCAGAGAGGATTTCTTAGTCGGTGCTTGCTCTAAGCCCACATGAGTCATGATCTGTGTGAGAAACAAGAAGCAGAAAGACCTAATGATCATGTCGCAGAAGGTGCATCTCTGGGAAGTGGAATGGGGGCTTACACGTGGTTAGCAGCCCAAAGAGGAAATATGGGCTTATGAGTGGTTAATAGCCCAAGTTGATGGGGATTAAGACTTACTCTAAGACGAAGGCTGGGGTGATGAAAAAGCCCAGCAGGATAGGGATTTGGCACCCAGGAAGAGAGGAGGAGTAGAGATGCTACATCCTAAAAGAAAATATAGGGGTTTACACCAGGGTGGTTTCCCTTTCCCTGAAGATGAATGTCATTCCAATAAAGAGGATGTCATTACATGCGAGGAATGATCCCACTCTTGTGGAGACCAGTGGGCGTAGAAAATGTCTGAGACGGGGCACCCCACGTACAAGGCATGGGGCGAGGCCACAATTTAATTTCATTTGATGAGGATGATAATGCTTGGAAGTTTACCATTCTGTAGCTCAGACGATGTGGGTTCACTCCACACCCCTAGTAATTACATAACTGATTCCTCCTACCCCTTGGGGAAGGGAAGGAATCAGCAATTCCATGGTGAGGGGGTGATCCATTGGGGGTCCACGTTAGGGTGTCTATGCGAAGAAGCAATAACCGTTAGGGTTCCTATGAAAAGAATCATGATACAAAGAAACACAATGGAAATCGTTACCCAAGGGACATTGAAATTTCTCCGTGCAAACATTAAGGGACACATGGGAAGAGAGCGCGTGTCGCAGGTGTGTTGCACATAAGAGGGGCTCGGACAGGGTCCCTCAAGGTGAGGGAAACACATGTAACACACATAAAAGAATGGGCTGGGGAAAGATAGAAGGTATGCATTCAAGATGAAAGGGTTGTGTGCAAGATGAAGGGGTTGCGCGCAAAAGGGAAAGGTTGTGCGCAAGATGGACTAGTTGCACGCAAGATGAAGGGGTTGCGCGAAAGAGGGAAAGTTTTCACACAAATATGGATGGGTTGCAAGAAATAGAATCCTGACACAGAAGGAACTTGCATGAAAAAAGGGATCCATTGCATGAAAATGACTTAGGAAGAAAATAAATTCATGAGGATCAGGCCCTAGAGGGAACACCAGATGGATCCCCCTCGGGGTCTCTATCGTGAAAAATCCCATACCTGAAGGCCATGGGATTTTTCGTGTGGTCGCAGAAGATGTGGTTTTCATGATGCAGAGTGTCGCTTAGTCTTCTATTACCATCCCTAAAGGGTGAGGATATGATTCGTTTTATAGAAAAAGTCTGTGGGGGTGGGTGGGCAAATTCCCGTTCGACGTCGCCTTGGGCAAGGAAATGGGGCAGGCGCGCAAATTCCCGTTTGACTTCTCCTTGGGTACGGAAAGGGGGTCGGGCACGCAAACACCCGTTCTATGTCTCCTTGGGTTCCAAAAGGGGTCGGTCATGCAAACAACCGTTCAACGTTGCCTTTGGTGCAGAAATGGGGTTGGGCGCAGAAACGCTCATTCACTGTCACCTTGGACGTGGAAATGGGGTCAGGAAGGCAAATACTGGTTTGACGTCACCTTAGGCATGGAAAGCGGGAGGGGCGGATGATTTTTCATGTAGGAAGGCCACTTGCGCGTATCTCCCGAATCTTGCATGTGCCTACCTTTCGGGCCCTGAAATCTTCTCTTGTGATCCTGGATTCATGTGTTTTTTTATCCACCTGATGTGTCCCTTCTCTGAATTTTGGTGTCAACAAATGCCCCCCTTAGTAACAGAGCTGAAAGAGACCCTGAAGGTCAGATTCTAAGGGTATGAAAAAAATAGGTAACCTCTCTAAAGGTGTGCAAAAACTCATTTTTCACATGCAATCTTGTTGTGTGTGTGCGGAAGGTGTGTCAGGACTTTATAAATATCCCCCCCCCATACCCTACTTTTCTTTTTTCGCACGACATGAGTTTTTCTATTATGCACGAAAACGGTCTCTATTCACCTGTAAGATTCTGTGACTGAATCCACATTTTTCACGCCATCCCAATTTTTTTGCACAAGTCAACATTCGTTCACATTGCCGTAGATTTTGTGCACCGAAATTCATTCTTTAGCGCCGATTACTTTGGATTTATGAAATGGCCGCTCAACATACCGATGCTGAGAGGGAGGTTGTCACTGCTACAAGAAGATCCCAAATGATCGTGAACCCTCAGATTATTTGTTTGAGGATGGTTGTGTTTGATAATCAAATGCTTTTTGGCATTCTTACACATGCTCAAAAGGATTTAATCTTGAGCGGTACCCTGCCACTATGGAACTTCGGTCTTCTGGAAAACAAGCTAATGCCCGGTTTCGATATGGACACACCACAGTTGTGAGTGATGCACGAGGATAGTCTTCCAAAATTCCACATTGCGTACAAAAGACATACTGCTAGAAAAACTCATAACACAACCATCTATGTCCTAAATCCAAAGACCAGGAAGGTTGTAGGAATCGATCCAGTCTCTCAGGAATCTCCCGTTATTTATGCAAGTACTTTTAGAAGCAGCATTACTGGCGAGGCGAAGGGATGGCAAGAATGAGATTTCATATCTAGGGGAAACTTTACCAATGAATGGGCATGTGCATACTGGGTATGTCATACATGTGAAGAATTAGGGCCAGAGCTGCGGTCCATTGGTCTTTTTGGGGCCATTTGGATGTCCCAATTCCACTTATACCTACAGTAGGACTTGGTAGTGGAGTTGTTCAGTCGATGGTCGCCTAATACCAACACTTTTCACCTCCACCATGGGGATGTGGGCATCAGCCTGTGGGATGTCTATTATATATGGGGAATCCCCTTGGAGGTTTATCAGTACGATCAGTTCCTCCCGACTGAGAATGTCTGGGGGGATAGGACACGCACCCCAATCCTGTCATGGAACCTACTGGAGCTGGCTAAAGAAAATCTCAAAATAAAATATATTTGGAAGGACATAACTTATTCAGGATGGTTTAGTCTTTTCCTGACACAGAACATGGCCATGAAGATGCCAAGACAGGGGAAAAAATGCTCGAACACATCTCAGAGGGGAAAAGAAGGGTCATACTAGAAAGTTTTGGAGACATAAGAGTACCGACCATGGGGCTTTGGCATTAATGAAGGTTGATACCAGAATGTGTGATATGCTGGGTTTCTTGCTGCATTATTGAGTGGATGGTTTTTTCCTATGAGGGACACAAGGATGGGAGTCCGCCTAGGGATGTTAGTGATGGCTGGGATTATGGCGGTAAAGAACAAGGTTAACATAGGGGTGCCAGCGTTAGCCAGGCTGTACAGTATTCTAGGGTGCATCTCAAGGGGAAGTATGCCCAGGAGGATATGCAAGCCATTATAGATTCTCCACTACTGGGTCACATCCCACTATAGTGGATATGAATTCCCAAATTCCATTCACCCCTTAGTAATAGTATGCGGCCATCCCTCTTGAACATCGCTAGAATCTTCCCATTGACGCTCAGGGATGATGAAATCAAACTCAAGATCGGTAGCCACACCCAGTTTGACATTCACCTATTCTGAACCCCAGTCATCCAAATCGTAGATGATGGGTAAGGTCCACTAGAGTAGATGGAGTACCTTAAAAGCATCCAGGGCGGTGATCTGGTGGCCCAGATTGATGGAAAAATCTTCTGCGAACCGTATGTGCTGACCAGGTTCTCCAGGAAGTTCGGGTGCATGCAGCGGATGCCCAAGAAATTATACACAGTGGTTCGAGAATAGAATCATCCCTACATTCTCCACCTATTGTGGATTATGTTAAATATGGCATGCTTGGTAAAAATCATCACTTTTCCCCCCACTGATGTCAGTGCGGGACTGTCAACAGAGTATGCCGAACATTGAACTAGAACGTATCCCGAGGTGATTCTTTGGAAACACATATGGAAGATCTAGGTGGCTATTGTAGAGCCTGAAGAGCAGGAAGGTAGATGAGGTGCCATGGGGGAAGTGAGGAAAAGAGAGGGCCGAGCAGCTAGCGTGGAGTAGGCTGGTACTTCATCGGTAGGGGAAGCACAGGCCGAGAACGTGCCACCACCCTCCAGGGAAGGGTGGTCTCGTATATGGACTCATGGTCCAGTTAGAGAACTCCCAGGAAAGCAACTCAGGTATCTCTTGGCGATGTTTTCCGATGCTATCTTCTCTTCTTTTTGGTATTCTTAGAGAATGTTGCGATAGTCCATGTCTGCCGAAGAGTTGTGGCGGAGGTTGGTACGCAACAGGCTTGATCTGCCAGACATAGGGCACATCCAGATATCAGATAGGGTAAACTTTCATCATTGGTATGCATTCCAGATAGCCATGAATATGTACGCATGCTAGTGGGGGCAGTATAAAGAACCACATCTCCAGGTGAAAGTAATGCTTGGCCAGGAGCATGACCCAGAGAAGCTTCCTTCTGAGGATGAAAGTGTAGAGGAAGGAGAAGAAGAAGAATGTGGAGGAGGAGGAGGAGGGGGAGGAGGTGGAGAAGATGTACATGCATAAGATGAGGAGGAAAAAGTTTAAGGTCTTAGTGGCAAGGGGCCTTCAGACACTCCTGCTCACCAGCGAAGCTCCCGAGAGAGCAGCAAAATCATCGACTCCGATGCAGAACTGGCATAGCATCTTGAGGTATAGTTTAAAACTTATCTCATTCGGAATTTATCTTTTCATAATCTCGATCTGTCAAAAAAATCCCTTTTCTATTTAGGAACACATGGGTGAGGGTCCCTATAAATCCTTCCCCACATGGGGTGAAGGTATGCCTATAGAGACCTGGGAGCAACCTCAAGAGCCAATCCTTAGGACTGAGCATAGTGGGTGCCGATTTCAGCTGTAGTAGGTGACGATGATCCAGATGGAGAGTCCATCAGCATCCTCATTGTTCAAGATGATCTGACACTTGTGATTGAGTTCACAATCGCCGAAGGCTCCCCTATGGTGGTGTCCCCCACCATGACATAGGCATTGGACACTACCGCACATGGATCCCATAAGTCCTTTATCATTGTTTCTCTTATTTTCTTGATAATTTAGCTAATCAAGATACTAATTCTTGATGCATTGATCACAAGGCTAGAGTCATGACAAACCATTGAGTCCAGGACATCTCCAGAAGCTGGATGGGTAGTGGCTGCATCGGCCTTTAGAGAAGTAACCATTCTAGGTGGCCCTACCCTGGTACTCAAAAATCTAGAGGTTGCAACGACGGATGGTAATAATAACGGGTTGGAGCTCCATCCCAAGAAGAGTGAAGTCGCTAATGAGGAGGAGGTTATGGAAGAAGACCCTGCTGCTGAACTCCTCACCGCTTTCCCCGAATATAGGCCTACGAAACCTGAAGAAATTAATTATTCCAACTCAGATTATGTAGAGGATAGACATATGACATGGACAAAGGCATGTAAGTGCATTAGAATCTTTCTCATACAACCATAAGTAGAATGGATAATATGGATAGGGTCACTCCACACCTGGCTATGCTTTCCCTGCACTGGAGGGGTAGACACTTTCCATTTTCATGTTATTATCCGTCATTACATGGTGGAGAAGATACGGGAGGACAACTGACATTCTAAAGTTGCCCGATGCCATGAGGATTCAAATAATACGCAGGCCTTCTTGTAGGCGGAGTAGGAGTTCCAATGCCTTGAGGTGAAAACGAAGGAATGGAAGGAATTCATTGCAAACCAATCTGATCTCATTAAGCGATTGAAGGCCAAAATCACAGATGATTAAGAGAAAATAGCACATGAAAATATCCAAATTATTGGGCTCCAGACTGAACAATAACGGGCACATGCAAGGGCTAATGAATTACATCCCACTACTACTGTCGAAGGGAAGGATCTCAGGGGACGAAAAGTGATACTGGAGGCCACAAGTCGGAAGGTGGCAGTATTAGAGAAGTCCATCCAAAATGTCAATCCTTAAGGGTCCTGTTTTGGCCGACCCCCTAAACTCAACCTTCTTTATTACTTCTAACTCTAAATTTTATTTATGAATGAACTATTTTATTGTTTATTTTAATGCACTTTGGCCACAATCCTGAAGTAAATAGTGATCCATTCTTAAGATCAAGTGGGTCATGCCGTATGTGAGAAACAAAGGATGCTCACACTATTACTTCATTTGAATGTGGGAGTGACAATCATACTTTGGACACCCAATGTAGAAATAAACCTTTTGGGATTCCAAGAAGAAAGGGGAATGCCTGACTAGAGAAAAATGTCCTTGGAACAGTCAAAATGTCACTTCCCCAATATATTCTAGTGCACGAGCAGGGTACTTCCAGGGGCGTTAGAATCGATTCAACCATATGGGAGTGGGAAGTGTGAATCATGATACCCAAAATTCGAAACATTGTATAGATGGAACAAAAATGAAGGATAATTGTTGACCATGTTCAAAACACAGTATCCTTATTGTGTTAGCCTGAAATGGGGATAACGAATGAGGGATGACCATTGACCATGTTTGAAACACAAGGATTGACTTGAAATGTCATCCATTATCCTTCTAGAATGTTGGACCAGGACAGTAGGCAAGCCATAGGCCAATCATCCATACTATTAGGGGGTTCCTTTAGGTGTTAAAGAGTAAGAGGGTCTAAATAATGGTCATGTAAAGCATGAATTATGAATTGATGGGTTGTTTGAATAGAGTCCAAAACTCTTGAAATTATGCCACCGTGGTGAAGGCACATTAAGTGGGATCATCGATCTAATTAGGGATCATACCTACTTTCAAACAGGAGCTCTCTGGTAAGGACCTTGGAAGCTCTTTAGTTTTACGTCATACCAATAAAGACAATATATAGGTAGTTTAATGTCATACGGTGAGGATGTTGCACATAGTTTTAAGGTCATACTACCTAGACCAAGGTTAACAGTTTAAAGTCATGGTGCATGGATTGTAGGCTCCTAGTTTAAGGTCATAGAGAGTGGAATATGATCGGGGCCGAGGGTCCAGAAGGGTTAATGACCCTAGGGATGGGCTCGAGGCAAAATTCTTGGGTGTCACTATGTATCACATAAGGATGAGAATCAAGCCAAACGTAGTTATTGAGCACAGTGTAGCCAGAGTCCAACACTGGTAGGGGAGATCGTCTCTAGAAAGAGATCTGGGGAATCCCATGACTAACATCGGGCATTCTGAACATGTTCTGGGTAGAAGCATAGTTTAGAGTCCTTGTTCAAGGACATGTAGAATCATACAGTTTAACATCATACGATAGGACGAAGGGTGAAAGGGGAGATCCTAGGAAGAGAGTATGTGGTGCAGTAGCTATAAAACTGACGTGAATGAGGAAATAAGGATTCCTCACCACACCATGTATCCCTGGAGGAAATTCTTGAGGTCAAGGGAACCGAAGTGAAAGTTAGGTTGGGCCCAAGGCAAGGTTCCTGGACATTCCTACATACCCCATTTTGATGGGAATCAAGCCATACGTAGTTATGAATGAATAGTTTAATGACATGAGGGATGATGAAAGTCATGTGTAGCATGACTATGCCAGTACACGCCCTACCAAAACTACTAAGCCCACGTGAGTCATGATCAATGTGGGGAACAAGGAGTAGTGATGGGAATTTACTAGCATGGGAAGGAACATGTTAGGGGCTATGGGATGCTAGGTAAATGACGTCCCAATGATACTAATCTGCCTATATAATGCACCTAGATGGATGAATGATTAAAGCCAAGTATTTTGGAATTCCACCTGAACATAAGAAAGTTGAAAAATGTGAATCATGATGCTCGAGATCTAGACCACAATGATGGTGGCATGGTGATAGAGGATAACGGTTGACCATGTTCGAAACACAGTGTCTGTTTTACGTTAGCCTAGAATGGGGACATACAAATGAGGTTTGACCACTGACCATTTTTGAAACACGAGACCTATTGCAAATGTCATCCAGGGTCCTCAAGAACGTTGTCCCAAGTCAGTAGGTAAGCCAATATGGCATGAGACCAGGCCATAAAGGAGGTCCCTTCAAAGTGGGAGAGGATTAGGATCCCAATAATGGGATCCCAAAGCTTTTAAATGGAATGAGGGAATGTCCCTATGAAAATTACACACTTCAGGCACTACCAAAATGCACCTGATTACTACAAAAAGACATATCAAAAAGAGGGATTCGAGTCCCCCACCAAGGACAAGGGTCCTGAGGTTGCATGCTTCCAACCTAATGGTATTAGTATGGGCCATTATGGGGAAATTTATTTAAGGACTGGGTGCAGGGCGGCGAATTAGCTAAACATGATTCATAGTTCCCATAGGGAGATCTTAGTTTAGGGTCATAGAACTCGTAAAAGGTTGGGAAAAGACATGGGGGAACATGGTACGACTATTGAAAAACCTGATGTAAATGAGAACCCATGAGGTACTCGCTACACCAAATGTTCTCAAAAGGGTTCGGACCTAGGGGCCAAAAGAGAGAGGACAAGATTTCATATTCCTGTGGCTAGACTTGGAGACAGGATGTTTGGCCGTTCCTACGTATCCCATGAGGATGGGAATAAAGCTGTATATAGTTCTGGAAGATTTTTTATATTTTGACATCTTGTGGCAAGGACATGGAGTGATTTTAGTTTATGGTAATAAAGATAGAAAAGATATGGTAGGTAATTTGGGAGACATGTAGTGAATGAGGGCCTAGAGTCTAGATCACTTTGTGTTCCTTGGGGAGGTTTTTGGTCGAGGGACCAAAAACGAAAGTTAGGCTGGGCCCTATGAAAAGTGAAAGGGCATTCCTACGTATCCCGTGAGAATAAAACCTTAAGTATTTCTATGAATGGCGCTATAAGATACCAGTGCTAGAGGAAATAAGGTTTTGTGGGTCTGGACCTTGCACCAAAAGAAGCAGAATTTGATAGATCTTGTTTGTCCTTTAGGATGAATGAGTGTTGTTTTTTTGTGAAGTGACGGACCAAGGATAGAAAGTCCAGGCATTGCCACAATAATCATGTTTTGTGAACACATTGAAAAAAGGTATGGTTTGTGACTGATACCAAACATGATGTCCCCTCAAATAAGGACACCAAGATGAAGTGCCATTTTTCGTTGTGCGGCCAGGACGATAGTGTCACAGTTTAGGGTCATGTGATGGGACCAACAATGCATTTTAACATCATGAAGTATAGACTCAATAGTTCAAATTAATGTGGGACTAGGCATCATTGTTTAAATTCATATGGCTCAGACATATACAGGAGAGGAGAGGTTTAAGGGGGAACGTGTACGGTGTGATAAAGCATAACCAGTGTGAATGAGGATGAGTTCCACATCATCCTGTGTGCGATTATGAGGAAAAAAACTCAATTCAAGGGGCCAGAAAAGCTTAGAGAATATAGGGAAGGAGATAGAAGGTACTATCTCCTTGAAAGGGGAGTACACGATGCAGAAATTGCAAACCTGATGTGAACGGAGTACTAATCCCACACACGCCACATCACACGACCCTATAAGAGCTGTTCCTAAAGGTAGAACATAAAAGGTAAATTAGTAGAACTTGAGCTGGACCCAAAGGAAAGATTTATGGGTGTTCCTACGTATCCTATTGAAAGAGAATCAAACCATACATAGTTCTAAAAGAGATCTTAATTTAAGGCCTTAGAGCTCAGACCGTGGAGAGACAAAATCCAACCAAGTACGCACAAAACGTAATCCAATTCCTAAGCCCATGTGAGTCAAAATCTTTGTGGGAAACAAGGTTGGAAGAGGTTTTTGAAATACCTGGAATGCATGCCAATCGGAAGCCAGTGTGGAACCATGAATGATGCCTTACCATGGATTTTTCCTCCTAACGTGCAAATGTGCACTGAGGGATAATATTAGGAGTGTCTAAATTCCACTTGGGCATGATTGGGTGGAAAATAATGTGAATCATGTAACCAACATTCAAGGATTGAAGGGGTTGGTGTGATGATGGAGGATAACTATTGACTGTGTTTGAAACACAGCATCCATATAGTGTGACCCAAAATGGGAACAAAAAATGAGCATCGACTGCTGACCATATTCGTAATGCGGTACTTGTATCGATTTTTTGTCGGAAATACTTGAATATGTTGGCCCATAATGGTAGGAGAGTCCTTAGGCCTAGCATCAGATGTCAAAGATAATGGAATCCAAAATGAAGAGGAACACAAAGCCTGAAAAGTGGGTGAAAGCATGTCTAGGTAGAATCTGACACTCCAGGTTCTAGACCAGAGTACTCAGGGGCCAATTGGTGAATTACAGAAGAGGGCCAAGGGGCCTGACTTAAGGGAAGCTGACTCAAAGAGATGAGAGTGGAGAAAGGGAGCGAATGTCGCTCAGGATAGAGAGAGAGAGAGAGGTATCTGGCATGGTCATTATAAACCCAACATTAATGGGGAAATAATCCCATATCACACCATATACCCCTCTTCTGTAAGAACTTGGGCCAAGGGGCCAAAATAATAGGGAGGTTTCTAATAGATGGGACTGGACCCAAAGACTAGACTTTCGAGCAGTCCTATGTATCCCATGAGGATGGTAATCAATCCACACGTAGTTATAGAAGAAAGGATGAGGGAAATAAGGGAAAGATACCCCAATTATGGGCATATACAACATGGTGAGTAACCCTATGTGAATGAGAACATAATCCCACACCACACCGTGAAAACCTAAGTGGGAAATTAGGCCAAGGGATCAAAAAGGCCGAGGGACTTGAGGTTGGGCCACAGATAGAATGTCACATCCATCTTGCAGTTTAACATATTGCAGTGAGGATAATGGTGATCTTAGTTTAGGTTCATAGAGCTCGGACCGTATATGCCTAGTTTAATGTCATATGCGTGAGACATAGAGGGCGAATCATCGTTCCTATGGAAGACCACAAAGGAAAAATGATGATAGAGGACAACTGTTGACCGGGTTTACAACACAGTATCCACCCTTTTGTGACCATAATTTGAGGAAAAAAATTGATCATCGACTGTTGACCATATTCTCAACACGGGACTTGCATCAATTTTCCCCTCAAAATTCTCAAGGACATTAGACCATTATGGTAGGAGAGCCCTTGTACCTAGTATCCATGCCATTTGGGGGTCCCTTTGGATGTGAAATATAATGGAAGCCCAAATGATGGGGCTCACAAAGCAAGGAGATGCCTGCACTCATAAAAAGGGTGATAAACGGAGGGATGTCTCAAGGGGATATGTGTGGTGTGGTAGAATAGCCTTACGTGAGTCCTTACCCCACCACACAATCCTATATGAAAACATGAACCAGGGGGATGAAGGGGTCGAAGGACCTGAGGCTGGGCATCTCGGCCAACTATAGCCATATGACCTCTCATGCGGGCATTGCATTCATAGCTCCTAATCCCATGTGACCAATGCTCGGTGCTGGAAAAAAGGAGTAGGACAAGGCTCTCCCCATCACATAAGGGTCCAATAGCTGGAATTACACTCCCGCTTGAGGAAGACCGAGATTAGAATAGATGGAAATGTAGAATGAACCACTACACTCCATGTTTGGGATATATGGGGTTGGTGACAATGAAAAAGGATAGTTGTTGACTAGATTCGAAACAAAACATCTATATCAAGTGACATGAAATGGGAAAAACAAATGAGCGTCGACCACTGAAAATATTTTTAATGTGGGAATTGTATCGATTTTTTGTTTGAAAATCTCGAGTACTTTGGCCCAAAAAAATAAGAGATCCTTCAGGATAAGTATCCTTATCATTTGGGGGCCCCTTCGGATGTGAAAGATAATGGGAACCCAAGTGATGGGGTGTGTAGAGAATAAATGCTCCCGTGCAGTTTCAAATAAAGTTAGACAACAGAAGAGATAGAGATCTTTGGGGGAGAGGGATACATGGTATGGTCATAATGAACTTGACATGAATGAGGGAAAAATCCTGCACCACACCATGTGTTTCTTCCCAATGGTAGGTCCCAAAGTTTGGGGCTGGGACTATGGATGAAATGTCTTGGTGGTCCTACATATCCCATGAGGATGGGAATCAAGTCACATGTAGTTCTGAAAGGGCCTTGTAGTTTAGCATCATGCGTTAAGGATGTGGGAGGATTATAAGAACAAAGGAGGGCACATTGTTCAATCATCGTAACCCTGACATGGGTGGGGCCAAATAATCCTACACGAAGGTATGTGAGATCCTCAAAAATAACTATACCTAGGAGTGGATAGTCAAAGAGGAAACTAGTGGATGGACTCAATATGATGTGTCTAAGAATTCCTACATATCCTATGAGGATGGGAATCAAGACATACGTAGTTCTTGAGATGCAGTTTAACGTCATGAAGGACGACGCACAGTTTAAAGTCCTGTAGGACTGGACAGTTTAAGGTCATGCTGGACCATGCAGTTTATGGTCATGTGGGACTAGCACTTTGAGGTTATGTAAGACCGTATAGTTTAAGGTCATGTTGGACCTTATAGTTTATGGTCATGTAAGACCGGATGGCTGAAGGAACGTATTGCTTGAGGAACTTGTCATTGGTTGGAGGAGTTATATGCTCACCATTCATGGTAACCAGTGAGAATGAGTTGTTGGGGTAAACCTTGTGAATGATGTAAGGTCCTTCCTATTGGGGCTCCAACTTTGGTTGTTTCATGACAGGTATCAATGGTGCCCTCGGGGCTGATACCAATTTTCCTTTCAAGAAGAATTGGAATTGAACTTTCTTGTTGAAAGCTCTGGCTATCTTGTTCTGATACCTTCTCAGATTGTGTAGGGCACGAAGCCTGTTCTCGTCAATCGCTTCCAACTTGGCCAGATAGATTTTAGATACTTTATCTTGTGCTTTCTGATCATATAAAGCTGTGCATAGTGAGGGAAATTGAATCTCAATGGTCAAGACAACCTTTGTTATGTACACCAGGGAATATGGGGTCACCTGGGTGGAATTAAGAGTCATTATCTGATAATACCGGAGGGAATTGGGGAGATTTTCCAGCCAACTCTTCTTATTCTGACCAACCATTTTCGGCAGAATGCTAGAGAGGGTCTTGTTGAATTCCTGTATCTGTATATTTACTTGCGCATTAAAGAGAGAGGTGTGGTTAGAACGGATGTTGTAGTTAGCATACAATTTCTTCAGCTCAGCTGCTCGGAAGTTTGTGACGTTATTAGTGTGGACGGCGTAAGGGACTCTAAATCAGTATATTATGTTGGAGCTCACAAAGTCAACGATGGAATGATCCTTGACCTCCTTGAGTGGAACTGCCTCTTCCCACATGGATAAGAAATATGTAGCAGTTAGAATAAATCTGCACTGGCGAGCTGTCACCGGTGGATATGGTCTCACGACATCGATTCCTTACACTACAAATGATCAAGAGTACTTGGTGGAGTGGAGAGGCTATGATGGACGATGCATGAATTTAGAAAGAATTTGGCATGAATGGAACCTCTTGGTGAACTTTATGCAGTCATGGATCATAGATGGCCAAAAGTACCCCAGTCTCTAGATCTGTTGAGATAGTTTTGGCCCAGTCTGATGATCCCTATAGAAACGGGCATGAACCTCTTGCATGACCTGGGAAATATTGACTCCTTTAATGCAACGAAGGATAACCCCATAAAACCCGCACTTGTAGAGGATATAATCACAACTAGGACCATCCTGGAGGGAAAATTGTAATGTGTGGCATCGAATTTTCTCGCGCTCAGCCCGATCTACTAGGAGAATACCATTCTAGAGATACTCAACAAAGGGGGATCTCCAGTTAGGAGTCACTTCAATCACTAAATCTTGGGGACCTGGGGGTCCTGACGTGGAGGCTCTGGCAGTAAGGTGGCTTACCAGTAGATCGTCATTGTCATCTGGGGTGAGAGGAGTAATGAATCTCTGATGTGCCACGTGGATAATCAAATAATCCTGCTCTGGCTCTACAAGTGATGTAGCAAGGTTGGCCAGGGCGTCAGCTAGACCATTCTGAGATTGAGGTACATGAGTAACTTCTGGATGAGATGGGAACTAGGCCATTAGCTGGAGAGTTCATTCCAACAATGGTATGAGCTCTGTATTTCTGACTATGTAGTCACCATTGATCTTCTTGATGACTAGTTTAGAGTCCCCTTTCACATGAAAATAGGGCACATCAATCTTGAGGGCTAGCTCGAGGCCAGTGATGAGATCCTGATACTTTGCCTCATTGTTAGTGCAGCCTTCTAACAACAGGAATGAGTATAACAGGATGGCTTGTATTGGGGTAATAAAGATGATACCCAAGCCTACTATGTTGAGCCTGGGGTTATTGAGCCTTCTACCAGTGGGGTTGTGAGATGTTCCATCGAAGTGCATTTGCTAGCATGGCATGGCTTGTTCCATCGAGAGAATCGCTTCATCGGGGAAATCGAGGTCCAGGGCTTGGTTCGTAAGATCTAGATGGGCAGTAAGGAAGTCTGTCAGTACTTTCCCCTTAATAGCCTTCTTAGGGACAAACCTGATGTCGAATTGCTCAAGAATCATAGCCCATCAAGCTATATGTCCAGTCAACATGGGGAGGATAAGGATGTACTTCTGTGGGTCTAATCGGGACACCAACTATACCACATGGTGATGTAAGTAATTTCACAGTTTCTATAATGCGAATACCATCACAAGGTATCTCTTTTAGATATAGGAGTATCTGGTCTCTGTATCGAGGATCATGCGGCTGAGGTAGTAAAGATTGTTCTATGTCCCATCATTATTCTTTTGGGCGAGAAGGGCGCCGAGAGATCACTCCAGGGCGGTCATATAAAGGACCAGTGGATTTTTGGATATGGGTGACATTATGGCCTGAGGCTGGAGAAGATACTACTTGATCTCCTCAAAAGTAGTCTAACACTCTTCGTCCCACTCATATATAGTGCCTTTCTTCATGATCCAAGAAAAGGGATTACACCTGCCAGCCAAATTCTCAATGAATCGGCATATGTACGCTAAGTAGCCTTGGAAGCCTCAAAGTTCCCAAATATTGCTCAGAGGAGAAATCTGTCTAATGGCCTTGATCTTCTCTGGGTTGATCTAAATGCCTTTATATCTAACAATGAAGCTAATAAACTTTCCATAGGTGACACCGAAGGCACACTTCAATGGGTTCATATTCAGGTGATGGGAATAGAGTAATCCAAAAACCATCTCAAGGTCTTTTAGATAGTCTTGACACTAGTGATATTTGACCACCAGATCATCCACATAGAATTCCACCAATGTTCTGAGGATCGGCTTAAATATATGATGCATAGCCCACTAGTAGGTGGAACCTATATTCTTCAAATAGAAGGGAATGACTTGGTAACAGAAAGTACCTTGTGGTTCTTTGAAGGCTGTGAACTCTTCATCCTTGGGGGGCATTTGGATCTAGTTATACCTAGAGTACCCATCTATAAAGTAGAGGTCTTGGAACCTGGCTGTAGCATCTATCAAAAACTCTATCACAGGAAGGGGAAAATCATCTTTTGGACAATGACGGTTGATATCCAAGAAGTTTATGTAGACTCTGATCTATCCATTCGTCTTCCTTAATGGAACAATTTTGTCTAGACATTTAAGGTACTGGACCTCCTTAATGAACTTGCCTCTGATGAGCTTATTAACTTCTGCCTCATCCAGGGCACCGTGTGAAGGGTGCATCTTTTTTGGAGGTTTTTTGAACCCGCGATGATTTGTCGGGAGACTAAGGCAGTGGATGACTACTTGAGGATCTAGTCCTAGAATATCATCATAACTCCAGGATAATATATCACGGTGTTGTTTAAGTAAGTCTATGTACTATTGTTGTTCATGGAGGGGAATGGCGACACTGATCAATGTGGGTTTCAGGTCTACCTCGCTATTGAGGTTCACCTGTACCAACTCATCAACCATAGCAGAGACTCCCTCCTTAAAGGTGGGGGGATAATCCTCTAAATTTTCTTCTACACTTATAGAGGGGGAATCCTTAGTGGGAGGAGTTTCTTCTAATTCGGTATCCCCCGATTGGATTCTAGTACCATCCTGAGCGAAAATGGAAACTACATCGGGGAACTCCTGTGATGTTGTGACTATAGAGACGAAGGATGTTGATCCAATCCCATCTGGTATTCAGCCCAAGGGGCCATAGTTGATGATATCAAAGCAATAGTGGCGTTCTGGCTTGAACCAGTTAATCCCATCCCGATGGAACAATCAAGTATGACGTATGGCTGTCATCATGGGGCATACATCCTCATACCTTATGGGATTAGGAGGCTCCCGGATCACCTGATCCTCATTTTTGTAGGAGTATGATGTGATATTTAGTCATCACATAGACCTGGGTATGTCCTCCCCCCTCATTCTAGAAACAATAAAGCATTTCCCCATGTCCGGGGTCGTAGCCTGCAATCGGTGGATTGGAAAAATGTAGGCATCATCTAAATCGTTCCAAAGGTCGGTTGCAGTCGTGGAATGCTCAACCTCATTATCTTGAATATACTTTTCTTTTCTCTTGTAGTAGTCGGTGTCCAGATAGTGGGCTTCCCAAGAGGCAATGGGAGATGCGTCACTTTGAAGCATTCCCACTCGACCATTAAAGGAGTACTTGAGGCACTAGTGATATGATGAGGGAACTGCCACATGTAGGTGGATCCATGGCCTTACCATCAACGCATTATAGGGGGTGTCCTGGGAGACAACCATAAATTTGATGCTAGCCAGTAAGCCACCGAACTGGGTCTTCAGTCGAATCTTATCAAGCAGTTTCTGTTCCATCCTGTCATAACCTTGGATCCTTATGTCAGAGGGACGCAGATTCTCCTCAGACAATCCCATCTTTCACAGTGTCTGAGTCGGGATTAGGTTGATTCTAGAGCTCATTTCAATAGGACAGTGACAAACCTCCATGACATTGAACTGGATGGTGATGCACAGTGGGTGAATGTTCCCTTGTATAAGAGAATCTTCATCTTCTCAATAGAACAAGATGATTTCATGACATTCAGAATTCTCGACCACCTTAGCATGAATGGATTCTATGGCTACTACCTCTATCTCAAACAAGGGGGGATTCCTAAAGCCTCAGCGAGGGCCTCACGCATATCTGATGACAGGAGAAGAGCCTCAAGGATGTATATCCTTACTGGAATGCTGGAAAGGTTCTTGAGAACATTGTACTTCCATGTCATGCGTGAAATTCTGCTTATAGGAGGTTGTTCTATGATAGAAGGTATGGTGGGCCCTGCCGGCTGGACCGGCGGCTGACTGGTGCTGGGAATATCCCATTGATCACTAGTCAAGGCCTGCATAGTGACTATCAGATGGGGGATAGATGATTGAGACCAGCATGTAGCAGGGTTTGGCTAGTCACGACGCAGTCAAGGTGGCACTTCCTGATCCAAAAACACGAACGGCGGCGAAGGTGGGCCTGATGTCACCATATGAGAAGGATACGTACACTGATATCTACGTTGGGCATGCTATCTGGTTTTGGTCGTGTGCACAACATGTTTGGAAGTACTGACAGAGGCACTCCGACGGAACATATTTTCATGGCTTCGCCAATGCTGACGATGGATGGGGACATTGGGCGGATCCTCCTGGCGCTCACCATCATCAGGAATCATGTAGGGATTTACCCACTCTACGGTATTAAACAAGGCATACCCTTGACCGTCACTCGAAGAGTCATCAACTACTGGATGGATTCTGGTAGGGATCTCTATCTCTGGGTGCATGAAGTCGCCGAGAGTACAGGACGACGATGACATCAGCTGGGGACTTTAATTTCCCTTATGTCGCCAGTGTTTGCTCTTCTAGGAAGAGTAAGGATGAGACAACAATGTAGAAGTAACAACTATGACCTCTGAAGTCTACGGATGATTCAGGTGTGCATGGATGGAGCCATGGGCACATGTGACTATTTTATGAGCCATCCAGTCGTCATACTTCTGGGACCCGCGATTGGAAACCGGATGCCACTCGCCCTTACCGTCACTGTCATTGTCTGACCTCACGAAGACTCATGCCCTGTGTGATAAAGATGGGCCCGACCGTACTATATTGTTATCCACCTGGTCCTAAAGATAGTCATTGAACACATAGCACTGTTTGAGGGTGTGCCTCAGGATCTAGTGGTAAGGGTAACAATTAGGGTGATCAGTGACGTTTTCCTCTTTTGGCCTTCTGCACTCAGGAAAACATAAAATCCCCTACTCCAAGGCATTGCATAAGTAACCGGGGACCCATACCTCATTGAACGAGTAGGTCCAGTTTCTTATGTCCATAAAGGTGACCCTTGGATCTTGACCCTGACGAGGGGATGGAGGATCCTACCAAGGAGGTGGATCTTGGTTATCTCGCCTAGGCGGTGGCGGCACATTTCACAGGGGAACCTGCCGATTCTGAGGTGGGAGCTATTGGGAAGGTGGTTATGCTTGAGTTGGAGGGCTTCTGTGAGTCTATAGAGGCGGTTCCACTGGTAACAACTCTATTCGCCTAGGGGCCTCTATTTGATCCACTACAGCGGGCTTGGCCCTAGCAGCCCTTCTCGTGGGGATTGTAGGAGGCAACAGACATGCCTGCTTAGCATGCTGTAATGATTTCTCTAGGCATTGGGACTTATCAGAGAAATATCAGAATCCCCTAGGATAGTTTTGGGTGATCATATAGGAGACCAGTTCTCTCTTGAAATTTCTTATGCACATCATTAGAAATTTCTCCTGAGTTAGCAGCTTGTCAAGGGAATATGTGAGTCCTTTCCACAGGGCGATAAAGTCGGCAACGTAGTCACCAGGCCTCTTATTACACTTGAAGAGGTCTGCAATACTCATATTTCGCATGGTGGAACATAACTAGAAGATAAATTGCCTATGGAGGTCTTCCTAGCTAGCTACTGATCTGATGGGGAGCTAGCTGTACCAGACAAATGCAGGCCCTTCCAATGTCTGTACGAAACATCGAAGCCAGGAAGCCTCCTGCTACACTGGAGTTCCCAACATGGGGCCACACCTTGATATAAAGTGGGAAAGGTGTTGTGGTGGGTCTCTTGTCTCGTTGAAGGGGGAAAAAGTCGGATTTCTGAAACTGGGGGTGTTGGCATATCATCCACCCATGCTGGATAAGGATTTCCATCGGCCAAGAGCACCACCAATCACGTTTCTAATGCCTAGAGATGGGAAATGAGTGAAACTATTGGATCATCTGGGTAGGGGTTTCTATCTTGATGGGGATCCCTAACTACCAGTGTGTTGGCAGGTTCTTCAACATGATAAACAAGCCCAACGGCTCATGGAGCGACTGGTAGAATGACCTGTGGGGCAGCTGGGGGAACATGAGCTGGGTCCCAATGATTTTCACGCCATTCAGGAGGTTTTTTAGAGACATATAGGTCCTTATTACCATATGTTTTAGCCTCAACCCTATCTATGTGGGTAGGATTTCCAGGGTCACCTAAGGGAAATTCACCGAGGGGAAGTTATGTCTACCTCTGTTGCCCCAGCTTAGGATCACCATAGCCTAGTATTCAATCTACAGCATGTTCAGAAAAGAGTTCATCGACCACCTTCTTCTGTTTAGTGAGTTTCTAACGCAACACAACTTTTTCAAAGTCATCTTCCACATTTTTGACTAAGCCAGAGAGGTCAAGGGGTTTGGAAGCTCTGAGGTGTTCCTTACCCTTTTTGGAATTCCAGCTAAGGGCTAGTGCCTCGGCGGGCATAGAAAGACCCAGTAGATTCCTCTGTTGATGAGTAATCCTTCTTGATAGATCCACGAAGTTTGAAACTCCCTTAGAGGGGAGGTTATCTCCAAAAAGCTTTAGCTTGTTCTCACACTCTGGTATCTCTGACATGTTAACCGTGACTCTGCGTGGAGGCATATCCTCTATGTTGCCTAGAAAATCAGGTTTTCTCCAGATAAGACTGAAGAGGAGGGCAGCATACTACCCCAAACTGTAGATCTGTACTTGGGTAGAAGCCTCTTTGATAATCCTGTGGAGTACCATGACACTCTGAATGCACCGTTGCTGGAGGACCATACAATGACCTGGTGACTCAGGGAGTTGGGCCACAGGGAGTGAGGCCAAATCAAGTAGACAACATTGTTCTCTAATTTCCTCAAAATGTTCTTGTATCTTAGGGAAATCCACTCGCTAATGAAGAAGAAAGAAATGAGTCTCCCAGAGGGTTTGATGGATACACTCAACTTCCTCTTAAGTGAGGGATTCTGGTGCACACAAATTCATCACTGCAACTAGTGAAAACATCTCAGTAAAGTGGTCTACCACGATGATATACCATAACCTCCTAGTCTCGGATTCATGTTCTGGCCCTTTATTTCCCCACTCGTCAACCAAAGGTGGCTGGGGAATGTTTAGCGGTACCGAAGCAGACCGCCGGGATAGTAGGCTGGCCGACGGAGAATACAACGAGCGAGTTGAAAAACCACCACATATCAGGTTATCCTCCGAAAAGAGTAGTGACATAGCCACAATGTTGTGGTACGATGGGCTGACAACTGCAGTTTCCAGTGTGGGGACCACTGCTGCTAGTGGTGGACCATGTTGTTGCTCATCTACCATTAGTCCCCAGAATAGCTCTCTGTGATCTCTATTCAAGGTAGAGAGTACTTCTGGTGATTATGGTGGTGATTTCATGGTCATAACCTATAAAGTTTCAAAATTTTCGTCCTCTTGGATATACTTGTGGAGGGAGGTAGGAATTCGATGGACCTTGCATTCTGAGAGTACTAGGCTGATGCGCCTTATTCCTGCCCCCACCCTCGACATGGAGGCTTTAGGAGAGGGTTCCATTGTTGAGTCGTATTCCTCTTTGGAATTTGAGAAGAAAAATGGTTTGATCTCAGTCTCAATCTTCTTAGTATTCTTTTTTTATGGCGGCGATGACCCACCCTCCTGCCCTGGGATGGTTCTTTCAGGACATGGTGGATTTTCAGAATGAGGAGGACTTTCAGCCATTCTGGTGCTGGGGTAGAGAGGAAATCTACCGGTGTAAGTTGGGTTGCGAGGAGCACTAGGATAGATATCAAATGGGAAATGGGGAGGACCACTTTGGCAAGTGCTGGAGAAGGTAGGACCTCCGATCGAGCGGATAGGAGCACTGGTAGGACCTCCATTCTTGTTTCCCCTAGTGACATCAGTGCGAGGAAGGTTCTTTTACTGGTTGAGAAAAACACAGGTATGACCTTGAATCGAGCCAATAGGAGAACAGGTAGGACCTCCATTCTTGTTTCCCCTAGAAACATCAGTGCGAGGAAGGTCCTCATACCGGTCGAGCCAAACATGGATAGGACCTCCGTGCTGGGTGCTGGTGAAGCAAATGTGTCATTCCCCTCTCTGATTTCTGAGGCGAGGAGGACCTTCACCAGTAGTTGTGATGACATGGGAAGGCCCCCCATGCTATAGATTGACCAGGTGTGAGATGTCCTCACCCTGGCGGTATGTTCCAGGAAGAATGACTCCAGACCCGATGTAATGAGCACGTGAGATGCTTCTATGTGGAGTGTCACCGTCATTGGGAGGTCCCTCATTCAGACTGAGGGTAGCATGAGGTGGACCTCCATGTCGATCTTGGAAGCATAGAAGACCCGCGTTCTCCATGGTGGTGGTATAGGGAGGACCTTCATACTGGAGGCAGCCACTACCTACATTGGCGGCCAAGAGATTCTACCCAGCCTACCCGTGGAGCAGTTGGGGCCTCGATCCGAGTAGAGTATAAAAGTACCCCTACTCAGCATACATAAGGGGTTGATGATATACGTTGACGTTGGCCCGATCCATAGTAGTTGCTGACGTTGACGCCCCTTAGCGGGTTTCCTCCTCAACCTGTGCCCAACACTGGTGTCGGGTCAACTGGACTGGGGCCAACTGTGCAGTCGCATGGATCACCTGCTTCTCAACTTGTGGGACCGGATGGCAGCACTGGAACAACCTATTGGGGGCCCCTGAAACGAGATCCCAACTGGGCTGGACCAAACATCCCTTACCTCGTTTGTGTAGGGGAGAGAGTCGTCAAGGCATTCCAGGGAGAGACTCCTGAAACAATTGTACATTGGAGTGGGGAGCATTGGCTCCCTACTCAACCCTTGGGGGCAGCAGTGGTGACAAGGCGCAGACGCCTCTAGATCCCGACGGGCCATATCCCAAGTCGGGATAATCCTCTACTCCTCATACCGGTGTACAAGGTCATTGATCACCCTGTGCTGAATGAATTTATAAGAGGAGATGGGGCGTGGGCACCCAGCAGCTGTGGTTGTGGAGATTTTTGATGAAACAATGAGCCATGTGGGGTTTCTTCATTGGTGTTTCCCCTACCCATGCGTCGGTGGGCAGGTGTTGATCGAGCTCCTGGTGTAGTAGCTTTCTTCCTGAAAAGTAGTGAGATTAAGCCATCAGTGCTAAAACAAATAGATCGACACCTAGTACTCCAGCACCATTCCATCTCCCTTGGATGGTAAGAGGGATTCACACTGACAACGTCGCACACCAGGATGTCCAATGTTTTGTCTACCCAAACTTTTGGTGACTTTCATGTGAGGCCCGCTATTTTCTTGGTGAGACCGAGCACCAAATACCTAGATCTAGTGACACGATAATCCACTGATGTTCCAAACACTACTAATCTCTATATTGAGGAGAATAACTTCACGACGAGTTCACCATTTCTGTTTCTGATGCTTTTTCTGGGGCGCACGCATCTGTCTATGGAGGATGGCGACACTATTTGTTGCCCCACATTCCCACTTTCCAAAGGCGGGCGACATCCATCACCTATTCAGGGAAATTTTCTCCTTGATCGAAATTAGATGATAGGATGTCAGTTCCTCCTTCTGTGGATTCCTCCTTAGAACTTATTACCTAGTCCAGGTCTCCCATATAGACTTGAGACTTTGTTTGTGAAACTCTTTCTAGTTCCATATCTTCATGGACACTAGTTAATTACACTACTTCTGTCGGAACATTCTACAGGGTCCGGTCAGGGTAGTAACCTTCAGTCAGGGGAGCAGTCGCATTGGACATCATTGGCATGTCTGGATGATGGAACACTGGCACGTCTGGGTTTCTTACCCTTATCATAGGGCTTCTTGAGGACACATAAGCCCGAGGCATCCCACGTCGAATGTGGGGAATTATATTCCATAGGCATGTATCTGAGGTTTTCTTCAGCTTACTATGTTTAACACAGGGTATGTCACAGGTTTAATGCCTAGAGGATACAGATCGAGCTGATCATAACACTGACTAGAGTGGATCAGGCGGGTGAAACCCCTGGAGGGAACACTGATGTTGGGGAAAAAAGCGGTTAGCTACCTAATTGTTGTTAAAGGGAATGGGGAATAATGTGGCATGATCCCATCGGGATGTGGCAGATTGGGTAAGAATCATAATATATAATGGATGGTTATGTAAAGTGGGTGGAGAATGAGATGGATGTCGACTTGGGGATGATGGTGGTGTTGGGATTGAGTCTTAAAGAGACCTCCTACGTATACTTGTGGTAGGGAATCAAAATCTACGTAGTTCGTCTGACTAAGGCTTACTGTCAATTGGGAACTTCAACAACTTACAACTAGATGGGGTCACAAAAGCTTACCATTGGATGGGGTCACAACGGATTACCACTGGATGGGGGTAACAATGGCTTACCACTAGATGGGGTTCACAAAGTCTTACCACTAGATGGGGGTCACAATGGCTTACCGCTAGATGGGTTTGAACCTTAGGTAGTCATCCTACGTACCTTATCTAGGAGACAAGAATCAAAGCCCATGTAGTTTGAGATGGTGGATGCAGTTTAACATTGTGCAGGGGCCATGCTGTTTAATGTCATACGGGATGAAGGGGGTATGATGTGAAGGGGGTCCGAATCAATAGGGTGTTGGGATTGAACCTTAGGGAGGCTTCCTACGTACCTTGCCTTGGAAGGAATCAAAGTTCGTGTACTTCATGTTGGGTTTGGCGAACCAACGTGAAGATGGTCACGACCAATGGATGGTGGGCTTGAACCTCAGGGAGTATTCATATTTACCTTGCCTTGGAAAGTATCAAAGTCCATGTAGTTCAGGTAGGAGTGGGAACAGACATGAAGAGTGTTCAGAACCAATGGTTGTTGGTATTGAACCTTATGGAGGCTTCATACGTACCTTTCCTTAACAAGGATCAAAGTCCACATAGTTCAGGATGGAGTTTGGGGCTTACACTCTAAGGAAGAATAGAGAGGATTTCATGGTCGTGCTTGCTCTAACCCCACGTGATTCTTTCTCAGTGTGAGAAACAAGAATCAATAAAGACCTAATAATCACGTCATAGAGGGTGTGTCTGTGGGAAGTGGAATGGGGGCTTACACGTGGTTAGCGGCCCAAATAGGAAGTAGGGGATTACGCATGGTTAGTAGCTTGAGGTGATGGGGATTGGGTCTTAATACAGGATGAAGGACTAGGTGGTTACAAAGCCTAGCGGGAGAGGGATTTGGAACCCAGGAATAGAGGAAGAGAAGGGATGCTACCTCCTACAAGAAAAGCTAGGGGATTACACCAGGGTGGTTGCCCTTTCCCCACGGATTAACACTTTTCCAATAAAAATGATGTCATTCCATGTGAGGAATTATCTCACTCTTGTGGGGACTAGTAGTCATAGATAATGTCCGAGACGGGGAACCCCGCGTGAAAGGCATGGGGAGAGACCATAGTTTAACATCATTTGCTGAGGACAATGGTGCTTCAAAGTTTAATGACCTAAAGCTCGGATTAGGTGGGTTCACTCCACATCCCTAAGACTTATATAATTGATACATCCCACCCCTTGGGGAAGGTAAGGCATCAGCAATTCCATGGTGAGAGGGTGTTATGGAGAGATCCATTGGGGGGTCCACGTTTACGTGTCTACGAGAAGAAGAAATAGTTGTTAGCATGCCTATGCAAAGAATAATGAGGCAAAGCAACACAATAGAAAGTGCCACCTAGGGGACTTTGAAATTTCTCTATGAAAACCTGAAGGGCCGCATGGGAAGAGAGAACGTGCCACTGGTGTGTTGCGCATAAGAATGGCTCGAATAGGGTTCCTCAAGGTGAGCGAAACACATGGAGCACGCATAAGAGAATGGGTCGAGGGAAAGATGGAAGGTATGAGCACAAGATGCAAGGGTTTCATGCAAGGGGGAAAGTTTATGCGCAAGATGGACGGTTGCGTGCAAGAGCAGATTATGTATAGGAAACTTGCATGCAAAAGAATATCCCTTGTGTGAAAACTACTTGGGAAGAAAAAAATTCACGAGTATCAGGCCCCAGAGGACAAGCTCGAAGGATCCCCCTCAGGGGATCTACTGCGCAGAATCCCATACCTGAAGGCCAAGGGGTTTTTCGCATAGTCACAGAAGATGTGGTTTTCACACAGCAGAGCGTCGCTTCGTATTCTGTTATTTTCCCTGAAGGGATGGGATATGGTTCATTTTATAGCCAAAGTCCTTGGGGTGGGCATGAAAACGCCTGTTCGACATTGCCTTGGGAGAAGAAAGGGGGTCGGGCATGCAAATGCCCATTCGACGTTGCCTTGGGCGCGGAAAGGGGTCCGGTCACGCAATCTCCCTTTCGACGTCGCCTTCGGTTCAGAAAGGGGGTTGGGCGTGAAAAATATCATTCGACATCACCTTGGGAATGGATAGGGGGCGGGCATGTAAATACTAGTTTGACGTCGCCTTGGGCATAGAAAGGGGGATGGGCACATAAGATTTTTCACACAGAAAGGCCACGTGTGCATGTCCCCTGAATCTTACGTGCTCCCGTCTCCCCGTCCCTGAAATCTTCTATTTCCATCCCGGATTCAATCGTTTCTCTTTTATCTACCTGATGTGGCCCTTATCCAAATTTCGGCATCAATAGTGACACTCTAAAACATGCTCTTATAATGTAGTCATCTTATTGTGGCTACTTCAAATGCACTGGAAGAAGTTTTTATTCAAGTATAATCAAATCCAATTCTTATTTCTAAGACACATGAAAAATATGAAAACATAAATAGATATTTTTAGATAATATCATTATAAATCATAAAAAATTATTATTATGTCATACAAACACATGATTATCATATTTATTGTGTGTTTTCATCT